>OY998105.1:2946941-4155397 GCA_963921955.1 Aleiodes alternator | reverse complement strand
CTCATAAATTGATTGAAACCGCAGAATGGTTTTTCCTGTCTCATGAAAAACTTATTTTACTAGTGTCAGCTCATGTCCGTGTGGCCGGGGATGGTTAATTGTATGCAGCTCTCTGGCATCATTTTTAATATTAATTATGAGATTTATTGGAACACTGTTTAGCTTGTAAATTTGTTAATAAAACGCTAACAGATCAATTAAATCATTGAACGTAAAATATGATTCATTTTTCATCATATTTTACGTTTACCTTGAACATATTTTATGATACTTCTCATTTCATATTCTATGCATTTCTAGAACGCATAAAATATGCGTATTATGAGCATATTTTATGAGCTAAAAATTTAATATAAAATATGCTCAATCAGTGCATACTTTCTGTACTATAGCGCATGTTTTATGCAAGAAACGTTAGTTCATATTTTATGCACTGCATAGTGCATATAATATGAGCAGAAAAATCATATTCTCTGCTCAGCTTTTTCTGTGTGTACTACATTTCAGTTCTGATTCATCCGTGACGTCATGAAAATCAAGAGCGTAGATGTCAAGACCTCAAATATTATGTACCCCTCTCATTTCAATTTTCATCAAATACTTTAATTATTTCTATTTTCAAATAATGTTGCCCTCAAAATTGAATTATCCCAGCCATTCTCACATGTTGAAGAGGCACTTAAAAAAAAATTAGGATAATTCAATGCCTTTAACCTCAACTTAGTATTCACCCTTGCGGAACTGAGCAATTCTCTATTTCTCTGTGTGAGTGTATGCTATTTGTCGTGCAATGGGTTTAAGATCCTCTGGTATGCAACAGACCATGGGACTGTGTGCTATGCACCTGGCACGCAAGCTCTCATATATTCCAGTACTATGGAGCTCTGAGTATACGATGCACAAGAGAGAGAGATGGAGAATAAGGACTCACGCCCTCATGAATATTGTCGCAAGTCGAATTTTCACGGTTGTTGGATAAACACCTATTTCGAAGGACACCAGGTGTTAGTACTTGGCTTGTTTTTGTACGAATTTCTCGGCTGACATCGTCAAGTTTGCTACTTCTGGAGACACTGACAGTCACGTGGTATAGAAAAGTGCTGGAATATTCAGGCTTCAAGAATGCTTCACCAACACTTTATTTTTTCTTTGAAATGATGATATATTTAGCTTTGCGGTTTGGAATATTTCATTTATTCATTCTCCGCTTGTTTCCGTTTTCATCTGTCAACATTCAACTGGATGCTCCATATTGTGTGTGAGTGGAAACAGTTGTTTGAAAGAATCTTGAATGAATTCGAAATTTTCAAGGAATAATGGATATTTTCACGATGATCGCTATCGAGCGTCGAGTCCTCGAGGGCTGATAAAATATATGCATTTACTTCAGACATCTCTCTATTTCTATCTTTACCATTATTTTAAGACATGAAAATCCTTTCATGAATCTCAACTGTGTGAAATAAAGCATGAAGATAGGAGAAAAGAGCCTGAGTTTAATTCAAAATGACGCGTCGTTTGTGCAAAGCGCCTTTCAAACACATAAATGATGTTGGATCTACTTCAATGGAGAAGACGTTTATTACTTCAGTATTATCATAAAAGAAATGAGCTCAATGGGATAATTGATGGATGCAACGTGATAAAGAGGCAAAACTTGGTGATTGCATTTTTCAAGATGAACATGCATTTTCCTTTTAATGGAAATTTACGGAAATTAAAAATTGAGGGAATCATGAAATTTTTTGAACAGTATTGAGGCAATTCTAGTGGTTCGGGCAATCTATTTTCCCTTTTTCCATTTTGTATGAGGAGATTTTTAAAAAATTTAGTTTACCTCATGTTACCGGACAAATAAGGCCAAAATTAATTTTTAAAAATAATCAAATTAACATTGAAACTCCATAAGCGAGGTTCAGTTTCAGTTTCACTGCGAAAATTCGTGATCACAGACCTTTTTTTTCTTATATAACCTTGTATGTTTTTTGTTCGTCAGAATGTCTATCAATTTTTAAAATCATGAAAAATGCATGTTACCGGACATATAACGACGATTAATGCAATTAATTACATGAAATGATCAATGGCGGCCATATTGGTATTTAAAATCCGAGGATTCTCCAATTCTCTGATTCTCAGTCCTAGATACTGGGACAGCATGAGTTAAATGCAGAACAATATCGAATATTCATAATATCACCTAATAACAATTTGTCATCTTGGACATCGTTCTAGTATCGGTAAAATGTTGAAAAATCGAAATAGTTATAGTAATTATAATGACTAAAGGGAAAAAAAATAAAAATAGATCATTTGAACCTGCCACTAGGATTACCTTAATATCTATTCACTTGAAGTTTGAGATGACGAAGACTGGGTCTCTGGTCCAAGACTTAACGCAGTACCGGTTGGACTCCGTTGAAATACCGGTATGCAGGGCGTTACGATACATTGCGTCACGCAAGAAATGGTTTTCCGGATAGGATAATAATTTGGCGGCGCGGCGCTTGCGCTAAAAGACACGTCCGGGTCAACGGCAAGAACGTCGTCCCAGTCTAGTTGCACGACGTATGGCATAAGGACTCGACGTAATTCATTGGTACGTCTGTTCTCCAATTTTCCGATCGTTCGAAAGAAGCTGATTTTCAAAAAAAAAAAATTTTCCTTCAAATTTTTTGGTCTCCATTTTCGACTGACAATTCTTCATTATCTGCAATTATTCAATGATTTTCCCCAGAAAATTATAAAAATTATATTTAAAATCAAGCTGATTATGCAGAGTATCTAAAAAGTTTGTGAAAGTGTGTGAAATTTTTTTTTTTAGTTCTGTGATAATTTTTTTTCTCTATTTTCTGACACTTTTATAGTAGAATCTTCGAAGAGGCAAAAAATAGAGTTGAAGTGAAATTTTTATGTGTTTCATTAAAGTTGTTAGGAGAAAGTAAATGTAATTTTTTGATTATCATAGAGATAAATGAAAAGTTTGAAGAATAAAAAAAGAATAAAAATCTAAAAACGTGGCCAATCTACCAAGAGCTAATATTATTCTATTCGTGCCTCTATAATGGAAGAAGGATGGAAAATTGACAAAGTACAGTAATGATAAAAGAACGTCGGTTAGGATGAAAGAGCATGAAAACGTTGCAAGCGTCCGGGAGGATTTTCATGTTGAACACAGAGGGATCACAGCCAGCAACCGCAAGCGGTTACTGTAATTAACGTATCGCCTTTCATCGGCTTTCATCCACGTTTCACAGTACCAATTATATTATTTCACTTGATAAACAGACCAGTCTAGTGGCTGTGGAAATCCTTGTTTTATTGAATTACTATTGGAGACAAATTGATCTGTTGGGAAAGAGGAAAATTCGACTGAGAACTAGCAGAATAAAGAGATGAGCGAAAAATTTTCAACAATTCCCTTCAATGAGTTATCACTTCATTTTTTTGATGGTAAGAAATTTTTTAATTTACTTTTTCACCTTCAATTAATTGAGTAAAATTTATCTTAGATGCTCCTAATTATTCATGAACCGAGAGAATTACATGAGAAAACCCCTCGTAAGCTGCGCTTATCCCTTGGACAAGTGAAACATTCCAGTTTAGAGCAATTATTTATCATTTTCTTTCTTTTCTTTTTCGGCTTGTTAGTAATTTATTGGTGAATTAATTCTCACCCCGCCATCGTATTACTCGAGAAATAAATTCAAGAAGTCCCCCGAATGTAATCGAGATAATTACAATAAATCCTTCTAATTGCCTTGATTCAATAGAAGATAAGTATGATAAAAATATGATATTAATTCTGTCCAAAGGGGAGCTAAATTCACGAGGTGAAATATATTGTATGGGGTTGATGTTTTTCTTAACTGGTTAGTGATAAACACATCATTGCGGCAAGTTTATCCCTAAATCATTGTCGTCATGATGGAAAATTCAATTTAATTTACCATCTCAAAGTTTACACAAGAGCCAGTAGAGTTAACATCACTACTACATCGTAGATGTAAATAAGGTGCGATTCATCATTTCCGCTCACTGGAGCATTAAATGACGTTTACAATGTGACATGGAAAAATAAAAGCAATATGCCGGGCTGATTGAGCAGAGAATTGCATCCAAGGAGATAAAAGAAGAGGGGATAAAAAAAAAACATCAAGCTTTCAATTTTTATATGAATCATTTCGAATAATTTTCATGTTTAAATTTTCAACAATAGCTTTTGAAGGACACTTCATTGAAGAGTATACTCAACAAATACTCATTGATTCGTATAATTTTCAATGGTCTTTGACATTTTCCCCTGTTAAGTACTCAGTGGTAAATAATTAAAATGGAATTTGATTTGATTATCTACTGTCTAGCATCATGCATCATTTCGTATTTGCATTATTGTTCAATACAGTGGATGAAAATCATTGAATAAATCTCTAACAAAGGTAAATTAATAGGCTCAAACAATGTTTGATTATGTTTAACTCTTAATTATCGAAACTTTAATAGTAAAAAGTTATAGAATAAATCATTTTTTAATTTTCCCATAACCGTGTAATTTCAAATGTAATATCAAGAATTCAAGAGCTGTAAATTCATCTCGGTCTCTCGAATTTCCATCAACGTTGTTAATTACTTTTTTTTTTCATTAATGTTGAAAATCTAGTGTGCAATTAAAATATTTTTAAAAAAATAATAAAAAACACGTGAGAATAATGGAGTTACAAGCGGATTAGTGAATGGAAAAACAAACCAATTATTCGCTGTGATCGATTTTGTGTCACAATTGAAAAGAAATGCATATCACATTTGGGTCACAGGATTAATGCATCCAGTTGAATATTCAAATCTAAAAAAAATGATCCATTCACAGTAGTATCATAGCAAATTCTATTATCAAAACGTTGAGATTCTTCTGTAATAATATGATACGTTGTTACTGTACGAATACGATGATAAATCCGGATATGAAACGAATACAAATAAAAATCCCCCATTATTACGAGACTATTGTGTCTCTTCAATTCAGTACCTCAATGTGAAATATCATTTTGACTGTTAATTGCTCATTAATTGCGATAAAAAAAGGGTAAATTCATACTATAGTGAGGCTTCAGGAAAAATGTCATAATTCTGTTTTTATTTTGTTTTTTTTTTCAATTTTTCATGATTTTTGACTCCCAATGAGTCTACATTGACAGTCAAATCAAATTCAAGAAATTTTTAAAATAAAATTCACCAAAAAAAGTATTGTCAATTGAATTCTCTACACAGAGAAAAATGTTTTTTTTTTTTAATTTAAGAATGTGCAGTCACTTAATTTAAGAACGGCAGGTCACTTAAATTAAGTGACTTTTTTCACTTACATCAAGTGACTTTTTCTTTCTTAATTTAAGAAAGTAAAACTCACTTAAATTAAGTGACTTTTTTCACTTAAATTAAATGACTTTTTTGACTTAAGTTAAGTGACTTTTTTCGCTTAAATTAAGTGACTTTTTTCGCTTAAATTAAGTGACTTTTTCACTTAAATTAAGTGACTTTTCTCACTTAAATCAAGTGACTTTTTCTTTCTTAATTTAAGAAAGTAAAACTCACTTAAATCAAGTGAGTTTTCTCACATAAATCAAGTGACTTTACTTTCTTAATTTAAGTGACCTGCACATTCTTAAATTAAGTGACTGCACATTCTTAAATAAAGAAAACATTTTTCTCTGTGTATAAATAACTTTTTCTCTCTACAAAATTTTCCTTTGCAATTTGTACTTTGTAAATTTCCACGAAATACCTCGAACTCCACCTCAAAGTTTGAGTTTCCTACTGTAGCAACTATTAACCGAGAATGCAAATATCCACTGAAATACGCCCTAAGATGTTTCTCCAGTTGTGAATTAAATGTAATTGAATAAAAAAAAGGAGTTGGTTTTCTTCATCTTACATCTCCGTGAGTTATTGCATTTTTATCCTACAACTCACTTTATTTTTCGACATTATGTGCTCCACTGAAAACTCGAGTACACAGCCATCAGCATTGGATACAATATATATCTACTCAGTAGAAAATATTGTTGCTGAGTGCGTTGTACAGACTGAAATATATCCCCTGAGAGAGTGTTTGAAACATGAAGCCACGAAAAATCATGGAAACCTCGTATGTGAATTCAGTATTTGTCCTTTTCAAAACTCTTCATAGAAAAAAAAGGCGCAATCTCTGTATTTTATTTTTATTATTTGTCAAAGTTTTTTCATTCAACATTTCTCATTATTCTTATTCCCGTAATTCTGCACTTGTATCATTATAGCGAACATCAAACTTGCAGCTACATTTGTAAATAAAAATATTGAGAATTTCATAAAAGTAAATAGAAAAAAATTTTGCGTTTCGGTTTTTTTTTATTTTTCATATGCTTTAGTGAATGAATTTTTTTTTACAATACTTTTTTATTTCGTCAAAGTAGCTCAAGGTAAAGAGCTGTACTTTGATCCCTGGGATAAGCTTTCTTCCATACGAATGATAATCCAAGTGCAGTAGTAACGATTCGAAACAACCGGATGTGTTTGAAATGGAAAAATACAGAGAAGAGTGAATACTCAAAACATTTTGCGTTATTTCATAAAGACTTGTATGCCTGTGTTTTTTCCTTCTAAATAATTGAAGTACTGTTTCCTTTTCCTTTTTTTTTGTTACAAAAATATAAAAAATGGCTTTTCTTATTGGCTCTCTTATTTTCTTATTGCCTGAATTCTTCATGGCTTTTTATGAGCAAAAGATGTTAAGGGCTCTGATATGAACCGAAAGAACTTTCATAAGAAGAGATCGAAACTGCTGATATGCATATCGAAAATTCCTATCTGATATTCCTCGAGTAATATTTTGCAATGCATAAATTATTCCAACCGTTCCATTCAGTGAGGATTATGGGAATCAATAGTATAAAGAGATATGCAGAGGGAAAAAGATAAAAAAAAACTTAGCGCCATATTGTACTAGTCCTGCGATTAAGTTTCAGATGTAGAACAGTTGGAGATTTTCGTTTTTTATTTCAATTTATCCTTCGAAATTCGTCCAGAAACTCTAGCTATCAATAAATATGGAACAGCAAGTTTAAGAGAATGGAGTAAGCTTCTGAAATATGGAAATACGATTATTTTCCGAATTTTCGTGAAGTAAATTGAATTAATTTACTGAACCATGCTGCATGAATAAAAAACAAGCACTTAAGTTGACTCCTTGTGCGTTATTTGAATTTTTAGATTTAATATGCTGCCAATACAATTGGCAGTACACAGAGAAAAATATATTCTCAATTTAAGAATGTGCAGTCACTTAAATTAAGAAAGAAAAAGGCTTCCGAATGAAATTTTCAATCTCTAATTCGATAATAACCATTTTGATTAACATGAATTACATTAACTCACATTAACATACATATAAAATATTTTTCCAATCGTTATATCAGAATGAAAATGATCTCATTTTATGCGAAAAAGTATAGATTTTAGTATCATGAAATAAAAACTATATGTTTTCTCAGGAAAAAAATGAAAAAACATTGAAATTTTCGATTTTTTTTAAATTTAATTCTTTTTATAACAAAAAGAAATACTTAAATCAATAAATTGGGAATTCGGAGAGTTCATTCCCTCCATTATCACGAAGTTTTTACGAAAAGTTGATGTGAATTTACATAGCTTGCATTCAGAAGCAAAAACTGTTAGAAATCTGCCCATGAGGATGGGAGGAAACAAAATAAGAGAGAAAAGCCAATGCACAAGTACACACACTGAATTATTGAATCGTTTCTCTTATTTAGAGATCATTCGAAAGGAGAAGATTATTTCAATCAATAATTAACGAGCTCAGTCAATCAATAACTGAGAAAATTCGTCTAATTCCTACATTTTTAATTGGTAAACTGAGAAAAAAAATGGGTTCAATACTAAGGCGGTGGCAAATCAACTTCCACATACTTACACACACACACATACACAATAATCGCGACTGATTGACTGACTCGTTTGTCCAATTCGTTTATTCTCGATCTCGAGTCACCATAGCTCTGTACATTCATCTGTGAAAACACATTTTCAATTTCCCCAAGCAATTGTCTCCTTCATTTTCTACCCCATAGTTCATTTTTTCCTTTTTCTGAAAGCAAAAGAGAAAAAAATAATAATTTTCTTACATGCCCAATTAATTTTTCAACTTATTTACCCAAATTTTACGGTACTAACTTTTTTAATTTAATTTCTCCAATGAAGAAAAAGTAGTGGAGGTGAAAAAAAAAACGGAGAAACTTTGAAAATTCAATTTAATCGTTACGTAAATGTTCTCGAATTATCCCAAAAAAAACTTTCGTTAAAGTACGATAAAAAAAAAAAAAAAGGATTTTATGACTCAATAGAAGCATCATAAATTTTCCTATGAAATGTATCGTACTCTAATCTACGTATCATCCTGTCAATTAGAGGAAAGATTACACCAGCTGAACGGATGTAAAATCGCTTGTGGTTTATTTGCATTTAAACGATTTCTGCATTATTGGAAAACTATTATCCTAGAAACACTGAGGGCTAATACTAACACGCTCTCAAGTTCTCTCTCTCTGCATCTATCTCACATGTCCGGCATGTAGCATGACTACAATTACAATTATATTTCATTTCTGCCAACAATTTTGACTCTAATACCTGTGAAAAAACACTCATTCTTCATCCACTGCCTCGATGAAAAAAAAAAAATGATGATAAATCTTTCGCAGTGAAATGAAAAAAAAAAGGAATTACGTTTTACATTGAATAATTTACATCGAAATGTTACAAAATGTCAACTATATCTAATAACGAATGATTAATTTTCCATTTCCCATTTAATTCAACTCATCAAATGTTACCGACAGAACATTTCATATTATTTACGATATTATTTATGAAATACTATATTTTTTCTGTTATGAGAGACGATTCAAAGGGGAAATATATGTATGATAAAATTGAATTTCAGTTATTTGGATGATTGTTCAATAACGCAGTGATCATGATCAAATTAAATACTATTTTATTACATGAAAGGCTGGGAAAAAAAAATTTTCATTTTTTTTCAAATGAAAGACTTTCAAAAAAAAAGAAATAATAAAAAAAAAAGACTTAAAAAAAATCTGAAAAATTTTGAGAAAATGTTCCAACGCCTTTTCACTGTTCATTAATTTTTTCAAGCACTCTGATATTTTTATTATCGAAAATCTCTCATGAACTTCACTAACGATCGAGTATAATATCATTTTTAATGATGCATTCAGAGTTGAAACACTGCAACAATCGAGTACAATAGAATTTCCATGTATTTGAAGATAGTTTCCTAATAATAATGAAAACTTTGAGTTGAATAGCGTCAATATTTCATTAAAACATGACTACATTGAATTAATTAAACAATACTAATATTCATGTGGATATAATTAACTTAATTATTCACTCGAATACTCTATTGAAGTTCGTACAATATTAAAAAAAAAAAAAAAAAATTGTTTTGATAAAAAACATTGTTTTATTCTGTTTTTAATTAGATCATTTCCATTGTTTCGGTTAACAAATGAATATAAAACATGAATTGAATGAATTTTCATCAATCCATCAGCGTAATTACGGGTGTGAGAAATTCTAAACGATATGAATGCACTTCAAATAGCATTAATACGATAATTACACGTACATCAAGCAGATTAAATATATTGAAATTTAATGAAATCGTAATGCACGATTATATTTTATTCAAACAAGAAATATATCGTAATTTATGTTTTCATTATTTCAATGAATTTTATGAAAGTATCAACGTTCAGCTATTGAATGTTATTTCATAAATCTAATAATACGGTTTTTTTTTATTGCCCTTCGAGTGTTTCGATTGGAGGAAGATTTACTTTTTTATAGTTCACACACGGCGTGTGTCCCAGTTTCCGTGTGAATCATAATATATGATTCAATGTTATAGATATATGCTATCGTTGCCAGCTGTGCTAGTACCATTGAGCTAGCGTACATCAAATTCCCATAAATTATCAAATAAAAAGTGATAATATAGTAAAATCAAGGTCATACTTATGACACGTTTCTCAAAGAGCCTCTAATAGGGGATGGCGGGGTAAAATGGGCACTTCAATTGAACGGTTCAAGATAGAGAATTTTTGATGATTCCATTGAAAAATTGAGAAAATTTTAGGTGGAAGACATGTGTCAAAGATTTTTTTTCTTAATTTTTGAAAAAAATTTACTTTTCTGACCAAATTTTGAAGGGGTTTCACTTTTGGAAATCGAAAAAATTCACTTTTTCGACGATATCTCCGGTTTTGTTGGTCGTAGCCACCTGGAATTGATCTCAAATGAAAGGTGAGCTCATTTTCCATGGATTTATGTGGTTTAAAATTTTTTTTAATCAATTTTTCAAACCTTTATAGGCCATTTTTCCAAAAATCAGTTTTTGCCCTATAAGTACTTGAAAAATTGATAATTTCCCTTTATCAACCACATAAATCGATGGGAAATGAGCTCACCTTTGATTTAAGATCAACCTCAGCTCGCTACGACCGAAAGAACCCGAGATATCCCCGAAAACCTGAAATTTTTCAAAAACAGAAGGCTTTTACCTTCAAATCTTGATCAAAAAATTGAATTTTTGAAAAATTCCAAAAAATAACATCCAACATATGATTTCCATGTGAAATTTCCTCAGCTTTCCAATGGATTCATCAGAAAAAATCTATCTCCAATATTTCCATCGATTCCGACTAATTTTCATAGCATAAATTGTCAAAATAAACACCTTCCCCTCTTATTAAACTCAAAGTATTCATAATTTTTTTTTTCAATGCATTTACTTTTAAAATCACCATTAAAAGTGTTGTGCAGCTTTCATTACTCTCTTATCCAGAATAACTAGTCATGCGAATACTCGTAAAAAATGTGAAGCTTTTCGTATCCGGCCGTATAATCTACCTCAATGGTTTCTCATACCTCCTCCCCCCCCCCCCCCTCTCTCTCCTGAGAGAACGAATTTCAAGTTAACATCTCAATTTCACATATATCGCCGATCTATTCAAATGGAAGTGCGATAAAAGGCAAAGTTTTCCTCGCTCTCAGTATCGCACGAAATACAATTTCTCCTGGGATAATGGCTTCGCAGAAATTTACGATATACAATGTGTAAATTAACGAACGTAATTACTCCTACGATCATCGATACATGAAGTGACATTATTTTTTTTTCGCAATTTTCGTGCGTTAATTTGTCAATATGGTTATTACAGGACTATCCAATTACCTGTATTATAATTGACGCATGAAGATGAGATCACACATGACAATTTTTACAAAATAATTTATAATAATATTCTGTCATAGACAGGAATTTTGGCCATTAAACACTTGCATGACATTGATAGCTGTGTGCGTTAACGCAATTTCAATTTTCGCAAAATGAAATTTTGCAGAAGTGATACGTACTACATTGTTACTTGCTAATTGCCAAATCGTATTGGCCATCTAACGGTATATCGCATACGATTGTTTGCCAATCATTCGATGGCATTTGTGTCTCTTCACGCAGTTTCAAATGGCTCATAGATAGACGTTGAAAATTCATTGTACATGAAAATTGCGATGAATTCATATCGTACAAGTTAATAATTATTGATTCAGAGATTAATTGAGATATTGGACAATTAAATAAATATTCGAAGTCAATCTTCAAATTTCAAATTCTGCCAGCTACCAATAAACATCGAAAGTATAGTTCATATACTGGAGACCGAAGTGATCTGTGCAATATCGAAGTACCTCAAAGAAATTAAAATACAAATATAATATAATATAATATAATATTGAGGGAGAAAAAAAAATAATAATAATGATATAGAAGAATATAACAAATATACGAAATCCAGGCAATGTATCTAGAATCAGATATTGTGTTTTCTTTTCATCTATACACAGAGAAAAATGTTTTCTTAATTTAAGAATGTGCAGTCACTTAATTTAAGAATGTGCAGATCACTTAAATTAAGAAAGAAAAGTCACTTGATTTATGTGAGAAAACTCACTTGATTTGAGTGAGAAAAGTCACTTAATTTAAGTGAGAAAAGTCACTTGATTTAAGTGAGAAAAGTCACTTAATTTAAGTGATTTTTACTTTCTTAAATTAAGAAAGAAACAGTTACTTGATTTAAGTGAGAAAAGTCACTTAATTTAAGTGAGTTTTACTTTCTTAAATTAAGAAAGAAAAAATCACTTGATTTAAGTGAGAAAAGTCACTTAATTTAAGTGACCTGCCATTCTTAAATTAAGTGACTGCACATTCTTAAATTAAGAAAACATTTTTCTCTGTGTATTGTAAACATGAATTACCATGTACTATATCGTTTAACCGATGAGCCTTCAAAAAGGCTCTAGAACAATTAATTAAAAAAAATCTTCACATTTATTTTCTAAAATCGCGACGTTTCGCTCCTGATTAGGAGCTTCTTCTTCAGGCTCTATAAATGAAACAATAACATATATTTAATAAAACAACTGCATTATAGAAAACTCAAACATTATATGTTGATATTAAACATGTTTCAAATACCTTTAAATTAATGTAAGTTGTCATGATAATATTAAACTTGAAGAATGGTTTCGTATTCTGACACTTCCCATCACAATTTCAACGATATAACATTTAATGAATGAATAAACAAATTGATAAACTCAAATAAAACATACAATCATGATAATACGAGACTGTTGAGACTGAACAAATACGTTGTAGCTAATTGATAATTATTGTTAAAGCTCAAAGTTTAATTTAATTAAATTTATGATGCTAGTGGTTAAACTTTCGAAATTAAAAAGAAATATCAAAGTATTGGGTAATTAACTTGAGGGAGAAGCTTTCAAAGTTTTTGCTTCAAAATTGGAAGTTTGAAAAAAAAACCTGTGTGCGGGAAAAAAACATGGCAAGTGGCATGAGACAGATTTAAACTGTTGTTTCTAACCGCAAAACTGTGAAAAAAGTGTCGTTTAACACCTACACATGTATTGCAATTGGGTGGAAAAGCTTTATATATAGAGAGACACATGGTTTTCCTTGTTATATATATATATATATATAGGTATAGAATAAATAACAACATGAATGCTGTCTGCAGTGTGGACCAATGCAAATAATTGCTTCACGCTTGTCTTTTTTTTTATCATCCCTAGTATTTCGTGCTTTTACAAATTGAATACAGACCAAATTTACACAGACTAACTATTAAATATCTGGAAATCATGAAGGATATCAGTTCACACTGAATATCATGAAGGAATTATCAATGTTGCATTGATCGATGCCTGAATGAATGATTTGTTGCGTTTTAGACTGATTTGAATTCATGGTAAATGGTCTGAATAACCATTAGATTATTATGATTATTCAGTGTGAGAATTTAATTCGAAACTGAAAGTAATATCACTTCATCATTCGATGCCTGAATAAATTCAGAAATAAAAAAAAAATGGAGAAATATTAAAAGCACAGTGTTTTTATCCCCGATTCTGCGGATGTATTCAATGTAAAAACGATAAAAGTGAGAGAGCTTCTTTACAATGTAGTCCTAAATGTAATTGAAACCGTGGGAACCTGAATTTTTGATGTACACTGTTAGAAAAAATTGAAATTTCATAGACACATTTTAATGGTAATTTTCATAAACGTGATATTGAATTTTTTTTAATGAGAAGATGATTATGAAATCTCTGAGTTTCAGAGGAAATTCAAAGGAATCTATGAGTTTTAAGTAGTATTGAGACGAAAATTCTACAAATTACTTGAATTTTCAATTTTTTTTTGAGATTTTCCTATTCTTAGATTAAATTTTCAAAAAACAATTAAACTGAAATCTAAAAATTTCATTGATTTCCAGGCGTGAAATTATTATGAAAATCGATGATATGTTCTTTTTTCAATGACGTAATTATCTGAAATTTCAGTAGAAATGTGACTCGTTTAAAATTTCCGGAATTTTGCCCAGAAAATTTTTAACAGTAACACGAAAAATAACGATATTTCATTATATTATTTCAGGCAAGTGGAAGAGAAACTCGTGCAATTGAGTGAGAATGTATTCCATCGAATTTACGACTGGTCACTCAATTTTTTCTGTACGTCAAACCACATCGAAAGCACTCGAATGTTCTTGGGTAAGCACATTGCTATTTTTTTTCACATCTTCTTAAAATTTTCATTGCCAACAATTCAATAATGTCGTCACTTTAGAAACAAAGGGGCGTAATTGCTATGCTTATACACAGGACTTACGCCTCTTTAACTCTGATGCAACGATGCAATATTTTATTTGAAAATAAAAAACACTAGAATTTAGTGCAACATATCAATGTCTTATTGGTATCGGAATATCTCGCAGACTTCAACGATATGTACTGTATATTTTACGATCGACTATTTTGTCATATGGTACCTATCACCTACATATACACATACACAAACCAATAAAATACATGCTCTCAATTCTCCTATGAGAATTCAATAGCTATGGAGAAATGTATGGCAAATAAATTTTATGTTATGTTCCACATCGTCAATTCTCATGCGTGCTTTAACACGAAAAGATATAAATATTCATATTTCGTAAGGTTTATGTGTTTCTTTTTCATTTTTAACTCTTCAACTAGTAGAAATCAGTGGAAAAAAAAATTTATCCTCAAAACCTTGACCGAATTATGTATGAAAATAAATGCAAAAATGGTGAGAATTTTTTTTACATACGCTTCTTAAAACTATTAATCATAATCCGCCATGGAAATGAGCACATGGAGATTTTAATTGCATTTAGAGAAGATTTGTAACAAGATTTATCATCACTTTTTTTTGTTTTCTGTTGACTGAAGAAATTAGTCAAATTGCTGAGAATTCGGAGCTTTCATTCATTTATATTCGATCAATTTATTGAAATGAGAATGTTTGGTTTAAAAAAAATTGCTCTCAAGTGAGAGGAATAATA
This sequence comes from Aleiodes alternator, assembly GCA_963921955.1. Classification (NCBI taxonomy): domain Eukaryota; kingdom Metazoa; phylum Arthropoda; class Insecta; order Hymenoptera; family Braconidae; genus Aleiodes; species Aleiodes alternator. The sequence continues at coordinate 4,140,365 of OY998105.1, read as the reverse complement.
AAATGAAATCTCAATGGCTTCAATTAATTTTTCTATCAGCCAGATGGTACAGAGAAAATATTTTTTTATCGAATGAATCCATCGAAAAAGATGGAATGAAGAATTGACTGAATTGATTTGATTTCAATAAATTACCTGGTTTTTTTTTTATCTCTTTCACTCTCAATAAAATTCAGTTTTCCTTAATCAGAAGATTAATTGAAGAGTCAACCACGGTTCATACCAAAAAAAAAAAAAAAAAAAAAGGGCAAAGAGAGAAAGAAAAAAAAGTGAAGAAACCAATTTGCTTTTATCACCATGAATTTTTCTTTCTTTTTCTATTTTATTACAGAGAAGTTGTAACAGCCTGACGTGCTGAAGTGGTCAGTTGAAAAGTGACAGGAAGATTTTTATGGTCAGGGGTCTTCGGGACAGAAAACCAGAGAGAAAAAGAAAAAAAAAAGAATAGGAAAAGTGATAGAAAAGTATATAGATGCCCGATCGGCTGGGATTTGTGGATAAAGTGGGGTGGGCAGAAGGCCAATATACGAGAGAGGATGACCTAGTAGTGTGGGAGTGGGGCTGTTGCGATGCTCCAGACAATCGGTTAGGATCGGATGGAGGGAAAGGAAGAAACAACGGAAATCATTTGGCATCAAAATGTCACGCGGACTGCAATAGAGGACCCGGACATTTTTTTCCGGGATTTCCCAGGGGATACATCACCTTACACAACATTACAGGTATCAAAATGAGAGACAATCAGTTCTTAATGAAGAGAAATTCTCTGTGAAAAGCAAACTTCTATTGTCTTTAAAGGATGTTCTACAGGTATTGTGAGCGGGAGCTGTGCGGCATGAGAGGGGCAATGATTTCAGTGTTCCAATCCCTGAACATGAAAAAATGAGTTTTTAAATTCCTCATTAAAATTATTTTCAGGGAATTATGGAACGCTGTGGGTGTTCAAATATTATATTATTTTATTCTTTATTCAGGGGAAGGTGGGGCAAAATGGATATCAGGGGTAAAATGCACTCATCTAAATTTTTAGGCAAATATTATGGAAAACTCTTGAAATTAATACAAATATTGGCGGTAGATTGTTTCTGATGATTCCATTGGAAAGCTAAGGAAATTTTGGGTGGTAAACACTTTTTTTTCTATTTTCGGCGATTTTGACTCTTTTGAGCATTTTAGAGGGGTAAAACCCTTTCTTTTTTTAAAATTTTCAGTTTTATGAGATTATAGGGTTTCATACCCTATAGGGTATGAAATCCTATATTTCATATGATAGGGTACAATTCATAGGGTTTTCGATTTGAAAATATCGATTTTTGAGGTATTTATGGGCATTTCTATGGAACAGTTTTGTGAAACAGTTTTTGGCCTATAACTATCCCAAAAATCCATATTCAAAACCCCATGAATCGATGAGAAATGAGCTCACCTTTCATTTGAGACCAACCACGAATTGCTACGACCAGTAAAACCAGAAATATTTGCGAAAAACTGAAAATTTCAAGAAAGCAAAGGCTTTCACCCCTCAAAAATCCCAAAAAATATAGAATTTTCGAAAAAAATCTAAAAAAAATACATCTGACACCGGTTTTCCGGCTAAAATTTCTTCAGCTTTTCAATAGAATCATCAAAAAAAATCCATTTCCAACCGTTTCATTATAGTGTCCATTTCGCCCCACTGTCCCCTAATTAGTTTCTGAATTATTTTGAAAAAAGCGTTGCATTCTAAGAAATTCTGGCGACATAAATTGGCAGCACTTACGTGCGAGTGACAATTTTTCATTCATTTCTATTAATTTTAATGCCAATTATTGACCCAATCGTCGTATAAAAATGGAGCGTTTGTGCCGGGGGATAATTTCTCACCTAAATCTAAAGTTTCATCCAGTTTGAAGAATTTTTCGAAAAATTTCTTAAGCTTTTGTGAATTTCCCATAAAAACACATGTTAAACGATGGTTTTCAAAAAATTCATAACTTTTAAACCAGTTATGAAAAAAATTCAAAATTTTATATACAAATTTCTTTATGAATTGGAGAACCTTGAAAAAAAATTTAATTGAATTCGTACATTTTTAAATTTCGATAAAATACCGATAGAACATCCTTAACCCAAATATCTCGATAATTTGTGAATTAACAAAAAAAAAACATTTCAGGCAATAGTAATAGCAGTGGTACTTGGCAGTATCGTCATAGGTACAGTAATTGGAAACATATTGGTTTGCGTAGCAGTATGCTTAGTGAGAAAACTACGTCAGCCCTGCAACTACTTACTAGTGAGTTTGGCAGTGAGTGATCTTTGTGTTGCCCTATTGGTAATGCCAATGGCACTAATCTACGAGATTCTAGGAAGCTGGTCATTTGGACAAATTTTGTGTGATTTATGGGTTAGCTTTGATGTACTCAGCTGTGCAGCGAGTATTCTAAATCTCTGCATGATATCAGTGGACAGGTGAGAGAAATACACAGTTTTGTGCTATGTAATCAAGACTGCATGAAATTGCTATTGTTTGTTGAGAGCCTGATAGTCTTTTTGTGAACATATAAAAGCTTGTGAATAAAGTCAACTCAACTTCCAGGAGAATATAGGTGTTGATTGCTAATTCGCTTCTACTGGGCATCTGAATGTTTATATTCCCTACGGATTTTCACTAGACAACATTCTATATAGTCATGCTTGTGCATTCAATTTGGCTTGTTTTCTCGAGTTACATACAGTAATGAAACTCACACACAACGAGATAACACTGTATGCAATCTTTTCAATTGGTCTTGTTATTCTTTTTTCTTTCCATTATTCATTATGATTCAGCTAACGTTCCACTTCAACTGCATACAAGCTTGAATTTCTAGTGCTTATCTCACATTTGTATTCTCTCGCTTTTCATAGACTATTTAAGTAGGATCAAGTAAATATATGTATTCAATTTTTCTCTCGAAACATTTGCTTTGTGTGTTACCTTCTGACTGTCAGAAGTTTGTTTTTTTTCCCCCCTGAAGTGGTTTTAAGCACACGTGAGTTGTAGAACTAATATTTATCTCCTGTAGTTGACACATTTTTCTGTGTAATTTAATTTTATTTTCTTTTAGTACAGCAAAACGATTATTTACGATGAAAAATATGTGAATGAAGAAACATTAATTAACTGTATTTTTAAAAGAAACCTCTGAAATCACACATTGACACAATTTACTGTCATTCAATATTATCATTGAATTATAGTGTAGCTCAGAATGCATTTGATGAAACGTTTATTTGAGGTATATATGTCCTAGAGGCAAAAGCCCAAAATCAGATCAATGCTGGAGACGAAACACGTTGTATGACAGTAATAATATTGTCACTAGAAACGTTGATGCATTTCGTATACGGTAACGAAGCATCCAGAGTGATGAGGCATATTAATGGCTCCTTCACTCTTGTAACTGCAGCGTCCTTTCCAAATTGAGAACTAGTTAATTCTGTGCCACGTAACGTAATTCAGTCGATAATTATTCATAAGTCTTTTTTTTTCGTCTTATTAACTGGTACAAATTAGATAATTCAAAATAAATATAATATGCATATTGTATTGAAAAACACAAGACCATTGAAAATGAATTTGCTTTTTAGAGAGAATGGAGAAGCACTTGTGTGTGTGTGTGTTTCTGATACATCCCTGAATTATGCATGACAAAGGCCTGAACAGAAAAGCTACGGTTATTGAGTAAACGATTTTTTTTTCCCTTCTGGTTCAACAAAAAATTGTTTCTCACACACAAGTACACTAGATAAAGCTCTATACAGCCTCTCTCTATCGTCTATTTTATTTTCCCATTTTTATCATCTAACGCTATCACTTTATTATCATTATTCTATGCTTTATTTTTTTTTTTATTTTTATAAAAATATTAAAAATATTATGATAATGAGAATAATAATGGATGGAAAAATTGTGTTCAGGTACTGGGCCATCACAAAGCCATTGGTTTATGGAATGAAACGAACACCAAGACGTATGATATTGAGCGTTGCACTCGTCTGGTTGGTTGCTGCTTGTATTAGTCTTCCGCCAGTTCTAATTCTCGGAAATGTACACAAGTTTGAGAACGGTGCTTGGCACTGTGATGTGTGTCAAAACTTTGGATATCAAATTTATGCAACACTATGTAGTTTCTACATACCGCTTATTGTTATGATTGAGGTATGTACCTAAATACAAAATTGTGGATATGGAAATTTTGGCCAAGTGAATTGAATTATTTCATCGTTTTGCTTCAGGTGTACTACAAAATTTTCTGTGCTGCACGTAAGATAGTACTCGAGGAGAGACGTGCACAGAGCCATCTCAGTGCACACTGCACTATGGATATAGAGCCTGGTACACATAGGACGTGTGCTGCTAGTAAACCGGTGAATTTTGATGCTATACCAGCTAACAGTAGTCCAACTATCAAGCAACACCGCAGTTCTAGTGCATCAACAACGGTTAGTAAACCATATCAAAATTCACTTCTCTATGTCACTTTTTTCTTTATCCGTCCTTCTATATGGAAGGGAAGGTGGGGCAAAATGGCCATCAGGGGTAAAATGGAGACATCTAAATTTTTCGACAAATATTGTGGAAAACTCTTGAAATTGATAGAATGATTGGTGGTAGATTGTTTTTGATGATTTCATTGGAAATATGAGGAAATTTTAGGTGGGAAACAATTGCCGGAATTAATTTTTTTGAATTTTTGTCGATTTTGACTTTTTTGGGCATTTTAGAGGGGTAAAAGCCTTCCTTTTTTTGGAAATTTTCAGTTTTTTGGGGATATCTTTGGTTCTATTGGTCATAGCGTAAAAATTTTAAATGGAGGTGAAAGGTGAGATCATTTGCCATCGATTCATAGGGTTTTCAATCAAAAAATATCGATTTTGAAGGTATTTATGGGTATTTTTGTGAAACAATTTTGCGGAATAGTTTTCGGCCTATAACTATGCTAAAAATTGATATTTTGAATTAAAAACTCCATAAATCGATGGGAAATGAGCTCAACTTTCATTTGAGACTAACCCCGCATTGCTACGACCAATAGAACCAGAGATAGTTGCAAAAAACTGAAAATTTTCAAAAAAGGAAAGGCTTTCACACCTCAAAAATGCCGAAAAACATCGAATTTTAATTAAAAAAAAAAAATACATCTGACACTCATTTTCCGGCTAAAATTCTCTCAGCTTTTCAATGGAATCATCACGAAAAATCCATCTTTAACCGTTTCATGACAGTGTTGATTTTGCCCCACTCTCCCCTATGTATATATTTATATATAGACATAGAGAAAGGTGGGGTAAAATGGGCAAAAGCGATGAAACGGACACATTTTGATGCGATTTAGGAAAATATTCCTTCAAATTTTGAGAAAAAAGGTGAATTTTCGAAGAAATTCTTGCTCAAAACTTTTCAATTGGATCGTTAGAAAACTTTCATCTCAAGCTGTTTCATAGAAATGTCCACTTTACTCCACTTCACCCAGCATAGCTATATATCCGTTATTTATGCAACTAAAAATTTCCGGATTTTTCGTGTATTAATACGAGAGATCCTTGAATAAATAACTGCACAACATAAATAAAATAGAGTGAGTTTTTAATTTCATATACAATTCAAAGGCCAATGTTTAACAACCATAGGGGGAATATTTATTTTGTGAAAATTCCAATTTGCAACTGATTGAAAAATGTAAATGGCATCTTTGTGTAATAGAGTGAAACACAATCATATAAATCAAACAAAAAATATTATGGAATAAATTGAAAATAAAAAAACACTGTTGTTCGATTTCGCCTACGCTTCAAATATCAAATTCCATTTATTGAATGTATTCATACTCAAACATCTAATGAATTCTCCTTTTTTTTTTGTTGTCTCTACTCACTACGAATAAGGAGGAAACATGAAGACAAGATAATCTGTTGATCCCACTTAATCTGAAATTTACTTGCTCCAATGGTGTTCAGATTGAGCCAGAGATTCGATAGTCCCCACAACCACTGAATTTCACAGGCTTCCTAGAGAGGGAACATACAACATTTTGAGGTGACATACGGTAGACAGGTTTAATGACTGAATGTCCAAGTGCCCGCCTGAAGGGATATCAAGGGGCAAAGTGATTTTGTCCTTTTCCCCATGGATTCATCTTCGTATAAGCCTTCATGTTGTACACGTGTGTCTACATTTGGGCACTGAGTTCCCTTTTCCCACGGTTATATCATATATATATATTTTCAGTGAACTAAATGAAATGCTTGTTTAATTCCCAAGGGTTCAATTATGGCCACATATTTTTCAGGGGTTTTCCAAAGTACAAGACCGTCAAATTATATTGTGCTTTTACTGGTGAAGGGAGTTATTAACTCGAGGGTAAGAAAAATACAGTTAGAAGCAAGAAAAAAAAAAAGAAAATTAGTGGAAAAAGAGCAAAAGAGAGAGAAAAAAAAAGGGGAGAGAAAAAAAATTCAATTCAACGTTGTTAGCGTTGCATTTGTATCCTGTCTGACTGTAGCTCGACATTTCTACTGAAATCTCGTGCCGAGTGTGCTCAACTGTGCAATTTACTCGTTCGAAAAAACCCGAGTACTGGGGAGTGAAAAAATTAAAACGAAAGAATAGTAGGTGTAGTCGGCTTGAAAAGGCCAATGGAGCACAAATTCGAAGGCACACACGTCTTCATATTTATCGTATATTGTATGGCTTTCACAGAGAAATTGTGGTCGCAAGGAAAAATTTTATTCCATCTTCACATCCATTTTAACAATAGATAAAGTGAAAAAAAAATGGGAATTTCATCTCAATTTTAGGAAATTCTTGGTTTTTCTTCATGATTATATCCAATTCAATTAATTTTAGCCACAGCTTTTTTAAATGTCTTTTCAAAATCAATCGAATTCCAATGGAATCGATGAAAAAATAAGCTCAGTATTCATTCAATATAAATTCCCGTCGTCTGCAATGAATAGACTTGGAATTTATGCAATTTTTGTTCATCTCTGGATATTCATATCTATTCTGAGACATTCCAGCTTCACATGTAGCCGATAAGCCAATGATTTCGTGAAATGCGTGCAAGTGGGAGCAATAATAGCGAATTAGATCGATTCAACGAGACGAATCATTGAATTTCCAGGCTCATCCTCACGCATCTGTGACTCGGAGGAAATTTATTTTTATGGTACTCCATTAATTGACATTGGCAATGGTCCCACCCAAAGATTCCACTTACACGAAGAGATTAAACCACTAAATTGTTCCTCGATATTTTTTCTTCCTCTTACTTCATCTCTCTTCTTCTCCTCCTCTTCGCACCATTTTTTTCCTCACCATTTTCTGATTCATAAGTAAGCTGACAAAGGCACAATGATTAATTGCATACCAGCTCAACTTTTTGAAGCCAACGGAAAAAGCGTGAGTGCTTATGTATATATATAAAAAAAAAAAAGGAATGAAAAACGAGAGTAAAGAGAGAAAAATCTTCTCGCTTAAAAAGTCGCTAAGAGCAGAAAAAGAATGATTACTAGGATAAAGAGAGAAATGGTAGAATTCAGTCTTTCTCAAAGCGAAGAAGGTGAAGAATAATGTCAAATGTTACAGTACTTGAATTTCGCAGATTCATCAAAATTATTCAAATTAACGTCTGACCTGAATTTAACGGGAATTCGATTATGAATTAATCTTGATGGAGAAAAAAAAAAGCAGAAACTTCTCAAGTACCAACATAACAAATTCCTGGAAATTTAATTAAATGCTCCTTCGGGAATGAAATTTTCGCTGTTTGTGATTCAATCGAAATCCCTGAAAACGTGGTGCTATTGATCAAGAGCAATATGCAGTGAGGGAAAAAAATATTTTCTAGAAATAAAAATAATTTTGAGACAAAACTTTTTTTTCTTATTTGCGATGAACAATGTGAGAAAAGGAGAGAATTTAATTGAGAGAAATCAATGCCTATTTCTCTCAATATTAATTGGTTTTAGTTCGAAATTGCACCAGATCCATTACTCATTTTTTTAAATTAAATTTCGCTAACTCATGACGATAAATAAACAATTATTTGCATGAATTCAATCTCGATCATATTTGCTATTAATATTTTCACGTAGAATTTTTATCAAATAATAATGTATTTGCACGAAATAGGAAATCTTAATCCAAAAATACCCGAATCTGCCATAAAACCGGAATGTATTTTTCGTCAATTATTCTCTAGAAGGCTTATCTTATTGATTGATGCAAATGTATTCAAATTCATCCAAAATATAAATTGTTCAAACGAAAAAAAAAATTCACTGGCAAACCATTTTCCGATTGACACGAACTATATAATATCCCTAGAAAATATTTTTTTCTCTCAGTGTGAAGGATTGCATAGAGGTTTTTCAGGGAATTATCCTCTCAATCCTCCTGGACTGTCATTGACAAAGGAAAAAAAATAACAGTAGATAAATGGTCAAAGAGCCAAACAGCAAATAGTTGAAAAATCCGTTGAAAAAATGGAGTAATCCAACAAATAAAGAACTGTCACATTAGCATGTGAAGAAAATTCAAGTTCCAGTCAACATGCTGAAATCTTGAAGCTACTCTGAACTGAAAGAGGCGAAACTTCATCCAATTCTTTAAAAAACCCTCGAGTTTAAAAACAAAAACTCAAGTCAGCTGAGAATCTCCAAAGTTATACGATCAAGAAGTCGCAGCTAGTGTTGGACAAACTTTTTCAAAGTTGTGAACACTCGATTACCCGGAGGATCATCCTAAGAGGAAAATTACGAGTAATTGGACGAAGAGCTAATAACAAGGAGTCTGGAAGAAAAGTACATAATCAATTTAAACAATTGATAGTAATTTGCTGATCCATCGATGTTCGATTCTCTTCCCTCTCTTTGATTTTTACTTCTAATCAAGTATCTTGATTGACACATCCAAAGGATGACGCACAACACAGTAAAAAAAGGGTAACAACAAGTCTTTTTCTGTTAGAACAATGTGAAATGCGAGAAAAAATGCAAAAATAGATATTTCAAACTGTGCAATTTCCATCGCCAATGTCCCACTCAAAATAAAAGGATAAAATTTTTCACATTCCTGATGTTTAAGAGCGGAAAGGAGAGATTTGAGAAAGTATACAGGCCCTGAGGCTATCACCAGTTAGACATCTGAGAGAAATACATAGATATATACATGCATAAAGCCTTAAATTGTCTTTTTCACTGCTTTCCACCCTCTCTCTTCCGTCTTAGCACGACACAAGGCAGAACAGCAAACGCGTCGTGTTTTAATTAAAGAACGCCTGCGGTCTCGCATACTTTAAACTCCTAGCTGAACGTTTTGTGTCATTATTTTTTATGGCTTTCTATGACTCCATATTTTTTTCTTGTCCACAAAGACGTATCGGTCTTCTTGAATTTTGACGTTTATTTGGTTTTTAACATTTTTGATAAATATAGAAGAAAATAAGAAATAAGGACACTGTAAATATTTTCAAATTCCATTATATTTCCTTTATAAGGGAAATATAAGCTGATTTTCAGATACAAGGTTGGCGAAGGAAGGTTGCCGAAGTTGCATCTCTTAAGGGGGCCAAATGTCCAATTCTACACACAGAAAAATATTCTTCTTAATTTAAGAACGTGCAGGTCACTTAAATTGAGAAAGAGAAAGTCACTTAAATCAATTGATCCAATTTTTAAGAATTAAATCAATTAAAATCAATGTACAAGTTCGAAAAATATTGGAATCGTTCGGTTTTGCTTGTAAATAGTTTCAAATTGAAAAAGTTTTTTTTTTTCAATTGAAAAATCAATTGCAAAACATGCATGATTTCATCTTCTATTTTCAAAATCCACAAATATAGATTGAAGCCAAGGAAAACTCCTGGCCACCATTCACCTGTGCATGCCAGCAATTTTTTCTCCTGATAAATAAAAATCGGGAATAAAATGCATGATGAGACACATGAATTCGTGTGTATATTCACTACTATGTACATTTCAGAATCTATTTTTCATTTTTTTATTCTGCCCCTTTTTTCTTCTTTTCACTATGTCCTTTTTTTTCCAATTTAAATCGACCCACTTATGGCTCTGAGGAAAATATTCCTTTGCTGGCAGCTGCGGTGCACATATATCTACGTAGGCAACACATACTTTCCTTTGAACGTCCAGCCTCTGGACCAAAATGGGATGAGAGAGTGTACATGAACATCACAAGATCCATGGATATGCGGAAATTTTGTTGGTAATTTTATTGGTAAATTTCATTCTATCCTCATTCCTCAATTCTTCGGATATATCCGTGGAGCTGTAAACGAATACCCGGAAAATAGGTTGAGAGAGTGGAAGGAGAATTGAGAATTTCATCCTCTTTCAACTGCATAATATATAATGTAAACCCCACCGGAACCAGTGCATGCACAGTTTGAGTCACTGATAAACTCTAGTGCTATTTAATTTTTTAAAATCATTCACTAACTATATCTTGAAAATACATCTGATGCACCAACATTTTTTTTTCTAACCAAAAAAAAAAAAAAATATACAAAACTTGAGAATAAAGCAATTTAATAAAATTTCAATTGTTCAACCGTTGAATCCACCCAAAAAGGAATAAAAACGTTATAAAAACCCGGAGAAAATGAAACCCATTAAGCATTCACGTCCGTTGTCCAACGAATGATACAGGATGAGCACGTGAGGCTGCATTCGCAATGTAGGTTCAACTATTATTCTTCATAATGTTGAGTATCTCGACCCAGAAACTTTCGAGGATCAGTGAAAAAAAAAAAAAACCTAAAGAGTTATGATACACACATCAGTTTCCACTCATATTAGCCACATGGACGCAACCAACTAATCCAGATTATCAACTAAAGCGCTCTTTGCAACAGAAGTTCATTAACGACTCATCATTAATTTTGATCGTTATCAGGATTAGAGAGAGGTGAAAAAAAAAATCCATCGAAGTCTTCTCTTCAAGATTCTCCACGTATGAATGACTATGAAGAGGGCTAAAAAAAAAAAGAAAAACCCAGCAAAAATACTCGAGTGCTTTGCCTCCCCGTGTGTTGGCTCTCCAGTGAAGTTCATAAAACTCTCGCGCCAAGTGGATGAGTACCAAGCACAGTTGCATCGATTTTTCTTCGACAAGAAAAGGAAAAAAAAAGGAAAAGAAACAGATGAAAAAGTGGCATAGAAAAAAAGAGTTGAAACTATGAATGATAGAGATACACAAAAGTTTCTTATTCTCAAAGCCTATCATTCAATCCGTGTACTAGTAGTACACGTTCCTAGGATACTGCGAGAAGTTTCGATGATATAACCTACTAGCTTATAACAAAAGCCTTCTCTTGCCTCAAGCGAATAGTTGCCATGTGTCTTTACGATCGCCCCTGAAATTTTATAGATACATTAAAACCTGCCTCTGATGTGAGACATATTCTCCACGTTTATACGTTACAAACATAGACTTATATGTGGAGTGATATATAAGTCTTGTGGAAAAACATCATCCTCCGAGAAGAAACGAGCCATATTTGTTTGTTTTATCAGGCGTTTTTTTTCTTCACACACTCCTCAGGGAGAATTTTCATGTCAACATTTCGCCTTATATATCAAATAATCATCATATGAAGAATCTTTAAGTTTATTTGGTGAGTATGCTTGATTTATGGCTGAGGTTCTTCGGCAATAAATGTGTTGACGAGACTCAATCATGGCATTAATAAAGCTATAAACGATAATGTAACATCATAATGCTTGCGGGAAAAAGCTGTTTACTAGAGAAAATTTATGACTATGATAAAGGAGTGAGTATTCCATAATGCTGCAGGACGAACTACTTCTCCTCCAGATCCTCTTATCATAGACTACTTTAATCTCAATCATCCCCTGTGTATTACAATGCCTCTTCGTTCATTTTACATTTAACTTTCTCCCACTCTCGCTTGTTCTTTCAAAAAAAAAAAAAAAAAATTGCACGAGGGTTGAACCATAATGCTCCTTATTCGCTTTCCATCACGCCGAAAGCCTCGTCTCTCATTTTCTCTACAAATCCTCGTGCGACCTTCATAGGTGTTCTTCTTTTTCTCCCTCTTTTTTCAGCGCCCTTTCATTCCACTTCGGGACTCGAGTGCGTTAAAGCAATTTTAACCCAGGCAGAGTCGATTCATTCGAAGATTACCACCTCAGCATGCTCACAAAAAATACTTTTTCAAAAAAAATATATATACATATATACGTTTGTACATATCTCGTCTCTATGGAGAAGGGAATGAAAAAAAAGAAATTGAGGGCCACAATTTTTCCTCAATCTCAGCATTTAACAGTCTTTTTTAATTTTGCCTGCTCAGGAGGATAAATGGAAGATGCTGAGTGGCTAATTAAGGCATAACAGTTAAAATGTGAATGAAATATCTTATATTATACAATTTCGTGAAATTTAATTTAATTTCTCTTTTTTTTCATTATTACTAAGCCTTTTGATTAATTGAAAAATAGCATCAATAGTTTTCTCAATCCTTCAATTGATTCGATTCGACAAATCTGTGATTGGATTTAACGTGAAAATTGAAGGGATTTTCGCTATTGGAAAAGTGAGGTTTTCCTTCTAGTTCTTCCATTTTATATCGAAATATCGTGGTATTTTTTTTTTTTAGTAGTGAGGTTTTTGTCTTGCCGTCAGTAAATAATGGATTTATGAGCTGTTGGTTCACACACCATAATAGCTCACCGGTCTTATCGCCATTTCATGTCCTTCCGACTTTTCTTCATCATTTTTTCATTTTTTTTCCCTTTAAATTCCATTTCTTCTACGTCTCTAACAGACCACCGGGTCTTTCTCGTTGAATTCCTCGGTACAGTGGGGTCAAATACTCATTCCACTTCTCTCTACCCCGAGATGGGAGAGAAAAAAATTAATCCAGAGCTAGATAAGTCGGTTGCGAGAAAGTGCGAGAGAGACAGAAAGAGAGCTTCTAGTATCATGTGTGAGTTGTAATTTCCGTTTGAATTTCCCTTCCGTCCGGTTTTCACTTGACAGTGTCACAAAAAAATGATTTAATTTCAGAGGGAATACGAAATGAGAAATTCGCAAGTGAGAAAAAAAATTAATGCCTTTGAATTCAATCGCAACATTTACTGGAATGAGAAAAAAAGGTGAAAAATAAAGTGACACTTGAAATTAAAAAATCATGTACTGAAGAAGATTGGAGATTCATAGACAAGCACGCTTCATCGCATACGTAAACATACTTTGGACTTCAAGTGAGCGTCCCTTCCACTTTCAACTCCATTATCCTCTCAGCACATTTGTATGTTCCAAGAGAGAATCAATGAAGATGAAATGAGTGGTACTCGACAATTCACTGACACAAAATTTCTTAATCAAAAGTACCTTCAACAAGAATTATTTAAGTAAATATGACTTCAATTCATGAGCCATTAAATTAATTGAAAGCCAAAATAGCCCTTTCACCACACTGTTAATGGCTATATGCAAGAGATCCCTAGGGCTCTTCTCCCAGTCAATAATATCTCAATGTCGAAATATTGTCGTGGAGGTTTAGTGCACAGTTGGGGCCACCACGACAGACAGACCACCAGAATTACGGGTGGACATACCGACATATCCGTGAGAGTACATAGTGCTGTCAAGAACATGCACAAATCCCTTAGTGGTCAATCCATATGGATCTAGGATGCTTCTTCAAAATTTTACAACTTATTTTCAAATATTGTTATTGAAATTTTTCCTTCGACCTGGATATTTTGTGGTGATTCCCAAAAAAATTTAATGAGAATTAAAAATTTATTTTAGGTAAATACGCAGATTAGTGGCCTGTCAAAATAAAATTGATTTAAAATTAATCTTAAATAGTGGAATTCGCAGTAGCTCAATTGGGAGAGCATCAGACTGGTAATTTGAAGGATGTTAGTTCAAACCTCGCTTGCGTATTTTCTATTTTTTCCGAAATTTGGTTCTGAGATTATCGAATTTCACTGAAATAGGCCTCTAATATTCATAATTACCTCATTTTATGAGCACTAATGTTTCGTCTACTCTGCGCAGGCCTACAAAACTTTGCCGAAATTTCAAGGAAAACCTCGTATTTACACGAGAAATTGGTGAAAAATGAGGATAAAGGGATTATTTAAAGAAATGAGAAATTATAAAATTCCCAATTTTCAAATCTTCATAACTTTTTTTTTACTCCATATTTTCGGATGATATTTGATAGTGATACTGCCTATATCATCAGAAAGTAGCCTGCAAAATTTCATATCGATATCCTATTTTTGTGTCATAAATCATGAATCAAACTAAATCAAATACAGATGCGACAGAGAAACATTCAATAATAACCAAAATTTATGTTAAACCAGTCATAATCAATTTTGTGCACTCAATCAATTAAACGTGATGTAGTTCTATTAACCTGGCATAATCTTCTTCTTTTTTTGGCTCAGTCTATATTAGAACATCTGGCCGTACCTGGCATCACAATATTTCATGAGCTGTCAAAATATTTTTCGGTTGATTCTTTATTTTTTCTCAACGGGGTTGAATTCACTCTTATCTCATCTACTTTATTATAAAGTCTTTTATAAAACCAGACTAAATTAATGCTAATCGAAATCATTCTCCTACATTTATTCTCAAATAATTCTGTTTAAACAAGAGATTTTTTTTTGATCTTTATTTAGTTAAAAATTCTTAAAAATCAATGTTTATTACCTGAAATCTTCATTCATCGCTGATAGAAGCATAATACCCTCGAATAAATAGATGAGAATGGTTGAGCGTGTGCTTTGCCGTGCCAAATGCAACTAAGGGAAGGTTTTTTTCGTTTTTTTAATACTTCAATTAAACGTAATCTATACACCCTAACGTTACAAATTGTAATTGCTTCTTGCACTTGTCTTCAAAGTAACATTCACCACTGCGGTTAGTCATGTGTATTTGCCAACTGCACGTATATACACTTTACGAAATTGTTTCCAAGAAGCTTTTCAGAAGCAGCTGCACACAGAGTATCGTGAAATTTATGGTTTAGCATTAAAGAATGGAAAAAAAAATGGCTAACACAATTTATAGGTATTTCATGATCGGATTAAAGAAAAAAAGAAATTTAAAAAAAAATGGATAATTGAAACTTAACGATTAATTTCAATTTTTCACTAATCCCCCAAAAAATTCGATGAATAGCATGAAAACGATTAACTTCAGCGCGACTTGTATGGGATTATTCTCAATTGAGTTCAAATAATTTTTTCAGCTCTAATGATCGCCCCAAGTGTATTCACGAAACTTTATCAGGTTTTCCACTTCTCTCTGTTCCAATTAAACTCAAATAATTGAGAGACAAAATGCGGGTTTAAATCTATCAAAGCACCAACTTGAGGCTTTTAGAATCCACGGAAGAATGTATATGAATGAATCTCCACTTTTAGCCTCTTTTGGTCTGTATTTCTGAACAATACTAAAATATTTGGTATTTCAATGAGGTTTTGATGGCAAAATAGCTACTGGTTAATTGCCCACAGGAATAATCATTGAATTAAACGAATTCATGAAGAATTGCTGATTAAATTCCTAAAATAAAGGAAAACTAATTCAACTTTTATCAATGAATAATGGTGAATTGGAGCCAAAAATACGTGGGTCGATGACCGTTAGATTTTTCAATCGACAAGTGCATAATAATGACTTGGATGGGGGCAAAAAAAATGAAGGGGTTAGAGAAGGATATGGCCGAGGGTAAATGCACGAGATTGATGTTATGTATTATGGGTGAATTGCCGAGTGGGCGAATACGAGAGGGAATAAGAGGGGCAAGAGAGGAGGCTATCGATCAAGCGTTTTGGCATTCTTTTGCCTTCGAGCAAGAGGCAAGTTTGTTGCTTCGTATCAAGTCACAATTTTTTTTTAAAAAGGTTTTCATGCATACTGAAAATGGATGAGTCGAACAATGAGAAGACTTGCAAACACAAAAGTTTTCAATATATCGATTAACTTGACTGCTTTAACAATAGGTGTCTATATTGTAGAGGCAAACTGTCACAGAGTAGTAACTGTGAAAAATCGAACCACCACTGTTTTGTGTAAATAAAAGAGCACTCTCTCTCTCTCTTTTTTTTATTCTCTTCTCTGTTTTGTTTTTACTGAAGTATTGAGGTGATAAAAGCTTATGTAGCTTGTGGTTGTGTGCGCTTGGGGGTAATTTAACATTTCAATTCGTAGAAAATACTTATTTTTCACTGGATACGTGTTGGCACTTTCAATTTCAAATATTTTTCAAACATCGGTAGAAAACATATCCACGGGGAAATTACATTTTTATTGTTAACATTGAGGGCAGTGATGATACATTGAATTTATCGTGGTGAAAATAAATAATTTTACGGTAATTAGAACTGACGTTATTCTGAAGATAGAACTCCACAGTTGAGTAAAATGAGGATTCTGATGAAACGGTTGAAGGTGGATTTTTTTGAAGAATTCCAGCAAAAAACTGAGGAATTTTTCCGTCAAAAACATGTGTTTGAACTGATTTTTTTTCTTTCATTTTTCGAAAATTCGATTTTTTTTGTCAAGATTTGAAGAAAAAACCTTCTTCTTTTTCGGGAAAATTCACTTTTTCAGCAATATCTTCGGTTCTATTGGTCTTAGCGATCTGGGGGTGGTCTTAAATGAAAGGTGAGATCATTCCCCATGGATTCATGTAGTTCTAAATTTTTTGAATCAATTTTTCAGTTACTCAAAGGCGGTTTCATGAAAATCAGCTTTTGCTTAACAAATACCATAAAAATCGATGAAAAAAAAAATTTTAACTACATGAATCGATGGCAAATGATCTCACCTTTCATTTAAAATCGGTCCCAAGTCGCTACGATCAATAAAACCAGAAATATCCTTGAAAAAGTAAAATTTTCCCAAGACTCCTTGAAATCTTGGCCAAAAAGCAAAATTTTCCAAAATTAAAAAAAAAAAAAGTTTTAGAGCATCATCAATATTGTAAATTTCCCAGCTTTTCGATGGATTCATCAGAAAAATCTTATCCCGAATAATTCCCCTCATTTCGAGCGATTTACGTAATAGAAGTCATCAAAATCCACCTAAACTGTATTTATTTCTCTCCTTATATCCTTTTTACCTCACTTTTCCCATTACCTTTTCTGTCATTAATGTCCAGGTTATCCTATCTTCTCCAGCAGAAAAAAGCTATATACCACGTCAGAATAAATGGAATGGAAAATCGTTGAATTGAAAAAGTAGATGAATTAGTGCATTTGATTGGAATAAAATGGTAAATTAAAGAATCCCTACCTCACTGAGAAGCCCCTTTTATGCGCCAGTAGTAAAGTAGTACTTTAAGTCAACCAGTCGCAGCATCTGCCTTGTAAATATCCTTGGAAATTAAATATTTTATACCACTGATCCTGGAATTCTCCCTCACAATTTATTATATTACAAAACTCATTGCACGTTTCTTTCATTTGACTCGTAGGCGTTATCACGTGGGTTCAATCGATACACTAGTCACGAAAAAAAAAAAAAAAAGGAAAAGCACATTTATGAAGCACTATTAATGTCACAAACACTGCACTGCACCAAGTAATTTATCTGAAGCACAGAAACAAATGTAATGAATTAATATATGATATACTGATCGTTACTTCAGTAACTCCTACTTTTTTCAAGTCAAGCCATTAATTTTAGAGGAACGAAATGTTCTTGGTCTTCAAATTCTCTATCTACAAGTTTTCTCTGCCATCTACAAGTATTTCTCTCGTTCTAATATAGATTGCCTTCAAAGAATTCTCTTTCTCCGATGGAAAGATGTGACGATAATTAGCTGGAACATTAGAAAGCACAATTCTCTGTCCTTTTCTCCCCTCTTCCCCTCCCCTGCGCTTTGCCATCGAAAATAAACGGTATGCTAACGTGAAATGGAACAAATGATGCATGAACCCCCAATATCCCCTCTTTCGCTCCCTGCTTAAGTCATTTTTCGATATGAATGGACTTTCCATTTTTTTTAAATAAATTGGTTTAAAAGAAGCTCGTGCCAACGGCAAGTCGTGATTATAATTTGCTAGAACGTTAAAAAGCATAGTTCTCTGACTTTTTTCTTGTTTTTCGAGCTCTTTTTGAGCCTAATGTAGTACCACGTCTCCTTTTCTTGAAGATTAAACTGATACTGATGTGAAACAGAATAAATGATGCATGGACACCCAAATCCCCCCTTCTACCCCTGCCGCACCTTGCTCGAGTCAAAACAAATGATGCACGAACCCTCAAATTCCCCCTCTTCCTTCCTCAAACAGTGCTTTCGTGATTTTTTGTACACGCACTCATGGAAATCAATTGATATAGCAAAAAAACCTGATAAAAAATGATCAAAATGATCGCATTTATGTATTTATTTTTAGTATTTATGGCTATGTTTTTGGCGTTTATTCGAATATTTACTCGGTTCTTTCTGTAATCTGATCGATCGGCAGAGAAGGAATGACCTCCTATTTGATTTCTATCGTGTCAACGCACTCACCCCAAACGCAACACGTCTCTCCCCTTTAACAAAGCGTCCAATACTGACCACAGACAAAATAAATGCCACATTTTCATTGTAAAAACGTGAAAATACCTGTTGTAAGCAAAATATGACAGAATTTTGAAGATTCACAACAAACTGTGTATGAAAATTTCGTTTTACTTGCTGTCCCGAAAGATTCAAGCATAATTATGTATTTTCAGGAACAGAATAATTAATATGACAGGGTAATAAATGAAAAAAATTAATTAAGAGATGAGCTAGCAATAAGCGAGGGACGCAGTATAAAAATAATGCGCAATAAATTCAGCGATATTACGAGTCACATAAAAAAAATATAATATTTCTCATTTCATGAAAAAATAAATGCATAGTTCGTCATATTAAAAATTCCGACTTTTCCTTGTCACTAATTATCTCCGATGGAATCTTCTCCGATAATCCAATGGCACATTAACAAAGTTAGTTGGAAGGAAAATCAATGGACCAATGTGCCACATTACGAATCCAATTGTTTCAAAGTTTAAACGAGTCGACCTCGATTTTCCAAACGGGCCAAGTATTTCAATGAGCTATAGGATGTAAATTCCAGGCATTTTTCAGGTGAAAAATGATGGATAAAGCGAAGAAATAAAAGCAGAGATGGAGGAAAAAGAAAAAATTGAGAATAATACTGAATGTATTCAGTATGCTTATAGGGCTGTGAAGTGGAATTTCATTGAAATTTCAAGAATTTTTTGGTATTTCCAGTATTTTAATTCGCCAAGAAAAAAGCCCAGTCTAATTATTGATTATTCTGGACAATAAAAAGCGGATTAAATTAAATCCCATTCTTCTGTGGTAGCCAAAATCTTGCTGGCTCTTGTATTTATTAATATTTAACCAGTACAAATGCTTTGTCCCATGAGAGTATTGACAATCCCTTCAATCTCTCTTTCTCTCTCTTTTTCTCGTGCTTTGGAAGTGAATCGAGACACGAATTTCTATAATCTCAGTTTCCACCCCAACGACTCCTTTTTTTATCGTTTTACTTGTCGCTTCCTCTCCCCCTCCCCTCATCTGTATCATAAAAATGACCGGGTGATGAAATCCATCGGATTGAGCAACAGAAAAGAAACGATTCCAGAGTAAAACCGCTTCTATGTACATCTAATGCCATATCCCAGGGGCATGGCTCCACAAGAAGAAGGACAAGTCACGTATTCCACGTAAAGTCGAGAAAAATAAAAAGTAACTGAAAAAACATTGCACTATAGTCTCTCTATATCATACCCGAGCAAACAGAATTGTAAGTTCAGTTCGAACTGATATTTCAGACAATATCACATATCAGAAATGGTGAAAATGAACGAAAATGATCGAGTTTGCTATACGAAATACAATTAACAAATATCGAATTGAAATAGCAAACTTCATGCACGTATTGTGCATTAATGTTTTAATGGACGAGGAAATTTCATTGGCTAACAGATCACGTAAATGTATCAACGTGTTGGCAAGAAAAACAAGAGCAGAGATAAATTGTCAAAAGTTGTATGGGAAATATATATAGACAAACGATAATCATAAAGCAACTGCAAATTGATGGAAAATTTCTCACAATGAAAGAAAAATAAGTGAAACAATAATGTAACAAGAAACGAAAGATAATAAAATTGAGTGAAATTGCCATTGAAATTTCCTAAAGTACTGTATACATCAGCATAAAGGGACGAAGATGCTGAATTTAATACACTAAAGTAGAAGAAATAAAATAAGAAATCCACGAAAAAGAAAAAAAAAGACCAGAAGAATCGAGTCGAGTTTGATAAATTCAAAAGGACTGTGTCTCTTTTCGACAACCTGTTGGTACAGAAAAACACATTCACCATCATTTCTAAAGAAGCAGGAAGAATGAGAGAGGATTCTTCCTGCTACACTCGAAGAAAAGGCGAAGAAGCTTTCATTGGTCAATGGAGTATAAAAAAAAAAAAGGCCAATTAAAATCCGCAGCTCTGATAAAAATAATAAAAAAGAGTCAAGTCCAATAAATCACACTTTTCTCCATTAAAGTGTAATTAGTGTTGCGGTGGGTAGAAGCGGGCTCGTTACCATGAAAATGACGAAGCGTAAAAAGCTTCTCTGCGATTTGGTAGCAGACGGTAGAATAGTTAAACGTTTGTAGCCGTATCGAATCATCTGAGAAAAAAAAGACAAAAACTATGCTTCATATAATTCTAAGGATGTAATCTCTGTGTGAGCAACTTAGTTTCAAGATAATCATTATATTCACAAAGGGAGAGACAAAGACTTGCTGCTTAGTACACTTGTATAGCAAACCCCCCCCCCCCCCCCGAGTGATATGTCTTTGAAAACAATTTCAAGATGCTATGAGAGAACTTTGAACTATTCAAGTGTTCATGGCTGACTCGTCAAGACCCTCATGCCATAATAAATTCATGGAGTTCCTCTTTAAAGCAAAAATTGATCAATTTTTTATAACACAAATTTTCATCCACTTCATGGGTACGAGCAGGGAGAAAAAATAAATAAAGCATCATAAGTGTTGTGTCCCAGAAATATAGTTATTAATATTAAGAAAGAAGTGAAGAAGTGGAAAGCAAGAATGAGTTCAACTTACTCCACATGTTTACATGTGTCAGCATTTAATTGCATTATGATACAATTGTATTGTGTTGTAATGTGACACAATTAATTATTATTTAAACGATCTTACACGACTCCTCGAGAGTCAGTTCATAACCATATTCCGAAACTAAACGGTTGATATTAAGGAATATCACTTCTCTAATTGGATATATCACTGAAATGAGATGAAGAACTAATAATGAAAGACTTCATCATTTTCTAAATAAATAACTTAAATTGGAGTAACTCTACCCACTGTAGAAAAATATATATAGTAATTATATATTAACTTGAAGAACCCTAACACGGTCATGCATAACATAAGGCAAAAAAAAATGAAGCATCACAAGCGAAAAATTGGAGAATAAGGGAAAAAATTGCAGTAAAAAGTTTACGAAGGTTTATTAGTATTACAGTTCAAATTAACTCTCTCGCTAATAAATGAGAGTTACTTGGGTTATATATGGTCTGTGGGAAAGAGACTATCCCGTGAGGGTTATATATCTATATATACATTTACATATATCTCATGTTGCTGCGGGGGAGGAGTCCAACCGCGAGGATTCGACCATGGTTATACAGTTTTTGAGTCGTCACAGGGCTTTTGAGGCCGTCACATTTGACTATTACGTTCTACGCCAGAGTCAAAGAGGCTTGTGGGGGAGGGGGGGGGGGGGGGGGGGAGGGATATATAGTTGCTTTAAAAGCTTCACTCTTAGGTACCTCTCAACCGAATAGACTTTTCATTAACGTTTACCAGAGAATATGAGACAGAGAGAGAAAGAGGTCGTATGAAATCGTGGATGAGACGAGCAAGTAGTTGGAGGGATTCAGGGGTCCCAGAGGATAATGTGGAAATCTTTATGGCGCAAAATTTTATCCCAGCTCGTGTTTCTAGGATATATTTTCCACCAACTCGATTTCAACTATTCTATCTCTCTCTTTCTCTCTCTTCACACGTTACTTATAACTGTCAGCAAATGTATCCACTGGGACATTTACTTTACGATACAGTTTGGGCCAAGTTATAACTTCTGGTAGAATACATTTAAGCTACACACTACAATGCTCGATATTCGTAATATTCTGTTATATTATGAAAATCCAATGAATGAGATAAGAATAGAGGATAGAAATTTTATAGTAAAATCAGTTTGTCACTGGATAAAAATCATTCTTGTTGCCAATAAAAAAAAGTAATAGGATTTTCTGGCTCACGGGGATTTGAATATTTGAAGAGTCACGGAAATGAAATTGTTGCAATGCATTCCAGTATGGCATAGGTTTTTACTGTGTGTGTTCGACGAATGAGAGACACATCGGGACACTGTCAACTACAGTGTACCAGAAGTGCTATTCTTTTTTTATTTTTTATTTTTTTTTCTGTCATAGAACAAGTATCTGGGCTGCCTCAGTTGGCTTACCTTGCTCAATCGATCTGGCTCGCTGCGAAATTGCCACCAGAGCCATAATTTTCAGACACTTCTCTTCTTACAAGTTACAAGAAAATTTTCGCACCAATGATTCGCATCCCTGTAGTTTCTCTCATATGTGGAACTTGTTAATTGAGGATTTTTCCTTGAGCATTATTCTTCGATAACGTGTTATTTTATTCGTCATCTCATCTAGTATCGAATATTTCGAATGTTTATGACAGATACGTAAAGATATTTAATTTATTCGAAGGTTAATCTGAGGGGATTGTAACAAAATTTATTCTTTCTTTATTATTTCAGGTAAATCTCTCATGTTATTCGGTTTTTTTTACAATCCCTGCAGATTGACCTTCCAATAAATTTAATGTCTTCATGTATCTGTTATAAACATTTAAATTATTCAATTCCTATTTATTCTCAGCTTCAACACCCTACTGGACCAAACTTCAGATAATGAGCCCTTTTCGAAAATTAAGTCTCTGGTCCTATTCATTATGAATTCAATTGAATAATCTAAAATATCAAAAAGTTTCTGAATTATTGTTTCCAATTATCTATATTTAAAATAAAAAATCGAAAATTCAGCTTCAAAACGGCTCGTTACAATGAACCGCAAGGTTTCAGGCTCATCAGCTTCAGAAAAAATTATAAATTTTGAAGAATTATAATTTTTTTTTTATTAGAAGAATTATAATTCGAAGCGAAAATAGTTTCTGGGTTAAACATCAGATCAATGAGCCATTTTCCCATTGCAAATGAATTATTTGAGGATAATTCAACGCAGCCCCAATTTTTTCAGCAAAATTTCCAGTTGGATGTTCCCTTTCAATCCAAAATACTCCAAAATACTATTAAAAAAAAAAGAATCATTATTTTTATTCTTATCATTCTCTTCTTATTTGTGTTCACAGTGCAGCGGACATGCGGTCAAGTGTTTCGCTGGTGGTCCACGTAAGAGCAACGAGTCCCAGTGTCCAATGCTTCTAAAAACTGAAAAAACCCTAGTCTCAACAAATACCCTAACAACAAAATCAACAATAGTACGTAATCACTTGAACAGTACGTGCAGTGTATCTAGTTCACCGCCTCAAAAAAAACTCAGATCTCAATTGATAACAGAGCGTAAAGCTAGCACAACACTTGGTATAATAATGAGTGCATTTATACTGTGCTGGTTGCCATTTTTTGTTCTCGCACTTGTTCGTCCATTCTTGAGTGATACAGAGGCAATACCAAAATCATTGTCAAGTTTATTTCTATGGCTTGGTTACTGCAACAGTTTACTGAATCCAATAATCTATGCAACACTTAATCGTGATTTTCGCAAGCCATTTCGTGAAATTTTGTTCTTTCGATGCAGCAATTTGAATCACATGATGCGAGAAGAATTTTATCACAGTCAATTTGGTGATCCAGTTAATAATTATGTTATTAAATCTTGTGATCATGGAGAAAGTGGTGAATGTCTTGAGAGTCATGGACTTGAGTCAGTTGATTTAACAGTTAATCCAGCTAACGAAAGTTTTCTATGATCAACAGTTAAACGTGACGATTGAGTTTCAGCCATCAACTTATCAGCATTAAATCAATTCAGCCGAGATACCAATGTATGAAAGGGCAGAAAAGAAGGGTTGACTAAGGGAAAAAGTTTTTTGTAAAAAAGAAAGTATGAAAAAAAAAAAAAAGGACACTGAGGAATTTGCAAAAGGTATTCATTCAGGTTTCTTTTTTTAGTAAAAAACGTAAACTCCCACTCGTTGCTGAACCTTTACCTCCGATCGATGATTCAAAAAAACGAGGCAGAATAAAAAGGAAGAAAGAAAAAAAAAACTTCGAGAATATATATATGTTTTACCCTTATGATCCATCACATACATTGAATGGCCTCTGATCTTTTCTACGTGCTATCCATCCCTTAAATTTCTAACGCTCAACAAGGATAGAAAGATAGAGATTATTGATCGATGTCCTCTTGACAAAACCCCCATGGTACTATAAATAATCGTGAGATGAAAAAGGCAAAATGAAAAATGGACAAGAGAAAAATCTGAAACAAAGACAACACAGAGAGAGAGACTTAGCCATCCAGATTGAGTTCAAAGTTTCATCGTTGGATTTAATCAACTACAAAGAACATTGTCATTATTGGTATACCTATAGTTTTTGGTTTCTATGAAACAATGATAAAGTAAAACATTCAAGAATGAAAGATTAATTGATGTAAATGAGAATTAGAAAAAAAAAATAAGAAATTATTTCTAAAATAAATTATGAGTAAATCAAGTGTTATGCATTAATTTGCAATACACATGCTTTAGATAATCATTTTGATAGATATTGTGAAATTAGGTAATTGTATAATGATTAATCAATGAACAATGAAGATTAATTAAGTACTTCAGTGAAGTGATTCTAGTGGACAATCGAAGAATAATTAGTTCAATTATATTATCAGCACGTTGTTCAATTAAATTTCTTTATTAAGGATGTATTTTTGTTGTTCAATTATATTAACATAGTTTATACATCCTGTTGATATGAAAAGTTTTAGAAAAAAAAAAAAAAAAAAAATTGTAAACTATCCTGAATAGTTCAATTAATGAGGATACATCCTTAAGAATAAATTTGATATATCAGAGGTTCTGAATTTTACTGATGATAATATCTTTATGGATAAGTGACAACCACAATTCAGTGTAGAATTAAGTGACAAGTTGACTCGCTAAAAGTTACAATAATGTGCAAACACAAGCTTCTGCCACTGGTAAAAGTGAAGTGAAGTAAGTGAAGCTCTTTTCCCCCTTTTCACATGAACTTTTTCATAAATGTTGAGAGTACGAGATAAGTGGTCTTCTCGAAATGTCAACTCTCTGGGGGAGAGAGAGAAAAAAAAAGAGTGCCAGATGAATCTCACTCATCCAACAAACTTGTGAAGCTTGAATGATACCAATTATCTCAGAAATATGAACACTCGTGCAGTGATTGATTAATGATAGTATCGAAGAAGAAAAAAAAGGCAAAATTCCATTGGAATTGTATATTAAATGAAGTGATGGAAGAACTGGAAAAAAAATGTTTTTACAGATACTCTCGTGAATATCTTTCAAACGATATTCTCAAGATATCGTAAAAATGTAAATTTCTCCACTGCTGCTCTATCAAAATTCAGTACGAAATCTGCAGAGATTAATGTAGATGTAAATGTGTAATAGCGTCAATACAATTGTTGGAATAATTTTATTCTTTTTTTAATTAATTTATTCTTCTAAATTTGTTTCCTTCACTATTCGAAAAAAAAGAAACGAAGCTTGTTCCCTTCACTTCCATTATTCAAATAGATATATAATACTGTGATATGCATTCACCAACGTTGAGAAAGACATTACCGGTGTGAATTGTCCTCGATAAATTCATTCTAGTACCATATCTTCACAATGGAAATATTTTCACTGCAAAAATATGCACTGGTATGCCATTTAATTTTCTGTATAAAATGTTCAATATTCTCTTTGGAATTTTTTTTCGTGAAATTCTTGGAAATGGAACGAAAAAAGAAAAAAAAAAGCAAAGAGAAAAAAAAATTACTCCCAGTTCCTATTATATTTGTGACAAATCCTTCAGTGATCTGATCGGAATAATTCGTTTTCAATGAAATGAAATCTGCGAGAACTTTTTTCAACTGGTGAATGGATTTTTTTCCTTTTTTTTTTTTTTTAATTCATCCTTTTTCATGCACTCTTCGGAGCGCCGTGAGGCTTGTAAGCGAACGAAACTTTACTTCTACCACTGAAAAATACGAATATTGTCACGTCAGTATGAACATAGGAAAACTATCCTTGATGCTGTGTGCTCTCTCGTATGAATTCTGATGCAAATAAAAAGTGATTCTAATGAAAAAAAAAAAAAAATGTCACATTGTGTACATATAACGTTAAAACAAATACCCAGGAGACACATCGTAGAGGAGGAAAAAAAAAATTAAAAAAATAAAATAATGGTATGAGAATGTTTGGAATGAAACGATAGGAAATGAACCAATGGTAAAACGGGTGGGCGAAGGTTTTTACGTGAAAAATACAAAGAGCCACTCTCGTACGACTTCAGCACATCGTTTTAAAATTACACGATGGAAGGATAATTGGAATTTTATATTTTATCAATTTTTTTTTCGTTCCATTGGCAGCAAAAAAAAAATTATAAATTAGGTAAAAGTTATTTCATTTTGTAACGGAGAAAAATTTTAATTTAAGAGAAAAAAAAAGGAAAACACATGTTAAAAGAAGAAAAACTGTTATTTCTTTATTCTTTCTTTCGAGTCAATTTCTCCCTCATTCCAAAGCGGAGGAGATAAAATGAGATAGGAAAATCCTATGATAGTGTTATCAGAAAACTCAAAAAAAACGATAGAGTTACTCCCAGAAGAATAAAAATCAAATAAATAGAAAAAAGATAGGAGAGAAGAGAATCGTCAACGACTCAATTTCGTTTTAGTCTGAAATGCTTTCCTTTGAAGCTTCCAACACAATATCCTCACGGCTCGAGGTTGAGCCTGAATATCCGAAGGTGAGAACACACACATGTACATACACATGTGTATTCCCAACTAATGCATCAGGCTGACTACATGCGAAGGTAGATAGAGAGGTTAGCGCATGAATAATTTCCCGTAGAATATCCTTTTTCCCTCATCTCCAACATTGACTGTATGTTGTCCATAGTATTTCTCACTTTTATGCTTTTCCCTTTGCTAAATCCATTCGTTGGGATTTTAGCCAAACAAAGACCTGACCTCTGCCTCTCTTCTTCATTCTCTTCCGGTCTCTGCCCTTTATCTTTGCTTGGTCCAGCCAAAACTCTCCCGGTTACAACCAAATTATGTCTGGGTACACTAATATTCGAGAATGTGGCGAAACTCTCCACCCTTGATCCAGCTGAACCAACCAAAAAGCCGAGCAACTTGAGCACTTCCTGCTTCGATCTCACCGGAAGCAACTGCTGCATCAATTATTTATTCCACAGTGGATCAATATGAAGTCTTTTTCTCTCTCTGGAGCAGAAGATTAATCGTGACAGTTCATTCCATGATAAATATTTATTACGACTTAGCTGAAATTCCAGCGGCACTCTTCGTAAATCGTTTATTGACACAGCTTCTTCACTATGGAATAGTTTAACAACATCAATTACTACGTCACGATTTTTGGCTATTTTTGAAAAGAACTTGTTTAATTATTTTATGCCAATTGAGATTGCTAATGCACATTAATTTACAAAACGTCAATTAATGAAACGAATTTATCAACTATGTTCTAACAAATTAATTATTCAAAAATCATAATTTTTTCTGCCTTCAAGAACAAATATATCATCATATTATTATTTTTTTATTATTATTATATTTTTTTTGTTGAATTTTTTAAAAATATTTTTATTTGTATGTTCATGACAATCACCTGTTGGAAAATGTATTTTTTTTGTTGGGTATTTTGTCTTTCAAGGCTGCAGTCATAATAAACCTTCAACTACTCAACTATTCTTCGCTGAAATAAGAAGGATTCGCATTTCATTGTTAATTCCTCCATTGATATTTGATGACAAGTGCGAATAGTTGCAAATTGTCTTCAACAATTTTCCTCATTCCTTGCAGCCACTCCGACAGTTTTCAGTGGAAATGGAGTTGTTACATCAGACTGATCGGCTTTTTTTTTCTTCTTTCTCTCGAGTAATGTACATCAAGAGTTGTGGAAAAAGGGGACAGCTGACGATAATTCGAGTCGACACTTGAGGATGTTCTACCGGTAGTTTATAAAAATTTGAAAATGTACGAATTCAATGAAATTTGTTTTTCCAAGATTCTCCACTTCATAAAGAAACCGTATGCAAAATTTTGGATTTTCTTCATACCTGGTTTGAAAGTTATAAATTTTTTGAAAACCATCATTTAGCATGTGTTCTTATGGGAAATTCACAAAAGCTCCAGAAACTTTTCGAAAAATTCGTCGAATTGGATGAAACTTTAGATATGGGTGAGAAATTACCCCCCGGCACAAACGCTCCATTTTTATACGACGAGTAGGTCAATAATTGGCATTAAAATTAATGAAAATGATTGAAAATTTGTCACTCGCACGTAAGTGCTGTCAACTTGTGTCGCCAGAATTCCCTACAATGCAACGCTTTTTTCAAAATAATTCTCAAACTGATTAGGGGAGAGAGAGGCATAACGGACACTGTAATGAAACGGTTAGAGATGGATTTTTTCTGATGATTCTATTGAAAAGCTGAGGAAATTTTAGCCGGAAAACCAGGGTCAGATGTGTTTTTTTAGATTTTTTTTGAGAATCCGATTTTTTTCGGCATGTTTGAGGGGTAAAACCTTTGCTTTTTTGAAAATTTTCAGTATTTTACAAATATCTCTGATTCTACTGATCGTAGTAACTCAGGGTTGGTCTCAAATGAAAGGTGAGCTCATTTCCCATCGATTCATGGGGTTTTGAATTCAAAAATGTGAATTTATGGGATAGTTATAGCCCAAAAACTGTGTCACAAAACTGTTTCATAGAAATGCCCATAAATACCTCAAAAATCGATATTTTCAAATCGAAAGCCCTATGAATCGATGGCAAATAATCTCACCTTTCACCTCCTATCGGAATTTTTACGCTACGATAAATAGAACCGAAGATATTCTCAAAAAACTGAAATTTTCAAAAAAAGTAAGGGTTCTACCCCTCTAAAATGCTCAAAAAAGTCAAAATCGCCAAAAGTAAAAAATATTTTGTTTTCCCCCCAAAATTTCCTTAGCTTTCCAATGGAATCATCAGAAACAATCTACCGCCAATATTTCTATTAATTTCAAGAGTTTTCCATAATATTTGCCTAAAAATTTAGATGAGTCCATTTTGCCCCACCTTCCTCTAGATAAAGAATAAAAAAAATATATATGAAATGTAATGATAATAATATAATATTTGAACACCCGTAGCGTTCAATAATTCCCTGAAAACAATTTTAATAGGAAATTTAAAGACTCATTTTTTCATGTTTAGGAATTGGAAAACTGACGGAATCACTGCCCCTCTCATGCCACACAGCCCCCGCTTATAATACCTGTAAAACCTCCTTAAAAGCTTCTCTTCAAGTCATTTCCCGAAGTAATGCATTCACCCCCATTGTCAACTGTCTCTTATTACAGAAATATCAACTTCAGCATTGACGAATAAATAAAGATAATTCATTTAATGTCGTAGACTTTAGACATTTCATCAGTAGAAATAATCTCTCAACCCTTCTTCTCCGTGATTTCTTCTTTTTTTTTCTACCCCAGTGAATTATGGTGAAATAGCATCATCGGTCAAAGTCAGCAGTGGGGACAGTATCAGAGGATTAGAATTCTGTCCACCTAGAGAAACACACTCGACGTTTAATTTATTGACTGATCGACGACCCTCTGGAATTGACCCACCTCAACATATAGAAAAAAAAAAAATGTGGAATATAAAGAGAAAGAGGGAGAAACACTGGCAAAGTTGGTGAACTCATAACCCACGAGACATGACACTTCCCATGAGACGTGCACCTCCAGGGAATGGGATCGTGCAACACGACGTGAATTTTTCAACATCATAAAAATGCAGGGTAGCATCTTTACTCCGTCTGGACTTGATGGTTTTAAGAAGAAAGAAAAAAAAAAGGCAGTAGTCAAGATAAGACAACTAAAAGTATTTCGCTGGGATTTAGAGTTTTTACTTTGCAGAAAAAAAAAAATAAAGCGAAACTCCAAAGTTTTTAGTGCTTTCTCCATTTTCTGTGAGAAATAAGGATTCGAGGGTAAAAAAAAAATGAATATTCATTTTGTGGTATTACTTGAAGTAACTGAGTTAAAGTAGACCAGGCAAGTTGTTTGTCGTGGTCAGTGGTTGAAATGCTCGATCTCACATGATCCAGGCAGTTACAAATATATATATACAATAAGCTGACCACACTAGCAACAACACTTGCATATGTGCTAGTACTTGGCTAGTTTCACACACTAAGCCGATTTCATTCCGTCCGTACAACAATAGGCCATTGCTACCATATGAATTATCATCAACTAACAGTGAATTACTATTGCCAGCGATTAACCCACCGCTGTAATTTGTTTCCACTCTGTCCCTCCAGAGAGAACACAAAATGCAGCAAGTCATGCAGATTATATTAATATGAATCATCCTTCAGCATTTACATTATTAATTTGTGCTACTCTTAAATAATTAAACTACTCATTCAATTGAATTTCATAATGTTAATGAGTTAATATTTCAGGATACTTCTCCAAGTGCCAACTTTGTAATTAATTTTAATGAAAAAAATGAAAATGTAGAGTTAAAGTTGAATATTTAAAATAAGCATAGAAAGTTTTGAGTGATAATTTTCCTCAATTTATCAGGTTTTTGAATTTTTTTTATTACCTCACTACTCATTCATTGAGTTTTCAAACTTGTTATACCTGGAAATTCATGGGAAAGAGGATGACTTTTACATTGCAAAGATCCTGAATAATTTGAATCTAAATGGATGATGAGAATTTATCGATCGATACAGAAAACCATATATAATCTTCGAGACAAATATTCATTTGTAATGAAGTAAATCAATAATTTCATTGATGCAAATTAAATTAGACAGCGTAAAGAGTAATTTGTTATTCCCACGCCTCTATTCTGTTCAATGAAACACACGTGGCGTGCACAAACCGAAGGATGTAAAAATAACTTAACAAGTTCAAGGCTAATTGTGTATGTAAAACAGAGTGAAAAAGGAAATTAAAACGAGGCAAAAGCCATAAAATAGAAAATAAAGAAAAATAATAAATTGTTGAATATTATTTTTGGTTCTCTGAATATTGTTGAAGTGACTGAGATTTATGAATAATTTTCAGAAAATAACGAGGAAGAACTCATATATCATGCAATCGCTTTTGAGATATAATTTACAAATCGCGTTTTTTGTTGAAGGATAAACGGAAGAAAACCGAATATAGATTCCCAAATGAATCCGGAAATGGGAGATTCTAATGTGAGAAAGGCATTAAGAATGTGGCACGCGAGGTTTCAGTACTTTCATTTCTCTTTTCGTGATTTCTTTACTTATACTTTTGAGAGAATTAACTGAAAAACTTTCCCACTTTTCAACTTCTACGACCCTGACTTTGTTTACCCCATTCTCTCGTAAAGAATATTTCTTTTACTTCAGATTAGTTCTTGAGATTTATTCTACGAATTAGTTCTAGACTACAAACGATTTTTTTCAACAAAATCTCATCAGTTTCCTGTCACTCTGATTACTTCTCTCAATTTATGGAATTCTCTACCACCTTCAATAATATCTGCATCAACATATTATGTCTTCAGAATCCTTTTATCGAAATTCTTAGTGAATCAAGAAATTTCTGAAGCTTATCGTCGATCTATTTGAACAGGCGTCATAATTCGTCTTAAATTGGATTAATATCTGTCTTATCGCATGCAAATTTGTTATGAGAAAAATGAATTAATTAACGAACTAATGATAAATATATATGGAGTGAAATGATTATGACAAAAAGACTAAAAATTATAAACAATTGCCTGGACAAATTCCATACTCGAAAAAGTTATGATTATTAATATTAATTTCAATAATTTTGTTTAAATTTTTCAAATTTTCTATTATTCTTCCTTTTTCTTTCACCATCTCTCTTTGCAAAAATTAATTATCTCACATCATCCTCTCATTTTCCATTTTCTTTCAATTTGGAATTCAAAAATTAATTTTTTTATTATGCAAAAACCATTTAAGGCTACTATGTAACATCTCCACACAATGTTTCTCATATTATCTTGGTCTGATGGACTCTGAAGTTCAAGACTGAATAAATTTATTCATCTATCTATCATTCAGTGATTTGATTGGACTTGTTGAACTCGTTACTCCCTATTCTCCCATAAATTTCCATTCAATGTCCCCCTCAAACTTCATATTAATATAACTGTAGCTGCATCTGGACGCTCATCGCAGTAAACTCCAAAATTTATACATTTCATGCAGTTGAAAAGTTTCCAAAATGTACTTGGAAACTAAACACAACTGCACTAGACCAACCAAGATGTGCATAGTTATTACTCAAATGTCCTCAAAAGTTAGCGATAAGATATATATTGTAAAAGCTGATTCGTGGTGAAAATTTTCCAACACTTGAAAACTTGAAATAAACTAGAATGGCAATTACATTTTAACCGAGCTAAGCAATTTGTATAATTATTTGCAGCACGTGAAATGCTGGTAGTCAACATGAAAAATCAGAGAACAAAGAGCAAGTGAAAGAACAAAAAGATAAAAAAGTACGGAAACAACGGAACTCTTAAATTTCAACTACACTGAATTAATGTGCAAAAACATGTATTGTACTAAATGATGATCCAGTGAATTTAATTAACATTATGAATAACTAGTGTATGAAATCAAGTCCCCTAGCGAATTCATTTATACCGATTTTTTGGGGATGATTTGGTATAGTAGACATTGGGAGGTTTTTGATATAATTTTCAGATCATAATCAAATCATACTCAAATAATGCTCATATTTTCAGTATATTCGTGGGATTTTTACACCCAAATTATCTCGACGAAAACACCATTGTTTCCTTTTCT
The DNA here is from genome assembly GCA_963921955.1 of Aleiodes alternator. Lineage (NCBI taxonomy): Eukaryota > Metazoa > Arthropoda > Insecta > Hymenoptera > Braconidae > Aleiodes > Aleiodes alternator. The sequence continues at coordinate 4,107,061 of OY998105.1, read as the reverse complement.
TCACTACTAAAAATAAAAATATCGTTAGGTTTTAAAGATAGATAGATAGATTTATTTATGAACTGTGTGGCAAATGCCCATAAAGCCGAAACCAATGTAAATACATAAGTAAATGAATATTTCAATGGTTGTATGAATTATCACAATTGAAATCGATTTTTGTTTCATAATAATTTTGTGTGGATATTTTAGATTATGCTCTTCATTGCCCATTTAGTGTTAGGAAATATAACAGATCATTTAAAGGAAAAATCGAATTAGTTGGAAAGATTGAATTAAGGAGTTCTCAAAGGACTTTAGAGATTCATAGGAAAAACACTGCACTAACTTAAAAAAAAGAGTCTATTAACACTTTTCTAACCGAGGCGAAGAACTTTTCCGATTGACATTCTCGCGTCATAGCACTCTTTGGACAGAAGATGATGGTGTAGAGACTTCTTAAATGAATCCAATGTGGCTTCGGTCGTAATTGATGAAGGTAGTGAGTTCCATAAATTGATTGACGAGCAATTGAAGGATTTCTCATAAGCCTCAGTTCTAAAAAGAGGAACTACTAAGGTGTCAGTTCTCATCGGATTTCTTCTCAAGACATTTGCCAAACGAAAAGTCTATTCGAGAGATATTGCGAAATTCTTTGATTGAACACAATGTGTGACTTGAAGAAAAATGAATTGGTCTGCTCAATTAATCTGTATGAATATCGTTGTCATAGAAGCAAATAGGCACAAGTGCTATAGATATAGACAGGACTTACGCCCCTTTGTTCGAAAGGCGACTATATACTCCATGGTCCATTTTCCTAAAATTATAAAATTGTGACGATTGAAATTTGATTAGAAAATATCCAAATACCAGGCTGCTCAGTTTATCTCGTAAGTCCTGATGTTCTGGCTGAAGAGGGAAAATACAAAAATAAATAGGTTGTTGAATGAACTGAAACCATCTCTTTTTCTCTATTATTCTCTTCATAACAAAAGCCACCCCTAACACTAATAGTATTGACTTCTCTATCGAATTCCTGTCAGGCAACACTTTCCATCACGTTATCCCTCAATACACATGGCCAAATGGAAAATTGATACATCCAATTCTTATTGAATGAAATTTATCAGTTGTTTCCAGGTATTTGAAAATTTTCTAGAGCTGCTAAATCATTTTTTATCCAAGCGCTCCATAATTTATTATAGGTAAACATTAGAAATGTGAACGATGTAATTTTTATTCAGAGAAAAGGAAAATGTTGAGCGAAGAATGACAAAGAGTCTTGTGTAAATGAATACATGTGAAATAAAAAGAAATAAAGAAAAAAGAATGAAACTCTTTTCTATCATTACAGTAGCGCAAGCTGGATACAAAGGGCCTTTGAAAGGCGAATACTCAGTTACCTGTAAGCCAATACCAGGGGTATAAATAAATTGTACAAAAAACGCGAAAACAACGGACAAATTGTCTTGATGAAATTTCATTGGTACATCCTATCGCTACTATGTGATTTTATTTTCTCAATTTCATTCTCATTTCTACCTTTGTCCTTTTCTATCTCTTTTTTTTTCAATATCGTTATGTTTTCTCCTGTTTAGTTACGTTAGGAATGGGGGAAAAAAATTGGAACATAGAAATCAATGGGGAATGAACTCCTCTTTCATTTGAGATCAATTGTGGATCGCTACGGCTAATAGAACCAAAGATATTGCCATAAAAAACGTGAATTTTATAAAAAAATGAAGAGAGGGTCTGGGAAGGTGGGGTAAAATGGACATTCCCATCGAATGGTTCGAGATACAGATTTCTTGAGTATTCCACTGGAAAGATGAGACAATTTTGTGTGGAAAACATGAGTCAAAGTTAATTTTTCTCCATTTTTTGAAAATTTTCGTTTCTTTGGCCAAGTTTTGAAAGGGTTTCCCTTTTGAAAATCGAAAAAAATTCACTCTTCCGGCGATATCTCCGGTTCTGTTGGTCGTAGCGACCTGGGGTTGATTTCAAATGAAAGGTGAGCTCATTTCTCATCGATTTATGTGGTTCAATTTTTTTTTAAATCAATTTTTCAAATATTTATAGGCCATTTTCTGAAGCTTTCTTTTTGCCCTATTAGTATTTAAAAAATTGATAATTTTCCTTTTTCAACCAGTTAAATCGATGGGAAATGAGCTCACCTGTCATTCAAGATCAACCCCAGGTCGCTACGACCAATAGAACCAGAAATATTCACGAAGGAGTGAAATTTTTCGAAAACAGAAGAGTTTCACCTTCAAATTTCGAGCAAGAAAAGGAATTTTTGAAAAATTCCAACAAATAACTTCCGACATATGATTTCCATGGGAAATTTTCTCAGCTTTCCGAAGAAATCATCAGAAATAACTTATCTCCAATATTTCCATCGATTTCGAGTAATTTCTATAGTATAAAATATTGAAATTAGCACATGTCCGGTTTCCATCTTGTGTCCATTTCACCCCACCTTCCCCTATTTCTTCAAATTTGAAGAAAAAAAAATCAGAAAATTGATTCCGACACATGTTTTTCATCGGAATATTCCTCATTTTTTCAAATAAAATTAATTAAACCATCCTAGCTCGTGTCCATTCACGATAATTCAGATGATTCCCAAAGATTTCTATCATAAGATTATCCATAGGCCAACTGTTCTCTTTTTTTTCGGCATGCAGCATAGATGTGACCTGTTACATGTTGCTGAAAATGAGATTCGAGGCTTGAATACCACTTCGTATTTACGAAATAGGCGAACAAATAGAAATAAATCAATGTGGAGTGGAACTTTCGACACTCTCTTTACATAGGTGTGAGAATATTCCCCTATATTACCGCTCCTCTCAAGATCCACACACAATTAATAAGAAAAAAAAAAGGGAAAGGTAAATAAAATGGGAGATAAAAAAACGCAACTTCAAGTCACTCTGATCTGACCTCATTTTTACTCAGCACAATCTATCGGAACGATTCCCCTAAGAAATCTCATTTCCGCAATATCCTCCGTACCAATGTGGGGAATGAGAATCAATGCTCCAAGAAAAGAAGAATAAGTGGAATAAAAAGGAAAAACGAAAGAAGTTATTCAAACATATATAGATAGTAACTTTGACAAGAAATGTTACACGCACAATAATAAAATACAGGAGTTAAGTTTTATTGGGAACCGATACATTCCAGTGAATATTGAAATCTCGTGATATTTCATTTCAATCACTGGGATTTACCTGTTCTAGGTCTATTTTTTATCTCTCAATGCCATTATTATTTTCTTTTTTTTTTTTTTATTCTAATTTTATTTTCGTATCAGCTTTTGCAGCTTTTTTTGAATAACGATAAATAAAAAAATAAAATAAAAAATTGATCACGAGTTTTTGTTCTGTTATTTTTGAATTCATATTTAATTTGTAATAATTCATGAAATCAATATTTTCATTATTAACCAATAGTTTTATATAGACTAATTTTTATATAACATCATTGAAAATGTAGTGACTTTAACTCGCAATATCCACTGGTCCAACACGTCTGGGGAATATTTTCTATTCAATTAAGCCCCAGTAAATTGAAGTGATTGTGACCTCAGGACATGAAAATTAAAACAGAAGATATATTTATCCATAGTTCCATCAATAAATGAATAATTGATTCTAATAATAAAATGAAAGAAAAAAAAAAAAATAAATGAAATCACTAAGATCGATTAGAAATAATTTTTATGACCTTATCACTTGGGTTTTTTTTTTGTGGATTAATGAATCAGGTATATGTATAGTTTAAAGCGAAGGTTTGATTAGATTATTGTATTCAAATTAAAATGTGTTCTCCATTAATTTTTTTTCGTCTTCAAATTTAAACATTCGAAGTCGCCAACGATTGCTCTTTATTTTCATCTTTTTTTTTTTTGCCGCTTTTCTCAATATTTTATCTCAATTGTTACTTATATAACTGTAACACAGGGTATGTCAAATGTTTGTAACTTTTTTTTTTGTTTCATTAATCTTGGGGTTACAAATCTATCTTTGCTTAAGCAATTTGTGTGTGTTTTGACTCATCAAACACAACTGTATGTCTCGCTGAGCGTCTGAAACAGAAGAAAAAAGGAAATTTAGGACATTAATTCAAACAAGAATAAAAGAAAGTAGAATGGAGCTCTCGTAAAAAAAGTCCATTCTCTTTCAGAAGCAAGGAAGAATAGAATTCAATTTTCCTTTATAATACTTACGATTAACCTTTAGACCCTTTAAGCTTCAGGCTTGGCTAGAGGGGCTTCTTTTTTGTCATCAACCACTACCGAATCCTTTTTATCGGCAGCAGGTTTCTCTGGCTCTTCAACTTCTTTCTTTGGCGCCACCTTCAAAGAAAATTGCAAAAAAACTAATTAAAAAATGAAGAAAACAACTATTATTGAAGAGAAATATCAAAAAAAAAAGTGGTATCTCTACTGGAACCAATGATTCATTTCCATTAAATTGACTCTAAATCGATTTACTCTGAAATTTATTAAATATGAATAATGTAATATTTTTAATGAATATTTAATGCAATATATAGTTACCTCTTCTTTGCTCGCCTCATCAAAATTCCCAACTAGATCAGGGACCTCATCATCCTCTTCCAACGTTGCTTTACCAACAGTACTACCAGTAACTGTACTTGCCAATCGTTTCAATTGAGTCAATCCCTCTGGACCAAGTTGGCTCAATATACCAGGTAACATTTCTGTTATTTGTTTATTTTCACCATGTCCAGTTATGGCAAATGTGTTTGCTGATAGACTCGCTTGGGCTTTTGGATTATTAAAATGGATCACTGTACCATCATCCTTAATCATATTGACTTCTTCAATACCAGGAATTGTATTGACTGATAGCTTTTTCAAGCAGCTTTGTAATTTTTTGTCATCAGTTGCAGCTGTTGCATGAACGACCTTTGATTTAAAAAAACATATTTAATCAGTGAAAATTATTATCTGGTGGATCGAAAAATATCAATGAATTTCATTCAACTACTTTAATAAATAAGTCAACAAAAGAAATAAGAAAACCAAAAAAATACGTACTTACGACAAAACATCTTCATTCACAAAATAAAATCATAAAATGTTATCATTGTGTGTTCATGTGCGTGTGAGAGAGAGATATATATACAGCTCTATCAACTATTTTTAATAATGTCAAGAAATGCTGTTTGTTTAATAATAATAATAAAAAAAACGTATTAAATTTTTTTTGTTAATTCGTTAAAAAAGTGGGGAATTGATCAAAAATAAACGATATTGATTCCCATCGACAAAGCAATAATTGCAAAAATCAATTTTTGCACAAGAAATTGGAGATATAGCCATATTAGGTGGTGAATGTATTGGAGAAATAGCGTGCATGGATAAAATTCAAAGTCCAAGCTAAATAATCAAGGTCGAATGGTATTTTCTATTCCACAATTCATCGTGACTGAATTATTTTAAAAACAATTGTATTGACGAGGTTATAGGACTATGACAATGATTATTTTCGGAGTAAAAAGGATCCCCTGGAGTGTATAACCGGAAAATTGACCAGCAAATAACACAAAGGCATCAATTAATTCTGACATGACAAATGCATAGGAAAAAAACAGAATGACAGTCACATTGCAATCACGTTCATGTTAATTTGTTTGCGTATTGTTAACATTTTAAATTAAATAAAAATCATTGAATTACTCACCTTCTTCTTACGACGAGGTGTACCTTTGCCTCCAATTCTAACTTGTGCCTGTAACTTCTTCAACTTTTCCGGATTCATCCTTGTTAAATCTATTTAATTAATAATTTAACGTCAATTATTCCAATTTGACGATGATCAAACAAGTGATAAGACACTTGTGTTTTAAATTAAATTGTTAAATCAATTTTTTTTTATCAGTGATAAACCGGCAACCAAACACGTGCTTCAATGTTGGGTCGAGAGAGTCGAGAAAATGGAAGACCGCTTCTATGCCCCCCTTCTACGTCACAGCCAACTTCCGGACAACACTTAATTTGACTCACTAATAATTAAGTGCACATTTCAACTTTATGATAACAATTGGTGTATTTAATTATTGGAGACAATAAAACTATTTGTTGGAGAATTATTCACATTGTTTGGAGAGAATTTGGAGGAAACGATGTTAACAATTGGAGCGATGGCGTTCCACTAGTCCACTAGAGACTCTTGCTTGACTAGGCAAGTTAATTCAAAATGGCGGACATACCAAACACACACACACAGACAGACAGTGTCGCTCGCCACGAGACGAGAGACACGAGAATTAATCAAGACATATATATATAAAGAAAAGAAAAAAAAAATTTTTTTGTTTTGATTTTATATTAATTATAGTCATATTTAGAATATTTTTTTGGTTCTAAAAAATTTGTTTTATCTCTATAAATAATCAAAATGGCGGAATTTTGCTTTGTCATGTCCGTGTTTTGCTGGGACAAAGGAGGCGACTTTGTCGAAAATTAATTTTGGGAGTGAGAAAATGAGATTGTGTCCTTGACACATGTATCTTGCTTTTTAATTGGCATTGAAATAATTTTTTTAGCCATTACGGAGATACTGAGGCAATGAAGCATTATTTTATGGCAAATGGCGCCTGACAAAGGCCGAATTCATTCTCTCCTTGTTTATGATTTGACATAAATACTCGTTTTTGTATTCCGGAAATGAAATCAGAGTAATTATCACAAGGTGTATGAATGTATATATATATATATATGCACATTCTACATATATATGGAGCTAGCTGCGACCGAAGCGTTCTCTACCGACGAATACATTCATAATTTGACCTTGAGAATCGACTTAGCGGGCGATGAGGGCAGCACAATGTGAATTATGTGGTGAGTTGAATTATTTTGAACTATTTCAGACAATCGAAGACAACAATTTCCATTTTTGTTGTTGATGAATCTATTGGAGGGATGAAAAAATAGGTAATAAAAGTGTAGGGAATGACTAAATGGAGTGGAGGGGGAGGGGAGTCTCTTGTTGCTGTTGTTATTTTTTGAAGCCATTAGCAAATTCGTAATTCAAAAAAAAAATGTCTTTCTCAAAATCAATGAATGATTAGAGGTAACTAATTTGATTTAAATTGAATTTTACCTTTTCAACGGAAAATGAAGAAACGAAAGAGAGATTTAAAGAAATAAATGTGTGAATATTAATTGAATAGTTTCATTTTCATTGAAAATCTCAGAATGAAAGAGAGTCACATTTTTCATGAAACGGTTAGAGATGGACTTTTTTTTGATGATTCTATTGGAAAGCTGAGGAAATTTCAGCAGGAAAACAAGTGTCAGATGTTTTTTTTCACGATTTTTTTTGAGAATTCTATATTTTCCGGCATTTTTGAGGGGTAAAAATCATTGAATTACTCACCTTCTTACGACTAGGTCCTTTGCCTATTTGTGTATTTTTGAAAGCCTTTCCTTTTTTGAAAATTTTCAGTTTTTTTTAAAATATCTTTGGTTCTATTAGTCGTAGCAATTCGGAGTTGGTCCCAAATCAAAGCTGAGCTCATTTCCCATCGATTTATGGGGTTTTGAATCCAAAAATATCAATTTTTAAGATAGTTATAGGCCAAAAACTGTTTCATGAAACTGTTCCACAAAAATGCCCATGAATACCTTGAAAATCGATATTTTTCAATTGAAAACCCGATGAATGGATGACAAATGATCTCACCCTTTACCTCTCATCGGAATTTTTACGCTACGACAAATAGAACCGAAGATATTCCCAAAAAAATGAAAATTATCATAAAAAGAAAGGGTTTTCCCTCCAAAATCCCTCTAAAATGCTCAAAAAAGTCAAAATCGCCAAAAATTCAAAAAAATTAATTTCGGCACTTGTTTCCCGCCTAAAATTTCCTCAGCTTTCCAATGAAATCATCGAAAACAATCTACCCCCAATATTTCTATTAATTCCAAGAGTTTTCCATAATATTTGCCTAAAAATTTGGATGTGTTCATTCTACCACTGATGTCCATTTTGCCCCACCTTCTCCTATTTTATTTCTGGAGGGAAATGAGCCTCACAGCCTTTCTATACATTTTTGTGACCCTCTACTAGTTAGATTCCACGATATTTGCAGAAAACTGAAGATAATTCAAGTCGTGGCCTCAGAAATAAAGGGGCGTAAGTGCTATGCTTCTGCATAGTGCTTACGCCTCTTTTTTTCTAAGGTGAAGTCATTTTCTTAATGTGTGTGAATACTGAGAAGGAATTTTTTATGTTTTTTCCAGTGTCCAGTGCATTTTGATGAAGCAAGATCAACGAGAATGGGACTTTAAAAGCAGAGAAAGGTGCTGGAAATTCAACTGGTGCTGGAGTCCTCTCAACAACCGGTGAGTGCTCCTATCATTTTATTCAAACATTCTTTTCATGGTTGGAAAGAATTCGATGATTGCCGATGATTAAAAATTTGCTATTGAGTTGAAAATAGCGGAAAATCCCAGGATAACGGAAAAGGAAATTTTTTTTTTCAATCATATTGCCGAGAGACCTATTTTGGTCCATTTGGCATGAAAGAAAAGGAAATTGATTTTAAAAAAATGAATAGAACAATTTTTTGAACGTGAAAAACAATTTTTATTAAATACTGAATAGATAATTTATAAATAACAATGATTATTATCTATAATTACAGTAATTTCGACCCATGCGAGTTATTATATTTACAAATACTCATAAAACCTATGAAAAATTAGAACACAGTTATTCGTTAGCTATCGTAGAGGGGTAATTTACAATAAGAATTAATTAAATGTGTCAGTATCACAATTTTTTGTTATTATAAAAGAGAAAAAAAAAACACTTTTTATCTTCCATCAATAATTCTTTGATAGAGCTACTTTTCTGCACTTTTGAGGTGTTTCATTTTTAACGTGACCAAATTCGAATCGCAGCCTCAGTTCTCCAATCTTTGAAATTGGAAGAATATCGGGGATCCATTCAATTAAGAATGGAGTAGGTTCTACCTGATTTGGTGAAGTATTTCCTGAAAGGAAAAATAATTAATAAAAAAATGAACATAAAATAAACATAGGGGAGGTGGGGCAGAATGGACATTAGGGGTAAAATGGACACTTCTAAATTTTTAGACGAATATCATGAAAAACTCTTGAAATTAATAGAAATATTGGTGGTAGAGTATTTTTGATGATTTCATTGGAAAGCTGAGGAAATTTTAGCCGGAAAATAAGTGCCGGAATTAATTTTTTCGAAATTTTGGCGATTTTGACTTTTTTGAGCTTTTTAGAGGGCTAAAACCCTACCTTTTTTGAAAATTTCCAGTTCTTTGAGAATATCTTCGGTTCTATTTGTCGTAGCGTCAAAATTCCGACGGGAGATGAAAGATGAGATCATTTGCCATTGATTCATAGGGGTTTCAATTTGAAAATATTGATTTTTAAGGTATTTATGGGCATTTTTGTGAAAAAGTTTTGTGAAACAGTTTTTGGCCTATAACTAGACCAACAATTGATATTTTTGAATTCAAAACCCCATAAATCGATGGGGAATGAGCTCACCTTTCATTTGAGACTAACCCCGAATTGCTACGACCAATAGAACCAGAGATATTTCCAAAAAACTGAAAATTTTTAAAAAAGAAAGGCTTCCACCCTTCAAAAATGCCGAAAAATATCGAATTTTCAAAAAAATCGAAAAAAATACATCTGACACTTGTTTTCGGGTTAAAATTTCCTCAGCTTTTCAATAGAATCGTCAAAATAAATCCATCTCTAACCGTTTCATTACACTGTCCATTTCGCCCCAATCTCCTCTATTAATGATAATTCTAATAATTTAATGAACTCACCAACTTTTAAGTAAGTCTTCAGCTCCAATGGTTTGATAAGTGCATTATTCCCAGTTTTTTTGAATCTATCCATTTCCGTTTCCTCGCGTTTGTAAACCTCATAAGTGCCATCAGCATTCTGTAGAAAACTGCGCGTAATCTCCAGTGGAATTAATGGGGTATCGAAGATACTCTTAACATGAAGTATATTAGTTATTTGCCAAGTATATTTAGTAAATGTTCCAAGAGGCACTCCATCTTTTCTAACGAATGCAGTTGTTGAGTTTGGCAAACGTTTTTTTTTTCCTCCACACGAGATACGTTCACGTAGGCAATCGAAGAAAATTTGGGGCACATGGAAGACGAGTGGTTCAGGTCGTCCGTCGAACTGGAAGTGCATGGTTTGATTTATTCTCTCGGTTATTGATGCAAGCCACTTGATGAACGACAAACTCGTGCTTGCTTCGTCCAAATTGTCACACTGATTCTGGCATTTCTTGATAATTGCTGGTTTTGTCTTGCCCCTACGTGTTTCAATTGAATTCAAATTGTTGATATTCATATTTGGTAAAAGTTTATCATCTCTCTTTCTCTTGAAAGAACTCGGTTGAACATTGTTCATCTGCGTTGTTGTCCCAGTCTCGCAATTCAAAATTCCACTATTGTCAATTATCTTGATTCCACTGTCCAACAGTGTACTTCCATCCAATAATTTGATATTCTTTCCATCAAGCACTGCCTGTGTATCGAGAATCTTGACAGAACTATTCCATACTTTTATATTCTGATTGTCCAGTAAATAATCACTATTTATTAAATTATATTTGGTATCCACTACCGATTGACTCTGGAGAATTTTCACTGAATTAGCATCAATCATTGTGTTCTGATCAATGATTTCTGTATCATGGACGTTAGTAATTATGTTTGTATTGTCGAGAAATCCAGATTCACAATCCACATCGATTCCTTCGACAATACTGTTTGGTAAAATTGTTGCATCGAGGTTTATCGAGTCTATGTCCAGTCTTCCACCATCTAGACTCTGAACTGTTGTTAGGGTATCATCACGAAATATCAGCAAATGTGTATCATCTGCCAAACTTTCCAAATCTATAAAAAAAGAAATATTTTAAATGATTGCGTAATTGAGCAGCAAAAATGGAAAAAAAATCTATTCTTACCCATGCCAATAATTCTCTCAGGATCAACAGCCTGCCAATCATTACAGAGTGGTCTCGGTGTCCCCAACTCCATCTGATCCAAGTTGATGTAATACATAAATTCCTCAGAAAGCTTAGAATCACTGGCAAATGCGCAAATACATGCATAAAAATGTGCACATCGTTTCAATTGCCCTGAACCATCCTTCTCTCCATTTCCCTTTGGCCCTGCCTATTGAAAACAAGAGATTTAGTATCTTATATGCAATCACTCTACGAATTCTTTGCAAAAAAAAATCAATGCCTCACCTTAAAGGCAGTGCAGCTGCAGAAATACCTATGCTCAACTCTTTCCTTGAGCTTCGTAGTATAAAACGAAAAATGTAAATAACCAAGAGGATGCTTGGGTGAAGCCTTGCACTTGACAGCCATGATGTTCTTCGAGACTCTCTGAACCAATGGTCCAGATGTTTCAGTTGCCAACAGCCAAATCTCCTGTTTCATCTCATTATTAACATTCAACGAGGACAAAATCGAATTTCTCAGGGTCAGAGGCTGTGCCTCAGCATAGCACCTAAGTGCTGCCTGAATGTGCTGACAACTAGGTACACTAGTTTCTGATAAATCCTTCTCATGACATTTCAAAACACTAGTATCAAAACTTCTCTCACAACTGTCAACGAAACATAGTGCAGTACTCTGGGAGATTAGAGTACTGATGTCATTTGATATTGTACCATTGATCAGTGGCAATTGAACAAATCCACGATAATCTGGACCTTTGTCACGTACTCGTACAGAAAAAACCTGGGCAGTCGTTCCAGTTATCAATTTACAAGCTTCTGTTGATAATTTTCGTTTTTCACCTGGCTCTTTGAAGACAGCATCACAGTACTTGTTCTTGCAGCAGAGGCCACGTGAGCCATTGTATGTACCACATTTTGGACATTTTTTAACACCACGAAGTGTGGCTTTACCCAGGTCCGAGAGGAGCGAGCGTAAACGCTCCTCATTCGACATTTCTATCTGAGAGAGAAAGAGAAAAAAGAAAAGCGAAAATAGAAACACAATTGTTTAAGTGCCTGACACAATTTCAGTACAAATGCAAAGAGAAATTTAAAATTATTAGCCTATTAAACAACAAAAATTCCCAATTATTTTATGACCTAAACTAGATAAAATCACATCTTACCTCAGTTTTTTAACGGTAAATTTGAATGTTGCACTCAAATAATAAGAGCAGCTCCAAAAAAATTACAATTAATCGCTCGCCAAATTCAGATACTCAGAATGATGCTTATTTTTGGTAGTAAATAAACACGAGTACAGTGATGGCGTTCAACTAGATTTTTGTTATTATTATTTTGTCTCAGTCGGTAAATTAAGGGGCTTGGGAAGTTATCTCCAAAATATTGGAATCATTTTGAGAATCATACAAGACGTTCCTCATGTCATCATCATCAAGTAGTTTTTTTTTTCAAAATTTTCAGGTATTTTGTTCTAGACTAATTAACAGTTAAAATCGCATCTTATACATGGGCTCTTATGCACAAAATCCTTCGTAGCAGGAGACCTCTGTTATCACCTGAGTTGATAGTGCAGATCGATGCTAAATCAGGTTTCATGCATAAGATGCAATTTTGACCCTTAATTAGTCTAAAACAAGATACATGAAAATTTTGAAAAAAATTCTACATAATAATGATCGCATTAGGAACATTCTGCATGATTCTTAAAATGATTCCATATTTTGGAGACAACTTCCCAAGTCCCTTAATGGTCTTCTTGTCTCGTAGAAACACCAGATGGAGCAAGTAAAATTGTGACGTCATTGGTGTTTCGGTTCATTGAGTGGTAGTAAAAGTGCGATTGCTCCAATAGAAATAGCTGAGTGTCTGACTGCAGAAATTCGATTATCAAAAATATAATTTCACGAAATTTCGTCCCTCGATCTATCATTTTTTGATCTTTAATGATTTTTATATTATCGAGTTTATATATCTTGTGGATTACAAAAAATCAATGATCATATGTGACAGATTGATGGAATTTTCTTGGAAATTAAACTGCGGAATATTTTTCGAGGAGAAAAATTATCTTCTAAATCTCGCTGGAGTACTCCCAGGGTCATTTTATCATTCTCGGGTCAATTAAACCCAATCCAAGCATATAATTAATTAATATCAGTCTAGTTGAGGATTAAAGCAATTACCTTATCATCTTAACTGCATGCTCTCTAGAATAATGATTAGCAATTCTGGGTGTATGGTAAATGGAGAGTTATAATCAGTGTACATTGGACCGAATGATTAGATTTCACTCTGTCGAATTCACAGTTTAGTAAAGGTTGAACTTTCGCTGCAAGTACACAATCTTCTCGCAATAAAATCGCGAATTTTTTCGGTAATAAAAGGGAAAAAGACGAAAATTCATTGATTCTGATAAGAGGCATCAATTTTATCATTTCGTCATGACCAGTTCAACTGAAAAAAGTATTGAGACGTTTGATCTGACGGACAAACAGAAAGAATACGCGGCAAGTGTTTTGAATGAGAATGAAGAGGCACCCGCCAAAATTCAAGAGATGCGGAAGTGGATTGAAACGCACGAAAAACTTCGTGCTCCGAAAGGTAAAAGCCGAAATTTGAATGATTTCATTCAGTCTGTTAAGGAGGAACTTCAGTTTTCGTACTAAAAACAAAAAAACACTGACGTTTTCATGGAACTTCGAGGACAAGTTCATTAAGTAATCCAGGATATACCATAATTTTTTCGAATTTTTCCACCACCTAATAATAAACGAAAATGATTATCAAAGTTGGAACTTATCTATAGGACGATATGAACAACAAGAGAACTCAGCGAAATCACTACTTTACCAGCGCGTTCGGAAAGCGGGAATTACCGTCAATGACCCAATTAATGCCACCAAGAGACCTATTCTGCCACATATTTTTCATAGAAAAATGATATCTTATCATGAATTCAAATTTGATTTTTCCTCGAAAGAATTTATGGTCAGGACTATCATTTACATCAATTATTTTCCTGAATTAATGATAAAAATTATTTAATTTATATTTTTTAAAATATTTTGTGCATGGCCTGATTCATGCCACCATGGCCCGATTTCTGCCATAGAGGGTCCCAATAATTGCCATCAATTAATTTCCATCACTGATCGTTATTTTTAAATTATTCGTCAATTTATATGAAAGTCCAATGATTTTGCTAACAATCAATACAATTTTCAATTTATTAAATACTTAAATTTTCTCAATATCACACATTGAACTGATGAGGCACTCTAACCCCAGATGAAGAGCTTAAGGGCTTTATCTTGCTGAGCATGCTGGTCGCATTTAACGAATTAATTTTAGAAATATATCTAGTAGAGAAATATCAGATATTTTGATTGTCCAGTGTCCTCAGAATTTTTTTCTGGCCACTGTTATCAATTACTTAGAGTTGAAAATTCAAATAAGTTCAATACTCACGAAAATGTATGAAAAGTGGCATTAATCGGGCCGATGGCATTAAGTGGGCCATTGACGGTGAGCTAAGTTCTTCAGCGAGCCATATAACACTGAGTGAAAATTCCAATTTCAACAAGCATTTTCGTTAATCATTCGGTGGTGAAGAAATCTGGAAAAATTGCTATGCATTCTGGAGTATTTAATGAACTTGTCCCTGGAGTTTCATAAAAACGTAACCGTTTTTTTTTTGTTTTAGTACGAAAACTGATGTTCCTTCTTAATTCAAAATATTTTCTGCAGATGATTTTACCATTCAGAGATTCTTGCGGGTCTGCAAGCACGATGTTGAGAGAGCTAAGACTAGAATGCTGAATTATTATTCGCAGCGGTCGAATTTGCCTGAGTGGTTTTCAAACAGAGATCCAATGCTTCCAGAGATGCAGGAGTTATTCAAAATGGGGTGATTGACCCAATCTATTTCATTTTATCTTCATCAGTTTAAGGGAGAGAAGATTAAAAAAATCATTCTCTTTTTTCTTCGCTCTTTTTAGTACTCTTCTGCCTCTGAGAGAAGTCGATGAACAGGGAAGAATCGTCATTCTTCTGCGTGTCAGCATACACGATCCAAACAAAATCCCGATGACGAACTTCCTCAAGGTGAATATTCGAAATCCTCCAATTGATGCAGAAGTTACGTTATCGAAAAATTTCAGGCAAGTCTGATGATCCTGGACTTAGTCTTGAAGGATCATGTTTCAGCTTCACTTTATGGGGTAGTTGCGATCTTTGATATGGCTGGTACAACTCTGGGTCATGGTCTCCAAATGACACCTAACATTATTCAGAGACTGGTCCACGCTTGGCAAGGCTGCTATCCTCTTCGTATTCAGTCGCTAAACTTTGTAAATGCTCCATCCCACGTAAATGTTGTGCTGAATATCTTTAAAAAGTTCATGAACAAAAAGATAAAGGCGAGGACTCATGTCCACAAGGGATCGTCCGAAGAGTTTTTTAAAGCACAAGTACCACTGAATTTGTTGCCAACAGAGTATGGAGGAACTGCTGGACCTATTGAACAGTTGATTGGTAAAATTCCATCAAATTGAGTAAATTTTTTCTCGAAAAGTCGTTTATACTCCATTTAATTTTTAGATCATTGGAAAAATTATGTTGAGCAGAATCAAATTTGGCTGAGAGAAGAGGAGACACATCGTGTGATCAAATAAAAATATATTCTCCAGTTTTTCTTTTGAATAGCAGAAGATGGGACAAACAGGGCACAATTAGTTTTAATTTTTTTGTTAAGAAAATCGTTGACTTTCTCCTATGATTGATAATAAGTTGAGGTTTTTGGGGAATTATGGAATTTTTGAATAATCTTTATACACTTTTATATCGAAATTCTTTCATATTGCATTCAAATTATTCTTTCAATTATTAAAAGTTAAATAAAAATACACTTAAGTCATGGGCAAGTAGAATTGTCCTACATCTAACCAGTTATTTTTAGAATCTTAAATTAAAAAGAAAAAAAAAATACTAATTACAATTCTCCAGTTTTTCTGTTTCTGTTTGAGAAGATTTACATACAATTTGTGCTAATAAAAAGCATTCTGCGGATTTACTTGGTCACAGACCAGTTATCCTGAGCAAATTCTGTGCATAAAGTTCAATGTTTTAATCCCAATCTCGTGTTTATAGATAATCAAACACAATAACATTTTAACACCCCAAATTTAGTATTTTTAACACGAGATCCTGAGACTTTTAATCAATAACGTCTGCTTAATTAAAAAATTGTTAAAATTAATTTTATATTCTCGATAGTTCAACCCGAAATAATAAAATAAATTCACATAATAGGCAATAGAAAGTAATTGAAAATAATAATAAGAGTCAATTACTTTCGAAATTAAGAAAAAAAAAAACAATATCGTTTCTCCATGTAAACAATTGCAACAATGAACTTTGGGAATTTCCCAAGATTGATAACTAAAAAACATATTTATATTTATATTTGTAATTAAAACGAAACCCAGGGGATCTTCTGTACACTGTGGGATTTTCTCATAGTCCTAATTCAATCACAATCAAATTAATACGATTATTATCGTTGTATTTTTTATACTACCATGTGTATAAAAAATCACAAGATAAATCCAATTTCATCGTATTATTTGAGTTATAATTCATGAGAATATAGAAGAGAATAATTCGTTATATCAAGAGATGTTCCAAAAGCATCCTTGACTCTTCGCAGCACCAAAACTATCAGAAAAGAAAAAGGAAAAAAAAAAAGAACATCGAAGTGCCCGGATTTCGCTCGAGGAATATTGAGCTTTGGAACATGTTCCTAAAATATCTCTAAATTATTCCTCCTTTGAGTCTTCAATTGGTCCTCCATTATTTCAACTAAATGTTTTTCTGTACATGAAAAAATCCGTAGAACGGAAGCTACTTTTTTAACCTCGCTTGAATTTAAGAACGAGCATGCTTATCGTTAGGAATACCACAATCCATATTATTGTTGAGAGGAATCCATTATAAACATCGGGTTCGTCAATCGTCCAGCCACGAGTTAGCATTGAACGCAGTGATGTCGTTGCCATTGTCAATGGTAGACCCTGGGAGATATATCGCAGAGTTAGTGGCATACCTTCCACGGGCCAAATCACACCTAAAAAAAAAGAAAAGAATTGATGAAATTAAAGAAACTGGAATTGATGCTCATTCATTAGTTCGCTTAGGAAACTGAATATTCCACTTACCACTGAGCAATAATGTTGGATAAAAGCTGCCTAGTGCAAGCTGAATGGCGTTTCTCTCGAGTTCACAAATTGCAGAAATCACGAATCCTAGAATATAAAAAGCAAAAATGAATAAAATACACCATCAAGTTTTTTTTTTTATAATGAAAACCAAGCTGTCCGATGTCATTAAATTCAAAATGAAACCCGATGCAATTAAGAGCGAGGCTCATAATCGAGACTTTACGCAAGAAAACACTGGCAGTCCAGTGGATCCAGTTTTTTTTTATCGTTTCATAGAATGCAATAGTTTTTTTCATTCCCCCCTTATACATATGTACTTGTATGAATAATTCTATCGACTTTATTGCAACATTAGAAGGTCTCGGGGGCGCCATACTTTTTTTTTTTTTTACTCAATTCTAACGCAGTGATTATTATGAAACTCAAGAGAATTCTCTTACCGAAGCACATGCCACAAAGACCCTGAAGAATCGTGAGCAGAATGACCCAGCCTATGTCACCATTGCACTGTACTCCAAATACAAGAATCATGAAGATGAGAACTAGTGTAGTTTGTCCACACATAACAACAAATTGTGTTACAACATGGGAGAATAAAATTTCAACAGGTGATACACCAGCTACCCAACTTCTGTCTAATAGTCCTTCCATTCTTTCGATAATTAATGCGGATGATGTCAGAGCAACGGCCAAGAAGAAGACAATCCTGATGGGGAAACAGAAGAAATCCATTAACTTCTATCATCATTGATTGCGAATGAATAATTCAGTCATTAAAATCAAGAGATTAGAAAATTGAAAAGGAAATACGTACGTCAGAATGACACCAGGTGCAACAAAGTCCGTGAAACTTGGATCATTGGTGCCATAAATTGGTTCCAAAAATTGTATAGGCACATCAGCCAGCTTTTCATTTTGGTCACACGAGCCTAAAAATGATTTGGCAAAGTCCCGATAGCTGTACTGCAGATTCCTAGCCAGCATCAATCCAATCTGCTGATTAGACATGTCTAGCCAAACTCTGACTTCACTTGAATCAAGAGTTTCCTCGTCTGCATCACGTCCAAGGATCATTCTTGCTGTTAGTGCCTCTGTAAAGTTCTCTGTAAAGTACAGAGCACCCCAGGCATTGCCTCTTCTAACAGCTTCCAATGCTTTGTCTTTCGTTTCATAAAATTCTTGCACCATTGAATCATTATCAAGTTCATTTAGATAACGACAACTCAAATAATTGAATGTACAATTCGTATAAATTGGACATTCTTTGGTCGTCCAATTCATTTCATGATTGACTATAGCTAGTCTGAGACCAGTTGGATCTCTTCCAATGGCAAGACAAAATAATATAACTTGCATAACTGGCAGAGCAAAGATAAATAGCATAACACCAACATTTCTCCACATTCTTAAGAAATTTTTCTGCAATAAAGCTTTTATCTTTCCTATACTGGTGATGTTATTAAAGCATCTAGGGAAATTACAGTTGTTGCATTCTAGTGTCGTGTCATCTTTGACCCCTGGGAATGGCATTCCATTTAACTGTTACAGCACAAAAAAAGTTAAAAACATGAAAAATTATTACGAATCAATAACTTTTTTTTTTTTTGGTAAATTCAAAATTATGGAATACCTACGTCGTAGTGACTACCAATGCCATTTGTTGTATCGTGCATTAAAACTTCTTTGCTCTGATGAAAATTTAGGCCAACAACACCAGATTCCTCAGTTACATAGACTGGTTCGTCTTTCTTTCCCCAGTTGAGTGATGCCTGTGATATAATAGCCATCAGTTAAATTTCCATCAATTTAAAAGAAAAAAAAAAGGAAAGAAATACTTTTCATCTGATAATTCTTTCCTGATACAACTATTTATTTAATATTCTTTTTTCTTTTCCATTACCTCCCCTTCCTGGGTTGACTTTAAAAAACAACAAATTATAATTTACGTAATGTTTAATCTCATAATCGTTGAAATACTTAATTATCAATTATTCTTTTATATTGTAATTTACAATACTTTTTATTATTACCTCTTCATTTTCTTCCGTGTTTGACTTAAAAAAAATTATGAAATTCATTTTAGAGTATTGACTCGCCATGCATGAAAATTTAATTGGATGAAAATTAACATTTTTATACTCACCAAACTTATGTTGTTTGATATATTTAATTCTGTGGTGGGTGGATTGTATGAGCCTTGTTTTCGCGATAATTTCAAGAATACCTCCTCGAGTGATGGACAATTGTACATGGTTAATAGAGCCCTTGGTGATTCCTCAGCAAGTAATCTTCCGCTTCTCATTAAACCAATCTAAATGACAAATTAATGATAATTCAATCAATCACTGTAAATTTGCTCAAAAATTCTGACATCTTGTGACCTCTTCAATCACATTTTGTAGCAAATTACTACGAAAAAAAAAGGAAAATTAGTTGATATATACCGTGTGTGCTTGCCTCGCCTCTTCAATGTAATGAGTGGTAATGATGACAGTTTTGTTTCCGTCTTTAGTTATTTGTACCAGATGATTCCAGATACTAAAATAAGATAATTCAAACAAAGCATATAGAATACAATACACATGAGAAGAGAACGTGCCTGCATTTAATTGTCTCCAGTTTGTTGACAATTAATGTCTTCCGGTAATTTGCAGAAGAGTTTGTTCATCAAATTCTTCCTCAAATTATTTTATGTGTAATTAAAAAAAGGAAAAATGATTTTATATGGATTGATACTCACCTCTGTCGAAGTAGAGGATCCACTCCCACTGTTGGCTCGTCGAGAATCAGGAGCTCTGGATCGTGCATTAGAGCAACAGCAAATGATACACGTCTCTGCTGTCCTCCACTGCATCGAAAAAAAATCATCAATCAAAAAATCTCGAAATATCCAGATTTCTGGTTAAATTTTTAATTGTCTGATATAAACTGATTTTTAATGTTCCAAGTGGCAAGGAAAAGTTGCAGGAGTTCGATTTCAGAGAAATCTTGAGAAAAAATTGGAAAAATAGTGAATTTACCAAGAAAAAAATCTCCAAAAAAAGTCTTGAAATCTTGAAATTCCTAGATTTCTGATTAAATCGTTAATTGTTTGAGGTAAACCGATTTTCAATGTTCCAAGCGGCGAAGGAGTTCGATTTCAGAGAAATTCCGAGGAGAATTTGGAAAAATAGTGAATTTACAAAAAAAAATCTCGAAGAGTCTCAAAATGTTGAAATTTCTAGATTTCTGATTGAATCGTTAATTGTTTGGGGTAAACTGTTTTTTTTTGATGTTTCAAGTGGCAGAGAAAGGTTGCCGGAGTTCAATTTCAGGGAAATTTCGAGAAAAATTTGGAAAAATAGTGAATTTACCAAAAAAAAAAATCTCCAAAAAAAATCTTGAAATCTTGAAATTCCTAGATTTCTGATTAAATCGTTAATTTTTTTCGATAGACTGATTTTTAATATTGCAAATGGCAAAGAAAGGTTGCCGGAGTTCGATTTCAGAGAAATTTCGACAAAAACTTGGAAAAATAGTGAATTTACTGAAAAAAAATCTCCAAAAAAGTCGCGAAATCTTGGAATTCCTAGATTTCTGATTAAATCTTCAATTGTTCGAGACGAATCAATTTTTTGTTTTTTTTTTACCTGAGATTCTTTACCATCCTATTTTGTGAGGGAAGATCTAAAAATTGCAGTAAAAACCTCAGCCTCTCTACAATTTCAGGTGTTCCCATTCCAAAAATCCATCCAAAGTACATCATAGTCTCGCGAATAGTAAATTCTCCGTAAAGTGCTATTTCTTGTGGCATGTAACCCACTCTTTTGCCAGGAACACCAGAACCTCTTGTCCCTGGTTTGCCACCAAGTACCCATATTTCACCAGAATTGAGACGTCTTCGTCCAACCAAGCATGACAAGAGGGTCGTTTTACCACAGCCACTTGCACCAAGAAGACCGTATCTGCAAAAGTCCAATAGTTTTTTTTTTCCCTTTTATTTTAATCATTAATCATCAGAGCGTCATTAATTCGAGGCTAAAAGTCAGTGCGTGCAGCAGTGTAAACTCTTGTATTAGAATCATTATAATTTTACATAACAAGCCTAGCGTGCAATGGATTTAATTGTTTGATTTTCCATCTTTCACGAACTGTTGCATTTTAATAACAATTTGAATTATATCAATTTGTATTTATGAATTTGTATTTCTTTATTAAATTCTAGAAGAAAATCAGAAAAAAGGAGGATTCTGAGAGAACGGTGGGAGATGGAATTTTTTCGATGATTTCGTTGAAAAGCTGAGGAAATTTTACGTGGAAAATACATATAAGAAATGACTTTTTTTATTTTTTGAAAATTCGACTTTTTCGGTCAAGATTTGATGGGGTATTTCTTCTTCAAATCGAAAAAATTCACTTTTTCGAGGATATCTTTGGTTCTATTGGTCGTAGCAATCTGGGGCTGGTCTCAAATGAAAGGTGAAATCATTTGCCATCGATTTATATCGCTCTCATTTTTTTTTAAATCGATTTTCAAGTCATTTATAGGCCATTTCATGAAAATCGGTTTTTGCTCCATAAATACCCTAAAAATCGATGGAATTTTTTTTAAATCTACATAAATTGATGGCAAATGATCTCATCTTTCATTTAAACACAACTCCAAATCGCTACGACCAATAGAACCGAAGATATTCTCGAAAAACTGAATTTTTTCGATTTCGGATAGGTCCACCCCTTCAAATCTCGATTAAAAAAATCGAATTTTCAAAAACTGAATATTAAAAAATTTTGACACGTGATTTTCATCAGAAATTTTCTCAGCTTTTCAATGGAATCATCAGAAA
This sequence comes from Aleiodes alternator, assembly GCA_963921955.1. Classification (NCBI taxonomy): domain Eukaryota; kingdom Metazoa; phylum Arthropoda; class Insecta; order Hymenoptera; family Braconidae; genus Aleiodes; species Aleiodes alternator. The sequence goes on along the minus strand of OY998105.1, from coordinate 4,085,003 downwards.
AATTCTATCTTCAATAATTCCACTGATTTCGAACAATTTTCATAATGTGAACTATTAAATTCCACCTGAAATGTGTTCGTTTCACCCCCCCCCCCCTTTATCGTTAAAATTTAAGGAATATTTCTTTGATAAATCATCTCAATACACTCATGAATAATCCAGGAAACAGGAAAAAGGAAAACCAGAGTGTTTGTGTCCTGCATCACAGATAATTTCAGTATGACACACTTTCAAAGTGACTTGCACCTATGTTTCCGCGAAAAAAAAAAGAAAAAATGAATAAGAAAAAATCAATTCCATATACTTACATGGATCCTTTAGCTACTGTCATGTTAAGATTCTGTAAAACATGATTTGGATTTTTGCTACTTCCATATGTTTTGAATGCATGTCTCACACAAACAGCCTGCTGACGATTCCATGCAATATTATTGAGTCCAGGTTGTGATAAAACTGTACTCTGTGATATTATATTGTTCTCCATGTTACTTTCAACGTTTTGCATTGTATTGATGATTGTGGAGTTGGTTGAACCACCTCCTGAATTGTCACTGAAAATGAAAGAAAAAAAATTTAAAATATTAGATATTTTCTGAGGGAAAAAATGAATAAATGAAAATCACATGGATTATCATTGCCTCGAACTTTTATATAATCTGTGAAAGCTTATTGTCTCGGAATTTTCTCATTCTCACGTCAAATAATCGCTCAATTATGGCATATTAAGGCACAAAGAATTCACACAGGGCAATGTGCCTGAATTAATTTCGAAGTGAAATTGAAAAAGGAAGAGGAAAGGAATAAAATCAATTTTTTTTTTGATTTTTTGCATTGATTTTCCACTTTGTGCGTGTCTTTCTCTCATCGTCCAACAAATTGCGAATCTTTGGATGCCCTCCATACAGAATTGCACACTTGGCCAAAGAATAAAAAATTATAAAAAAAAAAAAAAGGAGTTATGCCTGTGTGTTGGATACTGAATGGTTACGTAAGGGCCTTACGGCTTTCTTTTTGCTGACGCTCAGCAGTTTCCATTGGGCAACAAACTTCTTTGAGTGTATTATAAACTTACACAGAAGTTTAAATACAAACTCTATATTTGTAACCTGCATTAAAAAAAATTAAAAGAGGAAATGAGGACATACATATACACAGAGATTTCATTTGAATTCTGTGCTTATTTATCCACTTAATAAATGTGGAATGCGCTTGAATTTTCCCGTGAAACTGATAACTCTCTTCAATGGAATGTATTTCATTATATATTTTTAGTATTATCATTATACTTAATTATCCAGACTTTTGAATTTTTTTTTTTCTCTCTATTTCATACAATTTTTGTGTCTTCATCATCAAGTCCATCGTGTGTGTATTTACTAATATCAAGGATGAGTCAACTTTTTGAGCTGAAACCACAAGTGTGCATACTCAATTAAGAGCTTCGAAAAATACTTGAATGCCAGAGAAACGATGTGGAGGGAGGAGAAGATGGGAGATGAAGTGAACGTGACTCTTTACACGTGGAAAATTGCATCCGAGGATCTTCCTAGATTTGAGGACACAAAGGCCAGGGAACTAATGAAAAAAAAGGCTAGAGAACTGCAAAATTGATTTCCGGCTTTTCTTTTTCTTTTTTCTTTTTATTTCGATTATTACCAAGTGGTTGAGCACTACTTGAGGTGAAACCCAGACGATCTCAAACCAATAATTTTCGAGTGAAACATCAATCCATCAAGTGCCATTCAGTAACTTCAGTGGAAAAAGAATGAAAATATCATTACTAATACAAAACTATCACAAATTAGTCACTGAAACCTAACTCTTTTCTTCTGAAAATGATGCAACAAGATTACAAGGAATATTTCTTGTTCATTACATAAATAATGTAATAAAATGTATGTAATGTAATATTTTTGAGGAGAAAAATTTGCTGTTAATTACTCGTTCATAATCATCATGTTATCACATTCATCACATAAAACATGAGGCTGGATGACATTGTGTGCTCTCAATAACGTGATGGAGTCTATTTTGCTATCAACGAGTCGACAAATCTCGTCGTGCCTCATTTTGAGCGTTAGAATGAGGTACTAGAGAAAGTGTAAAATTGCAAACCCTTAATACCTATGTATTCGAAATTTTTTCAAGAAGAGGATAAATGTGACGTCTGAACCAACCCAACAAATCAACAATCACCAAAAAATTCCAAAAATTACGATAAATACAATATTTTTTACCACATTTTTTACTGGTCATAATTTTAATAAAATTGCAGCATTATATGCCAAATGGCCTAAAATAGGTCTGGAGGCAATATAATGAATTTAAAAAAAATTGTAGCAGAAAATTAGTCGACATGATTTTTAATTTAGTATTCCTCAATCGAAGTTCATGATGGTCAGGCATTTTTGCGGTTGAAAAGAGAATCAAATACCGTCTTTGCATTCATTGCGTAAGATGGAATTCCTCATCGATGGTGTTACACGAGGGGATAACACCACAAGCCTACGTGTGTATGTCGAAAATAAAAAAAAAAAGTGCCAGACCTCTTTCTGGGCCATGGTCGTACAAAAATTTCTGAAGGAGTTATCCTTTCTCTTTCATTCAAATTTTCTCATCGAAAAAATTTTCGGTTTTTTTAAATCTTATCTCATTAATAGGCAATTGATATATCGATATATTGCTTTGTAAATTACAAAGAATATTTTTCGAATAACCTTTGGTCAATGAGCAAGGCCCCGAAGGTGAGCCTTGATTTTTTTTTATGGAAAAAAAAAAGAATCATTCATCAATACCACATAATTATCATTAAAACGATTATTCCATCTTCTTGAACAATCGTAAATGAAGAAGAGACATTAAGACAATTAAAAAAATATTATTTCGTAAAATTTCACCACAGTGGAAAGACCTTGGGGCTGACAGGTGCTTTTCACCTATCACTTAAGACAGAATAAAACATGCATTCATCGATTTTACAGGGTTTTTTTTTTTTTTTTTAGAAATAAAGGAGTTTTTCTCATTTGACTTCTGCATCTTTCTCTAATTAATTAATTAATTAATTATGGTAATTCGTGTCATGATGCATCATATAGATGTCAGGGTCACTCTCTCGGACGATTTAATCGACTCAATCGTACAACAATAAAACGTGACCAGATTATTCCAGTGCTTTCTTTCTACAATTTTTTTTTTCTTTTTTCATAACTTACGACATGCTTGAAAGGATTGGATCAGCGTATTTTTCATTACTGATAATTACACAGTCACGGTTGAAGAAAATTTGTATTAAAAAAAAAAATGGAAACATTTACTTTTTTATTCACTGATGACTCTGGGTTATTTAGGTTGCGTGATACTTTAGGGAGTCTTCTTTAATTTGAGAAAGTGGGAGGTAACAATGAAAAATAAGAGTTTTTTTCCCATTCATTAATTTTTGATAAGCATATGAACCATGAGATTCCGAATGCACTAATTAAAGAAAAAATAATAATTTTCGTCATTATATGGATTTTCTCGTACATTGAAGAAGCACACAATTGCTCTGATTGCCTCTTATCTGCATCTGTAGCAAGAGTTGATTGATGGAATTCTCATTCATCCCATTCTTCGTTCGTTCTTCATTCATCAAATAACAGATACAGAATCCACCAGAAGGTGAAACCAAACGAACGATTATTAGCCTCGATGAATACCGTTTCAATCGTCTTCTTTTCTTTTTTTTTTTCTTTTCCAATGGCTTTGGTTGAATGACGTTTCAAGTAAAACGGTACTCCATAGTAAAGTAGGTGGAGCTTAACATCGAAAATTATTAGAAAAGAGTAACCAAAGGAATTTCTTCATTCTTTCCCTATTTTTCAATAGAGGCAAAAGATTGTTAATGATAGAAAAAAAAAAAGATTTCCACCTAATTGCTTCAGTTCAATGCGCTTTCGTTTGGGTTTATTGTCACTTTCGTTTGTGTTTTCTACAACCGTCCTTTCACCATCTAATATATAGTAACTTCTGTACAGATTCACACAGGAAAACTATCATAAACAGTGAAATTCATGCATCTACTGTGTCTATTAATATTTTTTTTCCCCCTTTTCTTTTTTTTGAAACAAAAAACTTTCACAGTTTCTTTAATTATGTATTACAATGTCCTTGGGACTTTTTTTTTACCTCCTTGAATTGCAAAATTTTCTATTGGCACACGTAAAATTGATAATTAAGGCAGCAAACTCTATTATTTTAATTCTGATAATGCAAAACTGATGATTTTGCATTATTAATCATTTTTTGAGAAATCTAATCATGAACTTTTTCAATTTATGATTTCAGTTCGATGAATTCAATGGATCCTAATAGACGAAGAGATAGTGTTTAATCTTCAATACGTGAGTAATCACTTGTTTTCTGCACAAAGCAACTAATTTAAAAAAACCTGACAAATTAAATTTTTCCAATTTATCATGAAATCCATGTGTTATGGTCAACACACGAGTTGCACTTTATACTATTATATTTTTTTTTTTTTGCAATCTGCTACTCAAGGACATTGAGTAACCGCATGTGTGTACGTAAAAAGCATGTTAATTGGATGGATCAATTAGACTTTGCATACACTGAGAAAAAAATAATAGTAAAAACAATTAAATATTGAGGCAAATGGTCCTCAGCAAATATTTTGTTTGAAATAATCGAAAAAATTATTGAATTCACTGAATTTAGTTAATTCAAATGGTTTAACAATTTGAATTTACCGAACTTGATCAATTCAAACAGATCAACTAGTTGAATAGACTAAATTCAGTAAATTAGAAGGCTGTTTTAAATTATTTCAAAAAAATATTTGCTCAGGACCAATGGCATCAGTATTTGATTATTTTTACTATTATTTTTTTCTCAGTGTAGTTTCGAGCATTAATAAAAAATCTATCTCCTCCTTTCGATCGAAAAAAAACTATAGCTTCGGGTAGCAAAGCCGGTTTCTAGATTCTTAAAAATTTAATAAATTCGTCAATAAGGTCACAAAATTAATGGATAATGTGAATAGTCTAGAGGTTACCTGATTGGTGTTACTGCGGTCATTTTTTTTCGTGTTTTTCCACAAATTTTGCCTTCAAAATTTTAAAAATCAAGTGATTGAGAATTTGATTAAACTTCGAAATCCAACATTCTTCACTCGAAAAAAGCGCCTTTGAGTCTAGAAATTATTCAAAATTATTCAAAATCTCCGATAGGCAAAAAGGAAACTTCTAAAAGGAATTTCCACGTGCTCGGAAGAACTGTCAACTTAATTCAAAACCCTCTTCCTTCTTCCACCTACAACGATCGACTACATTAACTAACACGCTTTACATTGTATACATATAGAGGCATTAGTGTTCATTATCCAGAGTGAGTACGCACACACACACAAACGTAAATTTTTACACACTTTATACGCGCCTTGAGTACAAATCGATTGTAAAGCGTGTGTTATTGATTCAGAAAAACCTTTATCATTATCATTGTGTTTCATAAACGATCGCATAACCCACGAGACAATGGATGAAAAATGAATCTCTTATTCATATCATATTCTTTAAGTGGAACTCAATGTGTTTTCATATGATACTTTATGATGACAATTAACTTAATTTTTTATTCTTAAAATTATGCTCGAAATTATTCGAATCGAATTAATAATGTAATTAAGGAGAAATGACAATGACCGTTCATTGCAGGGATTTCTCCATTTTTAATCGATAAAAATAGGGTATTAATGCAATAATTATTACATTACCTTAGAAACAAAGTGGCGTAAGTGCTTATGTATAAGAATAACACTCATGCCCCTTTAATTTAAGGTAACGATAAAATAACATCGAAATTAACCAGATTTCTTATTTCATCAATCAAATTATCGCTGAATCATTGGGACAAACTTGTAGGAAAAAAGTTACAATGGAAAAAATTTAATTGAGATAGAATGAAAAAAAATGTATTGATTTCGTGTGAGAATGTAGATAGCGGAAGCTGGTAAATTTCCTTAGATTCGAAGGCGAGAAATAAACAGGAAATCCAAATGTGATTTTTGTAAAACCAGATCAATTGATTTCAGTCACAGATTATGCAGTTGTAAATATTCCAAAATAATGTAAATTTACCTCGAGATAAATTTACTTGTTCCCCAAAAAGATGAAGTTTCTCTCGTTTTTTTGAATGGAATTGAACTTCACCCTCTGGATGAAGTTTCGAGATAGAACACCTGTACACCTTTAAATTTTTCGTTGACATTCACTAAGTGCAATCACAAAAAACTCCCTTCATCATTGAGTGCACACAAGAAACTTTAAATAATTCACTTATTAAATCACCTTTTTTCTCTCGATTTAATTGCAATTGCACGATTTTTTTGTAAAAATCCAATTAGTGTCTTGTATTGGTGGCGACAGTTGGGTAAAATAAGGCCCACCACGTTTCACGAGTCCTGCCACAAGACTGATCGACCTGCAAATCGACTCAGTGCGCACACGATCACTCTGTGTCCCTAAGTTTTCAAAGCCTACCACACAACCAGTCAAAGTTCCACAATTTCCTCCCTCCTCCCTCTTCAACTCACCTCTCACCTTCGTTCTCTCACTCAATCTTTTCTCCTACTACTGAAATCTTATTCCCCCTCCCCCCCCCCCCCCCCTCCATTTTTTACCTTTAATTAACTGTGTTCAAAGGAAAAATCATTTGTATTGCTGCTTCTCTTCATCACCTTCACATAATGTGACAAGCGTAACACATTATTTAACAGACTTATCTCAGATCAATCGACGATCTTCGATACATGGTAGAAAAAATGTTGATTATTAAAATAAAACCGATTTTTGAAATGTATATGGGCAAAGAAAGGTTGTTGGAGATTGATTTGACGAAATATGTAAAAAAAATTTCGAAAAACATTTCATAAATGTTTCATGAAAGTTTTATAAAAGTTTCATGACAATTTTATAAAAATTTTGAAAATTCTGAAAAAATCGTGAATATTAGAATATTAGAATTCGGCCCTATTCCCATTAAAATCAAGTATTTTTTCTTTGATTCTACATTGAGAAAAAACAAATTTTGTTGTAAGAAAATTCACTTAGTTGAAGAAAATTTACTTCGCCCCAGAAAATTCCAATATACAGAGATATGAAAATTGTGAAGGAAAATATTGATTTCATGAGAAAAAGATTTTTCTTTCTCAGTGTACTGATGCTGAGTTTTTCTATATTACTTCAAAGGGAAAATATCATTCATTCATCCGCCGCCTCGTTTTTTTCGAGAATTATTCAACATGTGGGAAAGTAAAAATCAAGGTCTCAAAACGAAATTTAATGAAATCTTCGAAGATCTTGAGCTTCTTAAATTTCCCACTGATTCACACGTTTTTTAATGAATTATTTCCTGTTTTTATTCAAGATATCGGATATTTTTGAAGTGCTTTCAACCTGTTTACCCTTGATGTTCGGAATTTTTTCATTTTTTTAATTTATTTAATGTATTAATGTTAATGGAATTATCAAATAATGAAGTTGAGAAGTAGCAAATATGCAAAGTAATTCGAGGACGACCATGACCATCTCCCTGACAAACTATTTTTTTTTTTACGACAGTTCTTGAGAGATTGAGGAAACGAAGGACAATTTATTCAATTGATGAATTATTATTTTTTTCATTCTCCTCAGAAATGACTTTTTTTTTTCATCCTCTCAATTCAATGAATTTACAAAAAACCCTGAACTATAGAGCCAAGTGCATGTGGAATTAATTGAAAATGTTGAAAGATGAAGAGATTTTTCGTGCACCAATCAATTAAGCAACTGAATAAATTAATAACTTCACGAGATATTTAATGACAATGTATCTACCTTGAAAATGATACAAAGTTTATCAGGATTTGTTAAAAAAAAAAAAAATTACTCAACATTTCATGTGTTTTTATTTGAAATATTTCCATCATAAATTGCTCATTAAATAGGTGATTATTAAAGCAGATAGAAAAAAAAATATGGAGTATTTTTAATTCTTTGAATGATTTTTTATTTTCATTGATGCACGTTGTGTGCATCTAAATGCCCTTTTTTTTTCCTATCCCAATGGATCAACGAGGTGAAGGCAACATTATGCGCAATGAATTACCTCTGTCTGACGATACTTTGGACTTGTACGGATGCTGTGTGTGTATCTGTGTGATTGGAAATATCCATTGGACCATTTTTTTTCTATTATCTCCATTTAATTTGACAAAAAAAAAGGCTAACGAACAATTTATTTAACATTTTTAATTATAATTTACAATATATCACTTGTGATACTCATGAATTTTCATTGACACAATCTCCATGAAAATAACTGAGTTTAAAAAATCATCTTTTTTTTTTTTTTGCAATTCTCAGAGTTGACATCTGCTTCTAGTTTAACATCACGTATTATTCTCATCAGTTTAATATTTCTATTCTATTCAGTATGCGTGACTTGTGTGTTTGAACAGTAGAAGAAGAAAAAAAACACGTGTTTTTTTTTTTTCAGACGCAATTTCGTGTGCACCTGATTACTTAAATTACTCTCGATATTATTTGTTACGAGATATTTCTATTCTATCTGGCAAAGAAAAAAGGATTCTAAGAATCTTACGAAATTTAAGATTTATTGTATTTTTTTTTTTTTTATAATCCTATGAATCATTGGAATTCATTAACATAAGTGCTGAGACACGATGACAATATCGAATAATTCGCTTCAAATATTTTAATTTATTGATGGGATTTTTATGTTTTTTCTTAAAAAAATCGTTAAATTAAATTTTTTCATGAATGACCTCGAGAGCTGTCATCACAGGTGCATTAACAAGAGATTCCAAAGCTATTTATTTGCTTTCCTCTTCATTCTTTCTTAATTTTCACGTGGTACATGGCCAGAGTGTAACACTGGTCAAGAAAAAGAGAGACGGTCCCCGTCACTTTCCCCAACAATTGCGTAACTTTCTTGTACACGAACCAATGATGTAATAAAAAGTCCCGATTAAATAACGTTGTCGAAGGAATGATTGCGAAAAAAAAAATTAAAAAAAAAATCATCATAAATATATATATATAAATAAAATTATTCCATCCCTGTTTGATATATATTGTGAAGTATTATTGTCACGAAATTCGTTGAAATACGTCCTCGCCCTTGTTTCGTCAATAATTTAGGTTGATTACGATGCTAATGAGGGCAATTCTATCGTTAGACTTGTGTAATTATAATTAAAAATTATTCATGAACTTCCGATATTTAGGAGTTGTGTGAATTCGAGAATATTTAGGGTGAATGAAGGTTTTTCGAAAAATTTTCAAATTATGTCTGACAATTTTAAATGGAAATTGGCCTGAATTATTGGAATTACCAATGATTTGAATTAACTGAGGGTAACGTCCATGCAAGGTCTACCGGAAAGTAGTAAAGGTGTATAGATCTTCGGGCAAAAGCGAAAGTCTCCAGGTGCAATAGCACACAACAACAACGTATGCCACGGCCTTTAACAAGGACCGATGGGGAAAATCTTACTGTACGCCTCTATCTCGTAATACCTCGGGTATTAGTAATTCACAATTGCTATCTACTATAATTTCATCAAATTCCAACATTTTGATACTTTTCAACGTGACCTGTAATTATTCAAGTGAAAAAGGGGAGTTTTAAAGTCCTTATCCACCCCCCCTCTATTAAGGATGTTCTACAAGTATTTTTAGGGGGGGGGGGGGGGCGTGCGGCATGAGAGAGGCAGTGATTTCGTCAGTGTTCCAATCCCTGAACATGAAAAAAATGAGTTTTTAAATTCCTTCATTAAAATTATTTTCAAGGAATCATGGAACGCTGCGGGTGTTCAAATATTATATTATTATCATTATATTCCATAGATATTTTTTTCATTCTTTATTTAGGGAAAGGTGGGGCAAAATGGACATCAGGGGTAAAATGGACTCATCTAAATTTTTAGGCAAATATTATGGAAAACTCTTGAAATTAATAGAAATATTGGCGGTAGATTGCTTTTGATGATTTCATTGGGAAGCTAAGGAAATTTTGGGCAGAAAACAAGTTTTTTTTTATTTTTTGCGTTTTTGACTTTTTTGAGCATTTTAGAGGGGTAAACCCTTTCTTTTTTGAAAATTCTCAGTTTTTTGAGAATATCTTCGGTTCTATTTGTCGTAATGTAAAAATTCCGATAAGAGGTAAAAGGTGAGATCATTTGCCATCGATTCATAGGGTTCTCGATTTGAAAATATCGATTTTGGAGGTATCGATGGGCATTGCTATGAAACAGTTCTGTGAAACCTTTCGAGGTCTATAACTATCCTAAAAAATCATATTTTTGAATTCAAAACCCCATGAATCGATGGGAAATTAGCTCACCTTCTATTTAAGACCAACTCCGAATTGCTACGACCAGTAGAACCAGAGATATTTGCAAAAAACTGAAAATTTCCAAAAAAGCAAAGGCTTTTTACCCCTCAAACATGCCGAAAAATATCGAATTTTCAGAAAAATAAAAAAAAATACATCTGACACTGGTTTTTCGGCTAAAATTTCCTCGGCTTTTCAATGTAATCATCAAAAAAAAATCCATCTCTAACCGTTTCATAACAGTGTCCATTTTGCCCCACTCTCCCCTAATTAGTTTCAGAATTATTTTGAAAAAAGCGTTGCATTCTAGGAAATTCTGGCGACACAAGTTGGCAGCACTTACGTGCGAGTGACAATTTTTCAATCTTTTTTATTAATTTTAGTGCCAATTATTGACCCAATCGTCATATAAAAATGGAGCGTTTGTGTCGGGGGGTAATTTCTCAGCTAAATCCGAAGTTTCATCCAATTTGAAGAATTTTTCGAAAAGTTTCTTGAGCTTTTGTGAATTTCCCATACGAACACATGTTGAACAATGGTTTTTAAAAAATTCATCACTTTTAAACCAGGTATGAAAAAAATTCAAAATTTTGCATACGGTTTTTTTGTGAATTGAAGAACCTTGGAAAGAAATTTCATCGCATTCGTATATTTTATTAATTTGGATAAAACATCGGTAGAATATCTTTAAGGGGTAACGGAAGAGCCAGTAAATTGGTGTTTTTTGAACCCATTATTTATCCATAATTATCAATTATTTCATGAAATAACAAAAGCATCGACTTTTTAATTACGTTCTTCATCCGTTTACAGTCTTTTATGATGAAAATATCAATAAATATTATCAAACAATTAGTTCAAAAATTTAATATATACAAAGGGGTTCTCTTGCCCCTTACACAATTCGTTTTGTGGAAATATTAGCAAAAAAATTCCCTTGAAAATCATTATCCGAAAGATTCTGTGAAACGAGAGCGAAGATCTGCAACGTAAACGTGAAAGCGGTCAATCCGGCTGCTGCGTTACGTAAAATAAACGGAAAAACCATCGTGGCCACCACTGCGTAAGCCAAAACCACTCAATGTACAATCGATATAATTATTATAATTTTTTTCTTCTCCTTTTTCTCATTTTTTTTTCTCTTGCGTTTTTTTTGCTTTTTTCACTGCGTCACAAGGATTTTGCAAACATGTACTTTGTGATGTCTCTTCTCTGTGTGTAATGTGAACGTCTTCGTAATGTCCACGCCCTCATCAAATATTAACTGGTAATGTAAAAACTCATATTATATATATATATATATGTAATGCGTTTACACACATTGTAGGCGCGGCAGTCGCAACTACGTTTAAATGTTTTACGCAAACACACAGTGAGTCTCTTAGATGTTAAATGTGTGAATTCTGGCTAAGAAAGGAGCATTAAAATTTTTTAGCTTGACTTCGACAGCCAATAGACGTTAGCAACAGGTTTATACCTTGAACTCCACTGGATTATTCATTCTCATTTCAAAATTCCTCTTTTTTTTCTTTCGTGTTCATGGACTTTTTGATTTTATTCATTTTTTTTTTATTATTCTCATCTTTTCAACGAAATTTATTCAACCAGTTGGTGAATTGTAATTTTTTATTCTTCAAAAGTGGTCGATTCTATTTTTTAATTCATGAATTATTCTGAATTAATAATAATTAACCGGAGGAACCGATTATCCTCAATGTTTTTGTCAATAATTGCATGAAACGGAGTTACACTGTTAAAAAAAATGGAAATTTCATAGACACAATTTGATGGGAATTTTCATAAACGTGATATTGAATTTTTTTTTTATGGGAAGATGGTTATGAAATCTGTGAGTTTCAGAGGAAATTCAAAGGAATCTGTGAGTCTTGAGTAGAATTGAGACGAAAATTCTACAATTTACTTGAATTTTCTATTTTTTTTCTCAATTTTTCATATTTTCACTAAATTTTCAAAGAACAATAAAACTGAATTTCACAAATTTTCATTGAAATTCAGTGAAATTATTTGAAAATCGATGATGTATTCATTTTTCAATGACGTAATTACGTTAAATTTCAATGGAAATGTGACTTGTTTGGAAATTTCTGGGAATTTTGCACGGAAAATTCAGACAAAACGTTTAACAGTTGAAATTCACCCTTTTCCCAGGAATTTGAGGCATTTTTAATGTTAATATTCAACACATCTTCATAATTCATCGCGAAAAATTTCTCGAACATCCACTTTGTCGATTTTTTGGTATTCCTCTCCTTTTATATACTCTCATTATAAAAAAAAAATAAAAAAAATTTGTAAGAACAATGGCTACTTGAAATCATATCACGTACAATAATACCCGGGAAGTTAGAACCAGAGAAGGACGACCACCTACGTTTATACACATATTTTGCAATTATATTGTTATGTTTCTTGACCTTGATGATTCGCGTATGATGAACAATGAAAGTTCAAAAGAATAAGAATACGTAAAGTGCCAAAGGGTCATGGATGAGATGAGCCAAAAGAAATTGTTTTTACAGTCAGGATTTATCGTCATCAGACAAATAAAAAATCATTCGATGAAAATGTAAAAAAAAAATCATAATAAATGCAGACATAAGTCATATGATCATGAAAAACGATCTCTGGAATGAGAGAGCATATTTAAATCTCATAAATATGTTAATACCCTTTTTTTCTCTCGCATATTCTCCGTTTTCTTCTCTTCGCAACTTAAATTTTCGCAGATTTTTTGCAAGAATGTTGGTGCTGCCATCTTTGAGGGATTTCTGTTCTTCCATCAACTCTCGTCTCATTGGTCGGTAAATTCAATCGATCAAGCCAAATTTCTTGCTTTTATTCTCATGATTTTCCTCAATTTTTTTGATTTTGTTGGTGCTATTGGATCTATAGTTCATCGAATTTATGAAAAATTTTATATTATTTTCATTGCTCTTTTTGTTCATTTTTTCAGTTGATTAAAGAAGTGATTATTATGTTCATTTATTATGATTATTGTTTAATCATTTATTTATATATTGCTTTTTAAGAGACCTAAGTTGCTCTTATAGCAAGGGGTGGACCTGCCCATACATAATTAACAAATATACAGTACATTACAATATAATACAATACTATGGCGCGACACATTTTATTTCACAAAGTGATCCATTATTTGATTATTTGAAAAGACTTCGATGGGTTTTTAAACCTGAAGTCTATTAATATATTAATAAAGAAAAAAAAGACAGAAATTTAACTTGTTATCTTCAACATCATCAAATTTTGATGCATCAATTAGATATTTTACTGTCTTAACCATTTAAAAATAGGATTCCAGTCCAGTTTTTCATGTTCACCTTGAGGTCTAGACGTGCATCAAGTCAAAAGTGGCTAAAAGTCAAAAAATCTCAAAAACTTTGCTATTTTTTATTTTTCAAAAAAAAAAAATCCTCTTTTTTTCCATTATAAAAGCCTTAGTCTTTCTCATTATCAATGATTCGGCAAATTGATCAATGCCAGAGATGACCTCAACACTCACGTCATCAGGAATCGTCCAAAAACCCCCAAAAAAATCGAAAAAATCTTTTTCCCAGTCTACTTTGCTAAATGAGATGACAGTTTTGAATTCACATGATTTTTATTTAAATTTATTAAAACCTCAACAACATGATAACCGGGTTTTTCCCGAGGAATCTGTGATTCCAATTTGGCCCTCTTCCTTTTTTTCTCTCTCTCTCTCTCTTTTTTTTTAACGATCAAGACTGGTTTCATCAGTACACAACTTGACGCCTTTCACTGCGTGTGTAACATACTCATTGGCGCAGACTCCGAAAATTTTCATCCGCGAGATGTTAAAATAGTTTTTAAAAAAACTTTCACATTATAATAAAACATCAAGAATTCCGATTTTTATTTTTCATTTTTCGGAAATCGGTGAAATTTTTTTTCTCATTCTCTCGTTGTTATATTTCAGTGAATAATGGAGAAACGTTGGAATATGTCTCTTAAGGAACTATTGTTAGTATTAATAAAAGACCAGTGAGTCATTTCGCGAATAAAGGCACTATATGTATTCACAGCGAAGCTCCTTAGTTTCCATTTATATAGCAGTACTATATAGTTAATACGATTCATGAAAACCTCGCAAAAATGTGGAATTACATTGATAAAAAAAAAAGAAGTTATCTCGGAAAAAAGCAAAAAATGCAAAAAAAAATTAGAATTTATCGTTTCTGCAAATTGAGAAGAGCGATTAATCCGTAATCATTAAGAGTAATTAATTCAAATGTTATTAAACTGTACTTAGTAATGAATTCGATGGTTATGGTGAAAGTTTTTTCAATGATCTCACACGAGGAAGAATCACGGAAGGCACGTGTGACACACGAATACTGATTTTAGATAGGGAAAAACTTGGAAGTGGGGATATCAAAGAATTTCGAAAAGACACCAGGTTCTTCTGCTCATTTTATACAAAAAAGAAACAAGTGGATAGTGATATTGCTTTTCAACTGATATAGCTTCTTCTGCTGATACTTCAGCAATATACTTCCGAATAGAAGTGATACAACTTTTTTCAAACCATCACCGAAATATCAAATTTTGAAGAAATTCATTGAAACGCCGATAACTCGAGAACTAATCATGCAAATGAGCTCAAAATTCACAGGCATCTAACTGATACAACTCTAGGGATAATATATGAGTATGAATAACATCAGTTCAAAAGTTTCCAGAAATTCCATTAAAAACTGATTTTCGAAAAATGGACATATCTCAAAAAGTACCGATCGAATTCTCTGAAAATGAATCTTAAAAAATAGAGTTTCTCGAGAGGAAGTTTTTCACAAAATATAAAATTTGTCTATAAAAACGTTTCGTGGTAATTGAGACTTTTATGCACACACAGATATACAGACACACAGACATGCGTTAAAAATATCATTTTCTCTCTATTTAGATCATTTTAAGTATCTTCTATCAAAAAAATTACAATCGAAAATTCTGATGATAACATTAGCTTCCATTTGGAAGCTAAAAAAGGAAAAAAGTTTAAACTTACCTCGTTAAACCATTGCTCCAACTGAACATTTTACGTATCCTCTCTGCCTGTGGATCGTCCTTGGTACTAGTCATTTTGACAGCAAAATTTTCCCTCTATTATTATCTCCAAATCTTTCAAATTACTTCTCAAGTCACTCTACGAAATCAATTTTCCGCAATTCTTCAAGTGCATATTTTTTTTTCTCATTTAAACCAGTGTTCATGGATTATCGTTACTGAAAGTGAAACGAAATATATATGGTACACACACACAAAATGAAAATGAAAAGGAAATAAAATTGCTTTCGCATTCAAGCATTCATTCACATAATCAAGAAAAAAAGAAGAATGAGAGACTCGAAAAAAAAAAAAAAGGCAAAGAATGACATTACATTTCTTTTTTCATATAGAATTGAGGCAAACATGAAGGATTTCTTCATGGTTGTATATCAGTAGTTATTAGAAAGTGTTCGGCTATGTACCACGCACATTGTTTTTCCTTTTTTCTTTCATTTTGTCATTACGCGTAATTGAAGCCACGTGGTTTTTCCACGAATGAATTACCATAAAATATTGATCTATCCCCCCTCTGACTATTCAAATTCAATGATAAATGTGAAAGGAATATAATTTCATCGAATTCCTCTTGATAAGAGGGTCATTACTTTATCGTGTTGTTAAGAAACAAATGAGCCAATATATATAGATAGAGAAATTGTGAAGGAAAATTTAGTTAAAGTGCAAATTTTCTTGCTACGAAAATTTTTTATTCTCAGTTTAGAAAAAATTGGAAAATCTCCTCAATTTTTCATTTTTCCATTGATAAAGTGACGAAATCATCTGTAGATTAGAAAGGATCGCTCTTTTAACGTGAAAGTATTCAATTTTTTTCTTTTAAATAATGGTGATAATTCACACATATATTATCAAAGAATAATGGGGTTTTGACTTGGAAGAAATGTCTCTTGAGACCTACATTTTCAGCACTCGGCAACTAAGCCTTAAGATAGCCCCAATGTACATTTTATCAAATAATGAAATATTAAGTACAATAATAATAACAATAATAATAAAATATTGAGACTTCTCTTCATTTAGTTCATTTGGAATCATGCACGAACGCTTTAGTGACCGATATGCCATGAATAAAGTGCTTTCACGAAAAATTTTGGAATAAAAACGTAATAATCCTGGAAAATCTCCTTGAGTGCTTATGTGTCTGTGTTTTGTGTGTTTCTAAATTTTCAAAAAAAAAAAAAAACCCGCGTCTTTGTCGCACGTTTTTCCTTTGTGTTTCAAAAAGTGAGATATATTGAGGTCTAGTCGAAATGTGAATTACAAAATCACCATAATCATTTTGTGTTTCAACAATTTTCTTTATTTCGAAATCTGAGAATTTCCGAGTTTTAAAGTACACAAATCCACACACACACATACACACAATGAAAATATTTTTTAATTTTCCAGTAATTACGCACGCTTTTGTGTTATTGACTTTTCAAACAAAAAAAGCATTATTATTGCAATTGTTGTAATCGTGATTTCCACAAAATAATCATGAAAAACCGGATATTTCCTCGATGCGATAAGAGAAATAACAACAATTCATTTGACGTTAATTCAATCGTATTGACATTATCTTTCAATTCATTTTCCCCTTTTTTCTTTCACTATCACACTATTTATGAATTTTAAACTGTGTTGATGTTTACCAGATGATACAATATATATAGATATATATACACAAGCCGGGTTTATCTTCACTGGCTAAAACAAATTTATCATTGCTGTTAAGCATCCCGTACTGCCCCCAATTAATTGCTCCTTCTCTTTAATAACAATAATAATAATAATAATAATGATAAAATTTTAACACAATGAGAAAACTATTTAACCACGTAACACTGTGAAAATATCTCAGACTGGCGCGCATTCGAGTCGAAAAAGTTTCTGTCTTACGCCCATCCGTTCGACTTTTACGACTAGACCTGTGTGTTTCGCCTCACCTGTGTCTTTCTCTCTGCACTTTCTGACTTTGGTCACCAATGAAAGTGCAGGGGCCCCACTCATCTCTCTCACACGATTAAATACCACCTTGTCCACTTTTATCACTCATTTTTTTCTCTTTTTCCCGATGTATTGAAACTTCAGTTCAAACACATTATTCACCTATTAGCTGGTTTTTTTTTACACTTACTAGTGTGTAAATGGACTTCTTAAGTGGTGAATTTCTTCGAAATCTCTATCGATGCAACAGAGAGGTGTTTAAACACAAAATGGCGGACGCAATTGCCTGGTGTTTTCATTGCTTGTTCTAGCATTGGAGTCACCGAACCTCTCACTTTTTTTTACAGGTCCTCCACTAAATTCCCACAAAATTTGGTGATAATCTCAATTTTATTTGATAGCTGTTTTTTTTTTTTTTGATCAATTGGTTATTAACTTCCAACAAAAGTTCACTGTTTTTCGGAAAAATTTAATTAGGATTTTGTCTGTCTGCCTTGAAATATCGTCACAGACCTTTGCTACATCAAGGCGAATCAAGTTAATTTGGAAAAATGGGAAAAACTATTAGTTTTTGGTATATTTGGCAGAGTGAAACTGAGCATTTACCAAATTTCCCAATCGAATGATCCAAAATCACCTCTTTTCGAAATGTAATTCCAAAGGTTGAGACTCTTTATTGGCCTGTATATTTTTTTTTTCATTTACGAAATTTGGGTCAGTACGAAACTGCTGGAAGGTGACGAGTTTGTTAAAGAAAAAAAACCTGTTTGCGGGGAATTATTTTAAGCAAGTCAAATAGGTTTTTTTTTCGTACATTGAGACTCAAGGATCCAGGATTTTACGTCTGAATACTTAATTTGTTTAGATAAATAAGGCAGATAATTTCAAGAAAAAATAATTTATTTCGTAAAGTTAGAGGACTTTAGGTAGTGGAATAGACATAAGATTTTTGATGAATACTGGTTATAATGACTGTGCATATCCGAAAATACGAAATCTTGAAATTCCACCGTCTGGTGCTATGGTCAATCGAACATGACTTACTAGGCCATGCCAGTCTAGGTCCTCCGAATCATAGGCATGAGCCTTGTGTGCTGATAACTGTAATTGAATCAAATTTTTTAATTATCGATAACCTTCATGCTTCATAATTAGGGGAAATGAAAGCAAAATGGACCCATTTGTCAAAATGATCTAGGATTTTCAGTTGTGTTTCTCATTTCTAAGTTTAATAACTATCATGGTATGATTTTTTTTTAGAGTGAAGACCTTCACTAAAAAATCCGAAAAAATTCACCAACAATGACTACATATTGGAGCATCTTCTGAATTTTTTTCAGATTTTTTCTTGAGGTCCTTCACTGGGATTGAAAAAAAAAACGTGAATCATATTGCCCTGGAGGTCCATTCCGCCCCACTTTACCTAACAAGTACAACTAATTCACCTTTTTCGTAGACAGTATTGTTTTCCATGTGTCATCTTTACGGTTCGATGCAACAAGTAATCCCTCGACCTTGGCATTGTCCGGGAAATTGCCCTTGAAGTGTGCCGTGTCGATAATAACAGAGTCTATTCTACCAACACGAGCAAGTTTGAAAATTGCCCACTCGTTACCAGGTACCTGCGCATTACCACAGAGAATAAAATTACATTAAATTTCCTTTTACAAGTGAAAAGAAAGAAACAAAACACAATGAAGAAAAAAGAAACCTCAAGGATGAGACCTTGATAATTACCTGAAGTATTCCAGAGTGATTGACTTCGATAATTGGTGGTCTGTCAAGTCGCCTTGCTGTCTCCCAGCCATCAGCCATGTTAATACCCCTCCCTGGACGTATAATGTTTCTTGGATGTCCATAATGTGCATTGCTGTATTTTTCACAGACTCCACCGTGTTCAAGTGCAATTAAATCGATGAGTTCATCGGTATTTATCATGTCTGAACAATTGATTCCATAGACCCGTAATCTGGCAACTCCACCGTCAGGATGAAGATTCAAACGGATGTGAGTCCAGGAATCATTGGAAATAAGGGGAATATAGTTCTTCCTTGTTTCAGGATATCCAGCGCCTAATTCCGTCATTGGAACGAGCATTTTCCATTCCTAAAAACGTGAAACACACCTTTGCATTAAATTCATGAAAACTATAATTTAAGAATTTTCTTCTACTTTCATTTAAATTGTTCTTTTAATTAGTACCTCACTCTGCAGACGTGAAATTTCTTCAAATTCTAGGGAAGAGGCAGCACTTCCGGTTTTACTCTGTCTCTTTGGCAGCAGTTTGACGTCTGTTAGATCATACAATACAATTAGACATATGATAAAATTAGCTGAGAAAGATACTAAAGCTTTCTTTTTGAGGAAAAAAAATATTTTTCATTGTTCACCATCGTCATTAAGTCGTGCTGCTTGAATTGATATTCTCGGTGCATAATTTCCCGTAAAATATGCTGTATCTATGCAAAATCCTCTTATTATTGATGGTTTATTGAGTGCTATTATTGACCAATCGTGGCCTGCTGTGCGCTTTCTTCGTGTTTCCCAACCGTCCATCCATTTTCCAAATTCCGTGAATACATTATCCTTCCAAACCGGTTCGTCATCCTCAAAAAAAAAATTGAAAAATTATCCAACAAGCTACGAGTACTGGTCAATTAAATTTTTACATCAAGAAAAACTTTGTGTGTTTTCCTCGTGTATTTTTATATTACCTTCAGAAGATTTTCAGCCACAGCAAACCAGTCGTCTGTTGCAAATAAAACTCTTCCGCCATTCTAATTGCATTAAATAAAATAATTATCGATGATAAGTGTGATAAAAAAAAGAGAAGATCATATTAAATTGATTCAACGAAGGTCATTTATCTTTCGAATTTAAAAATATTTTTAAAAAATGAAATGAGAGAAATAATAGCAATAATGTTAATGAACTCATACATTTGCACGCTACATATGTCTTCTTCTACCCTTTTCTCTTTTATAAGTGAAATCACGTAAACACAAGGTTTGCGGTTCGTTGAGAGATGTGTAATCGTTGGGAAAATTCTTTAAAAGCCATAGTATAACCCAGTGGCAAGGTCCCCCCCGAATGGTGAAACATGAATTGTCATTATACATAATTCAATTCTTTTTTTTTTTTTATAATCATAATTTTTTATTTTATGGTTGAGGAAACTCATGACACGATTTTACTGACACTTCTCTTTATTTCACTGTCTTTTCACATGTCTTTTTTTTTATTTTATAATAATAAAAAAATACCTTCTCCGAAGCGAGCTCATTGAGTTCCAAAAAATGTAATTCCTTCGGATTCATTTGGGATTTTTGAGATTTTTCGATGCTTAATTGCGAGAAGACTCGATGATAATGAAGCTGCTCGAACAGATTGTCGGCTATTTTAACGTGTTATTATCGAGTGCAAAGAGCAAACTCCAAAAAAAAAAGAAAAAGAATCTGCAACATTTAACTCAACTCTTTGTAATCAGTTCTTGTTTTTATTATTACAACGGCACACGCTGTTGAAATGCTCATTATTATTACAAGATAACATTGTGTTGTTAATAATTTCATCCGAGGAAAACTCTTATCATCAATGCAAATTTTTCTCATGTCTTCTTTTCTACAAAAACATCCAATATTTACAAAAAAAATTATCAAAGCTTCTATGTGAAAGTTAATTTCTTTTGAAGCGTGCCACAATTGTATCGTGTATCTTATCTCTCTAGCAATTTAGATTATCAATCATTTTTTTAACCAAATCATCACAAGCAATTGCAGTTTGTGCATCAGTATTATCTCCAATTTTAACGGTATTTGCTTTCTTCTTAATCACTCGTGCAGACGAGTGAAATTCTTTGGCTCCTGTTTTTCTTTGAATTTCCAAAATATTTTTATGAGTTATGCCACTTCCGGGCATTATGGAAATTCTATCACCAGCTCTATTAACAAGTTCTGTTAATAGGCGAATACCTTTTACCGCTGTATTTTCACGGCCTGAAGTGAGAATTCTTTCGAAACCTAATTTCTCTATTGATTGAAGTGCCTCAAAGGGTTCGGAGGTCTCGTCAAAGGCTCTGTGAAACGTGACTTTTCTCGGATACGCAGCAGATACTATCTCTCTGCAGTAATCATCATTGACCCGTCCATCCTCAGTTAAAGCCCCAAAAACAAATCCATCAACTCCAAGGCCTTTCAAAATTTCCAAATCATAAATCATAGCGTTCATCTCTTCTCTGCTGTAGACAAAATCACCGGATCTGATTCTTATCATAGCGTAAATGGGTATTTTTGAATTATGTGACTTTATCCAATGGACCAATCCTGGCGAAGGTGTCAAACCACCTTCAGAAAGTGCTGCGCATGCTTCCAGACGTGTGGCTCCACCTTTTATAGCATTCTTCGCTGATTCAATGGAATCAATGCAAATTTCCAGTTGAAATACCATTATTCTATAGAAGGAAGTGAAGATTAATTTGAAAAAAAAAAATGAAGATTAATTTAGAAATTTTGAGCTGTTATTGATAATTTAATCAACTCACCACACAAAGTGAATGGAATTTTTTTAATTATCGGTTTATCTTGGACTATCTTCTTCTTTTGAAGTATGAAATCTGGCAATGCGTGTCCGACTACTCCATTGGTCATGCAAAGTGTCTAGACTATGTACTCGTCTGTAAACGAATGGACTCCCCTCTTCTTGGAGAAAATAGAAAGTTGAATAGGGTCACACGACCAATAGATGGACACTGACCAAAAGATGGACGGTTTCTATTATCGAGAATTTTTATAAATAAATGAATGATTCTTATACTTTTCACGTCAATTCCTGATTACATTCATATAGATTCATAAACTATTTATTACATACCGATTGATCGAAATTTAGAATCATAACACTGCAAATATGCAAATGTTCATCTATTGGGAGTTCAAGTTATTCTCCAGTTTTTCCTTGATTTTCTTTAATTAATTCTACATTATTCAAGTTTAATTGATTTTTAGTCGATTCACTGGATATTTTTATGTACATCATTCTTTACTGCAACTTTTCAACGTGATTTGCCTATTTTATATGAATTAATAAAGTCTAATATTTTCTTTACCGTCCATCTATTGGTCATGTTACACTACCAATATTTTTTTAGGGTTTTTTTTTTTTATAATTAAAAAACACAGTTTTTAGTTTTATTAAAAGAAATTAAATATTGAATTGACATTTATGAGGCTAATACACTTTTGGGATTTGAGAATTTTTTTTTTTTCGAGAGAGAATAGAAACGATAAATGTAAAATATATATAGTACAACGTATAAAAAAGAAATGGAGGAAAAAAATACACATTAAAGTAATACGTAGTTATGATTCTTGTCTCTTACACATTTTTATAGACAGAATTCAATTAAAAATCATGTTTCATCTCTCTTGAAACTGAGAGATAGAGAAATTCTTTTTTTTTTTTTATAACAGTTGGATCATTCACATAGGAGTATTAAAAAATTGGGGAGCAATTCTGTTTTTCTCACACAAATGACACATTGGACCAGTCACTAAAACATCAAATTCATCTGAATTGCTCCCAATTTAGGCAATTAAAAAAAGATTACATTTTAAAATTCATAAAACTAAAGAAAAATACGTTTAACACAAAAATTTGAAATATGCAAATTTTTCCCTCTGAAAATTCCACGCTCGCGCGGTTTTACAAATTCAATTGGGCAAGAATTTTTAAATCTTTCCAAAAATTCCCAATAATACTTCTCAAAAGAAACTGATAATTCTCGTTTTTTTTTTAGTGTCACAATTTTATGTCGCATCGGCATTGCCTGCACTGAGTGAGCACAGCCAAGAGACAATTAATAATACAAATTGCACGGATTCACCGTTAAATTATAAATAATTTTCATATTCTACAAGAGACTTGAGTAATTAAAAAAAAAAATTAGACACTGCAATAGTTATGAAGAAATCATGAATTTAACACGAATTGAGCAAATTTTGATGTATTTTCCCCATTTCTCATTGTTTTAGTCGGATTCTTTTTCAATTCGTATGCAGTGTCGCATTTTAAATTTTCTTCCTTTTTTTTTTTTAATATTAGAGCGCGATTTTCCAATCCTGATATCAGACCTGATTGATAACTGGTGTTGCACCACCATTTGAAACAATTGGGGCATTTCCAGTTGTCGATGAATTTGTTGTTGTTGACCACTTGTTCTTGTGCGGATCGACACCAAATCCCTCGTCGTAATTACCACGAGCAATGAAGAGTTGCTTGAAATGGGGAATGCAGTAGAGTTTTCCATTATTCAGTGTGAATGTGTCCATCCTAATAACAAAAATAATGAAATTCAGAAAACCTTTATCAAGACATTACTCATAGGGAAAGGTGGGGTAAAATGGGTACTTCAATTGAACGGTTCGAGCTAGAAATTTTCTGATGATTCCATTGAAAAGGTGACAAAATTGTAGGCGAAAAATATGTGTCAATTTTTTTTTCCTCAACTTTTGGAAAAATTTACTTTTTTGGCCAAGTTTTGAAGGGGTTTCCCTTTTGAGAATCGAAAAAATGCACTTTTTGGGCGATATCTGCGCTTCTGTTGGTCGCAGCGACCTGGGGTTGATCTCAAATGAAAGGTGAGCTCATTTCCCATTGATTTATGTGGTTTAAAATTTTTTTAAATCAATTTTTCAAATACTTATAGGCCATTATTCCGAAAATCAGTTTTTGCCCTATAAGTACTTAAAAAATTGATAATTTTTTTTTTTTAACCAGACAAATCGATGGGAAATGAGCTCACCTTTCATTCAAGATCCACCCCAGGTCGCTACGACCAATAGAACCCGAGATATTCCCGAAAAACTGAAATTTTTCAAAAACAGAAGGATTTTACCTTCGAATCTTGAGGAAAAAAATGAAATTTTTGAAAAAGTCAAAAAAATAACTTCCGACATATGATTTCCATGGCAAATTTCCTCAACTTTCCAATGGAATCATCAGAAAAACCTATTTCCATCGATTTCTCGTAAATTTCATATCATAAAATACCGAAACCAACCCGTGTGTCCATTTTACCCCACTTTTCCCTACATAATTAAAGATAATGACTATCTACTAATAATTAGCAATTATTATTTAATAATGAGTTTGCTAGTTTCATTACCTCAAAACGCAGTTGCATTGCAAACACCGGAAGCACTGTTTATGAAATATTTTATTGTTTGTCTCAACCTTCTCCAATGGATAAACCTTCTTCTGGCAACTCTCACATACATCGGTGCAGGCCGTTTGGATTTCCTGAATTATTGTGTTAATGAAAATCAAAATAAAATAGTATAGATAAAAAAAGAGAAGAAAAAAATTAAATGGGAAAAAGGAAAATAGTGGAAAGTGCATTTGACCGTTCAATTTTCTGATTAAATATAAAATATTTCTCTTTCGACAAAAACCATGTTCACGTTTTTATTTTCTTGTCGTTAAATGTCGCAGTAAAAAGATACATGTCGAATTTTTTTCATTTTATATAATACAATATGCTGTATAAGAAACGCCGTAACTCTAAGCGATTATATCGTGTATTGCTAAAGATAATTTTCCAATTATTTTTCGTTCATTTTTTTTTTTTATCTTAATTTCCATTTGGGAGGGACGAAAAACACATTAAATTGTTCGAATCTAGATATGTTGCAAGTTACGATAATGTCATTTAAATAAAAAATAAAAAGAAAAAAAAAACAAATAATCTTGCAATTCCGTCCGCTACTGATTGTTCAAGATTTTTTTTTTGTCTCTAAAATAAAAGATTAAAAAATTATGTAAAAGCATCTCTGAAAAGATTTCGAAGCACTGATTGAATTTATGATTTTTTTTTTTGTTATATATATAAATAATAAAACAGGTTGGTCATCTCTTCGTTGATATTTAACAGCAGTTTTCGAATTCTCTCAAAATTTATTCACGAAAGTGTAATAAAGTTAATTGATTTACGTGATGATTGTATTGCGAACATTTCTAAACTGCCTTCTCATCAGTCTTTTCATTTGCGCAAATTAGTTACATTCTTCTGTGTTTCGTTTCGTTTTTTATTATTGTTGGTAATTGTTAATTGGCACGCGAAAGGAAATTGTTTTTTTTTTTTATCTAATTCAAAGATGTTAATGAGTCATTCAACGACTGAAAATAGAAATTTTAAAACTTATCACTATTATTGAACTAAATAATTGAGAGTATTTTTCTTTTAAATTAGCAACTCATTACATTGCACTCAATTTTTTTTTTTTTTTTTTTTAGTACGACATAAGTACGTGAAGTATATAATACATAAATAATCTACACTGAATTTAATTCGAAACCTAACTTGATTTTTCAATTAAAATTTTTCTTCTAAAACAACGCAAATGACGTTTATAATAATAATAATAGTAATAGCAATATAATTAGATGATAACGTTGGGCTTGATTTAGGATTCTTCATTTTTTTTTTTTTTTAATTTCTCATTTTTAAATATATATTTAATAAAAATCCCTGATTGTGTAAAGTACTTTGAAGCTCCAGGGTTTAATCTCCATCGTCGATTGTACGATTCTTCTCAGTCTTCCAAGTTTTACTGCTTTCCGGAAACGTGAAAATTCATTTATGAATTATTACGTCTTTTAGAATTCAAAATTAAGAAAACACAACACGTCACACTGAGCACAAAAATATGGTAAAAAAAAAATGAATAAATGTATGATCATAAACCATCCAGTTTCGTAAACACAAGGTGCCAAGGTGCAACATGGTAACTCAAATATAAGCCTAATGCTAAATTATAATATATATAAAAACATTGCTCATGCTAGGCGTAGAAAATTCTTACAAATGTGTTTTTAAATCAATTATGATTGATGTAACGCTTAAGCGAAAAACTATAAATTGGAGGTGATGAAAAAAAAAACTATGACATCTTGAAAATTCGGATTATACAGACTAGGTAACGTAGAGCTGGAGAAAATGGTGTAAAAAGGGTGATTTTCATGAAGATATTGAAGATGGAATTTTTTGGATGATCTCATTGAGAAGCTGGGGAAATTTTGGATGGAAACCATGTGGAAAAATATTATTTTAGATTTTTTTTTTAGAAAAATTCACTTTTTTTCTCAAAATTAAAAGGTTTTTTTTTTGAAATTCCAGTTTTTTGTCAATATCTCTAGTTTTGTTCGTCGTAGAAGGTAGGGGTTGTTCGCAAATGAAAGATGAGATGATTTTCTATCAATCTCATGCGAAAAAAATTAATTTAGGTGAAAATTGAGCGAATTATGGCCACTCTTAAGAAAATAGGTTTTTGAACTATAACTTTATCAATTTTCGTCCAAATTCGATTTTCTTGATTGAAAATGATAGGAAATGAGCTCAGCTTTCATTTGCAATCAACCGCAACCTTCTGCAAAAAATAAATTCAAAGATATTTCCAAAAAATTGATTTTTCTAAAAATACCAGAGCATTTCCAGATGAAAAATTGAAATTCCTCAAAAAATCCAGAAAAAATATTTTCCCACATGTTTTCCATCGCAAATTTTGTCAGCTTTCCAATGGCAACATGGAAAAAACTCTCAACTTAATAGTTTTCACAATATACCCTGATTTCCATCCATTTTTCTCCACAATTCCAAAGTAAAATATGTTAAAACTCAAAAACGGTCAAACGCATTGCACAACATTTATTTGAAACGAAGAGACAAAAAATCTATCAATAACATAATAGCTTACCACAAATCGGTTGACTTTGACTTTGGCAACACGTGGTGCCTCGGATGGTTGTGTTCCAAGTGATTCAAATCTAGCTCTAAGACTTCTAGCTGATTCTATGCTCTGTTGTTCGCCATCTGCTGTTTGAGCTAAATCCATTTCAGCAACAT
Source organism: Aleiodes alternator (assembly GCA_963921955.1). Classification (NCBI taxonomy): domain Eukaryota; kingdom Metazoa; phylum Arthropoda; class Insecta; order Hymenoptera; family Braconidae; genus Aleiodes; species Aleiodes alternator. The sequence goes on along the minus strand of OY998105.1, from coordinate 4,057,660 downwards.
GATGACTCGTTGTTTTACCATCAACCTCTTCCCAATGTTCGAATTTTGCACGTAGTGTCTTTGCCATTACTGCATTCTGCGCTTGTTTCAAGAACTCGTCCTCAACCTGAATGATAAATGAAAAAAAATTAGCATGACGTGAAGGAAAAAAAAAGAGAGATTGTGAGTTTAAGTGTATTATTTGTTTCATTTGTTTTCACCTTATCAGAAGCTCTGACATAGTTTGGATCTCTCTCCTCATCACTACCAGACTCCTCACCATCTTCTTCCTCGTCCTCATCTGAATCAGATGCAGTTGGCTTGGCAAATTTATCCTCAGGTGGTGGAGTAAAACGTTTAAGTGGCTTTGGACCATCAGGCAAATCTTCTTTAGTTGCCTTCTCCTCCATTTGCCTGAATATTGAGAGCATCTTTCTCGCTGTATCCGTGTGGACTACTTCATCAACTCTGTCGTCTGCTCTAACAACGTCTGGATCACGGTAGATTTCACGTTCCGGAGAATTTACCTTTGTTTTAGAAAAAAACACATAAAAGATAGTATGTGAGCCACTTGAAGAAGCAAAAAAGTTCTAAAAAAAAGGAGCATTGAAGTTTAAAAGATAAAATACAAGCTTTGCTGATTCCAAAGTTCAATCAACCATTTTTCTTCTTACAACTAAGCATTAGAATGTGCCTAACACAAAAACTTCAAGACACATAATGTCATTTATTAATAAATTTAATAAAGTCTCTCATGGAAAGCACATTATTAATATCAAATATTATTTCATAGTAATAAAATACATACAAGATGCAATGTATCTCTGCACACATCACAAAAAAGAAGATATCATATAAACTATGGATTATTATTATTATTATTTTATCTTTAATTTCTTCTTTTTCTTCTTATTCATCTCATCATGACATGTTGGGTATCTTCTTTGCGCATTATGACTCGGCCTAACGAGTTTGCTCGTTATACTTGCACCGTTACAGATCCCAACTGGTTGTAAAACGTCGTCCAGTTTTTCAAAAAAAAAAAAAATAATAATAATAATCAAAAGAAAAGAAGCAAATGAAAAATTTAATGAAAAAAAAAAAAAAAAAAAATTGTAAAAATTCTCCAAGCGACAATTCTCACGCCAAGTGCCTTAAGAATATTATCTAAAGGTGGTACGAAAAAAATATAATTTCCGCATGAACGCTTTGAGTCTGCATTAAAACCGCAGGAAGCCCTGTGACGTACGTAGGCTGCTGCTGCTGCTGATGTGCATAATCTGCACATCGTTGCTATATGTGCGTCTCCACGAGAGTATGTTGCATCTAAAAATGCGATATCGAAGAGAGAGAGAGATAGAGATAGAGCCCATTCCACTGGAATTATTGCACTTTAATTCAGAAGAGAACATGGCTTTGCTGCAAGTACCACACTTTACCCTGTGCCATTATTCAATTAGCCAACTATTAATATTCTCTTTACAAATTATTTATAATATTATTAAATAATAATAATAGTAACGAATTACCTCGCTCATCCTTGAATCGATAATGATTATTATTAGATTGCAACAGAGAATCACACTTTCTTCTTTCGAACAAGAATACCTTTTTTTTTTTTTAATTTTTCAAGGGAAACTTCACACCATTTAAATTTTTCTTCCGAATATACTGCAACCGGTGTTGTGATGGCTCTTAGTTGCACCAAGTATCCGAGCACACTGGTAGCCAAAAGCACTGTGCGTTACTGGGTGGCCATTGGTTCGGGGGGCCCCCTTAAAGCCAGTACCAATGTGAGTAGGAGTCTCTCCTCTTTTTCCAAACTAATGGTGGTGGTGGTGGATGGAGAAGAAGAAGAAGAAGAAAACGACAGATATACACACACTCACTTCAGACTGAATGGAAGGATGTAGGAATAAATAACGGTACAACCTATAGGCAACGAGCTAACTTTTTCCTCTACCTTCCATGGCTTTGGGGTTCAAGGGCAGTCGAGAAATCAAGTGCCACCACCTATGTATGTATGTACCCCTCATTTTTTATGGTCTTGCTTGATTTTATCCGAGTGAAGATTTTCTAAATGCAATTGTGTTATATATATGCCATAATAAAATTCATACAAGCAGAGATTGAGTAAATTACAGAATCAATTCATTATCGGGTAATTCCAATTAATCATGGTTCTAATGATAATTGTTGTAATATAGTTTTAAGTTCGTTGGAATAATAAATAATATCAAGTTTAGTTATTTCTTCTTTTGATGTTTAATTCATAGCTAATGTAGTCGAATTACGAGCGGAAATGTTTTTCTCTCTCTCTCTCTTTTCCCCTCTTTTTCATGCTAATAAACAAGGAGTCCCCATGAGTTTGAAAGAACATTCTTAAATTCCCTATGGAATGGCAAATTAATTTGAGTTGGTTATTCGCGCGAAAAAGCCGCAGAACGGCCTTCATTCGACTCCCCTTTGTCTGACAGTGTTTCTCATTTTAAATTGTATGTAACATTGAAGTCTCTTGAGTGTGTTTTAACCATCGAAACATTGTTCAGTGGTTCTCCAAGCTGTGAAAGGGCTGATGCAGCGTCTTCAGGGGCCCCAACATCACACACACAAAAGTATACATATACATACATAAATGCATACACAGAGAACTCCACTCTGTTCTCACATTTCGGAACAAAGAGGATCTTTGTGATTCGATCGAAACATCATTCGGTTATTATCCAGAGAATTGAGTTAGTTCACAGAAATTTCACTTTCCATGCACACAGACACACAAAAAAAAACCAATCCATGGAAGATTTAATGTATCTCTTCTCGTTTCAAGGATGTTGTTTAATCTTGGGAGGCTTGTTCAATCAAGCTTCACACTCCAAAGAATTTTTGTTAGAAAAGTGTAATAAAAAAAAGAACCATTGAATTTCCTCAACACCCTTGACGAACCTTAATTTGTCCGTCACGTGGTGGAGTTATTCGAAACTGCTTTCTCTGTTTTTCCGGCTCCTTGTATGTTTCAAAGAATTTAAATTTATTGCTGATGTCAGATGTTTCAACTTGAACTTCCTCGGTAGTGTCTGTACTGCGTACAACATCGTCCGATACCTGTCGTCCCATGAAGGCCTTTTTGTATGTTCCCAGAAAAAGGCATTAGTAATGTTTTCTGTTCTTCATTTACCATTGTACAATGCCATTCAGAAGACACGCAAAATGGGAAAGTTTTTGGGAGGAAAGGGAAGAACAGAATTAATGAATACTCATTAATTCCAATGAAATTCGGTAGCATTTTCAGAGCTGAGCTGCTCTGTGTGATGTTTGTGCAGTACTTGCATACTCAAACTAAATACCTGATTATCGTGTTATGATGTAAAAATATGTTATAACATTAAACTTACATCTCTGGCACGTCTTGGTGCTTCAGTTGGGGTCTTTGAATTGACGGGTGTTACTGGTCGTCCGGTCTTAGCTGCAGTTGCGTCCAATTCCAAAAATAGAGAGCGTGATTTTCTACTTATACCTGTGAAAGTATTCAAAAATTAGGTCACTTTTGCCAAAAACATTATCGTTGAAGATCCTCCAAAAGCGGAACTGTCAACAAATTTGAATTATTATGTTTTTGAAGAATTTTCACTCGTCATATTTATAGGGAAAAGTGGGATAAAATGGACCTGTTTGTTAGAATGATTTGGGATTTTTTAGAGAATAGGCAGTTCTATGGAAAAAATTGAAAAAATTGTACAAAAATGAAGACATATTGGAGCATCCTCTCAAATTTTTTCAGATTTTTCCTTCGTGTCCTTAACATTGAAAAAAAATCCTGAATTATGTTACTGCAGAGATCCATTTTACCCCATTCTCCCCTATATATATTTGTACAAAATTTATCCTCTTGATTATTATTTAATCTCTTTACCAGCAGCAATAACTTCCTCATCCGGTTTTTCTTGCTTCACTTTATTATCAGTTTCATCATCAGAAGCAGCAATTGGTTCGCCCCTCTCAAATCTTTCCTTGATCGATTTGGCATGAGTAGAATTTTGTATCTCCTCAGCTGGATTGATCTTCATGACCTTCTCGCTTGTTGCAACTGCCTGCTGATACATCTCCTTCATTTTACCCTGTTTACCCTGTAAGAATGAAGCATTCGAAGCGTTATTTCAGTATTCCACAACGAGCCAAGAATGATGTGGAGAGTAAAAAAAAAGAAGCGAGGCATAAAACTCATGGGCTTGAGTATCTCTCTTTTCTTTTTTCCTTTTTACCATAAAGAGTCTTGATCGAATGCCAGCAATCTCCTCTTTGCGAGCCTCACGTTGAGACTCTCGTCTTCCCTGCTGGCTCGTAACTTCCCAACGATTCTTCATATCGTCCATCTTACTGAAGCTCATTGGACGCTCACGTGTTGTACGTTTGGATTTGACTATTTCCGTTTCTACATATTTTTTAAATGAAACAGAGAAAATACATGGCAATAAATCATTGAGCAATTTCAATGGAAAACAATGATATTTGAATACCTTCAGTTTCTTCGATTTCTTCCTCCTCCTCGCTCTCACTTGACTCCTCATATGGTATACCGTTCAGAGATTCGTCAGCTACACCAATGTCCATTCCTTTTGCCTGGAATCTGTGATGCAATATTGTATGAAATGCCAATTTTTTTACCTCTTTTCTTTCATTTTTTTACGCAAATAACAAAGAATTGAATAAATTCCAGAAAATCAACTGAGCGAAACGTTGGACTTTATTACATTCTATTTTGCTAAAATTTGCTGACGACAATAGTAGGAATCACATTTCCTCTATAGTAATGTGATACTCGTGATGTGCAGAGGTTTGCTCTTTTACTCGATAAAAGTATTGCATAAGTAAATTTTCCTTGTGTTTTCTAGGGTAACATGACCAATAGATGGACAGTTAAGGAAATATTAGACTTAATTGATTCATATGGAATAGGTAAATCACGTTAAATAGTTGCAGAAAGGAAGGATGTACAGAAAAATATACAGTGAATCGACTAAAAATCAATTAAACTTGAATAATGGAGAAATAATTGAAGAAAATCAAGGAAAAACTGGAAAGTGGTATGATTTTAAATTTTGATCGATCGATATGTAATAAATAGTTTATAAATATATATGAATGTAATAATCAAGCATTTATTTATGGAAACCCTCGATAATAGAAACCGTTCATCCTTTGCTCAGTGTCCATCTACTGGTCGTGTGACCCCAATCGAAAAAGCCACATTCATTAAGTGGATTGAAACTTACTTAGCAAGCTTGCTGAGAATACTTGGTGACCTCTTAACAGCGACCTGGGAGGGCGATCTTTCAATCTCATTTTTTTCACATTCAGTCTTCTCGAATACCTGGAAGCGTGATTTAACGTTCAACGAAGACAACTCCTCCAGTCCAAGGTCAGGCTTGTCTGATGCTAAAACATAGTGGAAGAAGAGAATAGAGTTTAATTTTTTTTTTATTTTGTTCTTTACAATTCCAATTGATGGTCACGTCTGCAACACAAAGCTTGTTATCAGCACGTTAGGGTCTAAATTAGAAAAAAAAATGAAAAAAAAAAAACACTGCAAAAATATCATATTAATATTAATAATCACCTAAATAATATTTACAAAAATATCTTAATTTTGTTTGTTTTTAGTAGATAATTTTTTTTAATGCGTTAATGCCACCTAGCAGATGAAATCCTCACTCAACACATTATTACTTTTACCTCTGACCACATCGGGTGGTAGTTCTTTCGGCTGGTTCTCACGTATTATCATCTCTGGTTTTCTCGGTCTCACTATGAAAATTTTACAATAAATAGTTGAATATCTATATAGGAGAATGTGGGGCAAAATGGACATTGTAATAAAACAGTGAGAGATAGATTTTTTTTAATGATTCCATCGAAAAGCTGAGGAAATTTTAGTCGACAAACATGTATCATAGTTAATTTCTTTCAATTTTTTTGAGAATTCGATTTTTTCCGGGATTTTTGAAGAGCCTTTCGATTCTTGAGCAAATTCAGTTTTTTAGAGATATCTCTGGTTCTATTGGTCGTAGCGACCTAGGACTGATTTTAAATGAAAGGTGAGATCATTTTCCATCGATTTATCGGGTTTTGGAATTAAAAATATCGATTTTTCAGATAGTTATCGGATTTTTTCTGAAAAATCATGATAATCGATTTTTGTCCTTTAACTATATAAAAAATCGATATTTGTGAATCCAAAACCCCATAAATCAATGGGAAATGATTTCACCTTTCATTTAAAATCGGTCCCAGGTCGCTACGACCAATAGAACGAGAGATATCTTCAAAAAACTGAATTTGCTCAAAAATCAAAAGGTTTTACCCCTTAAAAACCCAGAAAAAATAGAATTCTCAGAAGATTGAAAAAAAAAATAATTCTGCCACATGTTTCTCAACTAAAATTTCCTCAGTTTTCCGATGGAATCATTAAAAAAAATCTATCTCCAATATTTTCATTCATTAAAAGATTTTTTCATAATATATGCATAAAAGGGTAAAGCAGACATATTCTAGTTAATCTATGTTTTATATTATGAAAATATTTTCTAAAATATCCATTTCACCCAACATTTCCCTATATATATTTAAATATATGCCACATGAACCCGAATATCACTTTAATATTTGTAATTTTTCATTTTTTTTTCAGTAGTAATTCAGTGGCTCATTGAGCATAACAGATGATGGTATAATTTTCCAACGAGTTTAAATACACAATTATATATATATATATGAGGGGAACTGTTTTGAAACGATGGCTTACCAGGTTGATCTGATTCTTCGACCGGTTTTGGTTGAAACAGCTCCTTGAAGTGCGCTTTGCAGTAAAGGATACACTCGTTGCTCTCATAATTGTCGACATTCAGCTGCTTACTACACTGTACGCATCGGAAACAGTTTTTGTGCCATACCAATCCCTCGGCCTTCGTCTGTTCCATTTGGAATACGACCTTGCCACAGCTGCGACAGTTGGGATTTGCGTCGCCATTTTGGCCCACCTGGAAATAAATATTTAGGGTTTATTTTAAATAAATACGCTTTTTTCATGGACAATGAAGTGAATAACCGTGACGCAATCAGATAGAATAAGTAAATAGGGGAGAGTGGGGTGAAATGGACTCTGCAATGAAACGGTTAGAGATGGATTTTTTTTGATGATTCTATTGAATAGCTGAGGAAATTTCGGCCGAAAAACGAGGTTCAGATGTATTTTTTCGATTTTTTTTGAAAATTCGATATTTTCGGCTTTCCTTCTTTGAAAATTTTCAGTATTTTGCAAATATCTCTGGTTCTATCAGTTGTAGCAATTCAGGGTTGATCTCAAATGGAAGATGAGCTCATTTCCCATCGATTTATGGTTTTTTTGAATTCAAAAATAGCAATTTTTGGGATAGTTATAGGCCAAAAACTGTTTCACAAAACTGTTTCACAAAATCCCCATAAATACCTTAAGAATCAATATTTTCAAATTGAAAACCCTATGAATCGATGGCAAATGATCTCAGCTTTCACCTCCCAACGGAATTTTTACGCTTCGACAAATAGAACCGAAGATATCCTCAAGAAACTGAAAATTATCAAAAAAAGAAAGGGTTTTATCCCTCTGAAATGCTAAAAAAAGTCAAAAATTCAAAAATAATAATTCCAGCACTCATTTTCCGCCTAAAATTCCCTCAGCTTTCCAATCAAATCATCAAAAACAATCTACCGCCAACATTTCTATTAATTTCAGAAGTTTTCCAAAATATTTGCCTGAAAATCGAGATGTGTCCATTTTACCCTTGATGTCCATTTTGCCACATCTTCCCCTATAGCTTTCAAAAATAATAGGGCAAGTGATATTTGAACACTTACTGAGTTCAATTGCTGTTGAACCTTGGCTGCATCAACTGAACGTACATGAAGCACTGATTTCTTCGTTAGGGCATCGAATTTGTTGAAACTTGATTTCTGAAACAGGAAAATACCACACAGTTATATTTCTATGACCATCAAGAATTAATTACTGAACTCGGACAAACATTTTTCCCATCAAATGTATTTATCACAATTTCAATAATTCATTTTTTTCCCCAGGACAAAAAACATGTGCATCAATAAATCAGGTGATTTGAGTGAAGGCTAGTAGAATGTGGGCGAAGATACTTCCTTATGTGACACTTGAATACATGAAAAATAGGCTAAAATATGAATATAAACAAAATGTATGACAATTATTCCCAAACACCAGATGAATTCTGTAAAAAGAGTATATACCCTTGGTGTACATTACCTCAAATCCAAGTAATCGAGGATGTTCTCTCCTCTCCTTCTCAAGGCTCTTCGTTAAATTTGCCAAACTACAGTAGGATGCTCTCTATATTTTTATATTATCAAATTTTGTTAATTGTTAAGTAGTAAAAGCATGAAAAACGTTATTATATTTCCGGTCAATTCAGCAATTGGCTCTTTTCATCCACAAATAAACCATGATTATTTCAAATTTCAAAATTTCATATATGATTCATCGAAATTATAGGAATTTGAAAATTTGCCAGATTACTGAAGTCGACAAAACAAAAATGACATCACAAGAACTTACTTTTTCCCGTTATATATGTCCAACGAAATTCTTAAGATGTCATTATTTTCAAACGTACTTACGAGAGCTGTAACGGAGACTCTAGCAAATACCGATGCATCTTTCGTTAATTTTCTCGTTCTGTCGTAGACCCTCAAGTCGTCCATTGACTTTGCCTTCTACCAGATCATGCCATTAAATTATCAATCAACGGTTGTTATTAGCGCAAGAAAAGAAGCACATTCTTATTAATTGAAAGAAAAACCAAAAAAAATAAAATAAAATAAAGCACTATCAATAATCCAAGCAATTATCGTACCTCGTGTGTCTCCATACTCGATTTTCCGTTACTCGTTGCTATATAATCAGCCTCATTCGTGTTCGATATGTCACCAAAACTTCGGCACTGTTGAGGCAACACAAGAAGTATGTTAACTGACAGATGTCAAACGTACGAATGAATTCTTAGATGAATTAATGAATCCATTAAAATATTAATTCTCTCTTTCTCTCTTTTTTTTTTCCACCCAAACTGGTCTAATCGGAAGTTCTTATCAGTTGACATTGACGCTGAGTATACAACGCAGCCTACATGTTTTTAATGGAATGTAATAAGAGAACATGAAGGTAAACTGTGTGGGGTTTTATCTAAGCGCCAATATAGAATGTGTATTTCATGAATGATTCAGTTTCCTTATTTCTTTTCTACGTTCCCAAAAATGTCCAAAGAAAAATTCTTGTGTTAACATAGAGATCGTCACTAGCTCGATATAGAAATAATTCCTATGTTATATACATATTTTTCCTATATTACATAGGAAAAATACCTATGTTACATAGGAATTATGCCTATGTTTTTATGAGAATTGTTATCATAGGAATTATTCCAATGTTAACACAGGAGAAATTCCCATAAAATAGAGGAAATATATTTATAAAATTGGGTAATTATCCTATTTTTCCATACACTGAGCGAAAGATTAACTTGTGCCTGAACCAAATAATTTGACCAGAATAAAATTTAATAATCGTTAAAAAATGTGTTTACAGGAAATGAACTGAATTGGCAGAAACCTTCTCTATTTTTCGTCAGGACTAAACGCATTATGATTGACTCTAAAAAGAGTCTCAAAGCTTCAATAAAAAATAAAAAAAATACTAAACGCATTATACTATAGTGACATAGTAACCATCCCTATCTTAACATGAGAATTTTTTTCTATGTGAAAATAGGATGAATAACTACTTTTTTTTCCTGTGCACATTCGAAATATGATTGATAGTGAAATGTATCTGATTCTCAGTAACGTCAAAACTTCATTTCTAAAAAAACATCTCTTTCTTCCTTCTCAGGAGTGCAAAAACCGTTGAAAAGATCTCATACAAACTCTAACCAGTAAATCCATACTGTATACCACTTACCAACTGTTTGATGGACACTCCAGTCTCGATTACTTCCTTGTTCGACTTCTCATTCTCACCACGACTCGTCTCTGACACATAGCACTGTGTCTGTTTTTGTGTATCATGCAAGAACGAATATAAAATCATCCAAAATTCAAAGTTTAAAAAAAAAGGTATTAATGGCTTAATTATATTTGCGCATGCAGAAATAATTAAGTATAGAATTTATAAAAAAAAAAAATTACATTTTGTTTGAATATCGGTGGCCATGTCATCAGTTGGATCAAAAAAAACATTGTAATTTATATATATATATTAGTTGATACAGAGCCTTATCGTTCAATGATTCATTTCGCAAAACATATCATCATTTATCAATTATATCTAGTATCGATCACCATTTACGTATCTATAATTTGTGTTTTTTCGATAAATAATCAATTGATAGACGAAAGAAATGTTGTGTTCTCCTCGTTCGGAAACTTACTGCATCTCGTGATCACAAGAATGAGCGCAATGCGCATAGAAATCAAATTAAAAAAAAAAAAAATAAGCTTTAAAACGTAATCTTATCAGGCAGTGAATAGTTAACGCATTTACCAAACGTGTCGTTTCAATTACTCTTTTTCAAATCTTTCACCTGTTCATGACACATAAACGTTAATCTTTGTGTTTTTTTCTTTACTTCTTTCCTTTCTGTTTTTTTTTTCTTTACCTCCACGAATATTGTTTTTTTTTTTTTTTTTTTATCAAATAATTCATTTATATGTTAGTCTCTGAGTGCATTAAACAAAGAAGGCTTTTGATACTCACCAAAGACTTGACGTTTACATTGGACAGATCGTCCTCGTCAGATATGTCTTCCGGCTTCTGGTTGACTCGGTGATTACTTGTATGCATGCTTTTTTTTTCATCGGCATTAACGTTCTATACACAACGAGACATGATAATACAACAAGAAATAACATGCTACACAAAACATTAATTTACTTGGTTAAGCGGTTGAATTTTTTGTTTTTATCTTGTCGGTGAAATTGATAAAAAAAAAAATCCTTATCATTGATGTTTATCATTGATCAAAAAAAAAAAAAAAATTACTTTCTGATCAAATAATTGTAGCCTCTAATTATTCGAAATTACAAACAAGCACATCAACAAATCATGCGATTTTTTTATGCAAAAAAAAAATAATTATCAACTCACCACTGATATATTTTCCTTCTCAAGTTCACTCTTCTTGCTCTTCTTAGTTTTCTTCGTACGTGGCGTACTAATTTGAGATACATCATTTCCAACACCCTCGATCTTCTTCTTTTTGGTTTTCGTTGAGCTCTTTGACGATGATGTTGTCACTGTACTAGTTGTTATCACCTCCTCGTGGCTCTCACTCTACAATAATTCCATAATTTTATTGTTACTCTATATATATATATTGAGTTTAAAAAAAATTGTGACTAAAAACACACAAGTCTCCAAATGCTATCATTTATTCCAGGTTTTTTTTTTCAGATGGAAAAAACGTTCGGTTTTTTTTTTTTTTTTGAAAAACAAATGAAATACCTACACTACCAGAATCCTTGGTTATATCCATAATTGAGGCTACTGAGGAAACAAGAAGGAGGAAAACACCATTGGCCCACACATCCGGCAACTCAGGGAACCGTAAAGAATACCTTTCTACCCTTTTCCTTCGTTTTTTATTTTATTTTCAATTCTTTCACGAATAATAACTCTTAACGCCAAAAGGTCAGAACTCTAACGATTATTTCGATTAACACAAAAAGAGGGGAAAAAGTTAAATACACTGAGAAAAAAATAATGGTTATAACAGTTAAATATTGAGGCAAATGATCCCTAGCAAATATTTTTTTTTAATGATCAAAAATAGCTGTTGAATTCACTGAATTCAGTCAATTCAACAAGATTATTAATTATTTCAAAGAAATATTCGCTAAAGACCATGCACCTCAATATCTCAGTAGTGAAGAGGTAAAACAGGATAAATCTAATCATCTTTGTGATGATTTTGAAGGAAATATCTCGGAAACTAAGCGAGATAAGGTGATATTATTTATCTTTTTTTGTACAGAATTTCAAGAGTTACAAAAGATTATCAGGGCAAAATTGCTCTGTTTCGCTCATTTTCTAAGGTATTTTCAAAAAAACTAAATGACCAAAAAATAGACTCGTTTCACCTTTTCGCTATTAATTTAATTTTTTTTACCACTATTTTTTTCTCAGTTATAACTGAAGAATTACGTAGAGCACAACTGTTTCGAATTATCTTTTCTTGTATGAGATGAACGTTTGACGGAGGCTGTGCCACGTGCAACTAACGGTTATTAAAATCGAGCCTTTCCCGGGCTCAACTAAGTGTCTTAACTACCAAAAAACCCTAGTTGACTGATTTTCTAAAAATTCAAAAATGAAGATAACACCGTATTTTCCAATTTAATAGCTCCCATCCTCGAGACTCTTATCTACATTCAATTCTCGTCGTTAAAAAGAAAAGAAAAAATAGACCACAAAACTTTCCTCACTGATTCTACAATTAAATTCTCGAAAAAAAAATTTAAATTCCAGTTTACACGATTTTTTTAAAACTCTTTTCCAAAGCACACATCCGCGTTGAATTGAAATCACCGACAAAGAGGTCGATGAAAGCGCACAGAGACACACGTACATTAGTCTACAATAATCTCATTTCCACAAATTGACCCAGTAATGAATATAAAATTAAAGCCAAGTATAAATCCATGAAAAAAAAAAAATTGTACCACCAATTGTTCAAACAATCATCAATTTAAAAAAAAAAAGAAGTGAAATAAAAATGAATTTGCTTCTGTCTGTGTATTTAAAAACTTTTGAGTCGATTTAGGCCGATGAAACGCGCCAACTGTTACAAACACAGCAGAGAGTAGGTTTTGCCCTCACCCACCAACCATCAGGCATTGGTTGCCACCAACGCTTGTGTGCCTGACTCGGCCTTGAGGCGATTAAAGGTGTCCGAGACTACGTAGCAAACGGGTTCAGGAAACTCCGTGCTCCTCAAACCGTGGCACGAGGATAGAAGAAGAGATATCATCGTCTCAGAAACAAAAGGGCGTAAGTTTCATGCTTATCCACATCACTTAAGCCCCTTTCTTTCTAAAGTCATATACCAAAGCCGGATGGCTCGAAAGATCGGTTCAAAAAAAAAGTAACCGTTTTCTACTAAAGCTATGTTGGGATTGGTTGATTCTCTTTAACATTAAAGCGTGATTGGTCACTGCCATGATGAAACTAGATTGGTTGATCTTTTTTTTAAAAAAAAAAAAAAACATGTGGGGAAACCAGTACGTAATAACACGCGTGGAGAATGGGAGTTGAAGTTATTACGGACATTGACTTTGCCAAACCGGAATTTATCTAATCCACATACAGAATTACAAATTATCCATATTATTAAGAAAACTCTTATTTAAAGTCGACAAAAAAAGAAAAAAAAAACAAAACAATTGTTCTATGGCAGAACAAATTCTTTCTTCTCTTCTGTCTATTTGATTTTAAAATGAAACACCGAGGAAATGGCAATTAATCGCTCGTCAGTCTGCTAATTAATTTCTTGGTCACGATTCTATCCTCGTTTTAATTTCACACGATACAATGAATTTCAAATGGATTGTAATTAGAATAGTGGGTGTGAATGTTTGAGAGAATTTGAAAGGCCAATTTATCGAATGAACCTGAAAATAATAATAATTGCTGCGCATGCAACAATATTGCTGCAGTATTATTGAACACAAAAAAAAAAATTAATTCCCTTCTTTTCTTTGAATAACAAAAAGAGAAAAAAAACAACACTTACATCACACGAGTTAGAAAAATCGCTGCTCTCGTCGTCTGGAGTTGCTAAGGGAGCTACTGTGGGTGAACTCAAGCATTTTTCACGCACACTATCAGTTTTAGTTTGATTATTAAAATCGTCAGTCTCAGCAAAGCTTGGTGCTTCAAAATTATCATCATTATGTTGATTTTTATCCTCTTCTATAACAATTGTATCTGTCTCATTTCGTGAAGCAATTTCTTCATTAATCTGCTTCATAGGATCGATAAAATCTTCCAAAATTTCGTTTTCTGGTTCTATAATGATCTCAGGTTCTACTTCAGTATCAGAAACATCACCGCAGACCTCAGTGATCTCAATGTCTCGTTCTTTCCACAGTTCATTACATTCATCCTCTGCAAATCTCTGGCTTCTGATTTCATGATTATTCTCATCAGTCATGAGTGGTCCAAAAACATCAACATCATTCATAACGCCAGATGTTTTATCAAGTACATTATCCATATCCAATGCTTCTTCCTCAAATTCAATCACTTCATTATCATCAATAATTTCAGTTTCTTGCAGTTCCTCGATAAAAATATCCTCAACTGGACTCGGCAAATCTCCATTAACATTCTCAACTTCAATTGGCTTGCGCTGTTCAACTGCATCAACAGCAAAATCATCAGAAAATTGACCAACTTGTCCATTCCCATGGTTAACTGGTTCCATCCATGTTTCAACTGCTTCGTAATTCTTTGCTCTCTTGTCTGTCTCGTAAACATCAGTCTGGACTTCATCATTAAAATTAACCAAGTCAACTTCATCATTTCGCATCGTATCAGCTTCTTCCACTTGATCTTCTCGAGTTGTTCCGAGTTCATTATAATCAGTTAAATCACTCTTCTCATTCAACATATCGATTGCTTCAAATGCATCAATTTTTTCGATACATTCATTAGTAGTATCAGCTATTTTTTCCTCATTCTCAAAGTCCAAGAGTGATTCAGTGGCACTTATGCTTGATCTAATCGTTGTTTCATGTACATTATCACAAAATACATCATCAATTTCTGTATCAATGAGATCAATTTGTTCCTTAGTCTCTGGTGATCTCAAATCATTGTAATTTGGACTTTTATGACCATTTCTATAAGTATATGGATCCTCAACGATATTGTAATGATCAATTTCAGCTCCAATAAATTCAGCATTGATGTCCAATAAATCCTGACGTGGCTCAATGACAATTTTCTTAATTGATATCTCTTGCTGATTAATTTCATCATCATTATCAATTATATCCATCTCATCATCATCATTATCATCATCATTTGAACATATTCTTAATGCCAATTCACTTTCAATAAGTTCTTGGAGGCTCTTTTCATCAGGGCTCAATTCATTCTTAGTATTGTTTGTCAGTATTAAATCGTCCTCGTCCTCGTCTTCACACAATTTTAATAGCTGATTGTTACTTGGGGTTATATTATCAATATCTATCAAACCATTGTTAGATTTGACACCACAAACAACATCGTTCTTCTTAGTACTTACTACGTTTGTTGATTTTTTTGCAACTAGTTCCGCCATTTCCCTATGTTCCAATTTACTCAAAAATTGAATTCTCCACAATCTGCAATGATAAAAAAAATAGATTATGGCTATGACATCATGTAGATTAATGAAATTAGCATAGGGGCAGGTGGGGTAAAATGGACACATCTAAATTTTTAGGCAAATATTATGGAAAACTCTTGAAATTAATAGAAATATTGGTGGTAGATTGTTTTTGATGATTTCATTGGAAAGCTAAGGAAATTTTGGGCGGAAAACAAGTGACGGAATTAATTTTTTTGAATTTTTGGCGATTTTGACTTTTTTGAGAACTTTAGAGGGTTAAAATCCTCCGTTTCTTGAAAATTTTCCTTTTTTTGAGAATATCTCCGGTTCTATGCGTCATAGCGTAGGAATTCCGCTGAGGGGTGAAAGGTGAGATCATTTCCCATCGATTTCTAGGGTTTTTGATTTAAAAATATCGATTTCTGAGGTATTTATGGGCATTTCTATGAAACAGTTTTGTGAAACAGTTTTTGGTCTATAACTATCCTTAATACTGATATTTTTAAATTCAAAACCCCATTAATCGATGGGAAATGAGCTCACCTTTCATTTGAGATCAGCCCCGAATTGCTACGGCCAGTAGAAACAGAGATATTTGCAAAAAACTGAAAATTTTCAAAAAACCAAAGGCTTTCACCCTTCAAACATGCCACAAAATACATCTGGCACTGGTTTTCCGGCTAGAATTTCCTCAGCTTTTCAATAGAATCATCAAAAAAAATCTATCTCTAACCGTTTCATTACAGTGTCCATTTTGCCCCACTCTTCCCTATATTCCACAAATGTTTGGATTTTTTAAACAAAAAATGAATGATTATCACTTGTAATACCCCGAGTGCTTGAAAATTAGCGGGTATTTCACGAAAGTTTTGTTGCTCAGCAACACGTGCGTGAAGTTTGGCAGTAACAAAATCCCGAGCACTCGCGTGCGAGGGATTTTGTGACAAACTGAACGCACACGTTGCTGAGCGGGTAAACTTGAGGGAAATACCCAATTCATTTTCAAGCACGAGGGGTATTCGGGGGATTATTTTTTTGATTCCAATTTTGGCGAAAGGGTGCACGGATTTGACATTTTCGTGGGATAAAGTGGGTTGGAATTTGTTTAAAAACGTTTGTTTGCTGCTTAGCAACAGCCGTGGTATTACCAAAAATTATCGAAATAATACACACCACGTGATGTCAAATCCCGTGCTCCTATTGGTCGAAATTGGGATTGAAAAAATAATCCAAAAAAATATTCTGAAAATGATAAGATATTTGTTATTTCCAGTTTCATTATCATGTTTGGATAATGAATTTAATCAAATCTATTTATAAAATTTCACGCCATTAAATTTTCCATAACACTCTGTTTAACATCCATTCCCTGCATCTTCATCTTCATTTCACGGCTCTACGACTACATCCCTCCGTAAAAAAAAGCCTCACGCGTCATGAAATTGACGCCTCTGAAGTAGGAATAACCTGGGTTGCTTATGGTTATGCAAATTGTAACGAAGAAAAGAATACTCTTCTATATATACATACACTCTAAAAAAAATATACTCATGGCAAGTAAAAATAGTACTTGCAGCCAGTACATCGGAAAATCTTGGATTGAGTAAATGTTTTTACTCGTTACGAGTATAAAATAGGCTCCTCATAAGTATATCAGCTTGATCCCGAATATACTCATGGGAAGTATAAAGTATACTCAGTGCTAGTATACTTTATACTTGTGACAAGTACCTAACTAATTCTTGAGCTGGCATCATCTTGATACTTGCTACAAGCTCAGAGAGGACTGGTGGTAAGTATATTCGATCATCATCAAATATACTTGGGAGTAGTACTAAATATACTGGAGAGTAGTACTAAATGTACTAGAGAGTAGTACTAAAGATACTTGACTCAAGTATAAGTAGTACTCATATCGAGTTTTTTTTTAAATTTATTCTAAGTATCAAATGTACTTGATGCAAGTCCGAAAAATACTCCCAGCGAGAATTTTTCATATTTTAATATTTGCCGCTTTCAAGTGCAAGGACTTAGAGGTGAAAGGGCGTAAGTTCCATTTCTTCTGTCTTTTCTTGAAATAACAAAGGCATATCTCCAGCATTTTGCATTAATATGGGATCAAGAAGGAGTTTTTCCAGTTTTTCGGGATTATCTTGGTGAATAAACGAGATAGAGCGAAATAGATATCAACATTGAATCAGGAGAGAGTTTTTTCAGGTTTTCATTAAAATCTCGGTGAATAAGTGAGATAGGATGAAATGGACGGTGATATGGGATCACCGGGGAGTTTTTTCCGTTTTTCGCTATCATCTCGGTAAATTAGCGAGATAGAGCGAAATAGATATCAATATTGAAATAAGAGAGAGTTTTTTCGATTCTTCACTAAAATCTCGGTGACTAAGTGAGATAGACCAAAATGGACATCATTATGGGATCACCGGGGAGTTTTTTCAGTTTTTCGCTATCATCTCGGTAAATAAGCGATATAGAGCGAAATGGATGTTAATATGGGATCACCGGAGATTTCTTCGAGTTTTCCGTGATTATCTTGGCGAATAAGCGAGATACAGCGTATGTTAATTTGGGATCGAGAGGCAGTTGATTAGATTTTTTGCGACTATAGCGGCAAATAAGTGAAATAGAGCGAAATGGACGTTAATTCGGGATCAAGAGAATATTATTTCATCTGAAAACTTCTCCATAATTCCATATGTGTACTTCGCTCTATCTCGTTTATTCACCGATCTAGTCGCGAAAAACTGAAAAAACTCCCACCTGATACTAAATTAACGTCCATTTCACCTTCTCCCGCTTAATTACAGAGTTGATTGCGAAAGTTGAGGAGACTACCTCCTGATCCCCTATTAACGTCCATTTCACTCCATCTCGCTTATCCACCGAAATAATCACGAAAAACTGGAAAAACTCCCTCCTGCTCCCATATTAATCTCCATTCCGATCTATCTCCCTTATTCGCAAAGATAATCGGGAAAAACTGGAAAAACTTTCTCTTTCTCCAGAATTAACGTCGATTTCGCTCTATCTCACTTATTCACCGAGTGATAGCGAAAAACTGAAAAAACTCCCCGGTGATCCCATATTAATGTCCATTTCGCTCTATCTCACTTATTCACCGAGATGTTAGCAAATAATTGAAAAAACTCTCTCCTGATTCAATATTGATATTTATTTCGTTCTATCTCGCTTATTCACCGAGATAATCACGAAGGGCTGGAAAAACTCCCTCCTGCTCCCATATTAACATCCATTCCGCTCTATCTCGTTCATTCACCGAGATAATCACGAAAAACTAGAAAAACTCCCCGATCATCCCATATGAAGATCCATTTCGCTCTATCTCATTTATTCACCAACATAATCACGAAAAACTGTCAAAACTCCTTCTTGATCCCATATCAACGTCTATTTCGCTTATTTACCGTGTGCGAGAGAGTACTTGTCACAAGTATAAAGAAGTACTTGTGATAAGTACAAAAAGTACTTGGGATAAGTGCAAAAAAGTACTTGTGACAAGTACACAAAAGAACTGGTGACAAGTACCAGACAGTACTTGTTACAAGTATAAGAAAGTACTCGTGACAAGTACCAGACAGTACTTGTTACAATTATAAGAAAGTACTCGTGACAAGTACAAGGCAATACTCGTCACAAGTATTTTTTATACTCGTCGCAAGTATTTTTTGTACTTGTCACAAGTATTTTTTATACTTGTCACAAGTATTTTTTATACTTCATGTGTGGCCGTTGTACTCATGGTGAGTACCACATTACACTCATCGCCAGTATTTTTTTATACTTCTCACAAGTATACTGTACTCAAGTACCAGCTTGTACTTGTCACTAGTATATTTTTTTTAGAGTGTATATACGGGCTGTGTTTCCACTTGCACATACTAAAGTTGCCCTTGCGCAACCTATCAATTATGCCTCAATGTGCATTCATTTGACGCATCCAATTTTCTTCCAGTGATAATATGTTTAATTAAAATTTCATTGCACTTGACAATTCTCAGGGGAGAAAACGAAGAAAAAAATGGAAAAAAGTAGGAATTCGTGGGTTTTTTTTTTACGATTTTTCGTTGGTTGAATTCTTTTTTTGAGGTACTTTGGAATCCCGGTGAGCATTGGTCGCGTTGGCTCGACTGACTTTCCTATTATTAGATGTTAATGTCCCTCCACATTTATGCTGCCCAGTTTAAACTTTTCCAAACGTAAATACCAGATGAAATTGCAACTATCAAAAATTGGACTCAACGACTACGAGAAAATCGTTTATTGGAGAAAGTGGGGTAAAATGGATATTCTAATCAAACTACTTGAGATAGGACGTTTTTTTAATGATTCTATTGGAAAGCTGAGAAAATTTTCCATGTAAATCATGTTCCAGAATTTGTTTTTAAGAATTTTTTGAAAATTCTACTTTTTTTAGGTGAAAATTAAGACTTCAATCTTTCATAAAATCGAAAAATTCTACTTTTTTGAGGATATCTCCGGTTCTATTACTCGTAGTGACTTGGAGTTGGTCTGAATTGGAAGATGAGATCATTTCCCATTGATTTATGTAGACCTGAATCTTTTTTTAACAATTTTCGAAGTACTTATGAAGCAAAAAGTGTTTTTTTTTTTAATAAAATGACCTATAAAACCCTTAAAAATTGATTTAAAAAAAATCTGAGCTACGTAAATTGATGGCAAATGATCTCACCTTTCATTTAAGATCTATCTCAGGTCGCTACGACCAATAGAATCAAAGATATTACCAAAAAAGTGAATTTTCCCCAGAATGGAAAGCAGCACTCCTTCAACTCTTAACCCAAAAACTTAAAGATTCAAAAAAATGAAAAAAATCAACCCTAACATATGTTTCCCCTTCAACATCTTCTCAGATTTTCAATGAAATCATCAGAAAAATCCTATCTCAAATATTTCCATCAATTTCTATCAGCTTTCATACGTCATAAATCAAAATGAATCATCTCTAATAAAAATATTTCATGAATGCATGCATCCAGTATTTCCGAAAATTACTAAACCAATATTTTATAAACTTGTCATTCACCAGAAGATTTTCCAAGATAAATTTAATAGCACCAATTGGATACATGGTGAATAATGTGTACATTGTAAATTCCTCCTAATTTATTTTTTACAATCTCGAAAAATTCCAGCTGTTGAACATTTATATTTTTGCGTTGGGGAGCACTGGCCTTGTGTAAAGAAACATTGGATGGTTTTCATCGTTCAAGTAGAAGAAGAAGAAAGAGGGGTTGCAAAAAAAAAAACTTGAATGCATCAGGCGTCTGCACTGATGCGTACTTAGACCCCTTCGGCCGTCATGTCCGTCAAGATGATCCGCCATGTGCTAACCACTTACATTTTAGTTGGCAAAAGAATTTTTCGTACCATCGGCATTTTACTGCTTGCAGTACACGTCACTCATATTTCCAACGTTTTGATAAGAATTTTTTTTTCTATTATCCCCCGAATGTGTTTTTATCTATAACGTTGAAGCTTCCATGCACAAAAAAAAAACGATTTAATAAAATTGAAAACAGCTTTTCCTTTTTTAAGATGATCCTTCTCGTCACTTTTGATCGAGTAGCATGAGGACATTTTTTTAAAATTTAGTTTACTCCATGTTACCGGACAAATGAGGCCAAAATTAATTTAAAAAAATAATTAAATTAACATTGAAACTCCATAATCAAGGTTCAGTTTCAGTTTCACTGCGAAAATTCATGATCACAGACCTATTTTTTCCTTATATAACCTAATATGTTTTTTGTTCGTCAGAATGTCTATTAATTTTTGAAATCATGAAAAGTCCATGTTACCGGACATATAACGACGATTAATGCAATTAATTTTATGGTAAGGTGGCCTATCTGGTCTCTGCTGCATTTAAATGAATTAAATTACGAAGCTTCTAGATTTTTTGTATCGACGTTTCGGCTTCTATGCGAAGCCCTCTTCAGGATACACATTTTTTATTCTATACAATGAACAAAATACAAATTAGACGTAAAATTCAAATGAATCAATTTCATCGGTGTCATAGTAGACTTTTTTGACAATTTTCTTATTATAAATCTATTACCTTAATTAATGTATTGATTGATAAAACTCCATTATATACAGTTGGTTTTAAGATGTCTCAAACTTAAGGCAATAACTTCAAAACTTGTTATTGTTTGTAGTCAATAATTTGTTTTGATAAAATTTTTTTGAATTGGGCTCTCATTATGACAGTCATTATCATTAGAATATTGTAATTAACGGTTATAATCGTTAATGTAAATGTTAAAAAGAGATCAATTCATAATTATTTAAAATGATATAATGTAAAATTTGGCGATTAATGCAATTAATTACATGAAATGATCAATGGCGGCCATATTGGTATTTAAAATCCGAGGATCCTCCAATCGCAGTCCTAGATACTGGGAAAGCGTGAGTCAAATGCGGAACAACATTGAATATTCATAATATTATCTAATAACAATTTATCATCTTGGACATCGTTCTAATATCGGTAAAATGTTGAAAAATCAAAATAGTTATAGTAATTATGATAATTAAAAGGAAAAAAAATCGATCATTTAAACCTGCCACTGAGATTACCTCAAGAATAGTTTTTACTATCTGCTGAAGAATTTCGCGGGAAATTTGATAAAAATTCAGCTTTACTGTATGCCATACACACATTTGAACCAAGGTCAGGCAATACAGTACATACTAGGCTGTGGGCATTTCTAAGGCGTCCATAATCAATGTGTATGTGTATATATGTACGGAAAAATCTCGCCTT
The DNA here is from genome assembly GCA_963921955.1 of Aleiodes alternator. Classification (NCBI taxonomy): domain Eukaryota; kingdom Metazoa; phylum Arthropoda; class Insecta; order Hymenoptera; family Braconidae; genus Aleiodes; species Aleiodes alternator. Next base: position 4,035,421 of record OY998105.1, on the reverse strand, counting down.
GACACAAAGACACACTTGTTCCGTCAAAACCAATAAAACTCCCAATTATTTCCAAAATAAACGCAACTTTCTCGCTATTTTCCTACTAAATCCTCATATTTTCAAGAAATTGAAGAGAAAATGAGTTGAGACATCATTTTTACATTCAGCAGGATGTAAATGACGAGATAAATCACTTTATTGCCAAAGATACTGGAAGCCAAGTGTTTTCCATGTAAGGAAAGACATCCAATCTGGCATAATAGCACCCGAAGATTACCCGTTCCAAGGATTCAATAATTCTTGCGCTTCTCTTAAACGCAGATTCCTTCTCTTTTTTCTTTCTCCTACCCAACCCAAGTAGAATGAACTCTCGACGAGTTTTATAACCGAGACAAGACTACCGTCCAGAGCTTTTTTTTTTTTCAAAAAATCTTTTTTTTATTGTTATTATGATTTTTTTTCGCTTCATTTATTCTCCCTACATGCGCACGTCCGTAAACACATCCACATGGTAGGTCCCCTCGCACGTGCTCTCAACTGTGTGTATTTAAAAAAAAAAAAAAAAACGATATTCTCGTGGGCGTAAACACTGCAAATCCATGTGTGTACATGTATACGTGTGAATTTACCGTGCAAAAGTTAACTTCTGCCAATTGATTTTCTTTTTTTTTTCTTTCATTTGGAGTTGAGAATTTCCTTTTTTTTCCTTCGTCTCGTTTAATTTAATCTGTCCCCGCCTAAAAAAAAGAAGAGGAACACCTCTCTCTCTCTTTTTTTTCAACAAACTGCAGGGAAAAAACGTATGCGAGGGTTCACGACCGAGACTGGCTGCTTCTTGAAGCACACACAGTATTCTCTTGCTGTTCAGTTTCAAACTACAGTATTTTATTTTTAGAATGACACACTACCGGCTACATTCGTGTGCTACGACCAAAATCTTCTGACCAAAAGTGGTTGCTTGGGTAAGACACAGAGAGTGAAGGCCGATTCTTCAGTGGCTTCTCAAAATTCTTATTTCTACAATGAATATCAAATAAAGTCAGTAGTAAAGAGGTAAAACAAGATAAGTCTATTTTTTTCTCATCAAGTTTTTCGAAAATACCTTAGAAAATAACCGAGAAAGAGCAATTTTGCCCTAAAACTCTTTTATAACTCTTGAAATTCTCTACAAAAATAGATGAGTGATATCACCTTATCTCGCTTAGTTTCTGAAATATTTTCTTCGAAATGACCTTAATGACAAGTCGACTTATCCTGTTTTACCTCTGCACTACTGATAATTATTACTAATAATCGAATTCATTTCCATGTTGTAATTAATTAAATAAATATCATGGAAGATTATAAAATTCGATACTAAAATGCTGTCAATTAGTGATGTTTCGCTTATAATTTGAAATTCTTCAGGCTCTGAAAGACAGAAATTAAAAATTATTCACTTTTTGCGAATAATAGATAAATACAAACAATAAAACATTAGAGCCTATGAGTTTAATCTCACTTCTTCTAAACACTGCAACAATCAGTCTCAAAATTATGATAATAATTCACGGAATTCGATGAAATTATCTTGATTCCAATTTATGATCTTTCGATTTCCCATTATATTTACTTAATAAATTAAAATTATTAGGGCAGGAGTGCTGTTTATGGCTGCTGTACTGTTTTTTGGTCATTTATATCCAAATTCGAATCATAAATATGAATCATTCTATAAATACAATAACATAACAAGTTAGATTCACATATGACACATATATGATGCATTTTCCTCCTATATAGATGATCTATGCAATAAGAATATGAAATATCTATTTCAAATCCATATATTATGGATAAATTTTGCATTTATTCCAATATGAATAGACTATGCGACAAAAAACTGGATTCGTATATATTATATGTCATCATGTCATATATATCTAGATATATTATTGATATATAATGAATATATTGACAACATAAGTAAAATAGATATCTGAAATATATGATCTCCATACAAATTAAGAATTTTCAAGATTTTATAGAAATATTATTCGGATTTAAGAACTTTTTCATTATTAATAACTTGAATTTGAAGTGGTCAAAAAAGGTGCAAAGATGGCTAAAACTCGTACTGCTACCCTATTTCATTGATTCGTTGGATGAATTGAATGTTCAATTTGCTACTGTTTATATCATCGGAATAGTGTTTTGGGACAAGACAAAGTAATTGATGATGATCAATTTGGAGAATTAGAGAGACAGATGAATAGAACTGGCCTGCGTTTTACTCAAAGTAGAGCGAGATATTTTTGACGTCACACACACACACACACGCACATTGAACAAATTTAAATCTAAATTGTCTCTAAATCATCTTTTTTTTTCGCCCCTTGACAGTAACGAAATTTCACACTTGTTTTAACTGTTTTATTTGTTTGATGAAATAAAATGAAAGATAATTTCGGTATTTGACGATTCAGAAGCTGAAGAAGAAGCGAATAGCACATAAACATACAATAGAAGATGATAATTTGTTGTAAAATACTCGATATATATGCATGAGTAAATTATCTGTGTGTACAGAGAGAAAGAGAGAGAGAGAGAGAGGCCCTTGGCTATTAAATCTTCTGGCATACACACAGAGAAATCATCAATGATTTCATTGAGACACGAGTGTGCTCTGATTCGACTGGGGAAGAGCCAATGACCCTTCGAAGTGCAATTTTATTTCAAACTACACTGAGGGAAAAAAATATTTTCTAGAAATGAGAATAAATTTGAGACAAAACTTTTTTTTTTATTTGCAATGAACAATGTAAGAAATGTAGAGGATTTAATTGAGAGAAATCAACACCTATTTCTCTCAATATTAATATTTTGGAAACTAAGCGAGATAAGGTGATATTACTCATCTGTTTTTGTAGAGAATTCCAAGAGTTGCAGAAGAGTTTTAGGGCAAAATTACTCTTTTTCGGTTATTTTCCAAGGTATTTTCAAAAAACTTGATGAGAAAGAAAAAGACTTATCTTGTTTTACTTCTTCACTACTGAATTTTTATCAAATAATAGTGTATTTGCACGAAATTGGAAATCTTAGTCCAAACATAGCCCAATTTGGCTCGAAACCAGAATTCATTTTTCGTCAACTATTCTCTAAAAGGCTTATTTTATTGATTGATGTAAATGTATCCAAATTCATCTTGAATAGGCATGACGATTCGTCCAAAACATAAATTGTTCAAACGGAAAAAATTCACTGACAAACCATTTTCCGATTGACATGAACTATATAATATTGCTAGAAAATATTTTTTTTTCTCAGTGATAAGTGCATGAAAAAGTAAGTATTTATTTTTTTATTACCCTCAGTCTCTTTCTCTCTCAATAAATTCGCACGTATTATTAGAGTCAAGTTACTGTGAGTTATATATATATATATATAAAACGAGTTCTTCATCAACCCTTTGTGGATCATCGGTTATCGATGATCTGAGTCACGTTTTTTCCATCCATTTCTAACTCTGTGTGCATCGGAAAAAGAAAAAAAAATGGAAAAATTCCATAGTATTTCAACACTTATCACGCCTTGCAAAAGTGGGATAGAAAATTGTGATCCATTCGTGTCAGAGGGTGTGGCTAAAACACACAGGCTATTAATAAGGGACTAATAAAAAATGCTAAAAAAAAAATGATCGAAAGAAGCAAAAAAAAGCGCTTAGAATGTGGAGAAACAATTTTTTAAGAAAACATGCCTCAAAATTCTTCGATAAAGAGAAAGAAACCATTTAAAAAACACAATTTGGCCTTCATCATCTTGTTTTCTGTCTGTGTGTATGTGTGTCTGTATGTATATATGTATGGGAATAATTGTACGAATTATAAATCCCCGCAAAGTAGTCGAGAATGATTCTCGTCAATTTAAAACATTCACCATACGAATTGAGATAGCAAATGGAAAAGAAAGGACGTCAAATACATTGAGTACTCATGTCACGATCATTGTTATCGCCTTTACAAACGAACACACATTTGCCCCCCCCCCCCCCTTTTTCTTAAATCATTTGCCTCAACACCCAGTGTGAATCACTCTTCAAAATTCATCTGTTCGTCACGTTTCAATGAAACCATATAAATAATACGATAAAGAAAAAATCAAAGTGTGTGCATTAATGAGCGAAGGAAAAAAAAGGGAATACACACACATGTATATTGTTATGAAATGGACTTTAAAAAAAAGAAAAGACTATTGATCGATCAATTGATCTCTGAAGTTGAGAAAGAAGAATGTCAAGAGAGTTTTTATGTTTGGATTCCTGTCATCTTGTGAATTAAATATTTATCATACAATTAATAAACAACCAATTATTCACAAACGAGGATAGAATATTCAACAATATACATATATATAAATGGGGCATTCCACGCCAAATCGAGCACCATTTGGCATTTGCGTCTTGAATTTTTCTCATAATTTTTTATATTATAGTATCAGTTGAAAGAGGCCTCCCTGAATTTTTTCATTTTTTTCTCGAACCGTTTCTGAAAAATGAATTTTTCAAAAAAAAAAACGTTTCTTTTAAAAATGCCCATAACTTTGCGAAAAATGGTCCGATTGAGATGTTTTTTTTTTGAAAATCTGTGTTTTTGAACACATTTTGCAAATAAAAGGTCGGAAAAATTTGAGAAACCGTATTTTTATAAGATTTTGAAGTTTTTAGTACAAAATTTGAATTTCTGAAAAAAAAAACGTACTGATCGATTTTCTTGCAAATTTTTCCTAAAAAAAACTCTCACTTATTCCGCAACTTTTAAGCCTAGTGCAATGATGGGATAATGATGGGATCTATTTTTTTCGATATATATATATATTTTTCTATATATATATATATAGACAGAGGCAGAATGGAGCAAGTGTTACGGAGTGCTTTCAATCGAGGATGTTCAAAGCAATAGCGCATGCGCATTTGAAACTGAGTCAAAAATATATCGCCCGAGTTAAATACACAGACACACAAACATATATGTATATAGATATATACACATAGTGATAGGGAAGACATTCCTGGGATGCCCAAGTCTCTGAGTCAGGTCACTTAACGTGCTTTCTTTGAAACAATATAGAGTAGTATTCTGAAGTGTGACTAACGTCCACTAGATGAGTAAAATCAGGCATTTAGTATTATCCTAAATGAACATGTAGAGTGACATTCGCAACCAGTGATTTAATGCACTTACTGGCGAGCCATTTAAACACAATGCTACATTTTAATCACAATTATTTCTGTTACAAGTTGCTGTTTAAAATAGAGTTTATAAACAGATTGTTAGAAAAAAAATGGAAATTTCATAGACACAATTTGATGGGAATTTTAATAAACGTGATATTGATTTTTTTTTTATGGGAAGATGGTTATGAAATCTGTGAGTCTTGAGTAGAATTGAGACGAAAATTCCACAAATTACTTGAATTTTCAATTTTTTTTTCGAATTTTTCCTATTTTTACTAAATTTTCAAGAAACAATTAAACGGAAATTCACAAATTTCATTGATATCCAGACGTGAAATTATTTGAAAATCGATGATGTGTTCATTTTTCAATGACTTAATTATCTGAAATTTCAGTGGAAACGTGACTTGTTTGAAATTTCCAACATTTTGCAAGGAAAATACTGCAGAAAATATGGAAAAAAGGGGTAGACAGCAAATCCAACGATTAAGAACACCCGAGCATGGCATATATATATAGATATATACTTTTACAGAAGAGGAAAAAAATCCCTGACCCATAAATCAACTCGAAATTATCCAATTATTCGGGCTATTAGTGAAATTCGAAGTTTCTAAAAAGAATGCAAAAAAGAAATTGTGAATCTTCTCCTTCTTGCTTATTCATTCGAGAAGATTCGTGATAAATTCTTTCTCCATGATACGAAATAATGTTGGAACGTGACGCATTTTGATGAAGACTCATTTTAAATTCCGAAGAAAAATTGACAGTATCATCATTCTTTCCATAAACCAAACATTTACAGAGTATTATCCCCAATGGATTTACCGAAAATTCTTAATCCCGAAGATTTTGAGTTGAACACGAGCCAACAATTCTTTTTTATAAAAAAAAAAAAGATGCGTGGGTGTTCGAGACTAGAATGCATTCTCATGAAAAGAGAAGAAAATCTTAAGAAAAAAAAAAAAATACAATTTATCTGCTAAAATTATTATTAATTCACGTGAAATTTAATACTTTTCGGTGAAAGTAAAATTACGAGTTGGGGAAAAAAAAATAAAAACTGCAGTATATAACTTTATCATGAAAAACACCTGGAATAAGTTTGCAGATTCAAGTGTGGACTCAACTTTCTTCACCTACTCCATTTGGATATGTAAACATACTCTTATGTATTCAGCGGTCAGAGAGGCATCAAAGAGAATTTATTTTTGATTTTAAGGTAAAGTAAAAAAGAAAAAAAAAAGTTGAGAGGGCAAAAAAATTAGAAAATTCAAGAGGTGGAAAAATAAATCTATTTAACTCAGTGGAACTAGGTGACGCAGTTGAAACCATACATAAACACATAATGTCATTAGGCTACACGTTGTGTTAAGTTCCTATTTTCATCACCTCACTCGTCTCGTCTATTATTACGAGTTCAAGATAAAAACATGAAAAATCTGGAAAAAAAAAGTGAAATTGGCACATTTTAATTGTGACAGTTCATTAATGTATGAGGAAGTGGCTCGAAATTGAGGAAAATATTTGAGATAGAATTTTTTTGATGATTCCATTGAAAAGCTGAGAAAATTTGCCGTGGAAATCATGTGCCAGAATTGATTTTTTGAATTTTTTTCAAAAATTTCACTTTTTTGGTCGAGATTTCAAGGGTCAGTCATTTTCGTTTTCGAAAAATTTTACTTTTTTGAGGATATCTCTGGTTCTACTGGTCATAGCGACTTGGGATCGATCTTAAATAAAAGGTGAGATTGTTTCCCATCAATTTATGCAGTGATAAATATTTTTTTTATCGATTTTTAAGGTACTTATGAAGCAAAAACTGATTTTCACAAAATGGCCTACAATCATCTCAAAAACCGATTTAAAAAAATTAAAACTACATGATTTCATGGGAAATGATCTCATCTTTCACCTCCATTCGGAATTTTTACGCTACGACCAATAGAACCTGAGATATCCTCGAAAAAGTGAAATTTTTCGAAAATCACGAGTAAAACCCTTCGATTTCGCCCCGAAAAATTCATAAAAATAATTTCTGACCTATATTTTCCGTCCAAAATTTCCTCAGCTTTCCAATGGAATCATCAAAAAAATTCTATATCCAGCCATTTCATCAGAATTCCCATTTTAACCCACCATCTCTCTCTACTTATTTTTACCCATTTTTGTTTAAAAAATAACAAAAATTCTATGAGAACCTCTGTGGCCCAGGATACAAGCCACGTGTTCTGCCAATGACGTCAGCCCCCGGTGGGATGTGTGTATTTTGCCCTCGACTCTACAAAACTCTGGCAAAAGGAGGAGAAAATTGTTTTTTTTTCCTCCTTTTTTTCGAAACAAGAGAAATAAGAACGAAAGTGAATAAAGAACACTCTGGGCTGAGCCACTTGGTGTTGCAGCGAGCCGTGTCTCGACGAATTACAGAGCACCAGAGAAATTAATCAAATGTGTTACAGCCCTCCTCAAAAAAAAAAAAACGAAGAATTTAACCCATCAACACTTGGCTCTTTAAAATTTCAATTAAGGCGAAAAATTTTAGAATCTCAATTTCACGAGAAAGTGAAAAAAAAGGAGAAGCAGTTCCTATCAAAAAAATCTCCTATCTCGCCTGAATTCCAAAGAAAATTTAGCAAAAATTGCATTTAAAATGTTCGTTGAAAGATGTGTGTTTAATGTTTTTCGAAAGAATCTCGTGGTTCATGGCATGGACCACATGTCCAAGAATAACTTTGGTATAATTCCGGAAGAATACTGTGTCACCGAGTCACTTTCTCTACTCTCGTGGGGATATAGTATCTATTTCCGAGTCAACCACACATATGTATATATACAATACACTTCTCGTTCCCTTCCCTCTATGTTTTACTTGGTCTCGTGGTTACAACCAGAATTATATAGAACAGTGACCATACACGTAAACTAGTCAGCACAATGGCAATGAGGTAACATGCAGCAAGCTGCAACAGTATACACTCACTAGATGAAAAAGGCAAGAAGAGAATAAAGGCACTGTCATTAAGCTAATTATGACTTTGGTTTTATTTTAACCCTTTAAGACCTTTTTTATAAAAAAAAAGTCATCCACCATAGTAGATCTGCAATTTCAAATTTTGAAAATCTGACATTGGATTCGCAATCAGCGACCCCAAAAACCCCCAAATAACGATTTTTATTAGCCTAACTCCACGTAATTTGATCATTTGCAATTTTTTTTTTTCAATTTTTACCAAAAATATTCATTTGTTTATATTGTCCCAATTACAAAATCCATATTAGGGCAACATGACCAATAGAGGAACGGTCAAGGAAATATTTGACTTTATTAATTCATATGAAATAGGCAAATTACGTTAAAAAGTTGAAGAAAAGAATGATGTACAGAAAAATATATATTGAATCGACTAAAAATCAATTAAACTCAAATAATGTAGAAATAATTAAAGAAAATCAAGGAAAAACTGGAAAATAACTTGAACCGCTAATAGATGAACAATTGCACATTTGCAGTGGTATGATTTTAAATTTCGATCAATCGGTGTGTAATGAATTGTTCATAAATCTATATGAATGTAATAATCAGGAATTGACGTAAAAAGTATAAGAATCATTCATTTATTTATGAAAATCTTCGATGATAGAAACCGTTCATCTTTTGATCAGTGTCCATCTATTGGTCGTGTAACCCTAATTCATTGCACTATAAATCACGCATCTTAGAAACAAAGGGGCGTAAGTACTATGCTTATACACAGCACTTACGCCCCTTTGTTTCTAAGGCGACATAGTATAAATTTGTGGTTCATTGGCATTTAGAAATCAAAAAAAACATCGATTTTTGACGAAAATATGAAGGTTTGAATGCAAAAGTGGCTTCGATCGAAACTGCTGGGCCTCAAAGGGTATAATCACTTCACTAGTCAAGTGGAATCAGAAAAAATGAAAAAAGTAACAATTGTAACCACATTTTTATTGGAATTATTCTTCCACAATGTTTGAAACTGCATAATTGCATGATTGGCTGCATTGAAAACAGTCATTTGCGAGCAACTGGTGCGCAAAATATGGACAAAATCCTTCCTCTACACACTGTCTCTCTCTCTCTCTTTTTTTTCTTCTCATGGTTTACTGAATCCACAACTATTGACCTAAATCCATTTAAATAGTGTCTCGAATTGATGACACAAAGAGGCTATAAATTTTCTCCACAAAATTTCCCCCGAAAAAATACGAGAAAAAAAAAATGAAGATTTATTTTTGGATGAGAGAAAGAAAATTGAGGTCATGAGGGTGTAAATTACAACAATAAAACAATTGCACATGGAGCCTCAAGGAAGTTGCCCAATGGTCAACAGTGCCAGAGATCTTCCCGATTTCTTCCACAAATTTTTTTTTTTTTTTTTTATAAAAAACACAAAGAATAATAAAAAGGAAAGATTATCCTTCGTGTGTACGAAGTGAATCGATTGTATTTACGAGTGACGTTTCTCTATATCTTTCTTTCTTTTTTTTTCTCGTGAATTATCGCTCAATGGTTACTGTGCCGGATAACAAATGCCGCAATGACGCTTTTCAATAAAGAAAAAAAAAAGAACCATGAGAATATCTTATCAACCGGAAGCTACTCAAAATTCCGGGCACTTTTCCATTTATAAACTATGACCTGTTAGATCATTTCAGAGCGTAATAAAGTGAAGGAGTGAAAAGAAAAAAAAATTAAATTTTTCGGAGAATTAATTTTTTTTTTTGATTGATGACATCTGCTTTATTTTTGTCTTGCCTATGAGTGCTCTTGGAGAATCTGTTATATACAATTGAGGGAAGATGGGGTAAAATGGACACAAGAGGTTCAACGGACACGAGTTGATTTTTGTTTTTTTATGCTATGAAAATTGGGAGAAATGGATGGAAATATTGGAGATAGGTTTTTTCTGATGATTGAATTGGAAAGATGAGGAAATTTCACATGAAAATCATATGTCGGAAGTTATTTTGTGGAATTTTTCAAAAATTTCATTTTTTGCGCAAGATTTGAAGGTGAAATCCTTTCGTTTTTGAAAAATTTCAGGTTTTCGAGAATATCTCTGGTTCTGTTGATCGTAGCGATCTGGGGTTGATCTTAAATGGAAGGTGAGCTCATTTCCCATCGATTTATGGGGTTTAAAAAGAAAAATATCAATTTTTTCAAGTACTTATAGGGCAAGAACTGATTTTCAGCGAAATGACCTATAAAAATTTGAAAAATTGATTTTTAAAGAATTTGAACCACATAAATCGATGAGAAGTGAGCTCATCTTTCATTTGGGATGAACCCCAGATCGCTACGACCAATAGAACCAGAGATATCACTAAAAAAAAGTGAATTTTCTCGATTTTCAAAAGGGAAAACCCTTCAAAACTTGGCCGAAACACAAAATTTTTAAATAAATTGAAAAAAAAACTTTGACACAAGTTTTTCGCCTTAAATTTACTCAGATCTTCAATGGAATAATCAAAAAAATTATATCTCAAACCGTTCAATTAGAGTATCCATTTTACCCAACCTATGTAGGGGAGAGTGGGGCAAAATGGACGCTGTAATGCAACGGTTAGAGATAGATTTTTTCTGATGATTCTATCGAGAAGCTGAGGAAATTTTAGCGAGAAATCGAGTCTCAGATGTTTTTTTTTCCATTTTTTTGAAAATTCGATATTTTTGGGCCTTTTTGCGGGATAAAAAGCCTTCCCTTTTTCAAAATTTTTCAGTTTTTTGCAAATATCTCTGGTTCCATTGGTCGTAGCAATTCGGGGTTGATCTCAAATAAAAGGTGAGCTCATTTCCCATTGATTTATGAAGTTTTGAATTCAAAAATATCAATTTTTAGAATAGTTATACGCCAAAAACTGTTTCCCAAAACTGTTTCACAAAAATGCTACTAAATACCTTAAAAATCGAGATTTTCGAATTGAAAATCCTATGAATCGATGAAAAATGATCTCACCTTTCACTTCCCATCGGAATTTTTACGCTACGACAAATAGAACCGAAGATATCCTCAAAAAACTGAAAATTATCAAAAAAAGAAAGGGTTTTATTCCCCTAAAACGCTCAAAAAAGTCAAAATCACCAAAAAATTCGAAAAAATTAATTTCGGCACTTGTTTTCCGCTTAAAATTTCTTCAGTTTTCCAATGAAATCATCAAAAACAATCTACCGCCAATATTCCTATTAATTTTAAGAATTTTCCATAACATTTGTCTAAAACTTCACATATGTCCATTTTACCCCTGATGTCCATTTTGCCCCACCTTCCCCCTATAGAACATTCTGAAGTACAATTGTAGTTGATAGGCACAGGCTTTCAGCCTGGTTGTTAAAATCAAAAGGAATTGCAGCCAGACGGAACGACGCTTTTAGCTTGTATAGTACACAAAACTTGAATTTCACTGTATATGTGCCACCGTAAGCCCAACTGGACGCCATTCTGCGTCTCTCTTTCCCTCTCTCTCTCTCTCTCTCAAAAACGAAAAATTGAAAATTTGATTTGGTATTTCGATTCAAAAGATAAAATTACTACTTTTTTTACAATTCTTTTCATTCAAATTTTTCTATTACTATCTTTTATTACTTTTTTTTCTCACAATTTATGTATAAAATTCACATTTTTCTTAATTATTAAATTGAAAACGGAAATGTACAGAGGCTTCTAAGTCATCAAATTTGTATTAATCTGGTCTGATGGACTCTTAAGTCCAATAATCAATCAATTTCATCTATCTATCTCCCTTTTCTCTTTTTCCCTTAAACAAAATGTCAATTGTACCTTTTGTTTTTATTACGTAAATCCCTCGTGTACATGTAATCAGTATTCAACTGCCCAAACATTTAAAGTAATCTTTATATCTCAAGAAACGAATATATATATATATTTATCGGTCTTTTACAAAAGAAATGATCAAGTACATTGGCCCCATTGCTAAAGACAAAGACAATGAAAAATAATGGATCGTCAAATTAATCATCCTTATTAATAATTTCAGACAATAAAGAATGAATTCTCTGAAATTTTCGGGATGATTAAACGGAAAATTGCGATATTTACACACACAAGAAGTGTATGGGAAAAAAAAAAGGAGACAAGTGAAGCTAGTTAACGTTTTCTCAACGTTGTTACAACAATTTAATTGTTACTGATGATTTAACAATGAAAAGTAACTGTTCACCATCTAACAAGCCAATGTTTTTTTAAATTATTACAAGGAAATAGATTATAGAATTGTTTCTAAACTTAATAACAATCATTATAACATTAGCAAATTCTTATTTTCTAATTCTTCCTTTCTTTCTTTATAAGTTAACTTCAATTTTTTTCCGCATATTTTCCTCCCTGTTGTGAATATTAACAGTCTAGCATTATATTACCGAGTTAAGTAGATACGGAAACAAGAATAATACACACGAAACAGCAGAAACACAACTCAGCGTGATTCTGCACACCTATTTTTCTGAAATTAACTACATGTTCTCCTTATGTTGTTGTTGTTTACTGTTAAAAAAATTTTGTCTCAATTTTTCGTGCAAAATCTCCAGAAATTTCAAACTAATCACATTTCTACTGAAATTTCAGATAATTACGTCATTGAAAAATGAACACATCATTCGATTTTCAAATAATTTCACGACTGAATATCAATGAAATTTGTAAATTTCAGTTTAATTGTTTCTTGAAAATTTAGTAAAAATAGGAAAAATTCAAAAAATAATTGAAAATTCAAGTAATTTGTCGAATTTTCGTCTCAATTCTACTCAACACTCATAGATTCCTTTGAATTTCCTCTGAAACTAACACATTTCATAAATATCTTCCCATTAGAAGAAAAATTCAATATCACGTTGATGAAAATTCCCATCAAATCGTGTCTATGAATTTTCCTTTTTTTTTTCTAAACATTATTGTAAAGTATGTTTGTGTGTGTTTGTAGATAACCCGGATCCTCTCCAGAGGTTCCGCACCATTGACACGAGCACTTAATCTCGTCAGAGTAATTCGCAAAAAAAAAAAAATCATCATAAATCTCCTAGATATTCGCGAATTACTCCAAAACAAAATGACAAAAAAAAAAAAGAAGAAGATCCACAGATTTCAAAGTTAATAATTAAGACTTTTGTAATGACTAGCGAAATTATTACTCGCGTGACAAAGTAAAGGGGACACAAACATTGTTTTTATTATTTCACCACACATACATCCATACACACACACACAAACAAATTGTATTATTATATACACAACTGTAATAAGAAATTGTTATGCCTGAATGATGAATAAACGTATAGGAAGGCAATAATTCATCGATGCACATATCGCATAAACTTTCATCCATTAAAAAAAAAAATGAAGCAAAAACGAATATATCGTCATTTTAGAAACAAAAGGGCTTAAGTGCTATGCTTATACACAACACTTAGAAACAAAAAGGCTTAAGTGCTATGCTTATACACAACACTTGGAAGAAAAAAAGCCTAAGTGCTATGCTTATACATAAGACTTAAAAATAAAAAGGCCTAAGTGCTATGCTAATACACAGCACTTAGGGATGAAAAGGCCTAAGTGCTATGCTTATATACAACACTTGCGCCTTTTTGTTTCTAAGGTAAAGATATGGTGGAAAATTTTTCATTTGCGGACAAGTTTGTGGAATCCAGAAAGAAGATGTCTGTGTATATATATATATATATGTGTGTGTGTGTGTATAAGAGAGAGATATACCTTGGGTGAATTTCTGCGTGTGTGCAGGAATTGAGTGAGGTCGCTGAGTGGAATAGAAAAGGATAGAATGAGATCGATGCTCGACGTCTGGATGGATAAAAGCGTGGGTTCGCCCGAAAACTTCAATCTCCAATGTCTCAACCCCTCTCTCCCACCCGCGCCCAACAAACAGAGATGAAAAAAAAAAAAAGTCTTACCGGCTTCTTCCCTTCTTCTGCGTTTATATGTGAGGGTGAAAAAAAAAATCAATTCAGCTCCAAAATGAAATGTGCCTGATACTTCTCGTTCAATCACTTGAAACAATAAAAACTTTGTGTTCTTATTTCCTCCTTTTTCTCTTGTGTCTCTACGTTATTTAATCCTTTTGAATAAAGACCCAAGTGAAGAGAGAAATATGCGAATTTTTTTTTCTTCTCTTTTCTTTGAAAAAAAAGAAAAACACACGGAGAGGGCTGGAATATGCGACACGCTCGGTGAAACACCCTGCGTGATACTGAAAACTCTCGCACTTGGGAGTAGATATGTTTCGAGGCAGGCGCAGAGTAACGCGGGGGCGGTTAATGACGATGAATAATATATTTCTTTACTTTTTTGTAAGAAAATCGTCTAAAAACTCTGGAAAAATTCGATTTTCTCCAATAATTTCTCTCAAATGATTAATTTCCAATTTTTTTTTGAAATTATTATTTCAAATTTCGCGCTTTTTTTTATTCATGCAAAAAAAAAAAAACAACGAAATGAAGAAACTTAAAACGATACGAGACACACAAAAACCACTCCGTTGTAACGAATGTCTCGGGAGTGACTGAGGCACCGGCACACTCACTCTATAACAGTGCCGCGATCCAGCCGGTCTCTCCGCGGATGGGGTCACGTATCGGGTGTAAAGGCGAAAAATCACCTCTTCACTTCCCCGCGCTCTTTCACAAACTGCACACACACACACATACATATATATATAGATATATATATATATATAGTCGTGATCTCTTTGGAGTACACACAGCAAATTCTGCAGAACTTTGGGGTGGGGCGTTGACGGTGCCGGTGTCGCACACACACATATATATAGATATATTTGTGTGTATACATATATATATGTATATATATATATACACACATATAGTGGAACACCCAGTAGAAGAATCGCGATTAAAGTCCTGTCTGTATGTGTGTGTGCATGTGTGTGTGTGTATATGCGTGTGTGTTTGTGTGTGTGTGTGTAAGTTGCGTCTGAATTATGAACTTCAAAGATTAAAATCCGGAAAAAAAGGGATTTTTATACTATATAAGAATACTTCAGATTTTCCAATGGCTTTATCAATAACTGCATGGAAACGGCGGTTACATTCTGCGATTATGGAATCCTATTACTTGATAAAGAAAAACAAGCCGTAATTTTTTTCAAAAAAAAAAAAACAAGGATAAAACACACTTTAGCAAGGATTTTATCCTACCGCGTTGCTCGTTAAATTCCTTTATTATTTTGTCAACAAGTTTTTATCATAAGAACATTCAATTCTACCTTATCCATCCTTTTTCTCTATCTCTTTTCCTCCTCTCAACTTGTGCTCTTTTCTTCTTGCATTCTCAGACTCTACTCCAAATGCTCCAAATAAAATGAACAAACTTACGATTATTATTCAAAGCTATATATGAACACACACGTGGATTTTCAGATAGAAAATGATTTGATAAATAATCTGATGATAATTTCTATCAAAAAGTTAATTCACTGGAATTTGTGAAATTTTGTAAGTGTCTTTTTGAGTTTTTTAAGAACAGGCGCGCAGACGTGGATAATGCAGAAAAGAACGCGCCTTCTCTCATATTCTGGCTAACCGCCCGCACATGCGCAACAAGTTTTTAAAAAATAACTCCAACTGAAATACCAAATATACTGTGGAAACAGATATAAACATGTGATTTTTAACACAAAAAAAAAAGAGTTTATTTATTTTTATTATCATTTTTTTGTTTTCATCTACATGATTTATCTAGTGTAATAAACTTTAGTTTTAATATTTAAATAAATATTTAAACATAGGCACTGAATTAATAATAATAATAGTAAAGATGAAGCAACATTCTGCTACAACAATTGATTATAATTTTTTTCTAAATCTATGGAAAATTGATTAAATAGACGAGTAATTTATACGAGTCGATTATAAATTGAACATATATATATAGTTTAGTAAATAGAGCGCATTAGTAAAAATCGATGAAGAAATATGACTCATTCCTATAATAATTCAATTACATAATTTTTTTTTAATTAAAATTTATTCATATTCAATCAGCATTTATGGCATCATATCAACTCAAATTTGTGTCATTAATTTATATATTTTCATTGATTAAAAAAACCAAGTAGTCAATTCCTGGGAACAGATTCATCTACATTATATTGATTCAATTCTCGTTGTCCAAAATTTGATTCGTCGCCAGGTCAGTTCCGTTATAACAATTCCCAGTGAAATGAATAAAGCATGTAGGTATTTGCTGTAAATTTCAATTGTGAATTCAGTAGTAAAGCTGCAAATTGACGGAGTAAATTCTTTTTTTCCCCTCTTCTTTTCAAATATCTCGAAACCTAACGGAGATAGGAACTTTCTCGTAAAAACATGTTTTTACGAAAAAATCATTCTATATCTCTCGTGATTTTCGAGATATCATCAAAAGAGTCGAAATGCCCCTTCACTACTGATCCAATAACGAAATTTACTATTCCTTGCATTTCTCTTCATTGATGTCCTCAACCATGACACTCTCGGATGGCATTAATTTGACTTTTTCCGATGGTTTTGGACGCATTAATATAAACGGTAATTCAGCGCACAATTCACCGCCAAGTGCTCCCAAATAAAGCTTAACTTTAACCGCATAAGAAACAACAATGCCAAAGGTGTCTCGTACATCCGGTGATGTTAATAATGTACTCGAAGCTAAAGCATCATCCTCACGTTTTAATCTGCCATCAAGTGCAATGCCACGTCTTCCCTGATTAGTCGACAAATCAGGCCTAAGATATATGACTTTTTGCAGTGTTGACCCAGGATTTATAGGACATCCATCCTGTGTCTCAACTGCATCAATAACCGTCCTAAACTGGCCATTCTGAAAGACAACAACATCAATACCCTGTTGTACAAGTGCCTTGATCTTCTTGACCATCTTATTGCTGTTATTACGAACGCATATATTAACAGCAATTGGTTCACCATGATTGTAAAGTTGCTTATCAAGCGTAACTTCGAGCTCCAATTCACCAGGACTGAGCAAGAAATCCTTTCGAACAACTGTACAGGGTTGACGTCCTGGTTTTGTTGGTGCAAACTGTATTTTTCGAATACCAAGCGATATTGTGCTTCTTTTATGCGTCAAATCAGTTTCATTCTCACCGCAGAAGATTTTTATGTAATAACTTACACCACATGGCTCACCAGATTCTTCCTTGCCCTGTTGTAAGGTAACACTTGCTGGTGCTGATTGGGGAAATTTGAAGGTGAATGGTACTGCATTGCCTCCAAGCTTTTTCAGCAAACGCTCCTGCAAACGAGTCGGATTGTTCTCCGATTTCTCTGGTGGTGGATAGAGCTGTTCAGATGCTAGATAGAGGTCCTTTTGGAAATTAAGACCCATAACTTCGTCCTCCTCTCTTCCATAACGAAAAGTGCAAACAAGCTGACCCCATACTTTTCTTCCACTCTCTATGTAGTCTTTGTCCACCAATAGAACACCGTCAATTGCCTCAGTGCCCGATATGTAATCGACAAACTCACGTTTACCAAGGTAAAGTGCTAATTTACCATTTGGTGAACATTTCTTGAAAACTTTGAAGTTAACAACCATTTTTAATGATTTTTTCTTAACTTTTTGGAAGATGTGGTAGTATTGTTACGGTCTGAGGAAGACGACTGACTAGTGCGATTCTAGTGACGCTCTTATACAGACTACCTACTAGTGACGATCATCACTTTTGTGACTTCCTAATCCCATTCAAAGTTGGATAAAGATTTCCTCTTTCTCCACGTGAATAAGATTCGTTTTTTTTGCCCTCTACTCTCTTAGCTCGGCTATTATTTATTCGTCCGTAGATGTCATCGAATCTTTGTGTGTGTGTGTCACTACCTCGTGACACAATAATACCAATCAGATTTTATGATTTTTCTACTCATTACTCCACAAAACTCTTTCACAATGTTGCGTATTTTTGGACAAGAATGAACCAACGTCAATAGAAGGCACATAAACTGGGTCATTTGGAGACAGGTTCATTGTGTGTCTATGTCAGTATTAAGTGAAACGGTACAATAACTCCTATTTTTTTTCTTTCATTTCATATATATTGTAACAAAAAGTAATGATAAATATAAAACGCTATACATCGGTTTTCATTAGTTTTGCTGCTGGTGAGTCTTCCTGTTGTCCATCGTCTTGGCGTTTTTTGCTGTTCTTATTCTGGTTTCTCTGTCTCTTTGAAGTTGCTTCATTCGGATTGACTCTGTAGTTTAATGATAGAAAAATATTTCATCAATAAAACATGGTAGATTTATCTTCAACATCAATTCTATAGGATATATCGAAGAATCTAATAAGAGTTACCTAGTTGTTGATCGTGCACCGGGTCCCCAGTTTGCCGTTGGATTGACCGGAAACCTCGACATGTGTGCTTTTCTCGATGCTGGATTAGCCAAAGGATGTACATCAAACGAAATCTCCTTCGTCGATTCAGCTGTTAGAATAGCTGTTGCTGGACTCTCTTCACCCAAACGTTCTCTCTTGGCTGGATGCAATTTTTCCCATGCTCTGACCACATCCCAAATAACGTCCATTGGTGCATCAGTCTTGATAGATAACTTGTTGGCATGAGAAAACGATACATTGTAGCCTGCATTCAACAGGGCTGATCTAAATTTCACCATTGACGGTGTATCACATTTAACAATCGACATCTAAATGATAAAAAAAAAGAAGAAAATATTCAATATAATTCAGAATTTGAAAATTTGATGTAATCAAGATTCTAACATTTTCTCACCAAACGATCAAGAACGTAATAGAGTGGAGTCTCCAGTTCTTCACTAATAACATTTAGTACCCCAATCAATCTTTTGGTCGTTCCCAATTCCATTCCTTCTATGCTATCTACTAGTTCTGATACAAATGACTGATTATGCAAAGGTCCCAGCCAAATTGGTCCACCAATCTGTCGAAATCATCAAAAAAATCATTAGATCTCAGTTACTTTACATATAGTCCTTAGAGTTAAAGGGGCGTAAGTGCTATGAATAAGCATAGTACTTACGCCCCTTTGTTCCTAAGGCAATCGCACATTCCTAGAGATTTTCTGTAAGAACTTATCATACATACATGGTGTCTATAACGACAGAATTTGCACAGTTCATTAACAGGTGGTCCAGTAGGTAATTTATATCCACATGTTTTTTTAATACCCAGTGGTTGAATACTCATACTCTCGCATCCAGTGCACTGATAGACCATTCCTAATACACTCGTATTGCTCTTACATTTAATTTGTCCAGTGTAGACACGAACGAACACACGAATGTAAAAGTCAACGCTAACTGAGAGTAATGGGACAATGTAGCGGCCATAACGTCCAGCGTGTGCTGCTATGTGTTGAAGTAGTATTCTGAGTGCCTGAAAAATAGACATTCAAATGATTTCATTAAGGATTGAAAAAGGACTTTGAAATGTCCTATTTCAAATATATTTCAAGCGATTAATATGTTTCAATATATCAATATTTCGAGCGATTTTTGCAATTTTAGTACTTTATTATCAATAAATGCATACTCACGAGCTCGTGGCATGCTTTAGACTTCAAAGAAACAGCTCCATACTTCACGTAACACGTTTCTGGTGAATTGCCAGCTAAAACTGCCATGTCAGTTGCTGTAACCAGAAGCAAGCCTCCTTCTGCGATGCATTGAACAGCTCCATCAAGAAAAATTGATGGACAACCATAAGGATCTAAGTCTACAGCATCAAATCGTTGCTTCTTATTCTGGTACATGACCATTGTCGCATCTTCGTGGCTTGCGGTTATCAGATCCTCCATTTCATTGTGCTGTATGTTTTTTTTAATGCTTTTAACAGCCTTAGCTGCAATATCATTGGCTACTATTTCTTTTACGAAGGGCACTTCTTTAGCGTAGCGAATACTACGAAGTCCAGTGGCTGATAGAGCCTCGAGGATTCTCAATCCTTCCTGAAAATCAATAATTCATTGAAAAAAATGGATAATGGGTAATTAAATTGAATAGTTTACCTTGTGCGTAACACCCGGTGCAATTTGATCGTCAGTTGCATCTTCTGTAATTGTCTCTCCCTTCTTTTCCCTAAAATCATCGTACTTTGCTTTCGCATAAATATTCAAAACTGCAACGCTAAGAGAAGAAAAAAAGGAATAATCGTTCATTTTTTTATAGGTCTAATTTTTTCATTGTTCAAATAGTGAGAATGTAAACAAACCTGAGATCTCTGTTGAACTCTTGAACTGGATTGTAGAATACATTTTTATCCAACACAAGAATTTCGGCTTTTCCTTCTTTTATTAATTGAGGACTCGCTTCTTCCGCCATTGAATTAACTAATCAAAGTGTTGTTTTATTGTTTTTTTCAGATGCATTTGGAGGAGAATTCCGGAGGTTATGTTACGGTATACACACGAGGAAATACCTGAAACGTGGAGTATCTTTGGATTTCTTGTTTACCATCGAATGATAACAGGAAATTGGTGTGGATTCGAATAGTGCGCCATTTTTGATGATATATATGATTCAAGAATGTAACTTTTCAATTTCACATTGCATTTGGCTGACACTATGTAGAAAAATTTAATTACTTGTTGTATAAAATCTGTAATGTTGATTAATTTTGATAAAACCTTTAATACCGTAATTTTAATGAGTATATTAGAAAAGTCCTGGAAATTTTCCATGAACATAAATTTGGAGATGATATTTAGGGCCAGTTGCACTGAGGGAAAAAAATATTTACTAGGAATATTATATAGTTTAGGTCAATCAAGAATTTATTTGCCAGTGAATTTTCTTCGCTCTAACAATTTAAGTTTTGGACGACTCCTTGTATTTATTTAGGATAAGTTTGAATACTTTTACAACAATCAATGAGGTTGTAATGTCTGGAGTAGATGGAACTAGGTTTTTATCAATAATAACACATGATTACTCTAATAATAATGGATTATATTAACAGTATAAAATGTACGTGTACATTGCGAAAGTAACTTGTGCAAAAGGCAAAGTATGTCGATATTGTAGGGAGTATTTAATCTATTGCAATACCTATACATCACAGAGGTAAACTACTTTTGGCGAGAAATACATTCCAGTTTGTGCCAAACTGGGCGATGTTCGGACTAAGATTCCATATTTCGTGCAAATACATTATTACTTGATACAAATTTCATGTGAAAATATTGATGGCAAATATAATCAAGATTGAATCAATGCAGGAGGGTGATTTCGGCAAATAATTGTTTATTTATCATCATCAGTTTGTAAAATTTAATGACAAAAAACGAGTAATGATCTTGTATAATTGCGAATTGGAAGACATTAATATTGAGAGAAATAGGTATTCATTTCTCCCAATTAAATTCAAACCCAATAAAAAAGAAGTTTTGTCTCAAAATTATTTTTATTCCTAGAAAATATTTTTTTCCCTCAGTGTGGAATTGGGCCTTATTTCGGAATCTTAAAGAACGTTCATCTGTCCCGAATTGGCACTAAAGTATGTGGAAGCCCGGAAAATTTCCTATCGATATAGATTGACAAACTTTCCATTTTCAGATTTTTTTTGTAGGCCCAAAAACATAGAAGGCTAACTATGTTTTTGGGCCCTCTATGTTTTTGAGAGTTAGGCCTCCTAGTTTTCTAATGATGAATTGGGAGATGAGAGATAGGATTGGATCAATGAGCACATATTACTATCGTTAGAAAACATTTATTCATAAATATGTTAGGAAAAATGGTACCATTACAGTTTTATCAGCTGAAGCATGATCTCTTTCATAACATTAGCATAAATAGATTTAATCAAATGATTTCTGGAAGTTGTACTGCGGTGGTTACTTTTCTGATAATCGTAGAAACGATAGCATTGATATTACCGAGATTTCCGATGATATTCCTTGAAAATTATGGATAATATTTATTAATCAATAAAGAAGCTTCATCTTGAACTAAATAGATTCATCATAAAACCCATTTTCTTGACGCCACTTCATTTCAAAAAGATGAATGATTATTGGCAATTCTGTATTCCATAATTTGAATAATTCTTGCAACATCTATGGTAAAATGGCCTCCAAATAATGAAATAAGGTCAGTCCCATTATCACTTGAGTCAATCAAATTTCAAGGACATAATTCTAATCGACTAATCTTCAGAACTATTCTGAACTACCACGAAAAATCATTGAATTAACGAACAGGGATGTTTGCGAAACGCAAAGATTCAACTAGACATTAACTCACATAAATGCAAGATGAATTCTAGACGAATGTTCTTGAAAGGTATGACGTCGCCACTTGAGCGTAGGTGAAGATGCGGTCTCTCGTGTCCATCATTTCTGCTCTTTATCTTCTCACTCACAGCTCTCCTCTTCATACTCGTCTATTTCGCAGAACGAGAATACTTCATGAAAGAGAAAGAAATGAAAAAAAAAGGCAAAGAAAAGAAGCAGAATAAGACAAAGAGGAGTGTCTTATCGTGTCGCCATGAAGCCGGTTCCAAGTCCGCAGTGGCGGACATTTAATTCTCATTGTATATATATATGTTACCTATCGTTTAAAATCAGACGCTGCAGTAGACTCTCGGATAACGAGGCAAATGCACCTATTCCACGTGTGTTCATCATTTCCTGTATAATTTCATTTCTAAAAATTAGGAAAGAATATCGAGAACCTTCATTCTCTATGAAGAATGAACGTTCTGAATATGTTTCCGAATAATTTGAAGAATTGGTCAACATTTGGATATCATTATTCATCGTGATGAGTTACTCTACGAGTTCCCTGAAAAGTTCCTCTGGAAGTTCCCCTAAGAATTTTGAACGCTCATAAAGTCAGTTTGACGTTTATAAATGTCAGTTTAACATTCATAATCATTCAGAATGTGTTTGATTCAGAGACAGCTTCAGCCTAGATCTAGCCGAACACCAACGTCTCGGCCCTACTCATAGATAAAGGTGGAAGAAAGTGGGGCAAAATGGGCCTGCACGTCGGAATGATCCGGGATTTTTGTTTCAAATGAAGGAGTTTTGAAAAAAATTTGAAAAAATTCACCAATAATTTTCACATATTGGAGCATTTTCTCAATTTTTTTCAAATTTTTCGATCAAGCCCTTCACTCTCAAAAAAAATCCGCAATCATGCTGCCAAAGAGTTCCATTTTGCCCCACTAGCCCTTATTCCTTCGACTCGAACATTTGCTTAAAATACCACTTTACCACATACATAAATAAAAAGAAGTTGTACTTCTTTTGATTCGGTAAAAAGACTCGTTTTTTAAGTCATCGAAAGAGACCCCACGTACTTCATTGCAGGGATGTAATCGCGGGTGGTCTCCACAGGTCTCCCAATGTACAAGCATGATAAAAAAGGAGCCTAGAATAAGGAGAAAAGAGAGGAGCGAGAGAGAGAGATGGAAAGGAAGAGAAATTGAGGAGGGGGGTGGCATTTGAATGCTATAAATAAATATAAATAAATTGATTTGCTGTGAATTAGCATAAGTAGCCGGGGAGTCTAGAGGCAAGGAGACCTAACTGGCTTCATTTCTTTTCTTCTGGTTCTACTGTTTCCATTATCCCTGCGTCTCTCTGGCGTCCTGCCTCTTTTTTTTTTTCTTCACTCTCTCAGTGTCTCAGGTCTTCTCTGGACACATCCTCACGTGGCCCTTTCGGAAGAAGAGACTTTCTGAAGCTGAATTTATGTCAGTTTCATTCTTTTCTCCTCCTAGGACTGGAAAAAAAGGACATTTCACCTCAATATTCGAGATATCCAATGAATGAACACTTTAACCACTAATAATTCTCAGAAATAACTTCATTAGACTTTACGAAAACTCGTTTCTTCATGAATCTTTCTTGATTTATCTCTTCATTCCAATTGGAGTAAAAATTATCTCATACGTTGGAATGAAAAAAGAAGCCGAGAAAATTCATAACTAAATTAATGGGTCCCACGTGTATACTGAAGAACAACAGATTATTACCGTTTTTTCCATCCACTCGTTTCTCTCTTATATGCCTGTATATGTTGTGTATATGTATTGCCTTCTGTCCTTTCCTCAAACGACTAAAAAAAATATATACTGGTAATTTTAGGTAATCTTTGAAGCGGAGATTCTTCAGAATGGAGGCGTGGTTGGAAACCACACACGAGCCTCAATCTTTTTCAAATGGTACTATACATTTACATCAAATTTTGGAAAAATTCGGTCAAACGAAAAAATTACGAAATTCTTTTTAATGCTGCAAGTTAAAATAGGAAATAGAACCATTAAATTTGAGCATTAAAGAACATTCCAGGTTTTTTTAGAAATCCATTAAAAAAATAATAATTCATCTTTACATCAGCGAATTCTGTGTCTTGTGTGTCTTCAAGTGAATTTATAAACGTGAGAAATGAATGGTGAGCTCTTCTGAAACTCTCAGTACTATCGTAAATTCGCAGTATTTGAAGTAGGTGTTAATGCTGCCCAATGAGATTCAATGATATACGTTACCTACCTAAAAAACACACATACTTCATTTTCACATGCACGATAAAATGAATTAAACTTTGAGAGAGAGTAGTCTCTCTGTCTCTGCTTGTGTAGGCAGAGATTGTGTATAGCCACGATCATTCACGCGACATATATATATATATATGTATATGTATATATATACAAAACTGGCCAACCCAAACCACCACCGCCACCACCACTTGCCACCCTCGACTTCCGCCTCTTTTCTCTCCTTCATTTTCTATCCTTATTCCTTATTTTTACGTTTATTTTTTTTCTTCTTTTCTTTTTTTTTTACAGGGAGGCCACTCCTCAGGCACCGTTGATATTTCCACGACGTGTCTCAGTCGTACCGTAGCCACGTGCGCGTTCAGAGTAATACAAGAAGATTTTTTAAAAACATTTTTAAGTTTTTATTAACATAGGGGAAGGTGGGGGCAATACGGACATAAAAGGGGTAACAATGGACACATTTCAGTTTTTATGCATATATTATGAAAAAATGTTTAAATGAATGAAAATATTGGAGATGGATTTTTTTTGATGATTCCATCAGAAAGCTGAGGAAATTTTAGCCCAAAAACACGTGCCAGAACTAATTCTTTTCAATTTTTTGAGAATTCGATTTTTTATGGGATTTTTGAGGGGTAAGCCCATTGATTTTCGAGCAAGTTCAGTCTTTTGGAAATATCTCTGGTTCTACTGGTCGTAGCGATCTGGGACCAATTTTAAATTAAAGGTGAGATCATTTCCCATCGATTTATGGGGTTTTGGATCATAAAATATCGATTTTTTACATAGTTACAGGGCAAAAACCGATGATCACAATTTTTCACAAAAATTCCCATAACTATCTGAAAACTTGATATTCCCGACTTCAAAACCCCATAAATCGATGGGAAATGATCTCACCTTTCATTTGAAATCGGTCTTATATCGCTACGACCAATAGAACCTAAGATATTCCAAAAAAACTGAATTTTTTCAAAAATCGAAAGGCTTTTTACCCTCAAAAGTGCCCAAAAAAACAAATTCTCAAAAAGTTAAAAAAAAATCAATTCTGGCATTTGTTATTTGCCTAAAATTTCCTCAGCTTTTCAATAGAATCATCAGAAAAAATTCATCTCCCACTATTTCATTACAATGTCCATTTTGCCCCATCTTCCCCTATATAAACGACAACAATGCACAATTAGTTCATTTACAAAGTGATGACTGGATATCAGTCTATGGCAACGCAGTCCTACGGTTTTAACGCATAAATAAAGTAAGGGTTGATTGCTGGTGCTTACATAAGTGTTTTTTTTTTTTTTTTGAGGAGTAATTGCAATAGGAAAAAGTTTACAATAGAAAAAACCCTATGGAAGTAACACAAGAAGATTTGTGATCATCGCAGAAACTTTCGAAGAAATTCCCCCATAAAAAAGACACAAAACCGTGTGAAAGAGCGAATAAAACGAAGAAGAAGAAAAAATCTAAACAGAAGAGATTTTTTTCATTTTTTTGACTATTCTAAAATATATGAGAGTCTTCCGGTATATGCTAACACACCGGGAAGTCTTGGATTTTTGGTTTACATGTCGACTGACCCCAGTGTCGTGATCCCGGAGCGAAGACAGTCTCTTTGGCTGCCTGAGATTATCTGTCTGTCTTTCCACCATAGGCTCCACCTCCTCCACCACCTTCTCCTCCATCCTCGGGTTTTGTTAAAGGCACACAAACACAGTTGCCTCTGAATTTCGCTAAGAAGAACACAGAGTGGAAGAGACACACAGTTGCTTGTTTAATCTTCGGCTTGTAGCATTGTCATTGCTCCTTTTAAAAAAAAAAAAAAAAAAAAAAAAAAAAAACAGACGAAAGTACTTCACCTGTTCCATTAGAAGTGGATTTGGTAATTTAATAAATTCCAGTGGCAACTAATAACTGTTGCGAAAATTGTGAAAACCAGTTTAAACATCAACCTACATAATTCGAGTCAATAAACTGTGGAAAAACGTGAAAAATTAATGGATTAAATATTAATAATGCTGTTTATTAAAATTACTTAAAAATGAAAAAAAAAATTGATTGAATCAATTAAAAAATGGGATTAGAGCTACCGGCAATTATTTCAAAGTGACTGCGAGTTATTCCTTAAATTTTAATTCAAAGGCAATTTTTTGTAGTTTTTTTTGAAAAAAATCAAATAAAAGGGGTAACACAAACAGTGAAGAAGAGGTACCTCGTGGTCCGTTAGGGTTGATGTTGTGTGTGTCTCATACAACGCCTTGTGTGTGCAGACATTGGGTGCTTTTTATTTCTCTTCGTTCTTGAAATTCTTTGCGGACTCGTGCGGACCGTATTTATAGAAGCGGTTGCGGGCGCAAAAGACGACAAAGCGAAAAAGGGAGAGAGGAGGGCAAAGAGGAGGTTGAAGAAGAGAAAAAGTGACGAAGGGCAGGCAAGAGAGGACACAAGTAAGCACACAGATACATACAGACATTCAGAGGGTTGAAAAGTACACGTTTTACGGTGAGAAACCATCCAGGGAAGATAAAAGACAAATAGAAGCAAGAAACACAAAAAAAAGGGGGAGAAAAACGCGTTTGGGGCAGATCATGAGGCGATGTGTCTACCAACGTTGTCAAGAGGCCATGAAGAGTGCCAAGGAGGTGCTCAAGCCCATCAGCACATCATGATCAAATTAAGAAGAAGCAGCAGCAGCCTCTTGGTCCTTGGGATTATCATAATTTCACTTTGCTCCGTTGAATCACATCACGTGAGTATTTATTAAAAAGAGATGTCTCGACAATTTTCATCCTTATTTTCATTTTTAATTCATGTAATTATGCTCTTGTTACAAGTGTACTTGAAGCTTTTCTTTCAGAAAAAAACGAAAAAGGAAGAAAAAGGATAGATAGATGAATAGAATTATCTTTAACGCCTGTAGGCAAATGCCCATGAAGCCGAAGTAGTACATTTTACATTTGTTAAAGTAATTTTGTGAATTATTGTATGTTTTGAATCACTAATATCTGTCATAATTGAGCAGTTTGACAGAATAAAGAGATTTTACATGATTATAATGAATAATTATGAAGAACATCAAGTACATGAAGTACATGAAAAATTATGGGTTTTGATAAAACTGCCTTTTTAAATTATTGAAGTATTGAGCACAGCTAATCATTCGAATGTAGAGAACGATTCAAGAGAGCCTCTGTAAAAAAAAAACAAAAATGAGAAAATTGTAAATGTTTTATCGACACCAATTAATGAAAAGGGTGGGAAAATAGATGGAAGGCCTCATTCATTTAATCTCCCAACTTGCACATACACACACATATGTATATGTATATACACTAATGGCTTAAGAGCGTAGCGCGGAATTTTACCTCGCTGTAAGGCAGGAAGTATGTACCCCCATGAGGAACATTGTAAAAAGTTGTCTCGGGGGAGAAAAGAATGTCACGTACGAGAGAATCCTGCTGGTCCAACTTAGTATGTCTCCAGTACATATTCTCTCTGCATTCGTGCATCCTCCTTCTTTTCTCATCTCATCTACTCCTCTTTATTCCTTGCAGTATCATTTTTTTTCTGCAAATGGTTTTTCATTTTTTTTTAAATTATTATACCTTTTTTTTTCTTACATTTTATCGTTTGAAATGGCTGAGAAGCGAATCGACGTGACAATTTTCAGTGTCTTTGCTAACTCTGAGTGAATTCACGTGCTACAATTCAATGTACGTTAACACTCTGGAAAATCGCATTAAAATTCCATCGAAAGATGTTGTTGCTTACTAATGTTCTTCTCAGAGCTTGCCTATTCGTTGCATTTTAATTAATTTTTTTTCATCATTCATTCTATCATGATAGACTTGAAAAATCCAAAACAAATTGGATTTCTACTTGTTTTTTTCCATTGTAACAATTTTTTTTTGCTATTACTTTGTGTTTTTTGTGTCTGTGGAATGAATGACATGTACAGATGTCAATTGGCTGTCTAGATAAAGTAAGTCTCCATTAGACATTCGTGAAACGTAATACAATGGGGGAAAATAACGGGTAAAAGGGCTTCATATGTGCTTGTTTCGTATATATATTGCTAAGTTTCGAAAATTCAACTGTAGCAGACGGTGATCCGGAAATAGCCAGGGTCATAAACAACCCGAGACGCGTATATTAAACGACTCAAAAAGGGGGAAAGCTCATACGGTTTAGTACCACGTCAGTTTGGAAACATATGAAAAAGGAATGGTACTATTGTGTGTAGTAAAATGGGATAGGGGGAAAAACAAGTGGACAAATAGTATTGCTTTCTGACTGATATAGCTTTTTCTGCTGATACTTTAGTAATATGCTTTCGAATGGAAGTGATACAATTTTTTTCAAACCATCATCGAAATATCAAATTTTGAAGAAATTCAGTGAAACGACAATAACTCGAGAACTAATCATGCAAATGAGCTCAAAATTTACAGGCATCTAACTGATACAATTCTCGAGATAATGTAGGGGAAGGTGGGGCAAAATGGACATCAGGGGTGAAGTGGACACATCTTGATTTTTAGGCAAATATTATGGAAAACTCTTGAAATTAATAGAAATATTGGCGGTTTATTGTTTTTGATGATTTCATTGGAAAGCTGAGGGAATTTTAGGTGGGAAACAAATGCCGCAATGAATTTTTTTGAATTTTTGACGATTTTAACTTTTTTGAGCATTTTAAAGAGGTAAAACCCTTCTTCTTTTTTTAATTTTCAGTTTTTTGAGAATATCTTCGGTTCTATTTACGATAGCATGAAAATTCAAACTGGAGGTGAAAGTTGAGATCATTTGCCATCGATTCATAGGGTTTTTAATTGAAAAATATCGATTTTTAAGGTATTTATGGGAATTTTTGTGAAACAGTTTTTGGCCTATAATTATTCCACAAATTAATATTTTGAAATTCAAAACCCCATAAATTGATGGGAAATGAGCTCAGCTTTTATTTGAGACCAACGCCAAATGGCTACGACCAATAGAACCAGAGATATTTGCAAAAAACTGAAAATTTCCAAAAAAGAAAGCCTTTTACCCCTCGAAAATGCCGAAAAATATCAAATTTTCAAAAAAAAATTGACAAAAAAAAAATCAGACACTCGTTTTCCGGCTAAAATTCCCTCATTTTTTCAATAGAATCATCAAAAAAAATTCAACTCTAACCATTTCACCACAGTGTCCATTTTGCCCCACTCTCCCCTATGAGTATAAATAACATCAGTTCAATAGTTTCCAGATATTCCATTAAAAACTGATTTTCGAAAAATGGACATATTTCAAAAAGTACCGATCGCATTTTCTTCAAATGAAATTTAAAAATTAGAGTTCGTCGAGAGGAAGTTTTCCACAAAATATGAAATTTTTCTGTAAAACCGTTTCACTGTAATTGAGTCTTTTATGCACATACAGATATACACACACACAAACATGCGCTAAAAATACCATTTCCCCCCTATTTAGATCATTTCAAGTATCTTCTATCAAAAAAATTACAATCGAAAATTCTGATGATTACATAGCTTCCATTCGGAAGCAAAAAATGATGAAAACTCTCAAAGTAGCAAAAAATTTCAAAAACTCACAGATAATTGCACATGAAAATATTTTCTTTTTGCAAAATGGAAATTCGCTTCTTTCATCTGTTGTATAACTTTTTTTTCTCCTTTTCTCCATTCCTGCAAGAAGTGATCCAAAGAAAAATATAACCAAGGAAGGCAAGGAGCTTGCTTTGATGCCCATAAATCAATCGTATTTCACTTCATACCAATGCATCCTTTTGTTTTATTGTCTTCCCTTTCTTTGGGCGTCGCGACGCAATCATCCACCACACGTTTTGACCGTACGTGTATCGAAAACAATTTAAAATTGGCGTATAAGAAATTCAACCGGCCATTTTCGGCTCAAACTCGGGAAAAGAAGGGAGTGAAGAGGAGGGGAAAGAATAAATAATAAAGAAAAAAAAAATAAGAAACGTAAAAAGGAGCAGAAGGAACTTTACCATTTACGGTATAAGAGAACTCAGGAGGAGGCGTTTTGTATCTGTGTGTATGTCTGTCTGTGTATTTCGAACAAACTGATCTCTCTTGATTCCTCCTGGTAGTCAAACAGAAATGATCATTATTGCTCAACACATCACACATAAATGGTACACACTAAATGTAAATGTGTGGGCGCGTGAGCAAAATGAAAAAAAAAAAAAAATCCTTTTCCCCATAATTTTACCGTTTCTTTATTATGTTTTTTCCTCTTTTTTTTTTATTATCATCATTAAATTGAATCCAATGGATTCTACGAAGTGGGGGAGAAAGACCTCTTCTTCTTCTTCTTGTTAATGTTATGCTGAGGAGGAAGAAGAAGAAGCAGGTGCGCATAAAGATATATATATATGTATATATACACTCTCGAGAGAGGGCCCCCGCGTTTGTAAAAGAAAGTTCATTGACGAGGGCGTGTGGGACGAGGGCAGACGACTCATTTGCATGTATGTGCACTCGGCAGTAACGGATGAGAATGAAAAACCAGGTAGAAACAAAGCAAGTGGAGAAAAAAAAAAGCAGGAGTTTGAGGAAAAAAAAAGGAAAAAATTTGAAAAGAAAAAAGACATTTGAAAACCTGTTTTACGTTGGCAGTTGAGCGATAGACAATAAATTAAGGAAAATAACGAATAATTCAGTGAAATTACGAGGAGTGAAAAGTCTGATGATATATTTCCCTGAAGAAAAATGATCTTCAGCTCATCAGATAATAGTACAGATAATTTACTGGGGTAATTAGAGACTGGGAGGAAGTAACTGATGATGAAGAAGAAACATTTATTGCTTCAGTGATAATTTGAAGATAAGAAAAATTTTCATTGTGTGTGTGTGTTTGTCTTATTCGCATTGTCGAATCAACGACCCAAATCAAGTCAATGCAACATCATCAGCAAACGTCACACGTCAAATAACCACGTGAGAGACATTAAATACCAAAAGGGGGGGCCCTTATATGGTACTGCAATTGTAATTGATACGAAAATGAAATTAATGCCTTTGACTCACAAGCACAAGATATAAATGGAGAGAATAATTAAGAAAGAATTGGAAGAAAAAGGCAGGAAAAAAAAGGAAATCAAGAGGAGGAGAGTAATTTTTAGTGTTCAGGAGTGTTCGTTAGTGCAAGAATTGCGTAACGCTCGATTGGGCCCCTCTCCCCTCCCCCTCCTACGATTACGTACGTATCATTGGCATTGAGGAACACACACACACATACGAACAAAGTACCAGGGCGAGTCTAATTCACTGTGTAAGGCCCTGGCTCGTTTAACTCTGTGTATTCTTTTTTAAACACATCCACCACTGTACACTGTGTGGCCACACCACAGTCATTAATTTAATAGTTTCGAGACACTAATGTAAAGTGATGTAGATTGTGTTCTCCTTCTCTTTTTTTTTTTTTACGAGATACCATTTAAAGACCACCCTCGAACTAATAATTTTCCCAAACCTACGTATTTTACTCCACTTTTGGGCCATTTACTAACCACAATAATTTCTACATTTCATTATTGCAGAGTGATAATCAAACTATTGGCCTCGGTGGTGGGGATACAAAATGGCAATCTAGTCATCGAGATGTTGGGCATGTACCAATGCACAGTGAGTTCTTCATTATATTTTTCAATTAATTAGGGGAAGGTGGGGTAAAATGGACACGGGTTAGTTTTGGTGTTTTGGGCTATGAGAATTACGAAAAATGGGTGGAAATATTGGAGATAGGTTTTTTCTGATGATTTCATTGGAAAGCTGAGGAAATTTTACATGGAAATCATATGTTAGAAGTTATTTTTTTGAATTCTGCAAAAACTTGATTTTTTAGTCAAGATTTGAAGGTGAAAAGCCTTCTGTTTTTGAAAAATTTCAGGTTTTTGGGAATATCTCTGGTTCTGTTGTTCGCAGCGACCTGGAGTTAGTCTCATATGAAAAGT
Source organism: Aleiodes alternator (assembly GCA_963921955.1). Taxonomy (NCBI): domain Eukaryota; kingdom Metazoa; phylum Arthropoda; class Insecta; order Hymenoptera; family Braconidae; genus Aleiodes; species Aleiodes alternator. Next base: position 4,002,705 of record OY998105.1, on the reverse strand, counting down.
GAGCTCATTTCCCATCGATTTATGTGGTTGAAAATGAAAAATTATCAATTTTTCAAGTACTTGAAGGGCAAAAACTGATTTTCAGAAAATGACCTATAAATTTGAAAAAATACTTGAAAAAATGATTTTTAAAAAATTTGAACCACATAAATGGATGAGAAGTAAGCTCATCTTTCATTTAAGATCAACCCCAGGTTGCTACGACCAACAGAACCGGAGATATCGCCCGAAAAGTGAATTTTTTCGATTTTCAAAGGGGAAACCCTTCAGAACTTGGCCAAAAAAGTAAAATTTTTCAAAAAATTGGGAAATAAAAATTTTGACACATGTTTTCCGCCTAAAATTACCTCAGCTTCTCAATAGAACCATCAGAAAATTTCTGTCTCGAACCGTTCAATTATAGTGTCCATTTTACCCCACGTTCCCCTACTCAATTAAATATCATCTTTATCATTTTTCTTCTTTATCCAGAATTCTCATATTTCACTGATTGGAGCGAGTGGTCTGTCTGCGATCGGCATTGCTCTCAGAATCGAGTGAGAATCTGCAAAATCAAGAAAAAGTGCGGAACCACAATTCTAAGGGTAAGAAATATGAATTAAATGCTTCAAAAAGAAACTTTTTGACTGAAAGAATTGCAGGAGGAACGAAGCTGCTATCACAAGAAAAAAGGCAGAAGAAGGAAGTGCAGTGAGAAACGTGGAAAAGATAAAAAAATCAAGGAATTGTTCCACATTGTTCAATTACCGAATGAAGCTGAACCCAGACAGGGTGGAAGACGTGGGAAAAAGGAGAAAAATCGTCCACCCAGTCACTACGGCAAGTGGAGCAAGTGGTCTCCCTGTACACGTTCTTGCACAACGCAGAGACACAGATGGTGCAGAAAACCCGGAATCTGCGGCCGGGATGTCATCAGAGAGAGTGCTTATTGCTATGTTGAAGGGAGCTTCTGTCAAAAATGGATCAATCGAAGAATACGGGGAAGTCACGATGACGACAACGATGGTAAAAAAATGCTAAAATCTCTGTAAACTAAATCTAAGTAATCATTGATTTCCCATTCTTTGATGATCAATTTGCAGATACTGCACTGGATGAGTTCGAATTGAATCCAAATACAGTGGAGAGTTTGGCAGCTCCAAAAAACGATGATTCTTGGAAATGTGGAGTTGTTGGCAATGGAAAGATATCGAGACTCTCGTATTTTACAAGGATCATTGGAGGACATCCTACCGTACCCGGAAGTTGGCCGTGGCAAGTTGCAGTTCTCAATAGATTTAGAGTAAGTAATTGATTGAATGTCGAATATTGACCATATGTAAAAGTTTCTGAACTTGCACATATCGGGGATGTGAGGTGTGTTGATAGTTTAATGGTAAAGCAGCCATTCGGAAAGTAGAAAGATGTGATACGGTCGATAAAGTCAAATTCTATATAATTGATTAAGAGAAAAAGTCGAGGAAAAAGTTCTGATTACGTTTATTAATTGTTTCAGGAAGCGTTTTGTGGAGGAACTTTAGTGTCTCCCCGTTGGGTTCTCACTGCAGCTCACTGCATAAGAAAACGCTTATACGTACGATTGGGAGAGCACGATTTAACTGTCAAAGAAGGTACAGAACTTGAATTCAGGGTTGATGCTGTTGTAATTCATCCAGAATACGATGCCGACACTGTTGACAATGATGTAGCACTTCTGAGACTTCCTGTCACGCTGAATCCATCGGCATCACGTGGAATCGCATGTTTACCATCGTCAAAACAGCCACTGCCTACCAATAAACTGTGTACAATCATTGGTTGGGGTAAATCGAGAGCAACCGATGATTTCGGAACTGATGTTCTTCATGAAGCGAAAGTAAGTATCTTCATCAGCGAAAAGAAGCATTTTCCGATGGTATAATGTATTATTAATTGCAGATACCGATAGTCTCAACGGAAATATGCAAAGGCGTTTACGTAGATTACCGAATAACAGATAACATGTTCTGCGCTGGTTATCAACGAGGAAGAATGGATTCTTGTGCTGGAGATAGTGGCGGTCCTCTTCTGTGCAGAGATTCCAAGAAAAGTGGTCATCCATGGACAATATTCGGTATTACATCATTCGGTGAAGGCTGTGGTAAACGTGGAAAATTTGGTATCTACGCAAATTTACCAAATTACGTTAATTGGATAACAAAAGTTATGGAAGATAATAATGGAGTATGAAATCAATACCAAGTGCCTTATTGACTATTTTATTGTATTCGAAGTGAGCTTGTGAACTATTATGACGTGAAATTATTCTCTCTAAATGGCTATTAACTGAAAAGTATTTTAAATTAGTTAATAAAAATTTTTTTTAATATGTTTTCCTTATATATTTTTGAATTGTAGACTTGTGATATTGCAATAAAGTTGAACGTTTCACCAGTAGATGGTATGGGCGTTTCATATTCTGTATCTCTGTTCGTAGATTACTTCCTTATCGTCTCATCGTAAAAAAGTTACAGCAAACGATCACGATATTCAAAAGCGACTGAACAAATTGAAGCACTCGAATCCTTTTCTTCATCCGTCAAATCGTTAATTATCAAAATTTGAATACAAAGTGCAAATACCTTTATTTTAACAGCTTAATCAATTAATTCAAGCCACATTCTTGTGTGTCGTATCGCGTGAAATTTCATTTCACTCATAGAATAAAGTGAACACATGTAAAAAAAAGAAAAGGTGAAAAATATAATGTCTCTCACAAATCTGCCGAAATGCTGGAAGTAATCTCTTTCAACAGGTCTCTTCCCTCTTCTTGCGCACTAATCAGAAACACTTAATTAAATTTACATTTCGAAAAATCCATCTCTGGATGTTGTTCCATGAACCTAGAAAGAAAAAAAAAAGTCATCATTAAGTCACCCGGGATGATTCACACCGGAGAGTAGTTAATGAAGTAACTCACTTCTTTATGACGTCCTGTTTTTTCTGCTCGTCAGACGTTGGAAGTCCAAGTTCTTTCTGTCTCTGATCGTACATCATTTTCTCAACCAGTCCACGTGTTTCACCGTCGAGGTCAGATAGCTTACTTGGCTCTGGATTAACTTTCTTCGTACTGATCTCAGGATCAGAGGTTACAACGTGAGCCCACCATTGCATTTTATTTACCTATCAAGTTAATAATCACATGTAATTAATTTGAAGAAATGAAATATTATTGAATTTATGATGGATGCAAGTTAAATGAAATTTGACGAATGAACATTTACTCACTTTCTCTAAATTGATAAGAAGTGTTTTTCCATCCTCAAGTACCCATGTAGACTCTTCGAGTTTGACTTCGTGTGGAAAATCACCATCGATTATTGGAGCTTGTCCTTTGATGCCACAAGTCAGATGTTTCTTCGTGATATTAACGGAAACATCCCTGGGTCTGACGTTAAAATTAGCTTTGAGTGGTACTCTTATCTGCAAAACAATCAAGTTAAATAGCAATTAGCCTTTACCTTGTCAAAGGGACAACACGCAACAATTATACTATTAAAATTGAAAGGAATTGTTGGAAGGATTTCGCTCTAGTTCCCAGACCTTGCATGAAATTTCTGAAAGTAGAAATTAACGAACCGTGATAGATTTAGGGAAACGGCTTGAGATAGGGGTTTTTTAATAATTTCATTGAACAGCTGAGGAAATTTACGTTGGAAATCATATGTCAGAATTTATTTTTTTGAATTTTTTAGAAAATCTATTTTTTGGGTCAAGAGTTGAAGGTAAAATCCTTTCAATTTTTGAAAAAGTTCACTTTTTTGAGAATATCTCTGGTTCTATTGGTCGTAGCGATCTGGGGTTGATCTTAAATGAAAAGTGAGATCATTTTCCATCGATTCATGTGGTTCCTGGAAGAAGAATTATCGATAATATCGATTTTCTAGGTATTTATTGATCATTTTATTAAAATCTATTTTTACTCAAAAAATACCTAAAAAATCGATAATTAATTTTTTTTAACCACATAAATTAATGGCAAATGATCTGATCTGTCATTTAAGACCAACCCCAGATTGCTACGACGAATAAAACCGAAGATATTCCCCAAAAAGTGAATTTTCCAGAAAATGGACAGGATTTTATCTTAAAATGTTGACCAAAAAAATCAAATTTTTCGAAAATTCCAAGAAATTAATTCTGGCACTTGATTTCCACCGCAAATTTCCTCAGCTTTCCAATGGATTCATCAAAAAAAATCCTATCCCACATATTTCTACTAATTCCCAAAGATTTCCCATCAAGATGATGAGTAGATGCCTGAACACGTCTTATTATGCCACAGTAATGTTTTCGTAATGCAAAAATCTGTTTCCGTGACGCCGAATAATTCTGCAGAAAATCCAACTACGTCCTCGTCTCTGCGGATTCACACTAAAAAAAAGGGCCAAGGGCACTAGAAAGATAAAGAAAAAAAGACATATTCCTCTCTCACTAAACTCCAAGATGTACGAATTCTGTCGAACTCTGTCACAACGTGGGTGTACTGTGACTGCATATTTTTTTCCCCCAGGTATAATTCACCTCTATATGCAAAAACAGAAATGAGATCTTAAATTCCAACGTCCATAAACGCAGACGTATACACGAAGACAAATAAAAAAAAATTAAAAAAAAGAAAAAAGAGATCAACCAGAGTAGAATGGAGATCACTCAAGGCTCTCATTTCAAGCTCTGTTGTTTTACAGAGACATTTCGGGAGCAATTTTCAAAGGGGTCGCACAGCATGGGGGCAAATATATATCAGATAGTGACTCGATTCCCGTACCTTCATTGTGTATGTTCACTATTTTTTTATTCTGTTAAATTCTTTTTTTTTTTAAATTCTCGTGTGCATTCTCTCCTCTTTAGCTATAGTGCCATAAAATACTTTCCAAGTCAAGGATGACCTGTGATTCAGTTTCTTTGTTTGCAATTTGGGGATGTTGAATTGTGTGTTTAACTGACTCTCCTGGCTTGTCTTCCAGTTATCAAGTTGAGCTGAAGAGACATATGCTTGATGATGGGGTCAAATGGGTTAAATTCGCCAAAAAAAAAAAAAAAAAAAAGCCCAGATAATACACAGAGCGTAGCGAATAATTTCGTAATTCAGTCCTGTAAGATCGGTTATTTTGTTGGCAATAGGCCACCTCTTTGCACTTGGCCACTTTGTGTGTTAAACTTCAAATTTTTTTTTTTTTTCTCATTGAGCCTTTGAGATAGGATAGAGATAAGTGGGAGGCATAATGGGGGAGAGAGAGATTTTTAAGCGTTAACCAGCAAGAGAACCGATGCTGGTTTCTGCGACACGAGTGCACCGGTGCGTGGAAACGGATCATGGCTACCAACTTTAATCCCAACGTTAACAAAGTGGAATATCATTAGAGAAAAGGAGGTAAACTTTTTTTTATTTTTTTCTTCTTTTATTTCATGATGATAATGGTAATGGCTTTATGGATTCTCCACATCGTGGGATTATCAGTTAAAGTCGGTGATTCAATAGGCATTTTGTATTCTCTCTCTCTCTCTTTTCGTGTCATCTTAATATACACACAGGCAGGATGTGTTTTATCCTATTGCAACATATTGAAGTTCTTCAACCACTGATTTGATGATTTTTATGATTTTTCTCCTTACTTTGTTGATGGAAAATGATGCACATGAATTTTTAATGGACTGCTTTAATGATACTGAATTACTGAATATGTGCTGCTTTGCAATTAAATGCCTTTTACGTTTAACATACGAATTTTTCGTGATAAAAAGGCTCTATTTGATCATGTGACAAGAGTTCGTTAACCGGTTCATAATTTCCACGTGTTTATCAAATTATTTATATCTCCCTTCGAATAGTGTTGCAGGGTTTAGTTTTTTTTCATTAATTTTCTTATTCTCCAAGGACACAATCGGATGATGAGATACACACGTAATCGATATCCAGTAAATTTTCGTGAAGATTCTTATCTTCGTATGAATTTTAAATTATTATTTTTTTTTTCTTTTCAACAAAAATAAAAGATTATGAGAACGATTATTCTTATATATATACGATAGTTTATACACTTTATTTACGTCGATTTAATCCATTATTCATGCTGTGTATCTCTGAAAACCTTCAATTTAGCGCGAAACGTAATGGACCAATGCAGAATTCTTGGATCACACTAGCATTGAATTATTGGGTGTTTACATGATATCCAGAGTTCTCTCAAGTTTGGTTGACAAATTAAAATGATGATCGAGTATCGATGATCTACCAAATGCTCAGTGTCATGAGATTTTAATTCATTAAAAACTCCTGATATTTCGTGTTTTTTTTTTTATCTTGTTTTTTAAATTGAATTTGCGGGACTCAAAACAAATTGTTTATCAAGGCAATTACAATCTGTGGCGCCTTTTTTTTTTTCTCCAACTTCTTGTAATTTATTCTGTCGCCAATCGATGGAAGGACAGAGAGAATAAAACGAGAGAAAGAGGGGATGGAATTTTTCCTCTCAAATTTCGGATACAAAAAGGATAATATATAAATTCGAATGTTTTGCCAGTTTCGCATAGTATCACGGCCTCGACCGAGGCCGGTTACTCCCACTCAATAGTGGCCAATGAGTGAACAGTAACATTCCGTGGTTTTCCAAAAAAAATAAATTCTCGAGAGAATGACCAACACTCTACTCATTCAGATTATGTAATATTCCAATGAAGTTGTAAAAAAAAAAAAATAAGGGGCATCAATTCCACAGAAATTCCATTTTTCCAAAATTTATCAAAATTAAGTGCAATTTTTCAATTTCTTTCAATAATTTCTTGTCTTCTTTCTTTTAAGATAGAATGACAGTTGAAATAAGTGGATTTGATAATGACAAAAGAGAAAAAATCCTTTGATCAGGGGTTTTTATTAACAATGACTAGTATAATCGCATGAAATAATGATAATATGCACCCTGATGAGTTCTGCACACAACAGACGAAACGTTGGTGCTTTGATAATTAAATGATTTATTTCAACTTATTAAATTCGGGAGTGACCACAATGGCCGGTTACCAACAAAATAATTTAAATACTGATGGTCGGATGAAAAATAGAAAGAATCAATTCTATAGGTTCCATGAATTGAGACGTTTTCAAGTGTTTGACAAAGATAAATGGAAAAATATGCAAGGCCTGTGATCGAAGGCTATTGATCCTAAGCACACAAAGGCTTTTAATCATCTGGTAAAAGAAAAACAGGTGTGATATAATAATAAGAAAATTGCAAGTACACGTAAATGTTAGAGACATCGATGGATAATAATGATGCATTCGTGCCACGTCACAAGTGTTTTTCTACCTGCCCACTACCAAGAAACGATTAAATTGCCTAGATAAAGCAACTATTGCCTCGTATCTGTTCGAAATCTGTGCACAATTATAAATTGACTTGCTACTTCTTCTAATTGTGTTTAAAAAAAAAAAAAGCAATTAATCATTTTGACTTTCTTGCAGTATAGGGGAAAATGGGGCAAAATGGACACTGTAATGAAACGGTTGGAGATGGATTTTTTTTGACAATTCTATTGAAAAGCTGAGGAAATTTCAGCTGGAAAATATGTGTCAGATGTATTTTTTTCGATTGTTTTGAAAATTTGATATTTTTCGGCATTTTTGGGGGGCAAAGGCCTTTTCCTTTTTTGAAAATTTTCAGTTTTTTGCAAATATCTCTGGTTCTATTGGTCGCAGCTATTTGGGGTTGGTCTCAAATGAAAGGTGAGCTCATTTCTCATCGATTTATGGGGGTTTGAATTCAAAAATATCAATTTTTGGGATAGATATAGGCCGAAAACTGTTTCACAAAACTGTTTCACAAAAATACCCATAAATACCTTAAAAATCGATATTTTTAAATTGAAAACCCTATTAATCGATGGAAAATGATTTCACCTTTCACCTCCCGTTGGAATTTTTACGCTACGACGAATAGAACCGAAGATATTCTTGAAAAACTAAAAATTTAAAAAAAAAAAAGGGTTTTACCCCTCTAAAATGCTCAAAAAAGTCAAAATCGCCAAAAATTCAAAAAAAATAATTCCAGCAATTGTTTCCCACCTAAAATTTCCTCAGCTTTCCAATGAAATCATCAAAAAGAATCTATCACCAATATTTCTATTAATTTCAAGAGTTTTCCATAATATTTGCCTAAAAATTCAGATGTGTCCATTTTACCCCTGATGTCCATTTTGCCCCATCTTCCTCTACTGTTAAAAATTTTCGTCTGACTTTTCCATGTAAAATCCCCGGAAATTTCAAACGAGTTACATTTCTACTGAAATTTCAGATAATTACGTCATTGAAAAATAAACATATCATCGATTTCCAAATAATTTCACGCCTGGATATCAATGAAATTTGTAAGTTTCAGTTAAATTGTTTCTTGAAAATTCAGTAAAAATAGAAAAAATTAAAAAAAAAAATTCAAAATTATAGTCATTCCGATTCTGAATATTCATGTTCAGTTGAAAATTCAAGTAATTTATAGAATTTTCGTCTCAATTCTACTCAAGACTCATAAATTCCTTTGGATTTCCTCTGAAACTCACAGATTTCATAACCATCGTCTCATTAAAAAAAAAAAAAAATCAATGCCACGTTTATGAAAATTTCCATCAAATTGTGTCTATGAAATTTCCATTTTTTTCTAACAGTGTATTTAAATAAATTTTCCCTTTTTTCAAATCACGAGAATCCTCTGTGTGTCTGATAAACACAAATTTGCAATAAAGCCAAGAATTAAAGCACATTCCCGCTGAAAGGCCAAAAATAAAGACAGTTTTCTCTTATTACATTCGATAATCGATTCGCAAAGGCGATTCACAGTGAGCAACCTTCAGTGCGTATTTTCCTTCAGGGCAAAAACACTCGTGTCTTGCTCTTTTGGATATTATTTCGGGTTAATATCATTGGCTATATATATATATACATAATGTATAAACGGTTACAAACGCCCGGATTCCAATGGATGAAGTAGCGTAAGCCAAAGTGAGAGAAGACCGGTTAACCGAAAAATTGGCGCCGGTCTGACCATACAACGGGTCAAAGAACGTCCTTGCCTTTCTGTTCCACTCTTTTTACCATCAAATACAATAGTTTCTTCTCTCTCAATCTTACGTTGTTGATTTTACAACACCGTTGCCTTCTCTTCGTTCCCTTTTTCACTCTTTCACTCTATTTTTGCTCTTTTTTCTCCTTTTTTTTCTTTCGTTTCATTGAGCGAAAAACAACAGCGTAGTTAGGAACACAATTATAATTAGAATTTCTGCATTGCTTTTAATTATTTTTAATTAATTTGAAAGTTTACATGATTAATTTGATGATTTAATACCACGATTTTTTTTTGGTTTTACTCAAACTTTTTATTTATTTTTTATTTTATTGGCTCTTTGGGGGAGAGTCAATGAAGGTTTTTTTCTGGGGAGTTACTTTTATTCACGGTAAATTCGGCACAATTCTGCGCCATTGAACGTCCTCTCAAAGTTGCTTGTTGCTCCAAGAGGGCAGTCAGTGTGTACTCATTCGCCTCTCCCGGGAAACAACGAGTCTTGCGTAATAAAAAATAAAAAAAAAAAACGCGCCAAGACGACGCTGGGGCACCTCGGACGAAGTCAACTCTGTGTTCGACCGCCAAAAGTGAAATCGGGAATACATTTTAGTTTAAAAATGAAAGAAGAAGAGAGAAAAAGAGAGAGAGAGACACAGAGAGAGAAGATAGTGATCCTCTCCAGCTATCGATGCTTTTAAATAAAATAAAAAATATCGAAGTTTAAAGCATTGTTGTTTGCTCTGCCAGTATCATACATGATCCGCAAATTCAATTTCTTTCTCTGTATTTTGAAAATTTGATAAAATTAAAAATTTACTATTTATACTGAGAAAAAAAAAATTTGTTGTAAAAAAATTTACTTATTAAAAAAAAAATTTACTTGGTTGAAAAAAATATACTTCACTCAAGAAAATTTCAATATATCGTCGCCTTAGAGTTAAAAGGGCGTAAGTACTGTGTATAAACGACGATATATAGATATAGAAATTGTGAAGGGAAATTTTGAATTTTCTTGCTACAAAAACATTTTTTTTTTCTCTGTGTATCAATTATTACCATCATTTTGGCTTTTATGTTTCATTATTAAATATAGGTGCTAATGTCACAAATTGTGTACCTTCACTGTCATAGAAAAAAAAATCTGGGAGACCATTATTTCGAATAAATAAATTAAAATGAATTGGAATAAAGAAAAAGGGAGATTATTTCGAAAACACGAAAATTCATGAATTTCCCTTTTCCGGAGTTTGAATTTTTCCCTTTTTTTTCTTTCAATGCGCGTTACAAATCCTCATTTTTGTTTCAAACACACACATTCGAAAAAAATAGCTTAAGCAATACATATAACTGACAAGATATTTCATGTTCTATTCATTTTTATTTTTCTTACATGTTAATTCTCACCTCACAGAAGAATTTGTTGCGAGTAAATTCTTACGTTTCAAAAAATTTCTGCTAATTTAATTAACACATTCACAAAGTACGTGCAATTATTTTATTTTTGTTTTACCCCGGGTCATTGTAACCCGGTATCTTCAACAATCTCAGGCCACCCATGAAGACATCTCTTATTATTACCTCATTTTATTTACTTTTTTTTAACAGTGATAAAAATCGCGAATCAACAAAAGATTGACGCAAAAAAAAAAAAAGAAAAAAAAAACGCGTGATTATTTGCGAAACTTGAGATTTATCTTTTAGGAGTAGGATATATACAACTATTTGCTATTATCGACTATCGAACTAATGGATTGAAGCACTTCTCAGGCAATCGTATGATGCAAGCGAAAAATGGCAAGTTTAGGTACCTTTTATCCCAATGTATTAACTCTTCACTCTCTCAATTATTGTTTCTCTCCTTTTTTTTTTCTTTAATTCACTAAAATTAACTTGGGAAACAGACCTTTCTCAGTCTCTGCGTCTAAAGATGAACTTTCCGGATAATAAAACGTTATTTTGCCATTTAAATAAATATATATAGGGAAGACTGGGGCAAAATGGATCTTTAGGTTAACATGATCCATGATTTTTTTTTCAAAGTGAAGGACTCCGTGGAAAAATCTGAAAAAATTTGAGAAGATGCTCCAATATGTGGACATTGTTGTTGAATTTTTTGAAATTTTTTTATTCAGCCCTTCACTCTCAAAAAAAAATTACAAATCATTTTGATCCACAGATCCATTTTGTCCCCGAATTCCCCTGTAAATGTCTTCATGAAAAAAAGAAAGAGACATTACCAACGTGAATCACGTATTAAGTGAGATTAATTCCTACTAAAAACTTGAAAAACGAAGAAGATATCCAACTTTTCTGATGTCAAGGATATTTCCCCCCAGTGAATTCTTCGGTCTATAACGAGATTTATTGGGTTATTTGCGTATATGTTACAAGGCTGACACAGAATGACAATGCGGTAAGAAACACATGTGTGTGATTCTTTCTTTATTCTAAGATCAATTGAAATCTATTCCCTTTTCTATGCAAAAAATAAAAAAATTTGATGACCAAAAAAAAAAGCTCGGAAAAATTGACCATGATAAAACCCTGAAAGACCCGAAAAAAAAAATTCAGGGGAATTCCTGTATTTCGTCAGACAAGAAATTGCCGTCACGTAATTTTCCGAAGTTCAATTCAAGTATCCACCACTCAATAAATGAAAAAAAAAAGGGGGAGGGGAAAAGGGGAGGAAGGTGAAGAAGAGTCAGAATGTTCTCTACGTGATACGGAATCAATAAAGAGTGTGGTATGCCTTTGCGTATAAGTGATGAGTACAATTTTAACGTGTCATGAATACTAAAAAAAATAACAATTCAATGTCAATTCATTTGTTTCTTCTCAGGTACAAAATCACAGAAAGAATTGAAATAGACATCATATCATTGCCTTAAATGAGAGTCAAAGAGGCACAAATCCAGTGAATAAGCATAGCACTTATGCCTCTTTAATTCTAAGATGAAGATATACTCGATAGTGGACTTAGAAACAAAGGGGCGTAAGTGCCTATGTATAAGGACAAGAACTTACGCCCTTTTGATTCAAAGCATGATATATGTACAGTTTGTGTGATAAACTGATGGCCATTTTCAATAGTTTATTGGTTCTCTAGAACATATACTTTGTGTTGTATATACAGGACACATGTGAATTGAGATGGTGAAGAGTGGTTGATTACGTAATACTTTGAACTTAGAGAGAGAGAGAGAAAGAGAGAGGCCTAAATACCAATCGATGATGCGCAGAAGGGAATCGATTCGTTTTATATCGACCTCGACGAATAAAAATGAATTTTTTTAAATAAATGAAATAAATAAAAAAAAAAAAAATTATAGGGAATTATTGAAAAAGAGTTTATTGTAATGGGCCAATAACGATTGATCGAACCTTGAGGAAGGACGCGAATTCACAAGCGTCATCATCAACGAACAGACACATACATACACACAAAAACACAGAAGGGTACTTTGTTAGTTATTCGAGTATGACTTAACTCAAATAAAAAATTATTTTCAGTTAAAAAGACGATCATGCAAAATAATAATCGATTTTTCACGGTTCAGTTATTTCATCTCGAGGTCGTAAAATTATCTTGGATCTGCAAAATTTTCAATTGAACAACCGCAAAACATGTGGTGATTCGTGTAATTGACTTTTGAATGAGTCGAATCATTTTTCAAGTTGAATAGAAGCTGCTGATCCTTTTTACTGGCAAAAAAAACACAAGAAAATCAGGAAAAAAAAGGGGCGTATGAGCAAAAAAATTGCAATGAAATAATGGGGAATCGATTTCTGGGCGGATACAGTGTATTTTGCACTCGTCTTACACACATTTTTCACTCCCACACACTTAGGCGAAAGAAGATGGCAAAAAGAGGGGGGGGGGGCAAGAGGGCATAAAGAGCAGGAACGGATATGGACGAACGCGTATGGCACTGGGACAAGGTTGCCAGGGGCCCATAACTATCGGGGCCTGACACATAACACAATGCACGTCTCCTCTTTTGCCTCCCAATATCCACCTCCACCAATGTCTTCTCGAAAATAATCTCCCACCCTTGCTCGAAAAAAAAAAAATGTGCTGTCTCTCATTTTTTTTCTCCTTTTTCCTCTTCAACACACAACATAGCAGCAACCCACCACCCCATGTTCCATGTTCGCGAACGTGAGGAGAGTCTCTCCCCACCATTAATTCTCGTATTTTTTTCTTTCATTATTTTTATTCTTCTTTTTTTTTTAGGTTCACCGCGTTTTTGCCAGTTGTCTTCACAAGTTCGGCACGATCCCCAGTGAGTGACTCCTGTGTTTTCGTTCTTTGAGTTGCAGTTTGATGAAACAACGAGTCAGTTGAAGAATCAAGTCCCCAAAAGAGATAGATAGATAAATTTATTCAGTCTTGGATTTGAGAGTCCATCAGACCAAGATAATACAAGAAATATTGTGTTGAGATGTTACACAGTAACCTTATATGATTTTCACATAAATAAAAAATTAAATTTTCAAATTGCTAATTGAGAGAAAAAGAAAGAGAAAATAATATAGAATAATTGATTTTTTGCAAAGAGAAGTGGTGAAAGAAATAGTAAAAATAATAGAAAAATAAAATAAAATAACAAAATTTTTTAACAAAATTATTGAAATTATTGAGAGAGAGACTCATCATACTATTTCACCTCAACTCAATTAATTCATTTTTTTCTACAGTGTTAATAGAAAAAATTTCGAATTTTTTCCAGATTTTTAATTAATTTCTCCTTTTTTTTTTTTTTTACTTTGCTTCACTGATATTCAATCCGCGTGTAATTTACTCCCCACCATTTATTTGCTGAGCGAAATTCGGGCGCCGAAGAAATATTCACTGGACAGTTGTGTTTTGATCGTGCAACTGAACACGCTGAGAAAGTTTTCCGTTGGAGAGTAAAAGAAGACGAAAAAAAAAAAAAGACAAGTGAGATGAAGATTTCTTGAGATTTTTTTTTCAATGAAAAAATTGTGAAGAGTTTTTTTTCTGTTTTTTTATCTTCTCAAGCTGGAAAGATGGTAAGTTTTCGTTTTTCCTTTTTTTTTTTAGAGAGAAAACCCTTTCTTTGATGCGAAAATAATTGTATGTGTGTACTTTTAATTTTTTTTTATTAAAGAGAGAAATATGTGTGCGAGAACACATGAATAACTCAGTAATTTCACACTCACATTCCAATTATCGCATACCACACGACGACTTTATTAAAGGTGGCAAATGTTAGAGACCCCTTTAATCTGTTGTATTATGACTTGTCTGTTTATTCGCATAAAACAAGTGTAATTAACATTATGCGAGTTTTGAGTGATTGTGTATGCACTAGCTCGTGCTCTCACTGCAAAGCACTATAAATCCTTTGCATTTTCTTTATTTTTTTTTCCCTTGAATACAAAACACGTATATTTGTGTCTCATCTTAATGAATAGGTGGAATTAGAAAATGGTAGAAAAAAAAAACGAAATATCGAAGACGTTACTACGATTTATGGCCTAAATCGTATCTTCAAGAGGCACTCGAGGTCGTGCAAGTCTCGCAATTAAACGAATAATTTTCTCAATCAATTAAATAAAAAATAAACGTTGAAACACAAGAAAAAACCACAAAGAAAAATTTAATACTTTGAAATGTAAAAATTCGCCAATTTTATTTTTTCCCATCAATTATTTTTATTGCTCAAGTGCCTCTGATAATTCGAGAAAAAAAATCACGCAATGAAAATAAAATTGTGCAAAACACAATTCACTCGAAACGTGCAAAAAAAAAAAATTGAAAAGAAACCGATAAAATTGAGAAGACTATCCATTTCGAATTAATGAATAGACTATTGTATCATCCACGTATGTGTGTTACAAAGTGTTTCACAATTATCATTTTTTATAAACCCCAACAATTGCATATTTGAAATTATTTTTTTTATATTATTATTGCAAAGCTCACGAACTTTGACCCTCCAAGTGTATGCAATTATTTTTAATATTTCTCACTTTTTTTTATTATTATTTTATTTCAATTGAACTACTGGCTCTGCTGCTGCTGCTGCAGCACTTGATAATAATCTTACGCCACTGAGTTGACGCGCAAAATTGTTCCTGTAATTAAAAGCCACAGGATTCATTTTTTTATATCTTAATTTATAGTGTCTTTCTCTTTATTCTCAGATTATTATCATTTTTTCTTTTAAACCATTTTTATTTTTAATTTAACTATATATCGATGACCTGCGGTTTACGTCAACGCGGATAATTAACCGTCTCTCTGACGAAAGAATTGAATAAAGTCAAATTAATTTTTAATAAAGAAGTCTCTTTTGAATTTAAAGGTAGTTAATGAATACAATAAAAAAAATACTGCACAGAGCAAAAAAAAGTGGTAAAAACAATCAAATATTGAGGCAAATGGTCCTTAGCTAAATATTTTTGTGAAATAATTTGAAAAAGACACGTTTACAGATTTAGTCACAACTAGTCAACGAATTAATTCATTTTTATGTACTTAGTCATTGAATTTTTGTCTTTAAATGTTGTGAATTAGTTGAATATTATAGTTAATTGAAAATGAATAGTGAAAAAGAGCAAATTAAATTTTCTCTGTGTTTCTCAATTTTATTTTTAATATTATGGCAACTTACATTTATCTAAAGAGCCTGAAGAAGCTCCTGATCAGGAGTGAAACGTCACGAATTTAGAAAATAAATGTAAAGATTGACATTTAAAATTTATTTTATTTGTTCCAAATATCCCACATAACCTTTAATTAAATCTACAATAATATGGACGCAAAAACACACAATAATAATGAAAAAAGCTGTTGAATTCACTGAATTTAATTAATTTTTTTAATTATGAAAAAAAAAATATTTGCAAAGGACCAATGGCATCAATATTTTATTCCTTTAACCATTATTTTTTTTCTCATTTTCGCATTAACTGTTTTAATGTCCTGTAGAATTGTAGGTAGCGTGAAAAATAAAAGCGTGAGATACCAACCAAAAAAATTAGCTCCTTTAATGCATAAGAGAATGAGGATTTACCTGACCTTGCATTAAAATTAAACAATAAATGGATACTATCTCTTTGTAAATTGCACAATCGAAATAATGATTTTTCTACTTACAAATGAAGCTTGTATTAATGGATTGAATTGAGACTTAATGTAATGACATTCTAAAGCCTGTTTAAAACACCAAAGACATCAAGTAATTTTTTTTTCTTGAAAAAAAAAAAAAAAAGTGAAAAAACAACTCATAATTATATTCAACGATTGTATTAACCACTGATGTAAATCTTTCTATATTCAAACCTATTGTAGGAAAAATCAAGTGGTTTTAATAGCTACACAGGAATTTTAACAGTTTTCATCTACGACAAATTAATGACGTACTTTTATATATGTTGTATTATGCAATAGCCTCGAGTTAAGGTCTACGACCAAGTACGTAATGCATGGGATGGGTACGCGACCGGGCAGGGTCACTTGTTAAGTAGAAAAAAGAAAAACGAGAAAAAAATAAATTAATAATAACGTGTGTCTCCAAGTGTTTGAGTCCTTGTCTATTAAGGTAGTTCTATACCTGCACGATTTTAAAGATTAAAATCTGCAAATAAATTTCAACTGAAAGCTTATATAAATCTTAAGTATCTCGTGAAATTTCTGATCAATTCGCCGTTTTGAGTTTTGATCAATAATAAATAAGAATTAAATAAAAATAACAGGGTGGCTTATGGGCTAATACAGATTTTCGCACTGTTGGGTAAAAGATTAAAATCTGAAAAGTGTCTTAAGAAAAAAGGGGAAAAAACGAAATTTACGATCCAATATGAAAATTATGGACAGTCTCATAATTTTGTAATGAGTGATTGTTTTTCAGCATGAGGGAAATACGTGAATATGCTAGTCAAATGGCATACTAGTGGTTCATGCTATAAATTACAAATAATTAATATAATTCCTAGATTCTTCTTCAAATCTGCTTTAAACACCAAGAAGTAGGTTTTCAATCATAAATATTGATTTTTAGGTAATTTTTCTGATTAATTCTTGCTTGCCATTCAACGACTAGTGCGAAGAAGTATAGAACTGCTTTAAATTTGAGAATACCGTTCATCAAGTTCGAAAAAAGGCGTGATGGTATTAGATTCAAATGGTCCACTTAAAGACAAAGTTGCGTAAATCCTATGTTTATATAAGGGAAGGTGGGACCGCATGGATATAAGGGGTGAAATGAACACATCTGAATTTTTAGGCATATATTATGGAAAACTCTTGAAATTAATAGAAATATTGGCGAAAGATTGTTTTTGATAATTTCATTGGGAAGCTGAGGAAATTTTAGGCGGGAAATAAATGCCGGAATGAATTTGTTTGGATTTTTGGCGATTTTGACTTTTTTGAGCATTCTAGAGGGGTACAATCCTTTCTTTTTTTCAAAATTTCCAGTTTTTTGAGGATATCTTCGGTTCTTTTTGTCGTAACGTAAAAATTCCGACGGGAGGTGAAAGGTGAGATCATTTGCCATCGATTCATGAGGTTTTCAATTTAAAAATATCGATTTTTAAGGTATCTATGGGTATTTTCGTGAAATAATCTTGTGAAACAGTTTTTGGCCTATAACTATCCCGAAAATTGATATTTTTGAATTCAAAACCCCATAAATCGATGGGAAATCAGCTCACCTTTCATTTGAGACCAACCCAAAATAGCTAAGACCAATAGAACCAGAGATATTTCCAAACAACTGAAAAGTTTCAAAAAAGGAAAAGCCTTTTACCCCTCAAAAATGCCGAAAAATATCGAATTTTCAAAAAAATCAAAAAAATACATCTGACATTTGTTTGCCGGCTAAAATTTCCTCAGCTTTTCAATAGAATCATCAAAAAAAATCGATCTCCAACCGTTGCATTACAGTCTCTATTTTGTGTCGAGGATTGACGTAAGCATTTACTCTGATTTTAATCGCCTCTCAATTTTCAAAACTTTGCTGCATTTTTATTTTTATTACGCAAAATTATGTTTTTTATGAAAAATTGCTGAGAGACTCACGAAGAGACTGCGAAAGAGACACTAAACTATTATGCACTATTACAGCACACACATATTACTGAAACCATTACAGAATGAGAAGAGAAGAATTCAAACCAAGAGGGCGACACCTCTCTCATCATTCTTTCTGCATAAAACAGGTTCAAAAGGGCGAATAACGTAATTTCCATTTCATTATTATTATTACATTTATCCATTTGATTTGGTGATTTAAAATCAGCCATTTGTCTTATTACATTTTCTTCAAGTGTTACTTTTTTTATTTATTTATTTTTATCTCAATTCTTTTCTTTTCACGCGATTAACCTCGTTCCGAGGTGACGTCCTCGACGCTTTTACGAGCGCAAATGTGTGTACTACCAAAGTAGTTTTTATGCAAAAATCGCTCGAGTTTTACATAAATGACAATTAATTTCGTAGATATTTTTTTATTTTTATTATTATTACAATATATTTATAGTTGTAATTTCACTGTATCGTGTTACAAATCATTTGCATGTATTACAAATGAAATTCAGCTTTTCGCCTGCAAAAATATATACATTGCAGCATATTTTACCTTTTTTTTTGTGCAAAAAAAACGTTTTTTTTGACACGATTGTGTTTTGATATAATCGAAAGTTAATGTCGTGATTCGAGAAAGTCACAATATTGACGCAAGCATTCGAATACACTCATGATCAATTGAAATGTTGTATGATAATGAGGAGGAAAGACCGAGGATGCATCACCTTCGCAGAGGATTTTCTTCATCCACGCATAAATATTGAAAATGCAGAAGAAAAAAAAAAAAAAAAAAAAAAACTAAACATAAATTTACGCCAAGTCCGTTTCGTAGAACATTTTAATTGTTCATTTAAAAATTCAAGGATTAGTCATGACGAAGTCAATTGAATTTGAATGAAGGATTCTCTGAAATTTCAATTAAATAAGTCGATTTGAGTTTTGAGCATCTCCTCTGAATCATATTCATATTGAACAATATAAAAACAAAAAATTATGTAAAACTCGATAAATTCACATAACAGTAGTATTATCACGATCTAGATCTCTTCAACTTTTACACTTAAAAAAAAAAAACAACAATTCAAGGCTCGTTACGTTATTTTCATATCACCTTCTTCGAAGAGCTGAGGTTAGGGTCGAGTGTAGTGAGGTTCAGGGAGGACATGATAATGTACATTCAAGTAGGTAGAAAATGCGTGGGTAGTTTTTCTTTTCCGTATTAAGTAAGAATAATGAATGAATAAGAATTCACCATTATTTTTGATTATTATGAAAACACAAGTGGAAAATCGCATCCTGATGATATGCTTATAGCTTTATCTGCTAATTCATTAGCAATTTCCTTCTAAATTGTCAATATTTTTTGAATAGACAGAGGATAATTTTAGATAAAAGTTCTTCTGATTATTGAAGTTTGAGGTTATTTGAATATTGGACAGAAGAATGAATATTAGAAGTCGATCTTCTAATTTATTTCCTAAAATCGCGACATTTCGCTTCTGATTAGAAGCTTCTTCAGGCTCCTTAGATAGGCTGAAGAAGCTTCTAATCAAAAGCGGAACGTCGCGATTTTAGGTAATAAATGTGAAGATTGACTTCTAATATTTATTCTTCTGTCCAATATTCCAAGAACCTCAAAAGTCAATATTCATCATCATGGATGACAACAAAAATGAAAAGTTCTTCTGATTCTTTCTCATTGATACATAGTAGAACAAAAGTAAAAAGGTATAGTAAAGACTCGTTAGGGAGAATGTTTGGAAAATTCACAAAAGTTATACATTTCACTTTAGGAGTCTTGATTTCATAAGATTGTCCATTATAATCGATGATTTAGTCTTTCTATATATGTTCTCCAATGAAAATAGGATTTTTCAGCTTTGATATCGAAATCAATTATATTGATATACAATATAGATATCGATATTGATTAGTATAAAAAAAATGAGTAAATTCGAGAAAAAAACGGCAGATCCTCAATGAAATTCATTTATTTTCGTTAGCAGTCTAATGTTCATCTAATCAGCATACTCGTATTGAAGTTCAGATTGCATTTATAGAGAACACATATTGTCGTGCAATTAAGATCCGGTTTTATACTTGAAGAACTTGCTTTTTGGAGAGAAAGAGAGAGGAGGAGAAAAACTCGTGAGGGAGTAGAAGAAGAAAACGAGTCTACAAGGTACATTTACCTCTTTCGTTCTCTTTGTTTCGAATGCGTATACAAAGGAGGCATAAGTTTCCCCAACGAATAAATTACCGCCTATTATGTAGAAGAACTATAATAAACTATATTTTTTATCCTTTCAAAATACTTTAGTTTTGTTCTTTTCTTATTCTTCCTCTATTTGTGAAAAAAAAAAAATTGCCATTAATGTGGAGATGTTGCTTGTTGCTTGTTGTTGAATTCTCTTGAGTAAGAAGTTAACGAAAATTGGCGTCCTTGCAATCTTGTATATATAACTGTTCGCATTCCACATTGTCCCTCCTTCACTTTATAGATCCTCTCTCTTATTCTTATTCTTCTTTCAGTGATTCTCCAGCATTTTTAAATTTTCAACAGTTGAGCCAAGGTCCGGGATCCTCCGTTTTTTTTTTCCTTCCAACATCATTGGAGATTGAATTAATTATATTTTAATGAAATCCTGGAGATTAATTTTTTTTTAACTGTTAAATTGTAAAAACCCTTGGACACAGCCCTGTCTTCGGAATTTCTGCGTTTTTTTTCGCAGTTAATTTAATGTCCCTGATATTTATCGCTATACTTGGAACTTCTTTTCCTCATATTTTTCCTTTTCAAATGCAAAATACAAACGGAAGTCAGAATACAAAGTTTAAACTATTTGCTCGTAAATGCTTCATTATAACTTCAGCTATTCATGCGTATGATTTGCAAAAAAATGAAGCATTAAAATCAACAGATATTTTAAAAACTTAAATTAATATCTAATTCATCTTAAACACTTTCCCATTCAATGCGAAAGAAAGTAATTGTGAAAGTTGAGACCTTTATTAGGAAGTTCATGGAGAATTTACAACCAATTTGTGCAAAAAAAAAAGAAGAAGAAGATAGAATCGATGACAGCAAGTCCATTGGTCTCTTTCATGTAACAGCTCAAAACTCTCACTTTGTTCTTCATCCTACTCATCATAAATAATGTTATTTTTATATTTCTCTCTTTCTCTTTCTTTTCTGCCAAGCAATATTCATTTCTTTATGTGGCAACGATTTGCTTCCTCAACGTGGCAAAGATCCTCTCATTATTCTCAAAGTAAAAACCGCAGTGTTGTGTCTTCAGTTTCTTCTGTTCTCTGAATGAAATCGTTTATGTTTAAACGAAGAAGAAAAAGAAAAAACGAACAAAACTGGAGATTCTATGTTTCAATTTATCATCAAAGAACATCATTTTCCGTGGAAATAATCTCCTACCTTGTAATTGAATTCAATTACTGCTAATTTCTGTTCCATTTTAATCAGATGATCTGACCTTGCTCATGATCTTGCCCTTCACGTTTTTTCTCTCCAGCTGGAAGATCATTGGGATGCCAAAAATTTGACGCTAATACTAGGAATTGATCCAATTTTGAAATAGCCGGGGGGCATCAAATTGAAAAATTACAATCCATTTTTTGTTTTTATTCAACTCTGAACATCATGACGAATGTATTTCGATTTGGCCTTCATCATTGATTGATTAAACTTTTTTTTTGCAAGAGTTTTATATGCTTTTCCAAAAAAGAAATCGCGCTCATTAGATTGAGATTTCATTTGGCCTCGATCAGCTGCTTTTTGGTCGATTTGAATTAAAATAGTTATTAGAACATAATCTGATGATTATTTCTTTCGTCTGAAATAATGAAGTTTTTAATTAGGTTTCACTTTAATCCAAGTTCTCCATAAAATGATGAATAATTGAATTTTAACAAATCAAACTTTCGAATTGTCCATTGATCCATTCAATGACAATTACAAAAATTGTCTGTGCAAAAATTAGCGATGAGTAATTGTGAATTCGTTGCAGCTGCGTCATGCATGAACTTGAGACAATTATAAAAAAAAAAGTGTAAAATCAACGTAGCAAAGTAATGAATCATTTTACTGATAGATTCAACTGTTTAAGTGTAAGGACACTAATTACTAGAGTAACGGGTTTTTCACACAGCTAATAATTTCCTTATTGCTAATGCAGGTAATTTTGAATAGCAAAAAATACGGAAGTATCTCATCCTCACAAGATAGAATAAAAATATTAATTCAATTATGATTAAAATTGTAGATTCATCATCCACGCATATTCATGAAAAAGCATTGAACACAATGCTTTATTACAATAAATTGAATTCCCTGTTTTATAACAACTGTTTACATTAGGAAAAAAGCAAAAGAATCTTTCTCAACTCTTGGCAAAAAAGAAATCATGAAGAATACCATCTGCCTTGTTCTAAAAGTATATGGTTTCATAATTATTTGTTACGAGTTTGTGCTGATGACAATTCAAAAGAGAATACAAGTGCAAGAACATGAAAAGAGAAGAAAAAAAAAACATAGAATTTCGCAATAACATGAGTTTAAAAAGACACGATTTGCAAAATAGTGGATTATTATATGATTGTTTATTCACCTTCTATTTCCTACCTATAATTTTTGAATGACTCTAAGATAAGTAGGTTTTTCTTATAATCATATATGAATGGGGAAACCAGATCCGTAAGTGGTTACATTCAGAAAGACTCTTAGATTGAGACTAAATTACAGTCAACAGAGACAGGTTTTCGCCATATAAAATAGATAGAGAGAGGGGAACTAGAGAGGAGGCTCGTCTTCGTTTCAAAGACTTATTTATATGTTTTTTTTTTTTCTGTCCTGTTTGTCGGTATTACTACTTGTATTTGTCACGACAGTTAGAAGCTAAAGCCATTTGCGTAAGAATTCTTAGGCATCTTCACCCGCGCTAACGTAATTCTCAATAATCACTGGGGTCTATCTCTCTCTCCATGTCTCACAAACACCATGCTAACCAACGACCTGTCGCTAGGTTGATTTAGATCCTGGTTGGGTGCAAGGTCGTACCCCTATCGGGAACACCGATGACGCTAGAAGACACATATATGAGAAAAAAGAATTCACACGCGTGCATAGCAAGAATTCTTTTTTTTTTTTCTTACATCTGCCAGACTAATTTGGTTCTTCTGAATTTGGGAATCACGACTTTAATCGCATCATATTGAAATAGTCATATCATAATGTTGGCAAATTTTTAGCAAAGCAAAAAAAAATGAAGATACAATTTATGTTAATTGCTGTAATTGGAATTGCTGTCAATGCCATTAAAAGTATATTCACATAATTTCAAAGAAGAATTTGCGGATGTTGATCTGATAAAATGTGAAAAAAAAAAAAAAAAAATTAGTCCAGCGACCTGTTTGAGACTTGCTCACGACCAAGGTCGTTCACAAAGTCTTTGTCGATCCTCGAAAAGATTCCTGGGAGCGTTTTAACAGCTTCAAATAATTCACCACAAGAGAGCAATCATCTTGCATCTAATGGTTATCAGGGTTTTTTTCATTTTTTATTTTTTTTTTCATGGAACTGTGATTGGTGAAAGGACCCAGGTTGCAATTTCTCAGACTCACCAGGCAGCGAAGGATCAAGATGACTTGAAGCAAAGAGAAAGAATCAAGATGCCATGAAGTATATTCATCCAAGAGCCCCCAAGGTCTTCGTAAAAAAATTCATGCTCCATCTTTGCTTGAAGTGAATAGGCAATTTCATGGTCAACGATCCACCCTTTTAGTACAGAACCCAAGCCTTCATACCCTATCGACACTTGAATCTTTCACACGGTCATTCCTCTCTCTCTCACCATCCCTCTTCAGACACAAATAAATAAACTCTGAAAAATCCAGCCAGCCATTCATCAGCTCCAAGGACTTTAATCTTTCTCTCAAGTATATATGGCAGACTTCTTCCGGGTTTGTTAACTAAAATTCCGAAAGAATTTTCTCAATACTCGACATTGTATGTCTTTCCAAAAATATACCGATGTCTAGACTTTTTGTATTATTCAGTAGTGCCTTCCATTTGAAGCTGGATTATCTTGTTATTATCACAGAATTTGATTTTGTCCTACTGGTTATGCTAGGTCGGGGTGATTCTACAGGCGTGGTTAAAATAATACGAAGCCTTTCACTTATCTCTCTGTGTGCGCATATAACACTGACAACACAGTCGACTTTTCGTGGGCTGAGCTGTTCACCTTCGGCCTTCGAAAATGTGATTGCCCCTCTAGTAACAGAGTCAGCAGAATTCTGGACTATCGTTGAATGATCTGGGAGATCTTAGAACAAGTTAGAGAGCAGTTCCGCTTTTTTTTTGTCATCAGTTGCTAAAAATCTCCTCCAACTATTCACGCGCATGTGTTTGCGAGTGGATTCGAACCACCCTGTGGCTATCATTTGCCATCGTTCATTCCTCGAAGTGACGGGAGAGTCTATATACAGCTAAATCTGAATGTACACAGGGCCCCAACATAGCCAGATGAATATTCCTGTACATTCCTCGACCCTCGGACTCACGGCCATTTTACGCACGAACGTCATAATCACGTGCTTTGTTATATTCAATTTTTCGTTCCTTCTCCACTTCAATTGCAAAAGGGTAAAAAAAAGAGGGAGCTTGAGAGGCGAAAAAAAAAGGAATGCCAGTGAAGTAAATTGAAAAGATGAAAGTAAAGAACAAATTAATGTCCATTAAACGTAAGTTGAAACAGGATCATGAAGTTTTATCTGAATGTGAAAATCTCAATGGTAAATTAACAAAATCAAATAATGGAGACTTTTATTGCTGCTTGAACAGCACTTGTTGTTAATAAAATTTTAACCTGTGGCAAATTCGAGGTCTGACAATAAAAAAACCATCGGAAATGAGTAAAAGGGAATGGTAGCGTGAATTTTTTTTTTCAGAAAAGAAAAGAAAAGAAAACGAATTTGAAAATAGAATTCTATCGTTATCGTAATTGGCAATGGTGCGAAAAGTCTTGGTGGATACTTGGTATAAAAATTAATGAGAATAACAATGAGCTTTGAAAGTTCCGGGTTTGGATAGAGTTGCATGTCCCTCGGGCGTAGACGCTCGAGATAAAACTTTGTCATTCTCAAATCCGGGACAAATCTTGAGAGAAAATCTCCTTTGTATTCACAATGGAACTCAACGTTTTATATCTTATCGGGATAATCAGTAAAGTTTGTCGAATCTTAATGAAGTTAAAAGAGACACCCGCAGGGGAAAAATAGATATTTCAATGGAATAGTTGGAGATAGAATTTTGTCAATGATTCCATTGAAAAGCTGAGGAAATTTCCGGTGAAAAATATGTGTCGGAATAGATTTTCTGGCTTTTTTTGAAAATTTTCCTTTTTTGATCGAGATTTGGAGGTATTCTTGGTTTCTATTCTAGAGAAAATTCACATTTTCGGAAATATCTCCGGTTCTATCAGTCGTAGCGAGTTGCAGGTGGTATCAAATGAAAGGTGAGCTCATTTTCGATTAATTTATGGGTTTGGAAAAAAAAATTACGATTTTCCAGAAAGTTACGGCTTATTTTATGAAAATCAGTTTATGCCCTCTAAATCCTTCAAAAATGGTAAAAAATAAATTTTCGACCATATGAATTGATGGGAAATGAGCTCAGCTTTCGATTGCGAGCAACCGCGATTTGCTGCGACCAATAGAACCGAAGATATTGCCAAAAAGGTGAATTTTTGCAAAAATGGAAAGGCTTTTACCCCCCAATCTTGACCAAAAAAATGGGATTTTCCAAAAAATCAAAAAAATTAATTTTGTAAAATGTTTTCTAACGGAAATTTTCTCAACTTTTCAATGAAATCATCAGATAAATTCTATCTCGAATATTTGCTACTGATTTCGATCAATCATCCACTTTCAAAACCTAAAAAGCCACCAAAAATGTGTTTGTTTCACCCCTCATCTTCTTTTCCATATCCCACCTCGACACTTGACTCTAATTAACAGAGCAGAAAGAAGCAACAATAGTCCAAAGTTTCACTCGCCGGACTTTATTTACTGATGAACAATTGCAACCAGTAAACAGCAAAAAAAACCCACAAACTGAAAGATCGAGATCACCAAAGTGAGTCAGGTGTATTGCGTGGGGCTTTTGCGTTACCTTGAATGACCGAATCGTAATATTTTTAATTCACCATTCACTTCCGGGATGAGTTAAATACAGTGACAAATTAAGCGAACAACAAAAGTACAACAATCAGTCATGTTCGAATAAACAATAGTCATCTATTGATAATCTGACAAGTAAAGATGATGGTAAATACTTCAAGAAAATATGAAGAACCAAGTCATTACATCAACTTTGAGTGAATATAATTGAAAATCTAAAGGATCCGACCCACTCTATATGATTCTAACAACCCTCTGCGTTGCAAAATCTCCAACGATCGCAACATATGTACAACAATTGCACAAGATATATCCAACGAGAAGGCCTGATGCATCCCATTGCGTTAATACGAGGTCAACCTGTGGATTTATTATTCCATATGTGAGCTAATCAAAAATATGCTGAAAAATAATAATCATTCCCATAAAATAAGGATAAAGAAAAACACAAAATAAAGCAAGTGTCTCCTTATTTGAAATACACTTGTTTTCGGTGATAAAGAAGTGATTCTATTGAAAATTGTCTTCAATGACAGGCACTAATTCAACATCCACCCAATTACTGCATCCTTCATTATTAACTGCAACTTTTCTATCACATGGATACGCTCGGTATAGAGCCTTGGATAAATCCCTCTTTCATTCACGCCTCCATCGCGTGTGACCACTATTCTCCCTTGAGAATAAAAAAATTAACGACATAATTCTTTTTCTGCAATTCCTTTTTGTTATTAACTTCTTTTTTCTGAAGATCATCCAGCTAAGATTCCTCTTCAGAACAATAAAAATTAATGAGATGTGCAGTTTTTTAACGTACTTCCGGATATGTAATATGGTCGTCTGCTAATCACAAAAGAGACATCTGCATAATCCTTGTGGATTTTAGAAGACCAAGTTGTGTTCAGCGATGTGCGAGCACAATTTTTTTCCTTCCTTCAGAGTTGGAAAAAAAAAATTTGAATTTGAATTAATCAGAGTTGCAGAATATAAATCAGTTCGATATGAATTATTAATGTAGATCTGCTAATTCTTAGATTTCAGCGATTTTTTTGTTCTCTTTCCATACGCACTTCTGCCTTCAATAACAAAAAATTTCTTGGAAATATAAAAAAAAAATGATAATAATAATATTAGCTAATTAATTTGAAAAAGGTGGCAAACTCGCAAAAATTCCTCAGCTTTGAAGAAAAATGAAGTGTGGCTCCTAGGTCACATAACAATGTAAATCTCCAAAATAACTGCTAACATTAACGGTACAGAGACCACGAAAAAAATGTAAGAAATGTTAAATTCATGACACAACATGGGCTATTCGAAAAATTCAAACATCACGATAAGTAAAACCTTGACCCGTTGAAAAGAAAAAAAGAAGAAAGAAAGAAAAAAAAAATGGAAAGATCATTAATATTTCTGATATTTCCCTTTAATTTTTTCTCCTCTTCCATTTTCTAACGGAAGGACAAAGATGTTATTGCAGAATTCTCTTCTGTAGTTGGTAATTGTCTAAATAGCCGGACAATCAACTTATGTATTCCTGAGTCACACGATCAACGTTCTCGTGACTCTTTCAGCAATTATGAGTGCATAATTGCCTTCGCAGTTACTAGATTTGTCTTAAAAAGTGTACATGAAAAACCATTTAGCCATAAGAAAAAAAAAAAAAAATGATGAAAAAAAAAATGAGATGCGTCAAAATAATATTAAGCTGCTAAATGGACGCTATTACTCAATACCATATCGAGATGACGATTAATTACTTTCTCCACTCTCGAGAATATCCCAAGATAAACGATTACGTTATGCATAAGTGCTTTATTTTTCATCTCCTGTTACATTTGCATCATAAAACAAATGAGTGAGACTATGAAAAAAGACATTTATATACCATCATTCGTCTATTAATTTGTACAACTATTGCGCAATCGAACTTCTGGTTAAAGTCACACAAAAAACGTCGTCAACCTGTCGAACAAGTGTTCATTTCCGAGTCTTCACTTTCTTTTCAAATTTATTATGTCTGGGGCATTCCCATTAATCTTTCTCTCTCAAAGTGAGAGGTGTAATTTTGCATTTGTCTAAAAAAATAAAGACGTGATTTTTAGTATTTTTTCAAACGATCGTAAAAATGTTCCAGCTTCCTCACGTACTGAAAAGCTGCAAAAATCTGAAGAAAATGGAAAGAATCTCGTGAACTCATAATTCATTCTGAGAAAACTTTTTTTGACATTACATCTGGAGAAAATTGTAATCATTAAAGCATTTTTGCAAAAAATGCAGAAGATGCCCTTTCTTTTAAAACATTCGTGACTTCCGACACGTTTCAGTCCTCATTTCTTTCCCCAAGAAAGTTCGACTTACGCAATAATTACACTTGGCTTAAGCCAAATCATTTGAACAGTCGAAAGAGTCGAAATCCCCAAGGCACACATACTAATTCAATACGCGTAATTTCCCATATATTCAAATGATCGTTACGTATTAACACTGTGTGGTTCCTCGGATATTGGGAAGGGAAGTTACGTGCTGTGTGCTACGTATGCCTTTTTTTTTTTTCTCAAGGCAAAGTGAAAACACTGAAATTCTCGAAAGAAGGAAGTCGAAGGTGAAATAACGACAATGACACGACAAAAACTGATCACAATTTTGCAATCTCTTTAATTTTATTTGAGATGAGATGAAAAAGAAAAAAGAAAGAAAATAAATTCTAATTATAACCATGAAGTTCTGAAACATGCTTATCATGATGTGAGTCAGCCCGGAGTTTCCATCCACAACATACATAATATGAATCCGCAAATATGCGATATAACGGGCTGATATTGTCACGGAAAAAGATCTTTCAGTCCAAGTTCATCGAACTTGTGCTTTTTTTTTAAAAAAAAAAAGCACACTCCAATAAAGAATTCATGAATCGTATGCCTTCACTTGAAGGCATACGATTCCGTATAGGCGTTACGTATTCCCTCGGCAGATCGAGAGATATAAGCTGCTAAAAAGAGAGGAAGCATAACACAAAAAGAAAAGAAAAAAAAAAAAGAGGGTACACAAAAACGAAAGGAAGGTAGTTACGTGGTTAACATCCAGTGCAATCCCCGAGTTCATGACCATCAATGTCAGGGTCCTCCTTCAGCCACGCGAAAAATCAATTCTCGCACTGGACACAAACACAAACACACAATTCAACAATGGAAATAGTTACAAAATTTGAAGATGAATCATAGATAGCTATCGTATCATAAAACTCGTAATTAATTATGAAAATTACGAAATTGATGATCAATGGACGCAATCAAGATGTTTCTTTTGTTCCTCCAGGAAATATTTCGACATTAAAGTTATATAGATATATATTTTAATGAAGGTAAAGAAACACAATGGGAATTCTGGCGACAAATGTATGGAAAGCTTGAAAGATTAGCATAAGACATTGGAAAAGCATGAAAACAATGGTGAAAAGCAAATGTAGATAAACAAAATTGCATATGCCAGTGATTGGCACGTTCCAGCACTATCGAATGTTCAAATGTTAGGATATAAAGTAAAAGGCACTGGTAACAAGTCACCTAGTGTATTATTAAAAAAAAACGTACACCTTCACCAAACTCTTGAGAAGTTGTCTAATGAAGCGAAAAAAACTCATTCCTACAACTTCGATCTGAGAAAATTTGAATTTTCATCATTGAAGAAACGAGATAATCGATATTTTTTGATGAAATAATACTCGAAACAATTGAAACATCCGGGTTGCAAGTGATTGCATTGGTTGGTATCATTAAATGTTCAGGATACGGGTGAAATCCTGGCCCCCATCTGTATTCAAACGCCCACGTGGCTGTGCCACGTCACTAGGAGAACGCACATTGCAAAATTCACCGTCGAAACAGCGCGTTATTATCACTATTATATTAAGAAAAAAAATAATAAAAACTAAAAGGAGATAAATAAATAATAATAATAAAAAAATGATAAAAGTGCTACTACGATTAAAGGCTTTTTACGTATCACGATGAAGGAAACCAGCGAGGATAAAAGTGAGTGTATTTAAGGTCGGTAATTGTAGAAGGGAAATCACGAGCAGCAATCCCTTGTTAAACGACCTCGCGATCACAATCGGAAGCGATCCATCCCCGATTGGTACAGAGACTTTAAATGAATAAAGTTAATTAATTTCATGTCGTCAATTAGCCTAAATTAGATTAAAACAATTTAATTTGCCCTTTTATCCTTGAATCCCTATCAACATGGAAGAATTTATTTTGCAGCAATTGTCTAACTTGCGGAAGTTAATGGTCAAGCTGACCTTGTTAAGTTCTAATTTAATTGAAGTGAAGTGTGGTACTTCAAGAAATGAACAACAAATATTTATTTTGAATCATAACAAAAAGAATTTTTGAAGGTGCCCTTGATCCCCTGTCACTTCAAGTTCCTGTTCATTAAAATATAACTATTGAATATATTTCTACTCATTGCAAATTGAAGTAGTACACAAAATTTCTGAGACTCTCAACGCTTACTTGGACTGAGCGAATGGATTTTGTGGTTGCGGTTTTTTGCCTTGGAAAACCAAAGAGTTGCAGGTGGGGCAGAGACACGCCGCTCCTCATTCCTTTTTTTTTCTTTTCTTAGTATGAGAATAAGAAAAAAAAAATCCAGTGCATCAGATTGGGAGATTGAATTTATGACCTCCGTATTGCGTTCAGGAAGGAAGTAAGTCCTTGCCCAGTATAGACACTCAATCAGAATACCTAATTAGGGGAGAATGACTTAAAAGTGCAGAATTATGTGGAACACAAGACGTGAATTCTAAATGCAGCAAAAAAAAAAAGAATGAGATGAATTACAATTTTAATGAGAAAATTGTCCATTTGACAAATGCTGAACAGTATGATTCTAAAAGATAGATTGCAACAATTATGTTGGGGGCACAGGGCCATCTGAAACTAACGATAATTCAAACAGCCTGATTACAGAGGTATCGCTTTACCCGCATATGAAGTCAAGATGCAAGTGGTGTTTAGGTGACTTACGACATGTTTACCAATAGAATTTGTGTATCTGACATTACGTTTACATTCTGTAACACCAAGTTTTCTCCAAATGCTTATGAAATAAGCCTACGTGTTTATCTGATCTTGAAATAACACTGACGTCAATATCAATTTTTGACTTTGTCTACTACAATTAATATAATAATCCTCCAAATGAACCAATTATCAAGCAAAAAACATGTAATTTGTTTGTCCTTGCCCCTGGCCGAGAGATCCTTCCAAGTATTTCAGGACGATTGATTCGACAACTTTTTGAAAAATCTGTGTTTACGAATATGCTACCCAGAAATTCGTAGATCCGGGCTGCTGAGATATAGATAGAAGCCAGACTTGCCAGAATCACATATAGCTTGTACACAGGATTCAGGCAAAAGCGTTAAGTGGAGAACTGGTGGGTAGCCATGCTGTGTATAGCTGTGTTGAGTGGTGCTCGTACACAGAAAATACGAAGGTGGGAGATGCGAAGGTATATAAAACCGATCTTAGCCACTGTAAGAGCCAGTCCAAAAGCCAGATGTGGCGACTCTAGTCGCGCCCGAGAGTGCGAGAGAGATAATAACTAATTAGTTAGAGGTGGAGAACCAATCGGTACAACAGGGTGATTCTGTGCACGATTTTCCAATTTTACATGGTTTCCATAATACGTGGAAGTCGATATTAAGCGTGAAATAAAAGAAAGAAAAAGGTAATTTTATATCGTGAAACAGGAAGAGTGAAGTTTTTTTTTATTTATGAAAGACCGGCAGGATAGTCATAGCACAGAGCACTATTCACTGTCGTAACCGTTGGTGTTTTTTTTTTTTTTTTTTTTTTTGGAGGAAGAGCGGTTTGAAAAGAGTGGTAGGCCCTTCCGGATTTTCCACTCACCGCTGTTTATTTTTCTTCAAAATTGACAATTGGTGTTTAATCGGTGATTAAAGTTTGAAACTAAATTTGAACAATTGATCAATTTGGAATTGACAAATTTTTGTGGAGAATTTACGTTCAGGTCTCTTGTCAGAATTTAATTTTAAAATTGAAGAGGAGAGCCTGAAATGTCTGGAATTCGTATAAACATTGAGGAAGCATCAAACGACGAACGCTGGCCAACCGATCTTGAAGTAAGTTTGAAGCTGGAGAAAATTATTACGTGATTACTATTAACTTGATGATGATTTGGACGATGGAATTAAGACGAAAAGAAAAAAAGTATTTTATCGTAAAAACTTCTGCAATAAAGAGAATTCATTTGCCTTTTTTTTTCTTCTTCTTCTTCTTCAAAACTGACAATTTTCAACAACCCGCGCAACAAATTCTTGGACTTTCACGCAGCTATTCACGAACCGAGACTCCTGCGTCTCTCATAATACACATATATGCAAAAGAAATAAAATACCTGGCCTCGAAAAGGCTCAACGATTTTTCGTATCTTGTGTATGCACATTTAAATCACAGAACACGAGATGGAGATATAGCAGTAGTTAAGGAATTACGGTAGAGAGAAAGAGTAAAGAATTGTAAAGAAAGAACACGAAGTTACATTCAATTCGTAATACAACAGGGAATTACATGTATTCAGTGTATTATTACGCGATTGAAAAACGTGCGGGTGAATGGAATAATGTTGAATACCTAATAACGAGGTTACTAATTAATTTCAATGCATATCCCTTACTTTTACGCTCATATGGAATAGAAAAATAATATTTTTCTCAAAATTATTGACTCTTGAAATTGGAGAAATGGCTTTATTAGAGAGAGAGAGAGTCATTTCTCTTTGGCTTATGCAAATGAAAATTTTGATTAAATAATAGAGAAAGGACTTGGCCTCAGGCAATAGTTCACAGAATCACATGTTGAATATATTGAAATGTAATGGGCATTTCATTTTGTTATTAAATAGCTTCATTTAGTATCCAAGATAAGGATTCAAATTAAACTCCTAGCAAAGGTGATGGAGTTTGCGAGTATCCTTTGAACCAGGGTGAGGCGCCCTGGAGCAGCGATTATTCTTTATTTGCCTGTACTATTCAAATAACACAGGGAGGCGCGGGACGTTGACCTTTTCGGTCTTTTGAGATGCGCGGAATGTTTGCACATTCCGCAACAATAAGAGAATTGGAAAGAGAAAAACATGAAGATTTCATCTGAAATGACTCATTTTAGTATTATGCTTAATTGTTGATTGAGTAATGATATTTTTATCCCTTTATCATCCGTAACTTTCTCTCAATTTTTTTTCTTTTCATGCTTCTATCATTAGCCTATTCTTTCACGGGTTAGATCATTGATGACCTTGCTGATGGGAGGCGCCTCCGAATAAAGCACATTCATAAAATCAAAATTATTCCGATTTCTCTGCCTAATTTCCTATAATGTTTGACCTCTCAGACATGAATGATTCTTCAGAGTAAAAAAATTTGTCTGAATTTATTCACATTAGAGTCCTAAATTCACATCAAATTTTTCGCGATATCTCCTTTCAATAGTTGATTGGCGGCAATAAATGGAAAAACCTTCGTGAATGAATTCTGAGGT
This sequence comes from Aleiodes alternator, assembly GCA_963921955.1. NCBI lineage: Eukaryota > Metazoa > Arthropoda > Insecta > Hymenoptera > Braconidae > Aleiodes > Aleiodes alternator. The sequence continues at coordinate 3,968,818 of OY998105.1, read as the reverse complement.
CAGATATCGAATTCTTAAGGCGTCAATCGTCAACAGAATTTTCGAATTCTTTGAAAATCAATTAGTCACCTTGTATCTAGATCGTATTAATTAAATGATCAATGATGATAATTAACATATTTAATTGGTACTAATGATTAATTAATTCATTGACTTTGAGAAAAATAGCAAATAATCATGAGGAAGTGGAAATAGGCGAAGGCCATAACATTAGAAATAACGAAATTTTACAAGTAATTTCGCAAACACTATCTTGGGAATATGAAAAAAACAAACAGAGCCCAAAGGAGACGGACTTTTTTTTTCCTCGCTACTCCTTCTCTGCTTTCTATTATGTAAGACACCACTCCTAACGAAATTCAAATTAAATAACTTCCGATATTGCCACTTCATTGAGAAATTTCTCCAATATTTTAGTTTTGATGTTTTATATTGTGAAAATCGCAGGAATCAGTGGAAATATCCAAGATAGGTTGTCTCTGACAATTCCATTGGAAAGCTGAAGAAATTTCCGATGAAAAGCACGTGCTACAATTGATTTTTGAGAATTTTTTAAAAAATTAAACTTTTTTGGGTCAAAATCAGGACTCTAACCCTTTACACAATCAAAAAATTTCATTTTCTGAGGATATCTTTGGTACTATCGTTCACATCGATCTAGGGTCAGTCTCAAATGAAAGCTGAGGTCATTTATCATCGATTTATGTATTAGTCAATTTTTTTCATCGATTTTCAAGGTACTTCCGCAATAAAAACTAAATTTTTATGAACTGGCCTACAAGTAACTTAAAATTCGATGAAAAAAGAATTTACAACAACATGAGTTGATAGAAGATGATCTCACCTTTCATTTGAGATCAACCCCAGGTCCCTACAACCAATAGAACCAGAGATATGCCCAAAAAATTGAATTTTTCCCGAAATCAAAGGTGATTTGCCTTCAAATTTCGACCGAAAAAAATTGAACTTTCCAAAAATTCAGAAAAAATCAATTCTGACATGCGTTTTCCACTACAAATTTCCTCAGCTTTCCAATGAAATCATTAATAATATTCCATTTCAAACGATTCCATTGGAAATGTCCATTTTCCCCTTATAATGTAAAAAGGGTGCATTAAAGTTGAACATAGTGGACAATCAGATGGTATCTGATTAAAATAGTGGGAAGATTCCGTGGAATACGAGGAACATCACTAATCCGTGTGTCATCAAAATTACCAATGCCGTAATCTGAATGAATAATAATAATAATAAACGACAGATCATCATTTTATTGACGTCTTTTAATGTAAATACTAGATGGGTTATTACTTTAATGACCTAGAGTAGATTCCAACGGGCCTTAGGATCAGCTACGTTTAATGCCCGATGACATTTTAAAATAGAAAGATGAGAAAGAATGTTTCTTTTTTTAACACGTGAAATGAGAGAGGAATATTCGAATAAAATACCAATAAGCTCTTCTTCACGCATCATTGATGTTGTTTTCAGGTTTTTTTTTCCGGAATTCTAGTGATATTATTTTTATCATTGATTTGCGAGTTCGTGAAGAGTGATTAGTTTTTTCTGACAATTTTTTTTTTGCTCAATGATTGAATATTCATTGAGCAGGATTTTTTTTTGAGAAAGAGCTTCACAAATTATCCTGTTATTTCCTGATGACAATTTCAGTTAAAATTAAGTTTTTGTGATTGTGGAGGTCACGATAGCACGTGCCAGGAAAAAAAAAAAACCTGAATATTCCCCATTCTCCTACAATTCCAGTCTAACGGTGAATTGACACAACTTATAGAAGAACCTTTAAAACCACGGGAATCATCGATTCTCATACTCACGAGAAATACCCATAATTCTACAAGAATTCAAGCCTTTCGTAAGAACATTCAGATGGTAGCACGATTCTTCTCTGCCATTTGTGTCGTTAGGTTTGATCACTTCATCCACAAATTTAAGCCATTCCTCTATAATTTACCTCCCCCAATCTCTCCACAAAACAAGCGAAAAAACGTTCACTTCAAATTAAATAACAGCATATATTCCTGATGATTTGCTCGATTTTTATCGACCTTTCAGAATCCAGTCTTCCTTCTCTTCCTTTCAATTTCCCAACAAACAAGATCAATACTTGGAGAATTCTCAATCAGACTCAATCCTTTTCATTTCGATTCAGCAAGTTCAGAAAGCAGCTATCATCAAAATAAAGCAAAAATAATAATAAAAATAAGAGGCAAACTGAACCAGGATTCAGTTTGTCGATTAAACCCCCCCGATCATATTCGGTATGTGGCAACAACAAAATAAAACGTATCTCTTTCTCTCATGGATGTTTTATATACGACAACACAGCTTCACAAGCAGCAACAGGGCCCCTCATGTATCACGTCGCAACTATGCATTACGTTTCCAAGTAACAAATAATTATCGGTTCATACCCTACTTCTTTCAAGAGTAAAAAAGAGACTACAGGCCGGATCCCATGGAGGTCGTTTGTTAGCCTCGAGACTTTATGAACATCCAAAACGTCAAATTCAATATATTATTTAATTTATCGTTTATCATTTGTGAATATTAATTGCAATTTTTCACTCATGGTAAATGTCACTGATACGCTACCACTATTACGTGAATACTTTTATTATTATTATTATTTTTCTTATTTTTTATTTTTTTTTTCATTTTGAGTATATAGTTAAATGTATTGAGCACGTGTGTATGTTTATCGATCGTTTACTCCATTAAAATAAATTGATCCAATTGATGTGGTTAGCAAATGCAGTTAATAAATTACAATTTGATGGCAATGAAATCATTGATAACAACTAGTTATATACTTTTAGTTGTTTAAAATTCAATTTCAATTGTGTTTCATAATACTTGGATGCTGTAATTTCAGTGTCCACGTTCTGTCACTCCACTGACAGATGCTCAAGGACTCTACTTGATCTCCAAGTTTAATTAAAGAAATATTCTTAATTTTAATTGAGCACTTGTATGCTGAAATATTTAAATTGCGAATAATTATTGAACGATGATAAGTAATTTTGCAGTATTTGAATTTCTATTGAATTCGCGTTTATTAATTGATCTTTTCACAATGATCTGTCGATTTGATGCAACCAAGGTTGATACAAAATTACTTGAAAGCCTCAAGGATACGTTTTTTTTTTGATGAATCAACGAAATATGTTTTTTTAGAATAATATCACGGCGAGTGATTAATCTTCTTGTCATAATAGAAGCATTCGAAAGGGCCCAAAATTGCTCAAGTAGACCAATTCCTCTGCCATTGACGTACAAAAAAAATTTCGTCATTCTCTCACTTAAGAAAAAAAACGAAAAATTACGAGATTATGGAAATTATATATATTTCAATATGAAAGAATGGCCAATATAATGATGTCGAGTGTGAATCAGTAGCCAAGGGAGAATGCATACCAATCGTGTCAACGACAGGTATATCTTGCATAATACAAACGTGATGCACCTTTGGGTGGAGAATAAGCAATAAATATTGTGAAATAGCAAACATCTCTCATCTCAAGTATCAAATAAGCTATTCATGAAAAATAAGAAGCGAAAAAAATGCTTTTCATCAGCATTTACCCTATCAAAAAGTTTATCAAATCCCACATTTTTTCGAGATTGTTCACAGGTAAACATGGTACTTTTCGAGGTCTACCGGTGGATTGAATTCCAGCAAATAAGAGGAGAAAAAAATGTGCATTCTTTACTGAGTCTCGTTCTTGAAGAACCGGTATGACCCGATCTATCCTCGCCCTAGCGTCCGTCAAACCAAAAAATGAAAGAAAAATCATTCTACAAGAGAAAAAAAAAACAAAAAGTAGAAGACTTTTCCTTTTTATTTTCATTCCTTTGTTCTTCTCGTTTCTTTTCCCTTTTTTTTCTTAGCTTCTCTGAGGATAAATGAAGAAACTCGTTTGTAAGGGTCCTTGAGGATACGCCGACTACCCACAACTCGATTTACGTGCGAAAATTGTCAATTAACGGTCATAATAAGCGTTGTATCACGTTTTTATCTGCCCTTAACAGAAATAACTTCCCTCTAAATGCATTTCGAATTGATAAAATTGACAGTAAACTTATCAAACAGCTTCCGAGTATGGTTACAACTCACGACAGTCCTGAATTTACTAAAAAAAGAAAAATGTCGAAATAATTTTTCACAAACTTGATCCAAATGAATATTCTTCTCCTCACCCAAACTCTGTTTACATTGCTTCAAATTATGTCGTAAAAGAACTTAAGTTTAACGCTGAAACCGCATTTTTTTTTCAATGGAGATTGTACAAAAAGATAGAGACAAACAAAAGCAACCCTTACCTAATCTACCAGGTTGAGGACATTAGCAACCACATCTGGCATTTACGTGTATATATACAACAACAGAGAGGCATCATGTTGTTATTTTTTATTTTATTTTTTTATCTTGCCTCTTTGCGCAATTGAATAAACCGATTATACACAACATTAACCTCTTGTATTTTTTCATCTTTATTTTTTCTCTAACTTTTATCTGAATTGCAGATCGAGGCGGCGTACGGTACAACAACTTTACCAGTTAATGAATCTAAAACTGGTACTTGGCATATACCTAGACCATCGCTAGTTGGAAGAAGTGAAAAGGACAGCGACAATGGCAGCAATTGGGCGCATCATCATTTACATCCAAATTCACCATCAAGAGGCTCGACTTCATCACAAGGATCCACAGCTAGTACACACGTAAGTATATTCTCTTAACTGTAATAAAGTGGATTTAATTGTGAAATTCTCGAGTGATCTACTAATTAAGGTAGTTCTATCCCTGCACGAATTTTAAAGATTAAAATCTGAAATAAATTTTAATTGAAAACTTATATAAATCCTAAGTATTTCATGCAATTTCTGATCAATTGACCGTTTTGTGTTTGGTCAATGATAAATAAAATCGAAATAAAAAAAAAACACGGTGACTTATGGGCTAATGCAGATTTTCGAACTTTTAGCTTGGGCAAAAGATTAAAATCTGAAAAGTGTCTTAAAAAAAAGGGGGAAAAACCAAAATTTACGATCAAATATAAAAATTATTGACCGTCTCATAACTTTGTAATAAATGATTGTTTTTCAGCATAAGGGAAATACGTGAATGCGATAGTCAAATGGCATACTAGTAGTTTATGTAATAGATTACAAATAATTGATATAATTCCTAAATTCTTCTTCGAATCTGCTTTAAACACCAAGAACTAGGTTTTCAATTATAAATATTAATTTTCGGATGATTTTTCTGTTTATTTCTTGCTTTATACTCAACGACTAGTGCGAAGAATTATAGGACTACTTTAACTCATTAATTTGCTCTTTTTTCTTCGAAATTTGCAGAGTGCAGCGTCTGGTACTTTACTCTTAACAGCAGCCAATTTGGCAACACTAGCGGCAATGCATCCACCATCAATAACACCATCGAAATCAATGGATAATGTATCAGTAGCAAGTAGCACACATTTCACTGTAATTAATGGACTTGGTAGACCAACGAATGTTTATAAGAAGTCATGGTGTGCAAGACATCAGCTAACTGTGCTCGTGTGCACAATGAGCTTATTATTTATGATTGGATTATTCGCCGGTGTTCTCTACATGGAAAGTGAGTATTTCAGCTATAAATGGGGCCCCATAATTTAGTTATTATTATTATAGTTATTATTTCGTCTAGTTGAGTTGCAAGGCAACCGTTCGGATTCCAAATGTGCTAAATGTTGAGATTTTCCTTCAATTTCTCATAAGATCCTCTCTAATTCCTCCTAAGATTTTCAAAATTCTGACAAATTTGATTCTACACATTTGGAATTGTGCGAACGGTTACTTAAAAACTATAAAGGACGAAATAATAACTAAAGTTTGTGGCTCTAGCTATAAAGCTTTCATGGAAATAAAATATAAATAGAATATATATTGGGATATAAAAAATCTACATAAGAAATGCAAGAAAAGTATATAATTATGTATAAAATATATCAAAAATATATATTCAATGTACAACTTTTGGCTGATTTTCGCATATATTTTATATATTTAAAATATATTCGAAATATATCTCAAAATAAATGAAAAATATATTGAAAATATATTTTATATATAATTACATACTTTTTCTCCATTTTTTCCATATATTTCAAATAAATTTTTTATATGCCAATATATATTTTATTTATATCTTGTTTCCATGGGAAAGAACAAGAGCTGCAATTTTTTTTAATTTTCAAGAGATTAATTTGCCAAAAATCTTCATTTTTTCAGTGAGAGCTCGTGATAAGTACGACTAACTACTCATCACGATGATCCTTGGACTGGTGGTAATAGATCAACGATGAAATCAGCTCAAAAGGAATTCAAAAAACGTATTTTCACGCGTTGTATATTCAATTTTTTTCGAAATTTAGAAAGGGCAAATTAAATTAGCACTATTTCTCATCGTGAAGGGAGAGGAAAAATTCATTGCCTGTAGTTTTTAAGCTGTATTACACAAAATTATCAAAAAAGTGTAGTACGTGACAGTCAAGTAATTACATTATTTGTAATAATCTTTTCTTTTTCTTTTTTTTTTTCGTAAGTTTGTGAAGTACGAGTGAACTCAAAAAAAAAAAAAAAAATGATGAGACTCGAGAATGGTAATTTATAATATTAACGAAACCTCAGAATTGTCGACTCCTGGTTCTTCGAATGAATCAATGTATTATTACTTTATCAATGATAAAATGATGGCGTTGATTATAATAGAGAAAGAATGTGCAAGTTCATTTCTTGAAATTTTCGATGACTTGAGAGTATTTTAAAGAAAAAAAAAAACAAAATTAATCACGATCTCACACGATCGTTTGTAGTGCCAACGAGCGATGATCATCTGGGATCAATAATTTAAATATTTACTAACATAAAATTGAAAATTAATGAAAACGAAATGTGCAACGTGAAGTTCCCAATTTGTTAAGAACGGTAAAACGATGAAAAATACTTCGGGGAATTGAATAATAATTTAAAAAATTGCGTATTGTCGAATGAGCGAAGAAGAGCTAAATTGCTCTTCATATCTGTGATATTATTTCTGTATTAGATGATCGCCCCACTTAATAAAGTGTGAAAGAATCAAGGAGATCTTTGTATTATTGTTTGAATTACTCACCTCAACCTCTTGGAGAGTTTGTGTCCATCTGTAGCTCGGTAGATCAGCTCCATTACCGCTATTGGGCTTGAGTTTTCCTTTCTCCGACTCGTCCTCCTCCTCTTCGGCCTCCATTTTCTCAAGTTTATCTGGTATCTCAGTTCTGCTAGAGCTGGGTTCAGATTCTGGTGATTCTAGTGGTGGTGCAGTCTACAAAAACATTAAATTTTCATTAATTTTGTGATATTTTTGAAAATAGCATGATATTGAAATTACAGGAGAATCATGATAGGGGAAATTTGAGGGACGTCATATTTAGAGGGAAGATGGAATTTTTTTAAGTTCGAAATCTCTCATGTTTTGCATATTTTTTTTATAAGTCTGGTTCTATTGTTCGTAGAACATCTGGGATTGATCTCAAACGAAAGGTGAGCTCATTTCCTATGCATTTCTGTAGTTGAAAAGTGAAGATTATCAATTTTCCAAGTACTTATGGAGCAAAAACTAATTTTCAGAAAACTACCAACAAGTATTTGTAAAATTGATTTTAAAAAAAATTTGAACCACATAAATACATGAGAAATGAGCTCACCTTTCATTTAAGACCCTCGCCAGATTGCTACGACCAACAGAACCGAAGATATTACCGAAAAAATGAATTTTTCAAATTTTCAAAAGGAAATCTCCTTCAAAACATGACCAAAAAAGTTAAATCTTCCAAAAATTGAAAAAAATCAACTTTGACACATGTTTTCCGCCCAAAATTTCCTCAGCTCTCCAATGGAATCATCAGAAAATCTCTATCTCAAACCGTTCTATTGGAATGTCCATCCCATCCCATCCTCCTCAATTGTTTGTTGCCATAATCTATTCTATTTATTTTAAAAAATCTCCCAAAAATGTTAAATATGTACTAATTTTATCATTTCATCATTGAATTTCCCTCTACCCTTCAATATCAATGACAAAAAGCCCAAAATAAATTAATTCACTCAACTCACCTTATTGTCTAGTTCCTTCTGCAATTGTTCCGCCTGTTCATCCGTTAATTCCACGATTTTATCATCACCCATATCCACACTATCACTAAAAGCTTTTTCCTCCTCTTTCTTCTTCTTCTCCATTCTCTCCCTGTGTTTCCTCTCTTTCTCCAGCCTCTCAGCTTTCTCGTCCTCTGCTTTTAACATGGCAGTAGCCTGGTATTTCTTGAATTTACTGGTAACCAACTGAAATACACAATGGAAAAAAAAACAAAAAATCAATAAATCAATCAACAACATCAAATGTAAAAGCCAGAATAATCAAAAAAAAAAATTGATTCACCACCTTTTCGGCTGCTCCAGAGCCTCCACCAGTGTAAAAATCTGTTTTTCGAGCTAGAAAACTGAAGATCGTGTCCAGCAGCTGCAAAAATAATAATTCCACAATTTTAAAAATCATTTCACATTCAAAAATCACGAATTCATGTAATTTTTCAGAAAATTGAGGTTATGTCAACCGGCAAAAAAATGAGATACGACTAGAAATACACAAGTGCCTTTAATAAATGCATTGAAAAATCTGCACGTAATATTAGTGTATCTAAGTGCCATTAAAGTGCAAATAAAGCCTTTTAACTATATTTTAACATAAATTCAAAAAGCATGTTAAAGATACATGCGAAAGGCACTTCTACACCTCTACCTTTACCAAAAAAAAATACGAAACGACTAGAAATACACAAGTGCCTTTGATAAATGCATTAAAAATTCTGCACGTAATATTAGTGTATTTAAGTGTCATTAAAGTGCACATTGACTTTATTTAACAAATGATTAAAAGGCACTTCCTGCATTAAAAAAATACGAAATGACTGGAAGTAAAGAAGTACCTTTAATAAATTAGATAAATGCATTTAATTTTCCATGTAATTTAGTGTTCTCAAGTGTCATCTAAGTGTACGTAGTTCAATATATACTAAAAAAACATTTTAAAAACAGGCAAAGGCACTTTTGCATCTCTCTAAGCCTTATATCAATAAAAATACTCACATCTTGGACACCACCTTCATGCTGTTGTGCCATAGCCAGTAGCATTCCATCAAATTGCTCCTCTTTCGTCATTTTTTAACCCACAAATAATTACTTTGTGCCTAAAACAAGTACTTTCAATTAGAAAAATCCTATTATTCCGTTGCTAAGTTGTGATTCAACTGTTTTTTTGAGTTTCTGTGACGTTCTGGACGATTCTGTGCGTTTTACGAATCAGCAATAATGATAATAATAAGGTGTAATGACCGTTAGAGGGCGCAGGGGTGGGGGGAAGGGTAGGGAAAGGGGGGAATGACTCATTTTTGGTGAACTTTACGAACGCCTTTTTCCAAGAAAAATTACGAGTTCATCATCTCGATAAATCCTTCATTTTCGTCCCAAAGTCACTTTTTTTTTTTCAACACACATTTCCTCTCCCCTCTGTTATATTCAAGTTATTTCCGATCTTATCTGTCACTAACACTCTTCACCTCTGTGTTAAACACTATATCTATATAGAGCCTTTCTATTCTTTCATTGTAGTTGACAAAAAAAATAAATAAAGGGAGTTTCTTCAGCCAACTTTTGAACTCTATGGTACACCAAAAAGGAAGAAAAAGAAGACAAATTCAGACAGACACACACTCTTTAGTTTTTACAACTATATATATTATATAGATATATATATATGTATACAGTCAGGTGTATTTCTCTCTCTCCAGTTGCATCGTAGTCATGTGAAATTGTGTCTGTGTACAAATTGACGAATTTGACACATTCATGAGACGTTTAAAAATTCTTTTCTTATGAATAATTAACCAAAAAATTAAATAGTGAAGCTAACTTCAAGTAGTGCATAGCATGTCTTTCACAATCATGTCTTATCATCATCATAGTTAGTGAATTAAAAAAAAAACACACGCACACACACATATCCATTTGCTGTTTCATTGAATTTTTTCTACTGAATTTATAGACTTATTTATTTTTACTAGATCATTTGCGTGTTTTTATAGTGCAATTTTTCTTTATCACAATTTAAATATTACTGTCACATTTGTTTTTTCTTTTTTTTTTCATCCACTCAATGTACGTTTTTGCCTATTTATGTAAGGATGGGAAAAAAATGTGTGAGATTATTGTGAATTGGCTGCAATTTTGAACACAAAAAATATGAAATGATTTAATTGCTGCTTTTTTTTTAATGAGTAATTGTCGATTTTAATAACGTGGAGACAGGAATATAGTTCTTGGAAGTGAGTTAAATGAATCATTTCCCTTTTTTTTTTTTTTTTTCAATTTTTCTTAATTTTTTTACAATTTCTACAATCAATTTTAGACTATCTAAGATCAAATTCTATGATAATTTCATTTTATTTTCTTTATCAGGTGAATTTACGAAGATAAATCATCTACAAATTGATAGAATATTCGATGATATCAAGAAATATGGCTAATTTGACAGTTCAATCATCGAGTAAACAGAGTTCTCGTGGTACATCACCAAGTAGAAGTAATTTATCAACAACATATAGCCATAGAAGACAGGCATCAGCAACACTGGACACCATAACAAAGCCATGTAATCCAACAGTGTAAGCTGAAAAAGACTTTTGCAAATTTTTACCTAAAAAAAAAGAGATAATATAGAAAAAAAAAAAATTTTAATAATTAAAAAAAAAAAAATTGAAAAAATTTCCTGAGTGGAAAAAGAAAAAAAATTTATTTAGTAGTCAGACGGGAGAAGGAAGTACTGGTAGTGGTAGTAGCAGTGGTGGAGGTGGTATGATAAAAAATACTAGACACAGATCACCAGCTACACAATTACAATCTGGTACAACGGAAATTATGGAGGATACTAGTGTCACACAATTGGGAATTGAGAGTGAGGATTCTGGAGCTAATATTTATCCTCCCACTGATGATGAAGGGGTAGGTCATGAATTATTTTTGAAAATAGATGGAAATCAGTGGAAATATTGGAGATGGGATTTTTCTGATGATTCTATTGAAAAGCTGAGGAAATTTGCGATGGAAATCATGTGTTAAAAGTGATTTTTTTGAATTTTTTGCAAATTTGGTTTTTTAAGTCGAGATTTAAAAGGATCTTCCCTCCTATTTTTCTAAAAAATTCACTTTTTTGAGGATATCTTCGGTTTTGTGAGTCGCAGAGACTTGGAGTTGGTCTTAAATGAATGGTGAGATCATTTGCCATCAATTTGAGTGGTTTTTCGAAGAAAATGATTGACTTTTGAAGTACTTATTGGGCAAAAAAATGATTTTTATGAAATGGTCTTTATAAACTTTGAAAAATGCTATTTTAAAAAATTAGAAAATACTAAATGATCTCACCTTTCATTTGAGATCGACCCCAGATCACTAAGACTAATAGAACCGGAAATATTTTCCAAAAACGCGTTTTTTTTCCTTTATTAATGATGAATCTTGACCAAAAAATCGGATTTAACAAGAACAATCAATTCTGATACATGTTTTCCGCCAGAAATTCTCTCAGCTTTCCGATGGAATCATTCAAAAAAAATTCTATCTCCAACAATTCAATTGGAATATTCATTTTACCCTATTTTCCCCTATTTAAATCATTTGCCTCTAACTCCCCTTTGATTTTACATGTTCTTTCTAAAAATACCAGCTCTAATGATTCATGAAATTTCCAGGAAACATATCATGCAACGACCCAATCGTTTTTGTCAAATGGCTCGTCCGAGTTGATAACTGACGATGTAGATTCCAGTGGTTCACGAGTAAGACAAGCTGTTGAACATTTACAGATGAAGATAACAAAAACACGTGAACTCATAAGAACTGAACAGAAAACTCGAGATGGTATATAAAAACTCTATTTATCCATTTTCCCCTTATCTTCTCTTTTATAAATCAATTTTGAAAAAAAACATTTATCCTCCAGAAAATGTGAACGAATATTTAAAACTGGCGGCCAGTGCGGACAAACAACAATTGGCAAGAATCAAAACGGTTTTCGAGAAGAAAAATCAAAAATCAGCCCACAATATTGCTCAACTTCAAAAAAAATTGGATAGTTATATGAAAAAATTACGTAATTTTGAGATGAATGGACCACAAGTTAGTCATCGACAACCACGAGAAGTACTAAGAGACATGGGACAGGGTCTAAAGTAAGCCGGAAATAATCAAATTAATTTGTTTCCTTTTTCTTCAATTTTTTTCTTGGATATACGACATTATCATAATTTAATCGTTGGAAGTGAATATATGGCATAGAAAAAATCAAGATTTCTTTAAGATTTCGAAATTTCACTTCCAACAATCAATTTATTTCTTCTAACTTTAAATTATTCTCATAATTCCTCATCTTTCTGATATTCCCTAAATAATTATAATAATTGCACCATTTGAGTAAGAATATGATTATAGAAATGTAGGTGGAAATATCAGGGATGGAATCACTGGATTTTCGGGGTGAGTGAACTTGAATAAATTTTCAAAAATATTTTATATCCAAAACTGATGAAGAAAAGGTATTATTTAATTATGCATTATTTATTTGCCAATAAAATATGAATGAAATCTTCTTTATTATCGTCTAACCTTTTTTTTCCCCTTTTTCTAGGAGTGTCATGTCCAAACCAAGAGAATTTGCCCACTTAATTAAGAATAAATTTGGCAGTGCAGACAATATCAACACATTATCACGTAAGCATAGACGATTTTGTTCAAATAATTACTTAATAGCTCTATAATAATGTAATTGTAAACGATTAATGATGATCAATGTTTTCTCTTGATCCAATCAAATTAAGAAAGAGCTGATTTTTTCTGCGGATAAATGCAGTTCAAGAATAATTCAATCGGGAAAGAATTTAAATGCACCTTATTTATTTCATTATGTCATAGCACTCTCCACAATCTGCGAGTTAAATTATCCAATACTAACGCTAGAAAGTCTATTTCGTTGTTTTTTAATGAATTTGTAATGATTCAGTCTAGTAGATAGAATTTAAAGAATTATTGATAATTCCAGGAAATAAATAAGGAAAATAAATTTTAAAAAATTACTGAAAACGTATAAATTGAATTTTTTTTAAATTAAATTTGAATGCAAAATAATTTTCATGTAATTTATTGAAGTAATGTAAAAGTTAGAGATTTCTACGATGGTATTGGATATGATTAATAACACCGGATCGTATCTGTGTCACCCCCAGATGGCTCGACTTTTTATGTAAACGAACAACCACGTGCAGGTAACGGTGATGACTGTAGTGTTGAGGATGAAAAAACACATCATGGATCAGCTACACTTCCTGGTGGTTGTAGTTTGAGTTCAGCACACAGTGCTGTACCAGTTAAATTTCCATCAGAGGAAGGATCTGAGTGTTCGAGTATAACTAGTGAGAGTGGACCTGGTAGTAGAGGACAGACACATGCATGCCACACTAATAATGCTGCATTTAGTTTAAAATCAATATTTGCTGAACTACAGGAGCATCGAGAGAGTTTCGATCGTATGAGAGAAAAATTAGAAGGTGTAAAGGTAGTATAATCCTTGATTAAAATTCATCCGAACTTGATATTGATTTATAAATAATTAAATTCTGGATTTTGGATCGAAATATTGGAGATAGGTTTTTTCTGATGATTCCATTGAGAAGCTGAGGAAATTTCACATGGAAAGCATATGTCGGAAGTTATTTTTTTAAATTTTTCCAAAATTTCATTTTTTTTGGGCAAAATTTGAAGCTGGAAGACTTCTTCTTTTAAAAAATTTCTGTTTTTCGGGAATATCTATGGTTCTATTGGTTGGAGCGACCTGGGGTTGATCTTAGATGAAAGGTGAGCTCATATCCCATAGATTTATGGGGTTCGAAACGAAAAATATCAATTTTTTTAAGTACTTATAGGGCAAAAACTGATTTTAAGCAAAATGGAATATAAATATTTGAAAAATTAATTAAAAAAAAATTTAAACCACCTAAATGGATGAGAAATGAGCTCATCTTTCATTTGAGACCAACCCCAGATCGCTACGATCAACAAAACCGGAGATATAGCCGGAAAAGTGAATTTTTTCGATTTTCAAAAGAGAAACCCCTTCAAAACTTGACTAAAAAAGTAAATTTTTCCAAAAATTGAGGAAAGAAATTATGACATATGATTTTCGCCTAAAATTTCCTCAGCTCTCCAATGAAATCATCAGAAAATTTCAATCCCAAACCTTTCAATAGCAGTGTCCATTTTACCCCATCTTCCCCTAAGTTAAAGAATCTAATTCAATTTAATTCGCCTCTACGTTTGGATTTCAATGTGGAATTATCCTCAAAAATTGATAATTATTGTTTTGAATAAGTTATAGTCTCACTCTCCATCTTATTGACCAGCTAATTCACCATAAAAATTGTTGCATTTAAATATTAGTACCCCTCACAAAACTAATGTCACCTGCAATCGATCAATTAATATGATAGATAACATAATTTCCACTTCAGGCACTTCAACAAGAAGTAACGTATTTATCAAATTCCCTACAAGAGGAGAGATTCAGATGTGAGCGTTTGGAGGAACAAATAAATGATTTGACTGAGCTTCATCAAAATGAAGTAGAAAATTTGAAGCAAACCATAACAGACATGGAGGAAAAGGTACAATATCAGAGTGAGGATCGTCTTCGTGATATTCACGAAATGCTGGAGAGTTGTCAAACAAAAATATGGAAAATGGAGCATCAACAGCAACAGCATCAGCAGTACGTTACTCTAGAGGGACTGGATAACAGTAATGCAAGGGCACTAGTTGTTAAACTTATTAATGTAGTATTAACAGTACTGCAAGTGATTCTATTGCTTGTTGCCACTGGCGCAGGAATTATGATGCCCTTTTTAAGGACGAGGTAATGAATTTTATACAATTTTTAATTCTGGATCCTATATATATATATATGATCAACATGATGGCTATATTGTCCACCATCTTCGCTTATAATTACTAGAAATAATCAAATCTTGATGGTGTTTTCATCAGTTTTGGTTATTTGTCCGCCGACTTTGTTTCAGCTGTACTAAGCCCCATTGTTTCATGTGCAGGGTGCGCATTTTGACAACAACATTCGTTGTACTGGGCATTGTATTCATCCTACAACAATGGCCTGAGGTCCATGACGTTGGGAGTCACTTGATGAGACATCTCAAACAAACACTTGCAGTCAAGTAACCACGTGAGTTCGTCTTCATCCGTTAATTTTGATTTTTTTACACTGAATCAGTCTAAAAATTTGTGTTTTTGCCCTCTTTTTTTTACATGTGAACAGAAACAGAAAAGAAATGATTCTTTTCAATTCATCCCAAACTCACTGAGCAACAATAGCACACATATATTGTACTATCTGGTCCATTGGAAGAGAGAACGAAAAAATAATACAAGAACTTCGATAAAAAAAAAAGTGATAATACAAAAGTTTTTGAATTATTGTTCATTCAATTGACTTTATTTGATGTATTTCTTCAATGAATACATGTCATCGCATTAAAAGTTTAAGAATGTAAGTAAATACTCATCACGAGATAATCGTCCTAATTTTTTTTTGTTTTTTTTTTTTCAATTCTGTCTATATGGTATAAATTGCCAATTATGTCTGAACGAACTAATGCACAATTTTAAATTGATGTACACATTATTTTATAACTTTTCATCTATACCGAAAAGAAATTATGCCTCTTGTTGTATGATCTCTTGATCTTTTTACGATTTGTGGGTAAAATCAAGTACCTTTATCAGGTGTAATTCGTATATTACAAAGGAAGGGAACATGATCAAAGATTATTTTCTTTTTTCAAGGAAATAATTACAATTAATAATGCATGAAATATTGAAATTTCGAGAATTAATCCTATTTGTCGTCTTATTTTTGTGCCTATTTTATACCATTGACTGATACTTTATCCGATTTGGCACGCGAAATCGTAATAATTTCTCTAATTATCATCCTAATTCATCGCAGTTTCGCATTTCTCGTTTGTATCGACTGGACGGAATATCTTTTCGATTGAGAAATCTGCTGAAACTTGACATTCATCGAGTATTAAAAAAAAAAGTTAAGCAAATAATGCATAGAATTATATTATTTTTAATGTTTCGTAAAGGCTACACATTCCATAGATCATTCGGTAAAAAAAAAAAAGAGTACGAAACACCAGAGGTGTGATAGGAAATGTTCGTTAATACCTATGGAAAGTGCTGTGACTAATCAGATTAATTAAAGAATTACTCCATAGAACGTTCAAACATAATTTGTTCAAGTTGCCATATATGTGTATCATATTGGTGCTAATGCTCGACTATTTGTTCATTCGGTATGTGTGCAATTCCAGTATTATAATATAAGTAGGAAAAAAAAGAAATGATAGTTGTAGCGAATAACATGATTCAATGTTAATAGGAAAAGAAGAAAAAAAAATTTTGGAAAATGATGGAATATACAATTTGTTTAGTAAATGTTTTTCAAAATTTCATAAAAATTTTAATTATACTTTAATAATGTTTGTAATAGAATAATTAATCGATATTTTATCATTAAAAATTCATATTTACCAAGTTGGAATGTGTATAAATTTTAATAGTAAAAAACAACCAATGAAATTTCTTTTTTTTTTGCTTTTTTTTCTAGAAAAAGAGTAAATTAAGTTTAGAAATAATTATGAATCAATGATTATGGAGGTTGAAATGAGTGATAATTAGAGTGAAATAGTAATAGGCAATGTGCTATAGACAGAAAGGTGGGCGAAGCATTAATATTAATTTTTTTTCCTTCATTTGTATATAATCACCAAGGGTATATAATTTTTGAAGCTACAATTTATCGAGTGTGGCATGTAAATAAAATTTGGTAGAATTTAATTTCAGGAATTATCGCGTGAAGTTGTTTTAATGTTCGTTCGCATTGAAATTTCTCAATTACACAGTTTATTGATGAAATTTCTATGATTGTCATTGATGCCTTATCTAATCAAACTCATTTATATTAGTGTAGAAAAAAAAAATAAATGGAGAAAATCATCCTAAACGACTAATAATTGCAAAAAATGATCGAAAATAAAAAAAAAAGCATTTGTACTTTTACAGTTTGTGTTTTATCGGAGATAAATCTTTATTTCCTCGTTCATCATAGGCAGACACACTAAAAATCTCATGAGAATGTAAAAAAAAAAAATAACTCATGAAGAAATAGTAAAAATATAGATGCGAATTAGTACCATAAAGGGGAATCACACATCGAGGATAGATCGATCAAATAAATTATCATTCTCTTATTACAAAACACATTTTGCAATTGACAATACAAAATATTAGTCATTTAATTATTATGTTCACGAAGGAAGGAAGATTTGCAAAAAAAAAAAAGACAAGTAAGTTCCTCTTCAGATTTTCATACTGTAATAGTAATATCCAAAAATGGAAAGCCAAACCATGATTAAATAAAAAAAAAAAATCCTAAGTAATAAGACTTGAATTAAAAATTAATTCGTGATTGACATAATTTCACTTGTTTCCCGAATAATTTCGTTATTATCAGCTCCAACTTCTTCCTCATTTTGTATATTATTAGTATTAACAGTAGTTGTATGATTTTTCTTTTTATGACACATCATTGTTGATCTTGAAACAAAAGCTTTTCCACAAATATCACATGGATAAGGTCGTTCACCTGTATGTAATCGTTTATGTATAGCCATTGGGCTAAATTGTGTAAATGTTTTACCACATACATCACACCTATAAGGACGTTCACCAGTGTGTGATCGTCTATGACACCTGAGTGCAGCTCTTCTTGCAAAAACCTTATTACACATTTCGCACTTGAAGCTTTTCTCGCCAGTGTGCATGGTCGAGTGAATTTTAAGATCGACCCTCGTCAAAAAGCCTTTACCACATACTTCACACAAATACGGTTTTTCTCCAGTATGAATACGCAAATGTGTATTTAGATAACTTTTGCTTACAAACATTTTATTACACACCTCACAAGGATACTGCCTATTGTCCATGCCCGAGTGTATCTTTTGATGGCTCTTGCATAATCCTTTAGTGATAAATCCTCTTCCACAAACCTCGCACATATAAGGTTTAACACCAAGATGTCTATTCTGATGATCCAAAAGTGACTGCTTAGTTTTAAAATTCTGTCCACAAGTATCACAGGGATATGGCTTAAGATCAGAATGTACTCTCTGATGAACAATTAAATAACTTTTACATTGAAAACCTTTGCCACAAGTTGAACAGCTGTAATCAAATTGTCCAGTATGTGTTGCAGTATGCTGTGCAAGGCCAATTTTACTTCTAAATGCTTTGTCACACAGTAAACATTGAAATGGCTTTTCACCAGTATGTTTTCTCATGTGTTCCTGAAGTTTATAATTAGTTCTATACTGTTTTCCACACTGTGAACAAACCTTTGGTGTCCACTTTTGCCTTCCATTTATTTGTAATTTTTTGTTTTCCTCACTAACTGATGAAGCATTTTCATCATCCACTGGCTCATGTATTCTCACTTGATTTTTACTTTTATCCTTATTATTCCGTTCTTTTTTGCCTACTGCCTTAATCTTACAATTAAACTCTTTGTGATCATTCAAATCATCTACATTGATAAAAAATAGTCCACAGGTACACGAGACAAAGTGTTCATCAAAGTGATCAGCTAGACTATTAGGTTCTGTGGCAGCTTCATTGCAGATTGAACAAATGTACCAATTTGTGCCTGTTTCATCTATCGTTGGATTATTTAAAGTTGCTTCCAGTAAACTATGCTTCTTGTATTTCGTGTACTCCTTTCCTACCTCTTGATTTTTCATTGTCGTTCGACTAGTCGATGGAATATCAGGATTTTCTTCCTGCGCTTTAATGCTAATGATCGTATCAGCCAAAGGATCCTCAACAATACCATTTCTATCATTATTCTCTTGAATTTCCTCAAAAGTCTGGCTTATACTTTTTGTACCAGACTCAACAGTCAATCTTTTCTGCAATTGATCGTATTCTTCCTTAGCTGGACCAGTCTCATACTTGGCATCATCACAATAATGTACAATATTTGGTGATTCAGAGCCAATAGCAGTGACATCATTTATACCAAGATGTCCAACAACAGTTATATCACTCTCCAAGTGCATGGCAATTTGATGATCAGCCACTTCACGAATGTGCTCGTCTACCATTCTCACTGTATCACCATCTAGACAATCAATAAAGGTAACTTCGATGTCTTCCTCTTGTTGCTCTATATCTCCTTGTCCAACAACCTGTTCAGCAACCTCATCAGCAGAATCCATCTCCTCTATTACTTGAACCGAGTGTATTGTTGGTGTCTCAAGATCCTCGGGTTTAACAATACACTCGGAATCTTCTATACTATCTATATTATTTACAATTTCATTATTAATATCAGATATATTGTCATGAATTCTCTGCATCTCCGGTATCTCGTTCACTGAATTCTGATAGTTCTCGTCTACATGAGTTATCTTGTCCTTCATTCTTTTGAGCATGTCCATGAAAAGATGCTCAGTTTCAAGACACTTCTCACGAAAATCAAATATCTCGTCCAGCTTGAATGCACATTCTTCACAAACAACTTTTGGCAGTTCATCGTTCATTGATACCTGGAAAATGTCAATAATTTATGTAATTTTGTAGGGGAAGATGGGGCAAAATGGACATCAAGGGTAAAATGGACACATCTAAATTTTTAGGCAAATACTATGGAAAACTCTTGAAATTAATAGAAATATTGGAGGTAGATTGTTTTTGATGATTTCATTGGAAAGCTGAGGAAATTTTAGGCGGAAAACAATATCCGGAATTAATTTTTTTGAATTTTTGATGATTTTTACTTTTTTGAGCATTTCAGAGGGGTAAAACCTTATCTTTTTTGAAAATTTCCAGTTTTTTGAGAATATCTTTGGTTCTATTTGTCGTAGCGTAAAAATTCCAATGAGAGGTGAAAGGTGAGATCATTTCCCATCGATTCATAGGGTTTTCAATTTAAAAATATCCATTTTTAAGGTATTTATGGGCATTTTTGTGAAACAGTTTTGTGAAGCAGTTTTTCGCCTATAAATATTCCAAAAATCGATATTTTTGAATTCAAAACCCCATAAATCGATGGGAAATGAGCTCACCTTTCATTTGAGACCAACTCCAAATTGCTACGACCAATAGAACCAGAGGTGTTTGCAAAAAACTGAAAATTTTCAAAAATGGAAAAGCTTTCACCCCTCAAAAAGCCCGAAAAATATCGAATTTTTAAAAAAATCGAAAAAATTACATCTGACAGTCGTTTTGCGGCTAAAATTTCCTCAGCTTTTCAACAGAATCATCCAAAAAAATCCATCTCTAACCGTTTCATTACAGTGTCCATTTTGCCCCACTCTCCCCTAATTTTATGTTAAAAAAAAATAGGAAAAACAAAGTGGATCTTACCTGAACTGGTAAACATGCTGCTATTTTTTTATCAATATTCCTGAGATTTTCGACACCTTCTCCATCGAATATTGGTAAACCCAATAATATACCAGTTTTCGTTGCACATAATCGACAGAGATAAATTAATTCATTGACCACTGACATTTTCAATTATTTCTTATGAATTATTATAGAATTATTAATTTATAATTCTATTATTTTTAATTCTTTCTCATTCAATGCCTTTATTGAATAGGCACTTGTTTCTTTTTTCTCTTATCATAGAGTTTTGCTATCAAATCCACTTTTTTTTTCCAATAAATCCAACGGATTTTGACGATGATATTGCTTTGCTCCAGCGTGTATTATATGAATTATATATATGTCTAACCAATGCTCAATGCTTTATTACAAGCGGTTACGAATTCTCTTCATTTTTGTTTTTTTTTTTTTTTAGAAAAAAAAATACTCATGAATGAGTTTTACGAATTTATTTGAAAAAAATTCTTCTTCGTTGTATTTAAAATGAATTTTAATTTTGAAAAAAAAAAAAAACAAAACATATTATTCTTTCACTTAATAAATGAGCAGCTAATAGATGTATTAAATCTACAATATTACATCAATGTGAGAATATATATATCTACAAGATATGTGTATATATACAGGATCTCCCTTTTTTCCCTTTTTTTTTTATTCATCATTCTACAAAGGAAGATGTTTTTTTAGTTTTTTATAGTACACTATTACTACACTATATATGTGATCTTATATGGTCGACTTAGAATCAAAGGGGCGTAAGTGCCATGCTTATCTACAGGACTTACGCCCTTCTATTATTAAGATGATATGGGGAAGAGTGGAGCTGAATGGACCCTTATTGTAACATGATTAAGGATTTTTTTTCAATATGAAGGACTTGACGAAAAAATCTGAAAAAATTTGAGAAAATCCCCCAACATATCTTTATTGTTTGTAAATTTTTTCAGATTTTTTCAAGTAACCGCTGCTTTTTAAAAAAATCTCGAGTCATGTTATATTTAGATCCATTTTGCCCCACTCTTCTGTATATAATGCAATGTGTAAAGACAGAGACAATAGAGGGCATCTTCAGGAGCGCTATATATTTTTCGTGGTTTGAATATTACTATAGCGGTGGATACTTTAACTACTGGGGAATGTACGTGTTTTGCTGGTAATACAGGTGAGTACATGAGTGTCGGTATTAAAGGCGGGATTTTCAAATGTATGAATGGGTTTTTTTTCCTTTATTGGCTAGGCTCACACTTGGGGGTATGTGCCATGTATGAATATAGGGGAAGGTGGGGCAAGACGGGCATAAGGGGTAAAATGGACACATTTGAGCTTTTATGCACGTATTATGTGAAAATCTTTAGATGGATGAAAATATTGGATATGGATTTTTTTTCAATGATTCCATCGGAAAGCTGAGGAAATTTTAGTCGACAAACAGGTGGCAGAATTAATTTTTTTCAATTTTTTAAGATTTCGATTTTTTTAGGCATTATTGAGGGGTAAAAACCTTCAGATTTTCGAGCAAATTCAGTTTTTTGGGGATATCTCTGGTTCTATTGATTGTAGCGACCTGGGAGCGATTTTAAATAAAAGGTGAGATCATTTCCCATTGATTTAAGAGGCTTTGAATACAGAAATATCGATTTTTTATATAGTTAAAGGACAAAAACCGATGATCATAATTTTTCACAAAAGTTCCCATAACTATCTGAAAAATCGATATTCTTAGATTCAAAACCCCATGAATCGATGGTAAATGATCTCACCTTTCATTTGAAATCGGTTTCAGATGGCTACGACCAATAGAACCAGAGATATTTCCAAAAAACTGAATTTGCTCGAAAATCTAAAGGTTTTTACCCCTCAAAAATGCCTAAAAAAATCGAAATCTTAAAAAATTAAAAAAAATTAATTCTGCCACCTGTTTGTCGACTAAAATTTCCTCAGCTTTCCGATGGAATTATTAAAAATAATCTATTTCCCACTGTTTCATTAGAATGTTCATTCTGCCCCACGCCTACAATGTAGAATTAATTTGCAAGGTGTTTTGGCACTTTTCATTGATGTTTAGTTCGAAAAAGATGATGAGTTAAATAAGAAACACTAAGAACAAAAAAACATAGGAAATAATGCAATTTTCTGATGTAATACCTCATTCCCTTCTTTTTCAATTGCATAAAATTGGAAAATAGTAATTGAATTCCTTTGGCAGATAATTTTGTTGATAGTTTCTGAAAAATACGGATTTTTGTTCGAAAGCTACGATGAGAATCCAAATATGAAAACTAACAATTCCAGCAAATTTGAGTAAAAAATTACTCACAAAAGTAATTCCTGCTGGATGCTATAAAAATTTACTTATATAGTAATTCAGTCATGTAGTCATAACACACGTCTTTTATTAAAGAATCATATCTAATGGCTCCTTCCACGATATCGAGAATCATTGATGGCCAGACGATGGAATAGAATAAAAAAAATAGATATTTCTTTGCGATTCTTATTGTAATAATCATATTTTGTCTCTCACATTATTTTCAGAGCTACCGTGATAAGAATTTATCAATGCTAACTGAATATAGCGAACTACTGTTCGATTGCCTCAATTCTAAATTTATTCTTCTTGGGCAATTATTGCTTGTGTTACATCCAGTTCGATGGAAAAATATAGGTTTTATGCATTGTGGCATATATGACTATCAATAAACACACTTACCAGAATTGGCTCTATGATTGCTATCTCATTTTCTTCACTCCTAGTATCACCTTAGAAACAACTCATATTCTGTGATACGCCTCATGATACCATGAAGAAAAAAAGTTATGACTCAATTCTATGAAAAATATGTCAGTGTATTCGGATAGTCAATTATTTTATTTCGTTACAATCACTTGAATATTCATCATATAACTGAACAATGAGAGTAAGCTCAAATGAAAACGCTCGGAATTATTCGATGAATATTCATCCTTATTTGTTGATTTATTTCATTTTCCCAAAAAATCAATGAATAATACATTTTATGTGGTATATTTAGGTGTTATAGTGCATTATTAAGGATACTATAAAAACAGCATCTTCCATAGAGTTATCAGCTCTGAGAGCTTGTGAACCAGAATTTTATCGTAATTCGATGTAAAATATAACGAAAGCTATTGAAAATCCAACAGTGAAAATAATTAAAATCGATATGATTTCTGTGAATGTAACTGGCAGGTATGGTGTATCTGCAATATTCTCCTTCGTGAAGTATTTATTCTGCAATCGAGACATCACTCCATTGTGATAGAACTGTCGTATGCTTCAATAAATCACTCTTATTAGTAAAATATCGAAATGTTAGGGGGAATCGAGTGAGGAAAATCCTATTCTATCATTGAATAAAGTCTTCTCAAAGATTCAACTTACTAATTATTCATAATTTCTGTAACCTCGCTATTGACCGGCAAAATCATTCCCGTATTCGCCATTCCTCCACTGGGAATTGACACAATTTCACAAGGCGGATGAATGTAATTTGAAAAATCCACATCATAAAAGGCCACTTTCTGGATACACATCTGACGGATAAAAAAAAACTGTTATTGTATGTGTAACTTTATATACTTTGTGTATGTAACATAACATTCTTTGTGTATCTAATATAAATTAACAAATATAATTGGCTGAATTGACGATCATCCTGGAATCATTGATTCGTCAACTGATTCCGTTGTACCTGTTCCCATGCTTCTTGATAATTACGAGGCAAGGCATGTGTTGGTATCATTTTCGCCCTCAACTTCAGAGTTAGTTCATCATCAGACATCTAGGAGATAATCCTCAAATTATTTTGGATTTGGGGCTCAAAAAGCGAAATTTGTTGGCGATTCAATCTTTGGAATTATGATTTACCTTGAGCTCGTGATGTGCGAGACTATTGTTTACTACCATCAACTTATATGTCCCATCTTCGGTGAATTCACGTAGAGAATTAAATGGTAAATGCGATGTAGTAATAGTTAAATAACTGATGAATGATGCTGAATATGCAGCATATATGACTAACGTCATTATATATATCGTGATGTAGACAATTCTCAAAGGTATTCTATTGGGAGAGTCTAATGGTAATAAGATTTATGTGAATTCAAATGTACAAGTTTTTCAACTGGGCAAGTATTTCATTTGATGTTTCAGAAAAAAAAAAACAATAAATATATATTTTTGATGCTCAAAGTCGAATGAACTCAGTGATGAGAATTATTCAAACAGACACAAATAATTATTTAATTATGAAAATTTGTTCTCAATCACCTGGCAGAGGCTTTTGACAGAAAACACCCCAAACATTTAGATAATGTAGGCATAGCATGTCGATGAAATTATCCTTTCTTGTGTACTTGATGATAGTTAATAAAATGGGTGTTATCAGCAGAAGAATAGTAATAGCAATCCAGGTTTTTCGATGGAATGGCTGTGAATTTTTATATTCAGAGAAGACATTTCACGAATGATAGAGTGATAATTAATAAGTAAAATCATTGAATGTAAACCTGGAGCCAGGCATCCCAAAATATGTCAACATCATCAGGCCTCTTAATAAGTAATGCACTGTCCAAAGTGAATATCGGTAATGTGAAGTCAACAGCCTTCACTCTCTCGGGGGTTATACTGAACTCAGCAACGCCCATATCAGCTTGACCTCTCACAACTAGGTCCATAGCACCTGACCACTTTGAAATTTCTGAATCCCAGATGCCAAAACTATTTTCCTCAGTTACATGAGTTATACTAAAATTCATAATTTTAGATAATTCCGTGAGAAGCCCTCCCAAGAATCCGCAAACTTGACCATTTTCTTCCCATGCAAATGGAGATCCCTTCAAAAAATCAATTATTAGATTGATATACTCTGTTTTTTGTAAAATAGTTAAAATTCCCATTAAACATTCTGTTTCGTCCTTATTGCAACTCTTACGTAGAGTATTTTCCTTTGCGTAGTTCATTGCGCAAAGTTTCAGAATATATCCAAGAGTACATTTGAAATTCCGCGATTTCAAATACAATTCTAGTTAGCCCAGTAAAAGGGGGAGTGGTAGAATAAATGTGGAATTTTATCGGAAGTCTACTTTACTACCTAAGAAACTTCACTGATCTCAACATTTACCTTGACAGTAACTATGCGGAATCCTCTATTATGCAATGAATGTCTAGTAGTGGAGATACTTTCTTCAGGATGCCAATTGACTTGATTAATTTCCTCAATCCATATACCACGAGGTATAGTACTCGTTTTATTCACTTCCGCAGACCACCATTCTTCAATGTACTGTGATTCACAGCACATGACCAGCATTTTCGAGTTGAATTTCAGTGTGAATAGATTTCCAATTGGATTGCGACAATATTGACAATGATCCTCATCTCTATCACCGAAGAATACTGCTAACTGTTGAGAATAACTCATGTCTACTTGCTGCATTATATGGCTAAATTTCTGAAGTGCCGTGATTTCATTGATGAATAGGACAATTAGAGGCCGCTTTGATTTATTACTACTAAAATAACTCATTCCCTTTTCCAAATGCATAGAATTCAACATAAGTGATGGAATTCCTTTGGCGGATAAGTCTCTTGATAGTTTTTGGAGACTGCCAATATTTTCGAAAGCTACGATTCCATTAAAAATATGAAAACTAACATTTTCATCAATCTAAGTAAAGAAAACTACTTACAAAAGTCACTCCTCATGGGCACAATAATCATTGATTTAGTCATGTATTTATCGTGCACATCTTTTAATAAACAATCATAATTGATGATTCCCTCAACGATTTTGGAATTCATCAACGATAAAATGATGAAATGAGATAATAAAATGACAAATTCCATTGTTATTCCCATTTTAATAAACTTCTTTCAATTTTTATATTATTCTCAGAGCTGCTCCGATGAAAATTCATTTATTCATGCAGACTGAATGTCACAAACTGCCATTGGATTAACTCAGTATTGAAGGTATTTTACTTGCACAGCCATTACGTGTGTCATATTTACTTTAATGGAAAAATATAGATTTGATACATTGTGGAAGATATTACTATCAATAAACACGTTCACGTGTACTTGCTTTTTTGATTGCTATCTCATTCCTTCACTCTACACTGAAGTAAAAAAATATTTCCTAGAAATACAATGTAGTTCGCGTCAATCGGGAATTTGTTTGGTAATGCATTTTTTCCATTAAGAAATTCATGTTTTGGACGAATCTTCACATCTGATTGGAATGAATTTGAACATATCTACAGCAATCGATGGTATGAGCCATTTGATATTTCGCAAAAATACATTATGACTTGATGAAAATTTTCCGTGAAAATGCAAATATTAACCAGATCAAATCAATATATGGAAG
Organism: Aleiodes alternator; assembly: GCA_963921955.1. Lineage (NCBI taxonomy): Eukaryota > Metazoa > Arthropoda > Insecta > Hymenoptera > Braconidae > Aleiodes > Aleiodes alternator. The sequence goes on along the minus strand of OY998105.1, from coordinate 3,941,753 downwards.
AGATATGTGCAATCGATTGTACGATGATAAGAAAATAAAATTCAATATGGAAAAGTAATTGAGTATGCGATCGATTGAAAACTGCAAGTTCTCCCCAACAAACTTTTCAGTTGTAAGAAAAACTTTACTTCTGACGACACTTCAATCATTTTAAAAGAAACATTTTCTCCTTCGAAACTCAAGGGCATATAACGCACGAACGGAGGACTTCCGTCTGCAAGTAGAGAGTACCGCTGAGATGAGAAATCTGGAATTCTGAACAAAGGGAATCTAGAACGGATTTCAAATAAAGTCTAAAGGCTCTGTGAACCAAAAATAACAAGCCATATTGTTCGTTGTACCTGGATATTCCATTAATAACTGGAGAAAAATGCAGGTCTTATAAAAATACAGCGGTTATTAACTCGATACAATCGTAGTGCAAAGACAATGTAAATATCAACGCTAGAGTTTTAACAATGTACCGTCAATGGCCCAATTAATGCCACTTTTCATACGTTTTCGTGATTATTGAACTTATTTGAATTCTCAACTCTAAGTAATTGATAACAGTGGCTAGAAAAAAATTCTGAGAATACCGGACAATCAAAATATCTGATATTTCTCTACTAGATATATTTTTAAAATTAATTCGTTAAATGCGACCAGCGTGCTCAGCAAGATAAAGCCATAAAGCTCTTCATGTGGAGTTAGAGTGCCTCATCAGTTCAATGTGTGATATTGAGAAAATTTAAGGATTTAATAAATCGAAAATTGTATTGATTGTTAGCAAAATCATTGGACTTTCATATAAATTGACGAATAATTTAAAAATAACGACCAGTGATGGAAATTAATTGATGGCAATTATTGGGATCCTCTATGGCAGAAATCGGGCCATGGTGGCATGAATCGGGCCATGGTCAAAATATTGTCAAAAATATAAATTAAATAATTTTTATCATTAATTCAGGAAAATAATTGATGTAAATGATAGTCCAGACTCTAAATTCTTTCGAGGAAAAATCAAATTTGAATTCATGATAAGATATAATTTTTCTATGAAAGATATGTGGCAGAATAGGTCTCTTGGTGGCATTAATTGGGTCATTGACGGTATGTCGAGAAACGAATTTTTTTGCAAAATTCAACTGTTTATAAAATCCGTTGCTTATTGTGAATATTGTATCTTTCAACTGTACACTGGCTTTACTTAATAAACATTAAAAAAAGATTACAAAGACTTTTCGATGAATATTTATCCGTATTTGTTGTTTTATTCAATTCTATTCAATTTTTACAGAATGTATCAATAAATAATACATTTTCTGTGGTATACTCACGTGTTATAGTGTGTTATTTAGAGTACCATTAATACAGCTTCTTCCATAGAGATATCAGATCTGAGAGCCCATAAATCAGAAATTTATGGTAATTCGATGCAAAATATGATGAAAGTTATCGAAAATCCAATAGTGAAAATAATCAAAGAAAGAAATTTGTTGCCGATTCAATCTTAGATATTATGATTTACCTGAAGCTCGTGATCTGCGACGCTATCGATCGTTCCTATCAATTTGTATATTCCATCTTCGGTGAATTCACGTAGAGAATTGAATGGTAAAGATGATGAAGTGATAGCTAAATAACTGATGAATGATGCTGAATATGCAGCATATATGACCACTGTCATTAAATATATCATAATGTAGACAATCCTTGAAGGTATCTCATTGGGAGAGTCTGATAGTGATAAGAGTTATGTAAATCCAGATATACAAGTTTTTAAACTAGACAAGGATTTCATTTTCATTTCAAAAATATAATGAATATATATCCTTGATGTGCAAATTTAAAGGAACTTAGTGATGAGAATTATCCTAACAGACACGAATAATTATCTATTTATAAGAATTTGTTCTCAGTCACCTGGCAGAGGCTTTTGACAAAAAACACCTCAAACATTTAGATAATGTAGGCATATCATGTCGATGAAATAATCCTTTCTAGTGTACTTGATGATAGTTAATAAAATAGGTGTTATCAGCAAAAGAATAGTAATAGCAATCCAGATCTTTCTATGAAATGGCTGCGAATATTTATATTTAGAAAAGACATTTCACGAATGATAGAGTGATAATTAATGAGTAAAATAATCAAATGCAAACCTTGAGCCAGGCATCCCAAAGGATGTCAACATTATCAGGCTCCTTAATAAGTAATGCGCGCTTGAAAGTGAATATCGGTAATGTGAAGTCAACAGCCCTCATTCGTTCGGTGGTCATAATGAACTCAGCAACAGCTATATCAGCTTCACCGCGCATAATTGAATCTATAGCACCTGACCACTTTGACAATTCTGAATTCCAGTTGCCAAAACCATTTGACTCACTTACATGTGCTATACTAAAATTCATAATTTTAGATAATTCCATGAGAATTTCTCCCAAGAATCCACAAACTTGATGATCCTTTTTCCATGCAAATGGAGATCCCTTCAAAAAATCAACTATTAGATTGATCTAGCCTGCTTTTTGTAAAATAGTTAAAGATTCCGTTAAAGATCCTGTTTTGTCCTAATCGCTTCTCTTACGTAGATTATTTTCCGTAGCGCAGTTCATTGTGCAAAGTTTCAAAATATATCTAAAAGTACATTTCAAATTCCGTGGTTTGAAAGTCAATACTGATTAGCCCACTGAAGAGGGGAGTGGTAAATTCAATGAGGAACTTTATCGAAAGTCTACTATACTACCCAAGAAACTCCACTGCTCTCAACATTTACCTTGACGGTAACAATACGGAATCCTCTGTTATGCAATGAATGTCTTGTAGTGGAGATACTTTTTTCAGGATACCAACTGACTTGATTACTTTCCTCAATCCATTTACCACGAGGTATAGTACTCGTTTTGTTTACTTCCGCAGACCACCATTCTTCAATGTACTGTGATTCACAGCACATGACCACCGTTTTTGAGTTGAATTCCAATGTGAATAGATTTTCAATTGGATTGCGACAATATTTACAATGATCCTCATCGCTATCACCGAAGAATACTACTAACTGTTGAGAATAACTCATGTCTACTCGCAGCATTACTTGACGAAACTTCTGAAGTTGCGTGATTTTATTGAAAAATACGGCAATTAAAGGCCGCTTAGATTCATTACTACCATAATAACTCATTCCCTCCTCCAAATGCATGGAATTCAACATAAGTGATGGAATTCCTCTGGCAGATAAGTCTCTTGATAGTTTCTGGAGACCGCCGAAATGTTCAAAAGCTACGATTTGATTGAAAATATGAAAACCAACATTTCTAGCAATATAGGTAAAAAAACTACTTACAAAAATAACTTCCCATGTGAATAACAATAATTGACTTAGTCATATATTTATCATGCACGTCTTTCATCAAACAATCATATCGAATAGTTCCTTCACAAATTTTGCAATTCATCAACGATAAGATGATGGAATAACATAACAAAATAACAAATTCCATTATTATTCTCATTTTAATGAACTTCTCTTGTTTCTTATATTATTTCCAGAGTTTATGCGATGAGAATTGATGTATTCATGCGGAGTGAATGTCGCAAATTGTCATTGAATTAACTCAATACTAGAGGTATCCTAATTGCGTAGCCATCGCGTGTGTCGTATTTACCTTGATGAAAAAATATAGATTTGATACATTGTCGAAGATATTACTATCAATGAACACGCTCACGTGCATTGGTTTTATGATGACCATCCCCTTTTCTTTACTCTAGTTTCCATAATAACTAATTTTATGGAAAATATGTTAGTTTATTCGGATAGTAAATGATTTTAACCCGTTATAATCACTTGAATATTCATCATATACCTGAACAATTACAGTGAGCTCAAATAAAAACGATCAGAATATTTCGACAAATATTCATCCTTATTTGTTCTTTTATTCAATTTTTACAAAAAATCAATAAATAATACATTTTATGTGGTATAATTACGTGTTATAGTGCATTATTTAGAATACCATGAAAACAGCTTTTTCTATAGAGATATCAGATCTGAGAGCTTGTGAACCAGAATTTTATCGTAATTCCATGTAAAATATAACAAAAGCTATTGTCGAACCAACAGTGAAAATAATTAAAATCGATATGATTTCTGTGAATGTAACTGGCAGGTATGGTGTATCAGCAATATTCTCCTTCGTGAAGTATTTATTCTGCAATCGAGACATCACTCCATTGTGATGGAACTGTCGTATGCTTCAATAAATTACTCTTATTAATAAAATATCGAAGTGTCAGGGGGAATCGAGTGAGGAAAATCTTATTCTATAATTGAATAAAGTCTTCTCAAAGATTCAACTTACTAATTATTCATAATTTCTGTAACCTCGCCATTGACCGGCAGAATCATTCCTATATTCAACATTCCTCCACTGGGAATTGACACAACTTCACAAGGTGGATGAATGTAATTTAAAATATCCACATCATAAAAGGCCACTTTCTGGCTGCACATCTGACGGATAAAAAAGAACTGTTATTGTATGTGTAACTGTATATACTTTGTGTATGTAACATAACATTCTTTGTGTATCTAATATAAATTAACAAATATAATTGGCTGAATTGACGATCATCCTGGAATCATTGATTCGTCAACTGATTCCGTTGTACCTGTTCCCATGCTTCTTGATAATTACGAGGCAAGGCATGTGTTGGTATCATTTTCGCCCTCAACTTCAGAGTTAGTTCATCATCAAACATCTAGGAGATAATCTTCAAATTATTTTGGATTTGAAGATCAAAAAGCGAAATTTGTTGGCGATTCAATCTTTGAAATTATGATTTACCTTGAGCTCGTGATATGCGAGACTATTTTTCACTACCATCAATTTATATGTCTCATCTTCGGTGAATTCACGTAGAGAATTAAATGGTAAATGCGATGAAGTAATAGTTAAATAACTGATGAATGATGCCGAATATGCAGCATATATGACTACTGTCATTACATATATCGTGATGTAGACAATTCTCAAAGGTATTCTATTGGGAGAGTCTAATGGTAATAAGATTTATGTGAATTCAAATATACAAGTTTTTCAACTGGGTAAGTATTTCATTTGATGTTTCAAAAGAAAACAATAAATATATATTTTTGATGTTCAAATTCGAATGAACTTAGTGATGAGAATTATTCAAACAGACACAAATAATTATTTAATTATGAAAATTTTGTTCTCAATCACCTGGCAGAGGCTTTTGACAGAAAACACCCCAAACATTTAGATAATGTAGGCATAGCATGTCGATGAAATTATCCTTTCTAGTGTACTTGATGATAGTTAATAAAATGGGTGTTATCAGCAGAAGAATAGTAATAGCAATCCAAGTTTTTCGATGGAGCGGCTGTGAATTTTTATATTCAGAGAAGACATTTCACGAGTGATAGAGTGATAATTAATAAGCAAAATCATTGAATGTAAACCTTGAGCCAGGCATCCCAAAGTATGTCAACATCATCAGGCCTCTTAATAAGTAATGCACGGTCTAAAGTGAATATCGGTAATGTGAAGTCAACAGCCTTCATTCTGTCGGGAGTCATAATGAACTCACCAACACCCATATCAGCTTCACCTCTCACAACTAGGTCCATAGCACCTGACCACTTTGAAAGTTCTGAATCCCAGATGCCAAAAATATTTTCCTCAGTTACATGAGTTATACTAAAATTCATAATTTTAGATAATTCCGTGAGAAGTCCTCCCAAGAATCCGCAAACTTGACCATTCTCTTCCCATGCAAATAGAGATCCCTTCAAAAAATCAATTATTAGATTCATATACTCTGTTTTTTGTAAAATAGTTAAAATTCCCATTAAACATTCTGTTTCATCCTTATTGCAACTCTTACGTAGAGTATTTTCCTTTGCGTAGTTCATTGCGCAAAGTTTCAGAATATATCCAAGAGTACACTTGAAATTCCGTGATTTCAAATACAATTCTGGTTAGCCCAGTAAAAGGGGGAGTGGTAGAATCAATGAGGAATTTTATCGGAAGACTACTTCACTACCTAAGAAACTTCACTGCTCTCAACATTTACCTTGACAGTAACTATGCGGAATCCTCTATTATGCAATGAATATCTATTAGCGGAGATCCTCTCTTCGGCATCCCAGTTGACTTGATTAATTTCCTCAATCCATTTACCACGGGGTATAGTACTCGTTTTATTCACTTCCGCAGACCACCATTCTTCAATGTACTGTGATTCACAGCACATGACCAACATTTTCGAGTTGAATTTCAGTGTGAATAGATTTCCAATTGGATTGCGACAATATTGACAATGATCCTCATCGCTATCACCAAAGAATACTACTAACTGCTGACAATAACTCATGTCTACTTGCTGCATTACATGACTAAATTTCTGAAGTGCCGTGATTTCATTGAGGAATAGGACAATTAGAGGCCGCTTTGATTCATTACTACTATAATAACTCATTCCCTTCTCCAAATGCATGGAATTCAACATAAGTGATGGAATTCCTCTGACAGATAAGTCTCTTGATAGTTTCTGGAGACCGCCGATATGTTCCAAAGCTACGATTTGATTGAAAATATGAAAACCAACATTTCTAGCAATGTAGGTAAAAAAACTACTTACAAAAATCACTTCCGATGTGAATAATAATAATTGACTTAGTCATATATTTATCATGCACGTCTTCCATCAAACAATCATATCGAATAGTTCCTTCACAAATTTTGCAATTCATCAACGATAAGATGATGGAATAACATAACAAAATAACAAATTCCATTATTATTCTCATTTTAATGAACTTCTCTTGTTTCTTATATTATTTCCAGAGTTAATGCGATGAGAATTGATATATTCATGCGGAGTGAATGTCGCAAACTGTCATTGAATTAACTCAATACTAGAGGTATCCTACTTGCGTAGCCATCGCGTGTGTCGTATTTACTCTGATGAAAAAATATAGATTTGATACATTGTCGAAGATATTACTATCAATGAACACGCTCACGTGCATTGGCTTTATAATGACTATCTCCTTTTCTTTACTCTAGTTTCCATAATAACTAATTTTATGGAAAATATGTTAGTTCATTCGGATAGTAAATGATTTTAACCCGTTATAATCACTTAAATATTCAACATATACCTGAACAATTACAGTGAGCTCAAATAAAAATGATCAGAATATTTCGATAAATATTCATCCTTATTTGTTCTTTGATTCAATTTTTACAAAAAATCAATAAATAATACATTTTATGTGGTATAATTACGTGTTATAGTGCATTATTTAGAATACCATGAAAACAGCTTTTTCTATAGACATATCAGATCTGAGAGCTTGTGAACCGGAAATTCATGGTAATTCCATGTAAAATATAACAAAAGCTATTGTCGATCCAACAGTGAAAATAATTAAAATCGATATGATTTCTGTGAATGTAACTGGCAGGTATGGTGTATCAGCAATATTCTCCTTCGTGAAGTATTTATTCTGCAATCGAGACATCACTCCATTGTGATGGAACTGTCGTATGCTTCAAAAAATTACTCTTATTAATAAAATATCGAAGTGTCAGGGGGAATCGAGTGAGGAAAATCCTATTCTATAATTGAATAAAGTCTTCTCAAAGATTCAACTTACTAATTATTCATAATTTCTGTAACCTCGCCATTGACCGGCAAAATCATTCCTATATTCAACATTCCTCCACTGGGAATTGACACAACTTCACATGGTGGATGAATGTAATTTAAACTATCCACATCATAAAAGGCCACTTTCTGGATACACACCTGACGGATAAAAAAGAACTGTTATTGTATGTGTAACTGTATATACTTTGTGTATGTAACATAACATTCTTTGTGTATCTAATATAAATTAGCAAATATAATTGGCTGAATTGACGATCATCCTGGAATCATTGATTCATCAACTGATTCCGTTGTACCTGTTCCCATGCTTCTTGAAAATTACGAGGCAAGGCATGTGTTGGTATCATTTTCGCCCTCAACTTCAGAGTTAGTTCATCATCAAACATCTAGGAGATAATCCTCAAATTATTTTGGATTTGAGACTCAAAAATCGAAATTTGTTGGCGATTCAATCTTTGGAATTATGATTTACCTTGAGCTCGTGATGTGCGAGACTATTGTTTACTACCATCAACTTATATGTCCCATCTTCGGTGAATTCACGTAGAGAATTAAATGGTAAATGCGATGTAGTAATAGTTAAATAACTGATGAATGATGCTGAATATGCAGCATATATGACTACTGTCATTATATATATCGTGATGTAGACAATTCTCAAAGGTATTCTATTGGGAGAGTCTAATGGTAATAAGATTTATGTGAATTCAAATATACTAGTTTTTCAGCTGGGTAAGTATTTCATTTGATGTTTCAAAAGAAAACAATAAATATATATTTTTGATGTTCAAATTCGGATGACCTCAGTGATGAGAATTATCCAAACAGACACAAATAATTATTTAATTATGAAAATTTTGTTCTCAATCACCTGGCAGAGGCTTTTGACAGAAAACACCCCAAACATTCAGATAATGTAGACATAGCATGTCGATGAAATTATCCTTTCTAGTGTACTTGATGATAGTTAATAAAATGGGTGTTATCAGCAGAAGAATAGTAATAGCAATCCAGGTTTTTCGATGGAATGGCTGTGAATTTTTATATTCAGAGAAGACATTTCACGAATGATAGAGTGATAATTAATAAGTAAAATCATTGAATGTAAACCTTGAGCCAGGCATCCCAAAGTATGTCAACATCATCAGGCCTCTTAATGAGTAATGCACGGTCCAAAGTGAATATCGGTAATGTGAAGTCAACAGCCTTCATTCTGTTGGGAGTCATAATGAACTCAGCAACGCCCATATCAGCTTCGCCTCTCACAACTAGGTCCATAGCACCTGACCACTTTGAAAGTTCTGAATCCCAGATGCCAAAAGTATTTTCCTCAGTTACATGAGTTATACTAAAATTCATAATTATAGATAATTCCGTGAGAAGTCCTCCCAAGAATCCGCAAACTTGACCATTCTCTTCCCATGCAAATGGAGATCCCTTCAAAAAATCAATTATTAGATTGATATACCCTGTTTTTTGTAAAACAGTTAAAGATTCCGTTAAAGATCCTGTTTTGTTCTAATCGCTTCTCTTACGTAGATCATTTTCCTTTGCGCAGTTCATTGCGCAAAGTTTCAAAATATATCTAAAAGGACATTTGAAATTCCCTGGTTTAAAATGCAATACTGATTAGCCCACTGAAGAGGGGAGTGGTAAATTCAATGAGGAACTTTATCGAAAGTCTACTATACTACCCAAGAAACTTCACTGCTCTCAACATTTACCTTGACGGTAACAATACGGAATCCTCTATTATGCAATGAATGTCTAGTAGTGGAGATACTTTCTTCAGGATGCCAATTGACTTGATTAATTTCCTCAATCCATATACCACGAGGTATAGTACTCGTTTTGTTTACTTCCGCAGACCACCATTCTTCAATGTACTGTGATTCACAGCACATGACCAACATTTTCGAGTTGAAATTCAGTGTGAATAGATTTCCAATTGGATTGCGACAATATTGACAATGATCCTCATCTCTATCACCGAAGAATACTGCTAACTGTTGAGAATAACTCATGTCTACTTGCTGCATTATATGAGTAAATTTCTGAAGTGCCGTGATTTCATTGAAGAATAGGACAATTAGAGGCCGCTTTGATTCATTACTACTATAATAACTCATTCCCTTCTCCAAATGCATGGAATTCAACATAAGTGATGGAATTCCTCTGACAGATAAGTCTCTTGATAGTTTCTGGAGACTGCCAATATTTTCGAAAGCTACGATTCCATTAAAAATATGAAAACTAACATTTTTATCAATCTAAGTAAAGAAAACTACTTACAAAAGTCACTCCTCATGGGCACAATAATCATTGATTTAGTCATGTATTTATCGTGCACATCTTTTAATAAACAATCATAATTGATGATTCCCTCAACGATTTTGGAATTCATCAACGATAAAATGATGAAATGAGATAATAAAATGACGAATTCCATTGTTATTCCCATTTTAATAAACTTCTTTCAATTTTTATATTATTTCCAGAGCTGCTGCGATGAAAATTGATTTATTCATGCAGACCGAATGTCACAAACTGCCATTGTATTAACTCAGTATTGAAAGTATTTTACTTGCTCAGCCATCACGTGTGTCATATTTACTTTAATGGAAAAATATAGATTTGATACATTGTGGAAGATATTACTATCAATAAACACGTTCACGTGTACTTGCTTTTTTGATTGCTATCTCATTCCTTTACTCTACGCTGAAGGAGAATAATATTTCCTAGAAATACAATGTAGTGCGCGTCAATCGGGAATTTGTTTGGTAATGCATTTTTTTCCATTAAGAAATTCATGTTCTGGAGGAATCTTCAGATCTGATTGGAATGAATTTGAACATATCTACAGCAATCAATGGTATGAGCCATTTGATATTTCGCAGAAATACATTATGATTTGATGAAAATTTTCCGTGAAAATGCAAATACTAACCAGATCAAATCAATATATGGAAGAGATGTGTGCAATCGATTGTACGATGATAAGGAAATAAAATTCAATACGGAAAAGTAATTGAGTATGCGATCGTTCGAAAAAGCAAGTTCACCTCAGCAAACTTATCAGTTGTGAAAAAAACTTCACTTATGACGACATTTCAATCCTTTCAAAAGTAACATTTTCTTCTTCGAAACTCGAGGATACTAGGTCACGCACTATCACTAAGGCGAGAACGGTGAACCGTTTCATCACCGGAGAAACAGGAGATGCCCAGTGGCTGAATACATATTTTGCCCTTCGATTATATTATCATTTTTTCCACACCCAATTACAGAACGAATGAATGTGTACGCACTTCACTTCACTCAGGTTCATCTACTTCATTATAAAGGGAGAATAGTGAGCAATGAATATATTAATCAATGCCAAATAAATAGCACGTACACAAAAATACATTTTTCGGATGGTATATGAAGAATGTTGCAAAATCTAATCAAAACTGAATCTACATTCTGCAGATTAATAGATGATTCGACAAAGTAAGTGCAATTGCTGCATTCATTTGCATCTATCCATTCAGCATATAGTACACCTTATAATAAAAAAATCCCTTGTATCAGACATAGATCAGTTCAAACATTGACTGAATTAGCTGGAAAAAAAGTGGATTCAACAGCTTTACCTCTTTGCTGGGAATGGAAAACTCATGATGTCATTGATTGGTTGGAAAATGATGTTCAATTGCCCGAGTACAAAGTTGGTTAATTCACAATTTACCCCATAATAATATTCTCAATAACTGCATTAGCTAAATTCACATCTAGGAATCCATGGAAATAAATTACATCAATGGAAGACGTCTACTTTTTTTGAGGACCGAGGAACTCATTAGAATGGGAATACACGATTATTCTCATATCAAAGTATTTTCATACTAGTTTTCATATCCATTCGATCTACAAATCTCAATAACCTCTCAAAAATTTCATTTACAGTCTATAATGGAATCGATTCGACAGTTATTTAATGTGAAGAACACAAAATTCGGGAGAAGCATATGTCTCCCACCTGAATATCCAATGAGACTGTATCTCGAATATCATGCTCCAACTGGACCCATTCGAGAAAGTGTTTTACCAACAGAATTTTTCGGTAAAATCGGCATACTAGATAATTCAAAAAATTGTCTGTTCAATCGTAATACCCAAAGCCGAATATCTAAAAAACCATGCATTAGATTTGGCTTGATTAAACGTAAAAGTGTTTACACGAAAATTGAGTTAAAACAACAGCATCATCACAAAAAAAAGAAGAAATTCGTTGATTTCCTCGAGTTTTGAAAGCAAAAAAATATTTATTGTAATAAAAAAATTTCCAGCATCAATCTTCAATCATTGTGTCGATTCATCTTCAATATTTTCATTAATTACACTTATACTAGAGTTTTTATACTCAATTTTGTGAGTAGGTGATTGAGATAATTGTAAAACAAATGATTCGTCACTGTCGTAATTCAGAGTCTCCGTATTTTCTGGAATTGCATGATCATTATCTACAATAGCCCTTGAAATATTGAGGAATACGGAATTACATGGAACATCCTCTTCAGATTCTATATCTACATTCAATCGAATTTGCGAAGATTCGGATTTTTGGGAATCTTCATTTTTCAATGTATTTTTCTGTTCGTTTTCACTTTCTTCAGTAGATTCGTGATAAACGGAATTCAAAGACTTCAACTTTTGCTTCAATTCTCGAGTCTTCATTTTTTTACTGTTCAGTAATAAAATAAATTTCTTGTACAATTCTGTTTCTAAGGAGTTCTTCATTTCTATCATCTCATTCAGCATTCTCTCCAAATCTGCAGTTCTCTGTCGCAGATTAATATTCTCTTCTTTTAATCTTGATGTATCCTCTCCTACATTCACATGAATCTTCATGACATCCGTTATTAATTTTGAAAAATCAATAACATTTGATATTGATTTACATTCAATAGATCCACGTTTCCAAAATTTTCTCTTCCAATGAAGAACATTGCCATTAACAGAAAATTCTACTCCATCGTCCTTTCCACTCAATTCTTTTGCGATTTCTTTGAAGTATTCTTCGGTTGATTTGTCAAAGTTCTTTGCTAATTCAGCGAAAGTCATCATATTTGCCTGAAATTTTAAAAAATTGCAATTAATTATAGGATTGGAAATTTTTCAAATGAATCGACTTCATTTAATTATCTGTTTTTTTGAGAATATCTAGGAAAGTAAGCGAGATAGAGCAATTTTTTCCTAATCCATTCTTTTCGGAGTAAATAATGGCTTAGTTGGTCAAGCATGAAATTTCTTTATTCAAGTGTTTTTTTTGGGAAAATTGATCTTAATTTAATTCAATTTAATTTTAATTTTAATGTTTATTCTTTACAATAATTCATTCTTGCAGTTCTGCATAAAAATTGCTATTTTCTATTGGGGAAGATGGCGCAAAATGGACATCAGGTGTAAAATGGACACATCTAAATTTTTGGGCGAATATTATGGAAAACTCTTGAAATTAATAGAAATATTGGCGGTAAATTGTTTTTGATGATTTTATTGGAAAGCTGAGGAAATTTCTGGTGGGAAATAAGTGCCGCAATTAATTTTTTTGAATTTTCGACGATTTTGACTTTTTTGAGCATTTTTGAGGGATAGAACCCTTTCTTTTTTTGATGATTTTCAGTTTTTTGAGGATATCTTCGGTTTTATTTGTTGCAGCTTAAAAATTCCGATGGGAGGTGAAAGGTGAGATCATTTGCCATCGATTCATAGGGTTTTCGATTTGGAAATATCGATTTTTAAGGTATTCATAGGCATTTTTGTGAAACAGTTTAGTTAAACAGTTTTTGGCCTATAACTATTCCAAAAATTAATATTTTTTAATTCAAAACCCCATAAATCGATGGAAAATGAGCTCACTTTTCATTTGAGACCAGCCCCGAATTGCTACGACCAGTAGAACCAGAGATATTTGCAAAAAACTGAAAAATGCCGAAAAATATCGAATTTTCAAAAAAAATCGAAAAAAATACATCCGACACTGGTTCTCCGGCTGAAATTTCCTCAGTTTTCCAATAGAATCATCAAAAAAAATCCAACTCTAACAGTTTCATTACAGCGTCCATTTTGCCCCACTTTCCCCTATAAAGAAGACAAATTCAAAATCGCTCTATTTAGTTTATTTTCCAAGATATTTCTAAAAAAAAAAAACAATGGTGACCAATGAAACCAGTTTGTCTCGAATCTTCATTCTCTATTAATTATTTATTAAAAATACAGGATTTTAGTTAATAACAATGATTTCATTCACCTGTCCTTTCAGTGGTTCAAAACCATCTCTTAAAATCAAAATTTCAATACTCTCACTGCTCCATTCCGTTATGATAGTCATTAATTGTTTGTCAATTAAATTCTTAACTTGAAAGCTCGTCCAATCAGTCATGATGATGAAACTATATATAGCAACTCATCAACAGAAAAGAAAATATTAATAAATATTTTTCTTATCCATAAAATGTATAGAATTATTACTCTAGGTTAGGTCGTTTATTTACATTTTCATGACTTTTCTCTCTTAAGGGGGCGTGGTCAATCACGTGGATACGTTGCCATAGCAACGCATTTTGTATACATCATCAAAACATCCAAATCATAACAATGCTAAACCAACGACATAAGTCAGAATTGAAAAATTCCAAGTATTCATGTGGATATTTTCAGCTACTGTCATGAAAAAATAAAAGAAATTAATAATAATAATAATAATAATAATAATAATAATAATAATAATAATAATAATAAAGGAAAAAGATGAATTTTATACAAAGTGTTGGGATCAGAGATGGAGAGTATACGAGAACAGTGTACACGATGGTAAAATCATTCAAAAATTCGAATAATTTCATGATAAAAAGGGTATTTTTTAATTTTTCATCTAATAATAAACGATTTTATTCTGTTATATTGTAGATAAAGGAGCAGAAGTATAATGAAACTCTTCAAATATTGTCAGAGCTATTGGTAACACATTCTGAAGTACGTCAAAATTTTCACTTATAATAATAACAATAATAATAATGTGATTGATTCATAGAAGAAATCATGACAATGAAAAATAGCAGATATCTGACAATTTAATAGATTTCTTTCCATTATAATAAAAAAATTATTTAATCAAAATGAAAAATATGCACATGAAATTCCCAGAAAATTCGAAAAATTGAAAGTACTAATTTTCTAAATAGGGTGAGGGGTCCAGTGGTCGAACGGTTAAGACTCGTCAGACACCAATGGTCGAAGATAAGAAATTAGATAATTATTGATATGTTTAACAATTTTTAATTGTTTTATTAGAGCTGATAGACATCATATAGTGTTTTGAAGATTAGAAAAATGATGTTTCGCTGGATTACCAATTTTTTCTAATATAAATGCGTCAGATAGTTCGATCACTGGACGACTTCGAACACTGGTCAACTCAACCTATTGTTATTTATAGGAATTTATTTGTTTAGAATTCCAAAAATTGTCAGATATTCAATTCAAATTTCATTATAATAAATCACTAATGTACATAATAAAATCATTTATTTCACAGTCTCGACCATGTTTGTCTCTTCTGGCCCACTGTTACTTCTACACTCAAGATTTCCTAGCATCCGCTGAATGTTACGAGAAACTCGTTCAACTCTGTCCAACAGAAGAGATTTACAAGCTGTATTACGCCCAATCTCTGCATCAAGCCTGTATGTACCAAGAGGCCTGGACAGTTTGCTCCAGTATCACGAGCAGTTCCCTGGAATCCCGAGTAAAAAAGCTGCAGGCAGCTATAAAATACAGCCAAGAGGATATAGCTGCAGTTAAAAGCTTAATAGATCAATGCAGCGATGACATCGACACAGATATCAATTTCGGCTGTCTTTTGTATAAGGAAGGAGAGTATGAGAAGGCTCTAAAGAAGTTTCTGAGTGCCCTCCAAGTCGTTGGCTTCAAGCCCCATTTGTCTTACAATGTCGCTCTATGTTATTATAAAATGAAGGAGTATGCAGCATCCTTGAAGCACATTGCTGACATAATCGAGCAAGGAATTCGCGAGCATCCAGAGCTCAGTGTTGGCATGAAAACCGAAGGAATTGAAGTTCGAAGTGTCGGAAACACCTTGACCCTCCATGAAACTGCCCTAACTGAAGCCTTCAATTTGAAAGCAGCTATCGAGTATCAATTGCAGAATGTAGCCGCTGCTAGAGAAGCTCTAACTGACATGCCCCCACGTTCGGAAGAGGAGTTAGACGCCGTGACTCTTCACAATCAGGCTCTCGTAAATATGGACAAAAAACCGGCAGAAGGTTTCGAAAAACTGCAATTTTTGCTCCAGCAAAATCCCTTTCCCCCAGAAACTTTTGCTAATCTATTACTGTTATATTGTAAATATCAGTACTATGATTTAGCTGCAGATGTACTCGCGGAGAATGTTCATTTGACTTATAAGTATCTGACACCCTATCTCTACGATTTTTTGGATGCTTTGATAACCCAGCAGACAGCTCCAGAAGAGGCTTATCGAAAACTCGATGATCTTGCTAATAAGCACTGTGAAAGTTTGCGAAAAGCTACTAAACAGGTGCAGGAAGCTCGTCTAAATCACGACGATAATTCGGTAAAAAAAGCAGTTAATGATTACGAAGAGGCATTAGAACGCTATGTTCCAGTTTTAATGGCACAAGCTAAAATTTATTGGGATCTAGGAAATTACGTTCAAGTCGAGAAGATATTTGGAATGAGTGCGGATTTCTGCAATGATCATGATGTCTGGAGACTGAATGTTGCTCACACATTATTCATGCAGGAGAATAAATTTAAAGAGGCAACAGGATTCTATGAGCCTATTGTTAGAAAAAAATATGAAAATATTTTAGATGTTAGTGCAATTGTATTAGCGAACTTGTGCGTTAGCTATATCATGACTTCTCAAAATGCTGAAGCCGAAGAGCTGATGAAGAAAATTGAGAAAGAGGAGGAAACAGTGGCTTTTGAAGAGGAAGACAAGAAATTGTTTCATTTGTGTATTGTTAATATGGTTATTGGAACACTTTATTGTGCCAAAGGTAATTATGAATTTGGTATTTCGAGGGTGATGAAGAGCTTGGAGCCTTATAACAAGAAACTAGGCACGGACACGTGGTTCTACGCCAAGAGATGTTTCTTGTCTCTTCTTGAGCAGTTGGCTAAACAAATTGTTGTTCTAAAAGACTCAACGCTACAGGAATGCATCCATTTTTTGGAACACTGTGAAGTCTATGGAAGAGATGTGCAGACGGTCATTGAAGAGCCGTTCGTCATCAACGAATTTTCGTTAATGCCTCAGGGAAAACAGACGGTAACTTATGAGGCGAGATTTTTAAAAGGATTATTTCTAAAAATTCAAATGTCATAAATGATTTTTCTAATAATCAAATAGATTATGAAGTTTTTAAGACAAGTTGGTCCTATTTTATCAGCAATTTTTTGGAAAATATCTCGGAAATTAAACGAAATAGAGCGATTTTGCTCTTTATTCGTTTTTTTTTTGCTTTTGCAATTTCCTACAAAATCGGTTTAAGAGCAGAAAGGGCGTATCTCCATTGTTCACCGATATATTTGAAAGAGGTGACAAAATAAAATCAATTTGTCTAAAACTTTCATACCAAAACTTCTCAATTAATAAAACTCAAGTTCGAGTAAAGTATTTAATCTTACTAATTTTTTTATACACCTTTTTTAAATCACAGAAGCGGTAATTTTTTGATATACAATCTGACCCACATCCACGCTGTGAGAATAGACAGAGAATACCACGTAATAATATAAGTCAAGTGTTCGTTTCTCAGTGTCATTCGTGTTTGTCCGGGAATTGGTCCACCAGTCGTCTCACCATTGGCAACAAGGTCCAGAAAAATGGGAGAAGCATCAGCATATTTGCACATGGACTTCATGTCACGATAGACCCATACACCAGACTGTGGTGTGTTTTTGGGCATAAAGAGGGGTCTCTGTTCCCCCAACCTGACGATTCCAGTTATTTCAAAGGTTCCAGGAACGTGTGCCAATTGTTGCTCAGTGAATTTGCCTCTTGTTGCTTTGATCCAACCACGATTAACAAGAATCACCAAATCGCTGTTCTCTACTTTGAATGGCGTAACAATCCAGTATCCTGTACTACTAGCTGTACTCATAAGTCCTCCAGACTTTTCTCCTACAGGAGCACCATCCTTGATAAGGCTCTTAGGACCAAGTTTAAATTCCTTATCATACAAATATTCTCCTTTAACTTTTACAGGAAAATACTCCATTTCCTCGATTTTTTCCAAATTATCCAGAAGTTCTACGGGAGGTGATGTCATCCTTTCGCGAATATCATCGATCAATTGGAGTTTCCATTTTCTCCTTTGTACCTGCCATGTACCGAGAAAAAAAGTGGTGATCGGTATTGCTAGGGAAATCCATCCAAAACCATCGATTCTTTTATCACTGTCCTCTTCGGCCTTAAATTTATTCCCCACGAGATTATAGTTTCTAGGTTTTCTCAGCAATGGTTTCTCTATTGTTGAATATTTGTTTATGTTTAACAGGTTTTTACCTATTTTTGATAATTTTCCACTGATTGCTCTTAAATGCATTTTACGGTTGTTGCTTGTATTCTTATATTAGTGTAGTTTAGTTATAAATATTATTATTATAATATATATAATAACGTTTAAACTTCTTGTGTTCTATATATAAGATTTTTAAGGACTTTTCCTTATATTTAAAATGTGAAAAAGGATATTTTGTAAACACATGCTTTTCACAGTGTTTTTCTCGGAAATTCTCATCCTTAACTGATGTTTTTTCGAGGTTATTGTTGATTTTTCCTTTATTTTTTCATGAAAACTTGGCTTTAGGACAGTTTTGAGCGCGAATTTTCGGATTTTTTGAAAAAAGCGCAGTGAAGTGGGTGTTTTTTCAAATAAAACATTTGACGAACACATTTCTGACAAAGAAAAAGGATGAAGATGCTGCAGAAAATTGCGACTGGATTATTTAAGAAGAATGGAAGAATTTTGACGAGGTCTTTGTATTCTTTTCAAGATGAAAATCCAAAGATGAAGAAGTTGAAGGAGAAGCAGATTCATTTTCAAGTATTTTTTGAATAAATTTTGTTCAATTGACTTCGGAATAATAATTCATTATTTTAAATTAATTTTTTGGGGATTTTTCTGCAGCGCAATGATGGACTTCCGGTTTATTTGAAAGGAGGGCCAATGGACAAGATTCTATTTAACACCACTTTGGGATTACTTGGAGTCGGTCTCATTATTAGCTTCAAATTTGTTTACGACATAATGTAAAGAGCTAAGAAATTCTCTAAACTCAACTAAAAACTTAAAAATAAACAAAATTTCAGTAACAATAATATATATTAAGTCACATACATAGTCGTTCATGATAAAATATACATAATAAAATTTGGGAAGATTTAATAAGGCACATTATCAATGGTAAATTACACAAATTCCCTATTTTTTTTTACAAATTCCTTAGATTCACATCAGCAAATCTGATTGAGCATCAAAAACCCACACTTTTTCGTATCTAAATGCAAATTTCTGTACGAAGCAATGCATATTCTTCTCAATTGTATCCATTAAAAAATAAAAAAAGTTTAATTTTTCCTAAGCACTCTCATAAATTAGCACTATCAATCACCTCAGCTTTACCCTTTCTTCTGGAAATAATTTTCTTTCCATTAGTAATATTTTCTGATCTTTGGTCGTTTTTTGTTGGTTTAGTCTTCTGCCTTTCCATCAAGTCCTTCAGGGCTTCACTGAAGTACATCAGAGTCTCCGTAATCGGTCGCTCCGAGAATTTATCAGCAATTTCCTCGAATTTGTCGTCTTCGATGGACAATTGACTCTGCAGGACTCTAAACTGATCGATTATCTCCTTTAGACTCTTTTTGGCATCGTTTAACACAGCTGGATCATCATTTTCATCCATGAACTTGTCTACTTCAACGAAATTGTCTTCAAGAGACACTGCACCAATGTTGTCAGCCTCAGCCGCATGCGAATCCTCCGACCATTTCTTCATGGAATCAGGATCTTCGGAGACTAGGTCTTTTTCGAACTCTTTAAATTGATTTATGATATTCCTAATACTGTCTTTCACGTTCATCAGCTTCTGATCAGCTGCCTTTTTCGTTTGCACCTCTCCAGATTCCTTTTTGACTACTGGAACCGGCTTGATCGGTGGATCTATCTTCTTCTTAATTTTCGGCGAATCTTCAGATTGCGGCAGAGATTCTTTCGCCTTCTTTTTATTGAGAATCAACTTCCTAATAGCGACTTTGACTTCGCTTTCTTCTTTAGAAACATCTGGAAGCTCAACTTTTTCAGAAGAAACTGGTTCAGATTGCTTTAGAACTTGTTTCTCAATTTTTCTTGGAGTTGGATCTATCCTCTCTTCTGAAACATGTGCAGCTTTTTTAGGTGCTCGCTTCTCAATTTTAACCTTCTCCACAACTTGAGGAACTTCTTTCATCGGTTCCACCATCGGTTTCTCAATTACAATGGGATCCAATTTTTTGTGAATTCTCTTCTCAATTTTCACGATTTTCTCCTCAACCTCTACTTGTTTCTGCTGATTTATATCCTTGCGACTTTCTGATTTAACTTTAGTTTCTAATAGTCTTACGTCCATTTTTATCCTCTTCTCTATTACTTCCGGTCGTTTTTGCACGACAGCTTCTTCCGAAACTTCCATGGGAACTATCTCATTTATCGGTGATTCGTCTTGCTGGTCCAGAACTTCGGGAATTAATTCGTTTGTATCTATTTCACTGTCGTTTTCAATCATTTCGAGAGATTCTGTTTCTATAGTCGATTGGAGAAACTCTTCTTCTAATGGAGCATCTTCTTCTTCTTTTTCTTCTTCTTCTTCTTCTTCTTCCTCTTTTTCTAACTCTGCGAGAACAGGAATTCCCCCATCCTTTTCCTCATTTTCCCCAATATTTCCATCAACATTCAAAACTTTCGGAGTCTCAATCTCAAAAATTCCATACTCTCTCAATTTATCCTTAATATTAGGTTTTCGTTTCATAATAAAGATCGTAGGCTTAGTTTTTATCTTGATAGGCGGAATCATATTATAATTGAGCGAAATATGTGAGAATCCATCAACAGCATCAAGTATCTCATGTGTCCTCAGATAAGGCTTGATATTAGGTGAATACTTGCTCTTAGCTTCCATCAATAAATGCGTGAACTGCATAAGTGTCTCAGGATCATCATAGCTTATATTCTCCTGCTTCGAATAGATCCACCTTGGATTCATCTGTGTGAACCTCGAAACGCCAGTTTGAGCAGTTAAAACGTCTATATGAACGCTCACAAATTTAGTGTCACGTTCCAGTCTGTGCAGTCTCGTGATGGCCATTCCCCCAGGATAATTGGATCCTGCCACGCACAAGAAGAACATGGAGCCAATCGTGTTGAAGACCAAGTGTCCCACGATAACAAGCGCTAGAAGAGCTCTAAATGCTGATTTGCCTCTGTTTTCCCAGATTCTGTGACAGACGGATGCTGCAGCGATGTTGAAGAGTGGGAACACGTAGATGATGAAGCGCAGTTCTTTGTGGGGAAGAAATGAAAAGAAAAGAACGAAAGTAACTGCTGGAACTGTTAAAGCTCGAACACGTGGATCCCACAGCATTCCTATGGGAACTAGGAGATAAGAGAAGCCAAGACCACGTGGTAGGGCAGAATAAAAGTACCATAAAAATGGAGATGTGCCCCATTGACTGCTCTTATTTAATATCGTATTGAACCAAAAGACTTCTCCCTCCGGCCACAAAATTCTCCTCCAAAATATCGAATCTACTCCAATAGTGAGAACCAAAAAAAAAATCCCAGCAGGTGTTGCAATTTTGAGCAATCTGTGAAGAAAAAAAGAAGATTAAATTCTCGTCTTCCAAGTACAATTACCCCGTAATGTTAATAATTGGATCTGTCTCTGTGTCTATATCTACATTCTATATTTACATTTACTTGGGAAAGTTTCTAAATACCTTGGCACTGTGAGTTTCTGGTAGGCTATATCATATAACAAGAATAATCCCAAAAGCATAGCCAATTCAGCTCGAAATATTATTATTGCTGCAGCTGATGACCATATGAATGCAATGTGATTCTGTTTTAGCCAACCGTACAGGGCTAATAAAACTGAAAACACAATTGATTTATCTCCACTTTAAATAATCTAAAAAATAAATTATTACTATGAAGTTTTCAGGTAATTTGAGTTTATTTTATTATTAGATTTTTTTTTCAAGATAGCTTGGAAATTGAGCGAGATAGGGCGATTTTCATCACGATACTGTTTTTTTGAGAGAATTCCAAGCAGTAGAAAAAGGTCATGGTGAAAATTGCTCTATCTCGCTTAAATTCCGAGAGATTTTGAAAGAAAGTGGAGACAAAATGAATTTTTAAATAATAAAATCGTCGTTCTAGAGCAAAAAAGGAGGTAAATAGTACATGTTTCCCATCTTTTAACGCCTTTTTCACTCTAGATAGACGAAATTATTCCAATTATTAATGGAATAAAATGGAAAATTGTGGAATTTACAAACCTAAAGGCATTGCCATTATATTTGGCAGTGTTCTACTCAAGTAATACATAAAATGAAACTGTGTGACAGTAATTGCCACAAACCATTTTGTAAATTGCACTCCAAATATTGTTTCAAGTGCCTGTCGATACAATCTCAGAGCTGCAATTACTGTAACTGCCAAAACTGCTCTGACTAGAAAAAAAAAAAAACCTTTATCAAAACATTCTCTTTTAAGGATGTTTGGGAGATACAATCCAAAAAAAAAAAACGTTAATTTTTTGCATAAAAGTGGAAATATAAACGTATACAAGATAAATGTCTTGAAACTTATTTCATAAGTATTTGAATAATGTAATAAGAAACAAAATAATCCCTCGAAACAAAGAATTAATTGATAATTGAAAAATTGCTACTATTTTTTTCAGTTTTTTTTTCAATTTTCAAAATTCAAATAAGTGTTTAAAAAATAGGAATCTTTCAGTTTTAATTTGATTCTGTGTTTTCAAGGCTTATTTGAGAAATACATTACATTTTCTACATACTCACTAAATCAGATTCGAGAATTTCATCTTGTAAAAGTTGTTATTAACAATTTAATACAAAAAAAATTAACTTTTTGTTGCTATTGTACCTCCTAAATATTTTTAAATAGCTATGTAACTTATCATCAGTGTAAAAATTTCAATCCAATCCTTTTTCTGTAAGGACTGAATTTTTTTTAGAAAGAGCGAATTATTAAATGCTTCTTAACAATGTTATATAGAATTTGAGAATGAGATTTTGCTAAAATATTCATTCTACACAGAGGATAATTGGATTAAAATGTTAAATCTGATGGTAAGCTACATAGCCACTTAAATCTAAGTGCATAAAATTTTAGATAAATTCACCAATGTATTGAGCGCAGAATTTGCTCAAATTAAAATGTGTAACAGCAGCTACAAAGGGAGATGATAATCCAGATATGAAAAGAGGGCCAAGAAATGTTCTTGGTACAACTCCAGGAAATTCATGATGATCGTACTATTAGAAAAACAAAAAAGCAATTTAATAAATTTAAATACATTGTAATTAATTTAATAATTTGAAATTTGCTTTCAAAGTTGCAATTAAGATAAAAAATCATTTTTACTCGTTTGAACAGTGTTTTGCATGATAATTGCCAAAATTATTTAATTTTTTAATTTTCTCAAAATTTCAACGAGGAAATGAACACATCTGATCTCAATGTGTTTAAAAATAAATCAATTTCTAAATTTAATTTTCATGTTTTTTGCGTAACAAGATTCAAACGTTAAAGCATGACTTAAATATCGTTGGAATAATTCACAAAAAAAATAAAAAATTTTTTTTTTCATTGACATATTCAAATTAATTTTCCAAATGTAAATAAAAAAATTACCTCTGTCAGGTTATATCCATGATAGAGAATATCGTGCATAGCCTGAAGATTGAATG
The DNA here is from genome assembly GCA_963921955.1 of Aleiodes alternator. Classification (NCBI taxonomy): domain Eukaryota; kingdom Metazoa; phylum Arthropoda; class Insecta; order Hymenoptera; family Braconidae; genus Aleiodes; species Aleiodes alternator. Next base: position 3,917,992 of record OY998105.1, on the reverse strand, counting down.
ATTCTTCGACTTTTGTGAATGGACAGTAGAGCAAATGAACTGACGCCACCAGTATGATCAATTGATCCATCATTTAAATGCCAAATACATTTATCTTAGTTATTTTTTCTTAAACGTTCAATTTAATTCACATTTGGAATATATACGATTTTTTTTCAAATTAAAATTAGAAGAACACATAACTACTTGCCAACAAGTGTAGAGTCGACACATATGGACTAATAGGCTCACCACAAATTTAAGGCGAATTCAATTGTTGCGATTTGTTGATTTTGGCGGGAAAAATAGGCGTTTTCTCAAATTGATGAAAAATGAAAAAGGTTTAGTTTTATTTTAATTATTAAAAGATCAGATCAACAGTAATTTTGTAAAATAATGGAAAAGATGGATTTTCCCATGTTTTTTGGCGCCTTTCTTTTGAATATTTTTTGTTTTTGGCGGGAAAATGGGCGTCTTTTTGAATTGAAGAGAACAGAAAACAGATTTATTGTTCATTAATTATTAAAAAATCGGATCAACAGTAATTTTGTAAAATAATGGAAAAGATGGATTTTTCCATGTTTTTTGGCGCCTTTCTTTTGAATATTTTTTGTTTTTGGCGGGAAAATGGGCGTTTTTTTGAATTGAAGAGAACAGAAACCAGATTTATTGTTCATTAATTATTAAAAAATTGGATCAACAGTAGTTTTGTCAAATAATGGAAAAAAAAGGATTTTTCCATGTTTTAGGCGCCTTTTTTCAAATATCTGTTGGTTTTGGCGGGAAAATAGTCGTTTCTTTTCTAAATTGATTGAAAAAAAAACAACGATTTATTGTTAATTAATTTTTTGTCAAATAATAGGGAAAAAAAGGGATTTTTTGGAGGTGTAGAAAAATACCATTTCCGGTCTGGCATTTTCATACGCTTCCAAGTTCGAACCCTATAAAAGACATATTAAATGATTTCGAGGAAGCAAATCGAAAACAGAGAGAGGAAATGCTCCATATCCGATGTAATAAAGCCCCACAGACACTCTAGACACTTTTTCTGTCAAAAATGTCAAAATCTCCAAAAAATATCCCCAACAAAATTGCTCTATCTCCCTTATATTCCACGCTATTCCCCAAAAACCCCCAAAAAAGCCCCTTATCCCCAAAAAAAGCTAAAAAAACTCCGTTTTTCCAGAATATCTCGGAAACTAAGCGAGATAGCGAAAATTCTCAAGATACCTTTTCTATCAGAAATGTCAAAATCTACAAAAAAGATCTCTTCACAAATTGCTCTATCTCTCTTATTTTCCTCTATATTCCCCAAAAATCCCATTATCCCCAAAAAAAAGACAAAAAACTCAGTCAGTAATGCAGATTTCTTCACTAGAACACAAAAGCCAATAAGCGTACCTCGAGGGCACTTGACATGATGGCGCCTGAAACAGGTGATCGTGGTCACAAGTTCCCAAACCAGTCTCTCACCAGGTGATGACATTTCACCTAATCCAGTTAAAAAATTAGTTATCGAAAAAATTTAATCCAGTTGTGCCACGAAAAATTCCTTCCGAAAATCAAGGGAAAAAAAGGAGAATTTAACATCAAGTACTTGATGACGAGTGAGTAAAAATGATTTAACATTTTTCGTGCCTTATTGTTCATCAATTGTCATTCGATTCGATAATCATCAATTGAGTGCGATTGTGTCTTATCTCTTTACATCAACAAAACACTTGGAAAAAAGGAAATTAAATAAAAACGAATACTTGCAGGAGATAATGTGATGTCAGGTGTCACTCAGTGAATATCACTTTCCATTTTGTGATATATATTCAATGGTATAGAGGTAAAACGAAAAAAAAACGTGTCAAGGTGGGACATTTAACGAGGTATCCATTGGCTGCTGATAGCAGGTAAAAAAAAATAATTTGTTTATGTTTTTTAGGATTTTGAAAATTATTGACAAAAGAATATTTGTCGTTTTTTAAAGAATTTATTTAGGGGAATTTATTTATTGTCAATTTTTTGAGGAGATATTGTCTATTTTTCAAGGAAAATAGACAATTTTTCAAGAAGACTTTGTCAATTCTTCAAAGTAAATAGACAATTTTTCAAGAAGATTTTGTCAATTTTTTCATGTGGAAATTATTAATTTTTCAAGGAAAATAGTCAATTTTTAAAGGAAAAATAGTCAATTTTTTAAGAAAATTTCGGTAATTTTTTAAGGAAAGTAGACAATTTTTCAAGAAGACTTTGTCAATTTTCCAAGTAGAAATTATTAACTTTCCAAGGAAAATAATCAATTTTTAATGGAAAAATAGTCAATTTGTTAAGAAGGCTTTGTCAATTTTTCAAGCAGACTTTGTCAATTATTTAAGCAAAAATTGTTAATTTTTCAAGGAAAATAGTCAACTTTTTGAGAATAATTGCCAATTTTAAAAGAAAAAATTGACAATTTTTTATTACGTCGAATTGTCAATTTTCCAAGAAAAAATTGTCAATTCATTTTATGATTGTTATCATTATTCATTTTATTTTCCTCAAGGAAAACAACTACGTACTATTAGTTTTTGCTTCCATTCTTTGGTTAAGTTCAACATATGGGAGATTGGGAGCAAAATGGACCTGTTGTTCAAAATCGTTTCAAGTTTTTTTTGGAGAGTAAAGGAGTCTCCAAAAAAATCTGAAAAAATTTATTAACAAGCTCCACGTATTGGAGCATGTTCTAAAATTTTTTTAGATTTTTTAACTAAATACTTCACTCAAAAAAAAAGTGCTGAGTCATGATCCATTTTGAAGTCCATTTTGACCCATTTTTGAAATTTGAAGTTTTTTCATAGATTTTTGGGAATTTTTTAGGGGATTCTGGAACAATGTCGTTCCCACCGCTGGTCAGCTCAACTCCACCGCCTCTGGACCACAATTTTCGAGAATCTGATGAAGATGACGAGTTCGGAGACTTTGCTGCTGGTGCACTTGATGGTAATGAGGAGTTTAAAACTAGAATTTAAAAAAAAAGGAAATTGAAGGCTACTTTCCTCATTATCTCCGGAAATATTGAAGTTGGGGAAAAATGTCAAGAGACCTTTTTTGAGGACAATTTAATTTTCCACGAAAAAGGTCTCCTGATTTTTTTCTCTGAACCCAATAGTTTCGGCGATATTCACAAAATAATGAAAACAAAAAAATAATTGTAAAATTTCCTCATTTATTAATTCACCAATTTTTTACTCCTTTCTTAAAGAGATCTCTGAAGATATTAGATTTAGAGGAAAGTATCAGAAGGCCTTTTTCGCAGAAAATTGAATTCTCCACAAAAAAGGTGTCTTATCATTTTCCCCTAATCCCAACTGCCTTCAGGATATCCTCAGTCAACCATTCCCATAGAAAAACACACTAAAAAACATCTAAAATTGTCTTTTTCCAGGTTCATCAACAACATCAGAGTCTCCCCAAAAATTAATGACTCCAATACAAACGCCTCTTTCATCATTAGCCCCATCACCACGGGTAAATGGTATTAGTGATTATACACCATCAAAAAAATCATTGAAAAGTGATGAAAGTGTTGATTTACATAAAAAATTAAATGATGATGATGATATTATAATTGTTGAAAAAACAAATGACACTGTGAGCAGTATAAAGCTTGATAATAGAACGTCTAGTGGTAGTTTAATTGAAAATCATGATAATGATGATAATGATAATGATAAAATTAATATTGTCAATACTGATCTTAATTTAAGTAAAAAAAAAATGAGCTTTGATAGTTGTGAATTAGGCGAATTAACGTTTAATGTTGATAATGATTTAAATTTAGTTAAAAGTAGTGAAAGTAGATTAGATGATAGTTTAAAAATTAATATAAAAACAAATGATGAGCCCTTGAGTCTTGTTTTTGATGATCCATCATTTATTAATGAACAAATTGATCATCAAATTGATGAAATTGAGAAATTTCCAAATTTTTATAATTACGAGGAATTTAACGATGTAAAAATTGATGATAAAATCATTAAAATCATCAATGAAAATGATTTTAATGATGATAATAATGTTACAACAAGTGATAATCATTTCAATGAATTGGCCAATGATTATGGAAATTATCAAATTAATTCAAATGATTTTATTGACAATTTTACGATAACTGATGATGATAAATTCAATGATTTACGTGATGATAATGGAATAATTAAATTAAATGATGATTTGATTTGTGAAAATATGCATAATCATTCGGGATTCAATGGGGATGCTGTTGATGATTTTTGTGATTATCGGGATAAAAGTGGGAATGATGATAAAAATATTGATGATGATTTAATTGTTAAAAATGAGGAAATTATTGGTAATTTAGATTTTTTTAATGGCAAAGAAAATAGTTTAATTGAAACGTCAGTTGTTGATGATACTGATTATTTTTCAACATTACGAGATAATAATGATGATGATGATGATGCTGGAAAAATTGAGAATGATGATGATAAAATTAGCGTTTTAAAAAATGAAGAAATTAATAATGTGAAAATTTGTGAAAATGAATTTATATGTAAAAATGATTGTGACGATGATTTTGGTGAATTTGCGGATTTTTCGAGTGATACAATTTGCAATGAATCCAGTGATTGGACTAATGATACTGAACAATTGAAGTTAAATGTTGATGATGATAATGGTGATGATGATGATGATTTTGGTGATTTTGGGGATTTCGGATCATGTCCAGCTCAGGTAGAATCGAGTCATGCTAGTTTCAATTTGAAAGAGACTATCAGTCGGATAGATAATAAGAATGTGAGTCTAGTAAAGCTATTTATTCCATAAATTAATTAATTAATTAGAAATTAATTAGATTTCTTGAAATTTAATTTTTTTTTCGAAATGTCAATTTTTTATTGTACATTTATATAGATATCTCGAAAACTAAGGAAGATAGAGCAATTTTGCAAGAGACCTTTTTTGTAGCTCTCACAATTCTCTACAAAAGAGGTATCCTGTTAAATTTTGCTATCTCGCATAGTTTCCGAGATCCTTTTAGAAAACGAGAGAGAGAAATTGACTTTTCCTTCTTTCGCTTCAATAATTTTAAATTAAATTCTTTTCTCTTCTCTGTATTTACTTGAGATTTTTTTTTATTACTCGACTAATTAGTTGCTGAAAGTAATTAACTCGTTATGATGAGTAGATGCTTCATTTTATTATTATTAGAATTTTTTCTTCTTGAAATTTTTCTTTTTCTTTTAGAAAATTAATTTTTCATTTCGTTTCTTATTTGAAATTATTTTCATTTTTATTTTTTTTATTTTCTCAGGCTGCTAATAAAATCGAGGACATCATCACGAGCATGTTTCCGGTTGTTCCCGAGCCCTCACCAGTCGATTGTGGTGAATTAATGGGGGAAAAAGACAATATTTGGAATTCACTCAAGAATATTGAGGAAACAAATGCTTTGAGCTATCAGTGGAGCAACAGCGTCAGTAATAATGCACTTCTCAGTGCCCTAGGCATTGATTCGAGAAATATCGTGAGTTTAAAGACCCTTAAAAACATAATTTTCATTGAAAATTCGATGAAAATTAATTTATTTGATGAATTTCAGCTTTTTGGACCTCGATGGAACCCAAATATTCCGAGATTTGCAGCCAATTTGGGCTATGCCCCATTAGAGCCAATGAAGGCATCCAGTGCTGAAGCACTAGCTTCATCATCCACCTCTAGTAAACTCCAAAATCCAACAAATTCAGAAGTAATTTTCAAAATATTAATTATATCGAAATTTCTCTTTTTTTCTCACTTCTGTAAATTTCTCTGGAGAACAGTTTACCAAAAATTTGAGTCTCTAGTTGATAGTTTACCAAAAATGATCAATTTAAACATTTTCAGAAGAATATTAATAGGAAATTATACCAACCATAAATAGCCAAGAAATATATAAAATTAGCAATGAGAATATCCAATAATTAGAATCACAGATGACTTTTTATGGAATAGTCTCTTTCATCAATAAATAATTCGAACACATTATTTATTGATGAGAGATTTAATTTTTACTTAATTGTACATATTTCTGAAATGAATGAATTTATCGAAAAATGTCAAGAAACATTTTTTATGGAAAATTTAATTCTCTATAAAAAAGGTCTCTTGATTTTTTTCCTCAAACCCAATAGTTTCAGAGATCCTATTAAATTTCTAAAAAAAATATTTTTAACCAAAATCTCACTTTAAAAATTCGGGAATGCATTTATTTCATTTATTTTATTTATTTTAAATGCTTTATTTTATTATTGCAGGAAGTACCAGCAGCACAATTCGACTGGAACAGTTCCGGCCTAGTGAATCCCCTGGACGCAAGTGAGTAAAAAATTTATTATCTGCAAATTAATTAATTGTTGATGATTAAAAAAAAGATCAAAAAGAATAATATCTAATGAGATATTTTCTGTTATTGATTTTACACGTTTTTCCATTTTTTCCTGCTTCACCTTTGCTTATGTTTTACCTCCTTTCCTTTTTTTTCCATAAAATCTGTAAATAAAAATCCACAAAATTCACGAAAATTTGGGGAATAATCGATAAAAATCGATGAAAATTCAGGTGGTGGTTTGTCAGTCCTTCTGCCATTAGATTTATTATATCCATTTGATCCTTTACTTACTCCCCACTGTTCCGGGCACTCCGAATCCTATCACCATCACGCTGCTTGTGCCAGGAGCTCCATATATTACTGTAAGTGTTTAAAGCTACTAAAAAAAAGAAAAGAAAAAGCACTACCTTCCACCACTATTCACCACATACTCCGGAAACTAAGCGAGATAGAGCATTTTCACAGATACATTTTTCGTAGAAAATTTCAAGAGCTTCAAAAATGCTCTCTTGTAAAATTCCCCTATCTCGCTCAGTTTCCGAGATATTTGTGGAAAACTGTTGCTAGAGCTGGGAAATTCTAAAAAACCGAAAATTCTACTTTACTCTCAGTTTTCCATCAGGATCTCAGAAACTAAGGGAGATAGAGAAATTTTTGAAGAGACCTTTTTTGTACCTCTCGAAATTTCCAACAAAAAAGGTGTCCACAGAAATCTCTCTATCTCGCTTAGTTTCCAAATGCCCATTAAAAAACGAAACAGTAAAATTTTTGGTGAAATTTTTTCACAAAAAAAAAATATTCTAATTAAAAAATTCACTTTTCATCAATTTTCTCTTCATCTATTCTCTTTATAAAAGATCCGGGGGAATCAACAAGTGAACAAAAAAAAGTGGAGGCTCCAGCAGAGCCAGGATCATCGAAAACCCCAAAACAATCACTCGTTTCGAAGATAATCGAGCCTTTGCCAGGACCAAGTGCTGCTGAATGGAGAAAAAGAGAGAGTGAATCAAAAATTGAAGGAAGACCACAATGCCAAAAGCTCCAAAAATCCCAGCAATGCTCAACAAAATCATCAACAGCTCCAATCAACAAAATTGAGGCAACAAAGTGTGATTTCAAAGTTGACAATCGTAAAACAACAACAATTAACAAAAAAGATTGTGCTGATAATACTGTTATGGACAGATATGGAAGACAAATTGTTGTTAAATCAGAAACTATTCAAGTACTTAAACAATTGCCAGATCTTTCATTTTTAAGTGCTAGAACATTATTATTCAATCCAGAACAAAAGCAAATTGTACAGGATCTTGGTGCTATGATTAATCGTAAAATGCCTGGCTGAGTAACGTCGGTCTGAATACTTGGTTTATTGATTTTTTAATGTAAATTACTATAATTTTCCTTTTTTCTGTGGAATTTAGAGAAAATTCGATTTATTTAATTTTTTTTCGAAAAATTATTTTCTGTAGAAAAGAGTAATTTTGGTGGAATTTAAAGGCCGTTAGAGATAGGAGAAAAAGGCAGGAGACCTTTTTTGTAGAGAATTTGATTTTCTATTAAAAAGGTCTCTTGGTAAATTCTCCTAAATTCAACGGTTTTCAAAATATCTTTACTTTTCTCTTCCATTCCGTGAAAAAAGCAGTAAAAAATCGAAATATCCAGATATAAAACCTGTGTTCAGACCAAATAAATTGATGAATTATTATTTTAAACTTCACGCTCTTCTCCCAAAGGTTTAAATATGCACACTGCACACATTGAGTATTTGCGTGAATTTCAATGCACATCACAAATTTAACATTCCACTAATTAATTTAATGGTTTTTATTATCAATAAAATCATATAAATTTCATACAATTCAAAAAAATTGAGGAAAAAAAAGTCAAATACTGTGTGTTTAATATTTTACAATTGAATTTTATCATCAAAACGTAACGAAAAATTTTTCTGCAATTTTTGGCAATTAAGCATTAATAATTAAACTCTTCATTCCACTTCGAAAAAAATGTAAACACTTTTTCATGTAATTTTTTTGAATTTTTTTTCTTTTCAAAATACGTCGTTTTTACCAATAGATTTTTGTAAAATCAATTATTCTAGTCGACGTGTTTTTTTTTCTTCACTATTATGATTAATTTATAATTCAATTAATTAATTTTAGAATAATTGATCAATTAATGAGTCAATTAACTGAGAAATTCAGCATAATTCAAAGAAATTAATTTTTTTCAATTAAAAAAGATAATTAATAATTTAAATTCTTTTTTTTTAACGAAAAATGAATGATATTAAATTAATTTTATTTTTAATCGAGAAAAGGAGCAATTAATACTACGATAAATTATTCAGTGATTATTATAATTTTATTCACTTCTTTATTTCATCATTTAACTCGTCTCTAACAGATCTCTAAAAAACAAATAAAACAACTGAAATTCATCACATTTTTTATAAGAAATGAAATTTTGAAAAAAAAAAATATTTTCTAATGCCCATTTAATAATTTCTCGAGTAATTAATAATTATATTGAGTAAATGGAAATTTTAGAGTATTAAATGTACTTAAAAACAAGTGAATACGTGAGCTGAACAATTTTTTTTATGCTGAAAAAATAGAATTTTGTGGAAAAAATTGAATTTTCTGAAAGAATGAATTTAATTGATTTTTTGAATAAAAAATCAATTAAATTCGTTTTCACTGTAATTTGAATTGTTTTTTCTTTAGTGTAACAAGTATTGTATTATGATTATCATTATTATTTTTTGTTCTTATTTATAAGTAAAATTTATTGCGTAAAGCTGTGCGAAATTATCATGATAATTGTATTTATGAAAATTTCACAATGCTAATTGTTATTTTTCGTTAATTTATATCGATAAATAATTGTAATATATTTTATGTAAAATATTGTGGATATTAATAACTCATAATACACTAGAGAAATGTTGAAGAAAAGAAAAAATTGTACAGTTGTGGTCCTAGTTTCTGACATTGTCCCAGTAATTGACTAATTTTTTTACAATTTTTTCAGTTATATTTAAGGAATTGGGAGGTACAATTGGAAAAAAGTTGAATTTTTGTATAAAATCTTTAATAACAATTTATACAAGATGAAATTGGCAAATTTGATCCAGTGAGTCTGTAAAGAATGTAATGAGGAATGAAATGAGCCATAGGAACAAAAAATTAATTGAAAATTGAAAAATTTTCATAATTTTGAGAAGTATATTGTTTGATATTTAATTGCTGCAATTAATATAATTAGATGACATTAAATAAGGAAATAGTTGTTACCTAGGATTTAAGGGGTCAGAAATTAGGTCTTAGGTGTCAGAAACTGGAGCCACCATGGTATTATGAAGTTTTTTTAATTTAATTAATTTTTTTTACAAAAAATTGCATTTTCGAAATACTGAATTTTTTTTTGTAAAAAATCGAATATTCGAAAAATTGTAAAAAAATGGTGTTTCTTCATAGAACAGTTGGAGATAGAGTTTTTTTCGATGATTTCATTGGAAAGCTGAGGAAATTTCAGGTGGAAAATATATATTCCAATTTATTTTTTATAATTTTTCGAAAATTCAAAATTCGAATCTTTCAAGATTTTTCGAAAATTTTCTATTCTTTGAGAATTTCTGCAGTTTTACTGGTCAGAGCGGGATATTTTCGAATTCAGGGGGAAGGTAAGATCATTTGCCATTGATTTATGGGGTTTTGAATCAGAAATAATTGATTTTTAAGGTATTCATACTTATTTTAATGAAAAAAAAAACAGTTTCTCAGCTACGAAAGCCTTGACAATGAATTTTTAAAAATTCAAAACTAGCTGAATCGATGGCAAATGATCTCGCCTTTCCTTGACCGATAGAACCAGAAAAATCCTGAAAAAAAGTCAAATTCTTCAAAAATTCGAAGATTTCTAATATATCCAAAAGTTTGAAAATTTCGAATTTTCCAAAAATCTCAAAAAATCAATTCTGACACATGTTTTCCACCTGAAATTTCCTCAGCTTTTCAATGGAATCATCGAAAAAAGTCCATCTCTCAGTCATTCCATAAAAAACCCCATTTTTCTTTCAATAGTAATTCGAAAAGACATTTCGATCAACCCTTCATCACCAATCATCTCAGAAACTAAGCGAGATAGCGAGATTTTTGCGAAGACCTTTTTTGTAACTCCCATTCCCCTCTACAAGAAAGGTGTCTACCAAAATTTCCTTATCTCTCTTCGTTTCCGAGATAATCTTCAAAAATGGCCACGAAATTCCCCCTTTTCCTCCCAAAATCATTGAAAAAACTGTAATTCCCCATTTTTCTTCTCTTCCACCAAAGAAACAAGTGATTTAGGTTATGTTCTAAGTATCTTAAGTTATCTATACATCAAAAGACTCCATCTAAACACATTCCAAAAATGAGCGGAGAAGAATCAGTGAAAATCGCTTCTTCGGATTCTCCGAAATCGAAAAAAAATCGAATTTCTTCTCCTCGCGATCTATCGAAAGACGAATTATTGCGATTGATCATCAAGACCACTGATTTTGCAGCTAAAAAACACAGGAAACAAAGGCGACTAGACCCAGATCAAACACCTTATATAAATCATCCGATAGGTAACTAATTTTTCCAAAAATTCCAAGAATTAACAAAGAAAAAAGCATTTTTTTTCAGTTTTTCAAAGGGGTCTCGGAATCTAAGCGAGATAGAGCGATTTATGTAAAGACCTTTTTTGTAGCTCTTGAAATTCTCCACAGAAAAGGTCTTCACAAAAATTGCTCTATCTCACATAGATTCCAAGTGCCCTTTAAAAAAGTGATGAGCGTTGATTTTTTCCCTAAAACTCCTGAAATTACAATAAATTCATTTTTTTTGTTCTGGAAGCTATTGAACTGATGTTATTCATACTCATATATTATCTCGAGAGTTGCATCAGTTAGATGTGTGTAAATTTTGAGCTTATTTGCATGATTGGTTCTCGAGTTACTGGCGTTCCAATGAATTTCTTCCAAATTTGATATGTTGAGAATGATTTGGAAAAAATTGTATCACTTCCATTCGGAAGCATATTGCTGAAGTATTAGAAGAAAAAGCTATATCAGTTGGAGAGCAATACTATTATCCACTTGTTTTTCTTTAGGAGTCGCTAATATTTTGACTGAAGAAGGAGACGTCTATGATCCAATTGTGATAATCTCAGCGATTCTTCATGATACAGTTGAAGATACGGACACAACGATTGAAGAAATTGAGGAAGAATTTGGAGCTGAAGTGAAACGAGTTGTGGCTGAAGTTACGGATGATAAATCGTTGCCAAAAATGGAGAGGAAACGTCTGCAGATTGAACACAGTCTTCACATAAGTCACGAAGGGAAGCTGGTTAAATTGGCAGATAAGATTTATAATCTGCGGGATCTTCAGAGGTGTTCGCCTATTGGCTGGAGTGACGAACGAGTTCACGAGTATTTTGAGGTATTTTCTTGGTTGATAAAAGATATCTCGTGAACTATTGGAGATATGGAGAAAATGCTTGAACAAAAAATGTTCGTCTTTTTGTTGTGAACAATTTTGAGTTGATGTGTTTTTGTCGTAACTCTATTATTTACGGAGATATTTGCGCTTCAAAGGGCCGAGGGAATGTGCGATTGACGCGCCATCTATCCGGAGGAATCTCTTGAGCTCAAAGAGCTTTGAGTAATTGAGAAAATTAATTACCCAGGATTTTTTACGTTTCAGTGGGCGAAGAAGGTGATTGACGGCTGTCGAGGAACTAATGCAAAACTCGAGGCAATTCTGGACGGAATATTTGCAGAGGCAAATGTTTAAATGCAAAAATCAAACTGAAGGGAAAAGACATTTGCAGAAGAAATCGAACCACAATTGGTTTTATTTAAATATCTCGGAATTCATGAGAGATAGAGAAATTTTCGTTATCACCTTTTTTTTTTTTTTTGAAAAATTGAAACAATAATAACTCTTTTCACTGCTAATAAATGCAAATATGTTTACAGAGAAACTGAAGTCATACTGAAATGCAAGAAAATAGAAATAAAGCTCCAACCTTTTTCATTTCCATTCACCCTTCGATAACCAAGTTATTCACCTCAACTTCAATGGAAGAAAAAAACTTGCAGAAACATTGGACTTTAATAAAACTAGGGATAACACCTCTACATGTCAAATCTCCAACCCTTTATCTCCCCTTTTCCTAAAATGGAAAATTCCATTTTTCCAAGAAAAAAAAGTAAGAAATGTCGAGGGTCGTGTCAAGTCCAGGTGTTATTTCCCTGAATCCATTAGGAATTGATGCCTTTTCCCCTATACCTCTACACTTTTTTTTCTTTCAATTCAGGTGAGTTTGACATCCTCATGACATGGAAAAAAACCCTTTCATAGAGGATTATTTATTATTCTAACAATGACACGAAGAAGCGAAATTTTTCCTCAAGTCTAGATATATCTTACGCACTCGATGTATATTTTACCCTCTGCAAAATTAGTTTGTATTTCAAGTCGATGGAAGAACCACTGTATTTTATTATAGTACTTTGAATAGTTGGGACAAAATTATTCTATTGTTATGGAATTTTGGGATGAAAACTATTACAAACTTCCAAAATTTATAGCACGTTTTCTTGGACAATGGCCTTATCAATCGATCAAGGAGTTGATTTTTTATCGTGGAGTCTTCATAATACTGTTGATACTTTACTTAATACCTATGGTATTTCGGTTTCATTAATTTTTCTTTTAAATTTAATTTTTATTCAATAATGAATTGTTGAATGCAATGAGTTTATAATTTTCCTGGTGATTTTTTGGGTAGTATCCTAGCGAACTTTATTTGTAGAGAATATAAATTATGCACAAAAATGGGCAAATTGATAAATTCTCGCTGAATCACATCGTTTACGAGATATTCTTCGAAATAATCAGTGTAGAATGTTTATAACTCATTCTTCTTCACAATTTTGTCACTAAATCTACCAATTATTCATTACAGATAAGAGCTGTGGTACTTCACAGTGATGATCCAGAGATCATTATGGAAGCTACTTTTCCACTTCTAGTTGATGCAGCTGTTATTATTAAGACTCTTACTCATTATTATAATTTTTTTAAAGTAATATGAAGTTTAAACAATTATGATTTCTCGAAATTAATCAAAATAATCTTATTTTTTTAGATGAAATACCTTTTAGATAATATCAAGTATAATTGGAAAATCCTAACGATGGATGAATCAAAAATACTTCATCAACACAGTGAAACAGGAAGAAAAATCTCAAAAATTTATACAGGTTAATGATTATTGATGAGTTAATAATAATTTAATTATTGGATAACGTGAATTATTATAATTTTCATTTTCTTCGGGATTATCTCAGAAACCGAGTGAGATAGATGAATTTTTTATAGAGACCTTTTCTATAGTTTTCCACAAAAAAAGAACAAAGATCCTTTTTTTCTGCTTAAATTCTGAACATAACTTTAAAAAATTCAAAACATAATTTTTTTCCCACAAAGTAATGATTTTTATCTGATTAATATTTGTTTTTAGGTGCTATTTGGGGTGGCGGTATTATTTTTGCAACTGAATCAATACAATTGAGGCTTGTACACGCATTCATTAAGACAAATGAAACATTACCAAAATTTTCAATGCCCGTTGATTATGGATCAATTGATGTTGATAAATATTATCTCGGGCTCTTAGTTTTATCAACAATAACGTCATTTTTGATTGTCACTGCACTAGTTGCCTGTGATTTATTATTCTTTCTTTGTGCTTATCATATCTGTGGTCTTTTCGACGTTGTTGGGTAATATTAACCAGCTGCTGTAAAAATTAATTCCAAGGACACAAATTTCTCTCAATTAATTTCTTGAATTTATTCTCTTTTCAATCAGGTACATGATTGAGAATATTCCCGTCGATTTGAATAATACATTGAGTGATGAAGGCTTTATTCACGTCAGACGCTGCATTCAAATACACTTACGTGCAATCGAGTACGTAAATTAAAGAAATTAATCAATCAATTGCACGTGTTTCATCAAATTTTCTACTTTATCGAAGGATTATTTCATTACAGAATGGCCAAGAAGCTCGAAGAATTTTATATTTGGAATTTTTTTGGTGTCGTGGGAATCAATATGATTCTAATCAGTATAAGTGGTGTACAAGTACGAATTTATTTGGATAAAGTTAATTATGTCAACTTCAATTCAGTAGTGAAGATATAAGACAGAAACAAATCAATTTTTTAACTGTTCGCTTTTTGAGAATTTTTGGAAACTAAGGAGGATAGCGAAATTTTTGTAGAAATTTTTTTGGCAAAAATTTTCCTATCTCGCTTAGACTCCGTGATATTATTGAAAAATGAGCAACGAAAACAAAAGGCTTTTGCTGTTTTATTTCTTCGCTTTTTTGCATTAATCAATGATTTTTGTAAAAATTTCTTTTTATCGAAGATTGTAGTTAATCTTGATAAAATGGGACGTATTGTGCAGTATGGAGTATCAATAGTGTCACTGCTTGCTCATCTTTTTGTGGAGTGTCTATTGGGACAACGTATAATTGACTACAGTCTTGGAATTCAGGATCACATGCAAGCAGCATAAATAAATCAAATGATATTTATTGATTATTTTTAATTATTCAATTCATTATTTCAGATCAAGTGCCAATTGGTATGTCAGTTCAATTAAATCCCAGCAATTGATAAGATTACTGTTAATGAGAAGTCAACGTTCGTGTAAATTGACTGCAGCAAAAATGCTAGTTATGAATTTGGAATCATTTAATCTGGTGTGAATCATTTTTTTTTTAAATCAGCTGTCCTGAGATTAATTGGGGATTTTATTGTAGATTGTGCGAACATCAGCGTCTTATTTCACAATTCTTCTGGCTACCCAATAGAGAATAATAGCTTTTAAAAGACAATTCGGTGAAAAGGTAAAATAGCACAATTCGATGTTTTTTAGCTATTCATTATTTGGAATTGTATATCTGAGTCAACTGGGCCAGATGTGAAATCACGATTGTCTAATGATGAAACTAGAGTCAGTCAGTTTTTGGCTACGTTTAGGATGGATTTTCCTGCTGGATTTTTTAAATGCTTCAGACATGGAAAATATTCTTCAAACCTGGGCCTTCCATGTCCTTTTAAAATGCCATGCATTGACTTTCGCTCTGCCATTCGTCTCACGTAGCTGTTCACTGAGCTGAAAAAGAGTGCGGCTCCACCGGAAACACTAACCGCACTGATCGTACAATTAGTACATATTTCATGTACTGCTACTGTGTGGACCACTCATACTTTAGCTTCCAGCTTACGCTGTACTGACGACAAACCCACTTGAAGGGAGTATGTGGATTAAAAATTACTTTGAGGATGCCAAGGGATGGTCGGTGGTGAGGATGCGCATGGGGATTGCCCCTAAGTGATACGCAAATGCGTAATATTATTTTTTTTTGTACGCACTGTTACGTCAGATCGCACGATGCTGCAAAGGGTGGAGCTCGCAAAACTCAAAGAGGAAATGAGACCCGGCGTATTTGAGAAGGAGAGCAAGGTCTTCGGATCTCTACGAGGAATGGATCGTTGAAAATCATCAAGACATCGGCAGCGAGCGCGAATCAACACTGGACACTGGCCCAGATACTTCTCTTCTGGCTGTTGGGTTGCATGT
The DNA here is from genome assembly GCA_963921955.1 of Aleiodes alternator. Lineage (NCBI taxonomy): Eukaryota > Metazoa > Arthropoda > Insecta > Hymenoptera > Braconidae > Aleiodes > Aleiodes alternator. The sequence goes on along the minus strand of OY998105.1, from coordinate 3,901,957 downwards.
ATCAAATGAATAAATAAAAATATCTCGAAAACTAGGTGAAATGGGAGAATTCTTGCAGAGACCTTTTTGTAACTTTCAAAATTCTTTAGAAGAGGAAGGATTAATTAAAAATTTTCGATAAATGGGTAGTTTCACTGTGCCAAACAAAATTAAATTTCCTTAAGATTTTTAAAGTTTTTATGCTTTGATATGATGTATTTTGATCAATTAGAGATCGGTCACAAGACTCCAAGGCAAAGAGACAAAATCCTAATGAAATTTTGCACAAAAACAACGAACTTTTGTTGAAAGTCACTAACTAATTGAACCAAAAAAAAAACACACTTTAATGAAAATTGAGATTATCACCACGTTTAGCGTAACCCAAGGCCACGACGAGGACGTAGTGGTGTATAGGCCTCGAAAAGGAACAAATATTTCGAGCTTGATGGCAATTCAACCGGTCCATCATTGTACCCAAATGTTGAGATGCAAATTTTTTTGAGCTGGGCATCAAAGTCTCTCCAGCCTGCAGCTTCTCCCTGTAGTAGATATTCGCATTTTCTATTGATGGAGATCTCAAGAAATGGAAAGTGAGTGATTCATGGAATAATAATGAAATAAAATATATTAGATTATTTATTGCACTTAGGTGATTATTCTTCAGTATTTGGAGGGAGAATTCTTAGAGGTTCTTGGAACTAAGATATTAGCCATTTAAGGGTCAAAGGAAATGCGATCACTGTGCTATCTATCCGGAGGAATCTTTTGACCTTAAATATATTTGAATGATTGAAATAAAATCTTTACAGAGGCAAATATTTGGATGCACAAATGAAACTGAAGAGAAAGACACTTGCAAAAAAAATTGAACTGCAATCGTTTTTATTGAATAATCTCTGACTCTATGAGAGATAGAGAAACTGATTCATTATTACCTCTTTAGTAACTGTGATTCTTCTTTGCAAACAAGCAGTCCCCATTAAATGAATTATTCATCATTTCTTCCTTTCAATTTTGGCTGATGCTTGCAATTTTTGCAGAGGCGAATGTTTAAATGCAAAAATCAAACTGAAGGGAAAAGACATTTGCAGAAGAAATCGAACCGCAATTGGTTTTATTTAAATATCTCGGAATCCATGAGAGATAGAGAAATGTTTGTTATCACCTTTTTTTTGGAAAAATTGAAGCACAAATAACTCTTTTCACTGCTAGTAAATGCAAATATGTTTACAGAGAAACTGAAGTCATACTGAAATGCAAGAAAATAAAAATAAAGCTCCGACCCCTTTTATTTCCATTCACCCTGCGATAACCAAGTTATTGATCTCAACTTCAATGAAAGGGAAAAACTTTCAGAAACATTGGACTTTAATAGAACTAGGGATAACACCTCTACATGTCGAATTCTCCAACCCTTTATCTCCCCTTTTTCTAAAATGGAAAATTCCATTTTTCCAAGAAAAAAAAGTATAAAATGTCGAGGGTCGTGTCAAGTCTAGGTGTTATTTCCCTGAATCCATTAGGAATTGATGCCTTTTCCCCTATACCTCTACACTTTTTTTCTTTCAATTCAGGTGAGTTTGACATCCTCACGACATGAAAAAAAAAAAAAAACCTTTCATAGAGGATTATTTATTATTCTAACAATGACACGAAGAAGCAAAATTTTTCTTCAAGTCTAGATATATTTTACGCAATCGATGTATATTTTACCCTCTGTAAAATTAGTTTGTATCTCAAGTCGATGGAAGAACCATTGTATTTCATCATAGTATTTTGAATAGTTGGGGCAAAATTATTCTATTGTTATGGAACTTTGGGATGAAAACTATTACAAACTTCCAAAATTTATAGCACGTTTTCTTGGACAATGGCCTTATCAATCGGTCAAGGAGTTGATTTTTTATCGTGGAGTCTTCATAGTACTGTTGATACTTTACTTAATACCTATGGTATTTCGGTCTCATCAATTTTTTTTTTTTAATTCAATTTTTATTTAATAATGAAGTGTTGAAAGCAATGAGTTTGTAATTTTCCTGGTGATTTTTTGGGTGATAATTATCTTCTAAATATCATCGATTCGGAGATATTTCGAGAATAATAAACTTATGATTTTTTTTTTTGGTTTTTCTTCACAACTTTATCACTAAATGTATTAATTATTTTTTACAAGATAAGAGTTGTGGCACAGTAGAGACTCTTTATAGTTGCGTGTTTCCAAATGTAACTTTAAACGATATCCAAGTCATGAAAGAACGTCCATTCGTCAAATCGTCTTTTGAATTTATGTTTTAACAGAGACTTAAGGATGTTGAGGCAAGGTCGACGGGTTTTAAAAAAATGCAGCTAATTGCGCGACGTTTTTGGATGCATCCTTCGAGCAACCAAGAACTCGTATGCAAAATTTCAAAATTTTTAGGAGTGTAGATTAGGCGCAGTAATTTTTCTCACTTATTATTATTTAAAAAAATGATGAATTAAAAAGAACAAACGCAAACAACGAAGTTAAGAAGCATTTTTTCAAAATATCTTCAGTTCTATTGATCGTAGTACAAAAATTCTGAATGGAGGTGATAGATAAAATCATATGCCAGTCATATATTGATTCATTCATTTATTTAGTATTGATTTTTGAGATAGTTAACGGGCAACAGAATTCGTACGGAAAGTTCCATAAATACTTTAATAATCGATATTTTCACTGAAAACAACATAGATCGCTAAAGAATTATCCCATCTTTCACCTCCATTAAGAATTTTTACGCTATCACTAATAGGACCGGAGATAGTGTAGGAAGATTGTGGAAGAAATTTGATCATACTCTCGTAAAAAATCTGAGAAATCGCTGAACCGATTCCAACTAAAATCTAATCAATACTAATCTATATCGAGATGCTTCGATTCCGACATTGATCATCTCGATCGCATTATTGATTAACGAGAAAACACGTGAAGATCAATTAAAAAATCGATTTTTTCTTTTCGGGGCCAATACATAAACTTCCTTAAGGCCCGGATGGACTAGGGGTATTTGAGAAAACGTAGATTTCACTATACGAGATCAAAAATGGTTCAATTTTCCAAAGCTCAGTACAGCACCGTTGTTCTGCATTGTCTGCATGGTGCTGTACAGAGTTTTGGAAAATTGAACCATTTTTGACCTCGTAAAGTGGAATCTACGTTTCCTCAAAAAACCGGGCCTTATTACTCCATCTGGGCCTTAATCGGGAATTTAAAAAAATTATATTTTTCGTGTTCAGCATTGCAATCCTGCAGAAATACAATAGATTCCTCTGCGTTTCACCTCGTACATGCCCACTTCGCCCTCACATTGTTAAGTCATTCTATATAACATGTTCTTACAGAAGGGAGAGGGTTTGATATACGTTTAAAATACGTAAAATGAACGTGAAATAATCGTTTTGATAACGGTAAAATGTTATAAAATCGAAATAATTAGGATATTTATGATAACTTAGCAAAATGAAAGAACAAAAGTAGATCACTTGCATTTGCCACTAGGATTACCTTAAAAATACGCAATTAAGGTCGTATCCTAGCGAACTTCATTCATAGAGAATTTAAATTTTCCACAAAAATGCGCAAAAATGGGCAAATTAATAAATTCTCGCTAAACTGGATCGTTTACGAGATATTCTTCGAAATAATCAGTGTAGAATGTTTATAACTCATTCTTCTTCACAATTTTGTCTCTAAATCTATCAATTATTCATTATAGATAAGAGCTGTGGTACTTCACAGTGATGATCCAGAGATCATCATGGAAGCTACTTTTCCACTTCTAGTTGATGCAATTGTTATGATTAAGACTCTCACTCATTATTATAATTTTTTAAAAGTAATATGAAGTTTAAACAATTATTGTTTCTCGAAATTAATCAAAATAATCTTATTTTTTTAGATGAAATACCTTTTAGATAATATCAAGTATAATTGGAAAATCCTAACGATGGATGAATCAAAAATACTTCATCAACACAGTGAAACAGGAAGAAAAATCTCAAAAATTTATACAGGTTAATGATTATTGATGAGTTAATAATAATTTAAGTATTAGATAACGTGAATTATTATAATTTTCATTTTCTTCGGGATTATCTCAGAAACCAAGTGAGATAGATAAATTTTTTATAGAGACTTTTTCTATAGTTTTCCACAAAAAAAGAACAAAGATCCTTTTTTTTCTCTGCTTAAATTCTGAACATAACTTTAAAAATTTCAAAACATAATTTTTTTCCCACAAAGTAATGATTTTTATCTGATTAATATTTGTTTTCAGGTGCTATTTGGGGTGGCGGTATAATTTTTGCAACTGAATCAATACAATTGAGGCTTGTACACGCATTCATTAAGACAAATGAAACATTACCAAAATTTTCAATGCCCGTTGATTATGGATCAATTGATGTTGATAAATATTATCTCGGGCTCTTAGTTTTATCAATAATGACGACATTCTTGATTGTCACTGCACTAGTTGCCTGTGATTTATTATTCCTTCTTTGTGCATATCATATCTGTGGTCTTTTCGACGTTGTTGGGTAATATTAACCAACTGCTGTAAAAATTAATTCCAAAGACATATAAATTTCTCTCAATTTCATTAATTTCTTGAATTCATTCCCTTTTCAATCAGGTACATGATTGAGAATATTCCCGTCGATTTGGATAATGCATTGAGTGATGAAGGCTTTATTCACGTCAGACGCTGCATTCAAATACACTCACGTGCAATCGAGTACGTAAATTAAAGATATTAATTAATCAATTGCACGTGTTTCATCAAATTTTCTACTTTATCGAAGGATTATTTCATTACAGAATGGCCAAGAAGCTCGAAGAATTTTATATTTGGAATTTTTTTGGTGTCGTGGGAATCAATATGATTCTAATCAGTATAAGTGGTGTACAAGTACGAATTTATTTGGATAAAGTTAATTATGTCAACTTCAATTCAGTAGTGAAGATATAAGACAGAAAAAATCAATTTTTTTACTGTTCGCTTTTTGAGAATTTTTGAAAACTAAGGAGGATAGCGAAATTTTGGTAGAAATTTTTTTGGTCCAAAAATTTTCCTATCTCGCTTAGACTCCGTGAAATTATTGAAAAATGAGCAACGAAAAAAAAAGGCTTCTGCTGTTTTATTTCTTCGCTTTTTTGCATTAATCAATGATTTCTGTAAAATTTCTTTTTATCGAAGATTGCAGTTAATCTTGATAAAATGGGACGTATTGTGCAGTATGGAGTATCAATGGTGTCAGTGCTTGCTCATCTTTTTGTCGAGTGTCTATTGGGACAACGTATAATTGACTACAGTCTTGGAATTCAGGAGCACATGCAAGCAGCATAAATAAATCAAATGATATTTTTTGATTATTTTTAATTATTCAATTCATTATTTCAGATCAAGTGCCAATTGGTATGTCAGTTCAATTAAATCCCAGCAATTGATAACATTACTGTTAATGAGAAGTCAACGTTCGTGTAAATTGACTGCAGCAAAAATGCTAGTTATGAATTTCGAATCATTTAATCTGGTGTGAATCATTCTTTAAAAAAATCAGCTGTCCTGAGATTAATTGGGGATCTTATTGTAGATTATACGAACATCAGCGTCTTATTTCACAATTCTTCTGGCTACCCAATAGAGAATAATAGCTTTTAAAAGACAATTCAGTGAAAAGGTAAAATAGCACAATTCGATGTTTTTTAGCTATTCATTATTTGGAATTGTATATCTGAGTCAACTGAGCCAGATGTGAAATCACGATTGTCTAATGATGAAACTAGAGTCAGCCAGTTTTCGGCTACGTTTGGGATGGATTTCCCTGCTGGATTTTCTAAATGCTTCAGACTTGGAAAATATTCTTCAAACCTAGGCTTTCCATGTCCTTTTAAAATGCCATGCATTGACTTTCGCTCTGCCATTCGTTTCACGTAGCTGTTCACTGAGCTGAAAAAGAGTGCGGCTCTTTTTTTGTACGCACTGTTACGTAAGATCGCACGATGCTGCAGAGGGTGGAGTTCGCAAAACTCAAAGAGAAAATGAGACCCGGCGTATTTGAGAAGGAGAGCAAGGTCTTCGGATCTCTACGAGGAATGGATCGTTCTCTTCTGAATACTTCTGAATACTTCTCTTCTGGCTGTTAGATTGCATGTATCAAATGAATAAATAAAAATATCTCGAAAACTAGGTGAAATGGGAAAATTTTTCCAGAGACCTTTTTGTAGCTTTCAAAATTCTTTAGAAGAGGAAGGATTAATTAAAAATTTTCGATAAATGGGTAGTTTCACTGTGCCAAACAAAATTAAATTTCCTTAAAATTTTTAGAGTTTTTATGCTTTGATATGATGTATTTTGCTTAATTAGAGATTGGTCACAAGACTCCAAGGCAAAGAGACAAAATCCTAATGAAATTTTGCACAAAAACAACGAACTTTTGTTGAAAGTCACTAACCAATTGAACCAAAAAAAAAAACACACTTTAATGAAAATTGAGATTATCACCACTTTTAGCGTAACCCAAGGCCACGACGAGGACGTAGTGGTGTATAGGCCTCGAAAAGGAACAAATATTTCGAGCTTGATGGCAATTCGAGCTGGGCATCAAAGTCTCTCCAGCCTGCAGCTTCTCCCTGTAGTAGATATTCGCATTTTCTATTGATGGAGACCTCAAGAAATGGAAAGTGAGTGATTCATGGAATAATAATGAAATAAAATATATTAGATTATTTATTGGACTTAGGTGATTATTTTTCCGTATTTGGAGGGAGAATTCTTAGAGGTTCTTGGGAACTAAGATATTAGCCATTTAAGGGTCAAAAGAAATGCGATCACTGTGCTATCTATCCGGAGGAATCTTTTGACCTTAAATATATTTGAATGATTGAAATAAAATCTTTACAGAGGCAAATGTTTGGATACACAAATGAAACTGAAGAAAAAGACACTTGCAGAGAAAAATTGAACTGCAATCGTTTTTATTGAATAATCTCTGACTCTATGAGAGATAGAGAAACTGATTCATTATTACCTCTTTAGTAACTGTGATTCTTCTTTGCAAACAAGTAGTCCCTATTAGATGAATTATTCATCATTTCTTCCTTTCAATTTTGGCTGATGCTTGCAATTTTTGAAGAGACGAATGTTTAAATGCAAAAATCAAACTGAAGGGAAAAGACATTTGCAGAAGAAATCGAACCACAATTGGTTTTATTTAAATATCTCGGAATCCATGAGAGATAGAAAAATTTTTGTTATCAGCGTTTTTTTGGAAAAATTGAAGCACAAATAACTCTTCTCACTGCTAATAACTGCAAATATGTTCACAGAGAAACTGAAGTCATACTGAAATGCAAGAAAATAAAAATAAAGCTCCGACCCCTTTTATTTCCATTCACCCTGCGATAACCAAGTTATTGATCTCAACTTCAATGAAAGGGAAAAACTTTCAGAAACATTGGACTTTAATAGAACTAGGGATAACACCTCTACATGTCGAATTCTTCAACCCTTTATCTCCCCTTTTTCTAAAATGAAAAATTCCATTTTTCCAAGAAAAAAAAGTATAAAATGTCGAGGGTCGTGTCAAGTCTAGGTGTTATTTCCCTGAATTCATTAGGAATTGATGCCTTTTCCCCTATACCTCTACACTTTTTTTCCTTCAATTCAGGTGAGTTTGACATCCTCACGACATGAAAAAAAAAAAAAACCTTTCTTAGAGGATTATTTATTATTCTAACAATGACACGAAGAAGCAAAATTTTTTTTCAAGTCTAGATATATTTTACGCAATCGATGTATATTTTACCCTCTGCAAAATTAGTTTGTATCTCAAGTCGATGGAAGAACCATTGTATTTCATCATAGTATTTTGAATAGTTGGGACAAAATTATTCTATTGTTATGGAATTTTGGGATGAAAACTATTACAAACTTCCAAAATTTATAGCACGTTTTTATGGACAATGGCCTTATCAATCGATCAAGGAGTTGATTTTTTATCGTGGAGTCTTCATAGTACTGTTGATACCTTACTTAATACCTATGGTATTTCGGTCTCATCAATTTTTTTTTTTAATTCAATTTTTATTTAATAATGAAGTGTTGAATGCAATGAGTTTGTAATTTTCCTGGTGATTTTTTGGGTGATAATTATCTTCTAAATATCATCGATTCGGAGATATTTCGAGAATAATAAACTTGTGATTTTTTTTTTGGTTTTTCTTCACAACTTTATCACTAAATGTATTAATTATTTATTACAAGATAAGAGTTGTGGCACAGTAGAGACTCTGTATAGTTGCGTGTTTCCAAATGTAGCTTCAAACGATATCCAAGTCATGAAAGAACGTCCATTCGTCAAATCGTCTTTTGAATTTATGTTTTAACAGAGACTTAAGGATGTTGAGGCGAGGTCGATGGGTTTTAAAAAAATGCAGCTAATTGCGCGACTTTTTTGGATGCATCCTTCGAGCAACCAAGAAGTCGTATGCAAAATTTCAAAATTTTTAGGAGCGTAGATTAGGCGCAGTAATTTTTCTCACTTATTATTATTTAAAAAAATGATGAATTAAAAGGAACAAACGCAAACAACGAAGTTAAGAAGCATTTTTTCAAAATATCTTCAGTTCTATTGATCGTAGTACAAAAATTCTGAATGGAGGTGATAGATAAAATCATATGCCAGTCATATATTGATTCATTCATTTATTTAGTATTGATTTTTGAAATAGTTAACGGGCAACAGAACTCGTACGGAAAGTTCCATAAATACTTTAATAATCGATATTTTCACTGAAAACAACATAGATCACTAAAGAATTATCCCATCTTTCACCTCCATTAAGAATTTTTACGCTATCACTAATAGAACCGGAGATAGTGTAGGAAGATTGTGGAAGAAATTTGATCATGCTCTCGTAAAAAATCTGAGAAATCGCTGAACCGATTCCAACTAAAATCTAATCAATACTAATCTATATCGAGATGCTTCGATTCCGACATTGATCATCTCGATCGCATTATTGATTAACGAGAAAACACGTGAAGATCAATTAAAAAATCGATTTTTCCTTTTCGGGGCAAATACATAAACTTCCTTAAGGCCCGGATGGACTAGGGTTATTTGAGAAAACGTAGATTTCACCATACGAGATCAAAAATGGTTCAATTTTCCAAAGCTCAGTACAGCACCATTGTTCTGCATTGTCTGCATGGTGCTGTACGGAGTTTTGGAAAATTGAACCATTTTTGACCTCGTAAAGTGGAATCTACGTTTCCTCAAAAAACCCTACTCCATTCGGGCCTTAATCGGGAATTTAAAAAATATTTTTTGTGTTCAGGATTGCAATCCTGCAGAAATACAATAGATTCCTCTGCGTTTCACCTCGTACATGCCCACTTCGCCCTCACATTCTTAAGTCATTCTATATAACATGTTCTTACAGAAGGGAGAGGGTTTGATATACGTTTAAAATACGTGAAATAAACGTGAAATGATCGTTTTGATAACGGTAAAATGTTATAAAATCGAAATAATTAGGATATTTATGATAACTTAGCAAAATGGAAGAACAAAAGTAGATCACTTGCATTTGCCACTAGGATTACCTTAAAAATACGCAATTAAGGTAGTATCCTAGCGAACTTTATTCATAGAGAATTTAAATTTTCCACAAAAATGGGCAAATTAATAAATTCTCGCTAAACTGGATCGTTTACGACATATTCTTCGAAATAATCAGTGTAGAATGTTCATAACTCATTCTTCTTCACAATTTTGTCTCTAAATCTATCAATTATTCATTACAGATAAGAGCTGTGGTACTTCACAGTGATGATCCAGAGATCATCATGGAAGCTACTTTTCCACTTCTAGTTGATGCAATGGTTATCATTAAGACTCTCACTCATTATTATAATTTTTTAAAAGTAATATGAAGTTTAAACAATTATTGTTTCTCGGAATTAATCAAAATAATCTTATTTTTTTAGATGAAATACCTTTTAGATAATATCAAGTATAATTGGAAAATCCTAACGATGGATGAATCAAAAATACTTCATCAACACAGTGAAACAGGAAGAAAAATCTCAAATATTTATACAGGTTAATGATTATTGATGAGTTAATAATAATTTAATTATTAGATAACGTGAATTATTATAATTTTCATTTTCTTCGGGATTATCTCAGAAACCAAGTGAGATAGATAAATTTTTTATAGAGACCTTTTCTATAGTTTTCCACAAAAAAAGAACAAAGATCCTTTTTTTTCTCTGCTTAAATTCTGAACATAACTTTAAAAAATTCAAAACATAATTTTTTCCCCACAAAGTAATGATTTTTATCTGATTAATATTTGTTTTCAGGTGCTATTTGGGGTGGCGGTATACTTTTTGCAACTGAATCAATACAATTGAGGCTTGTACACGCATTCATTAAGACAAATGAAACATTACCAAAATTTCCAATGCCCGTTGATTATGGATCAATTGATGTTGATAAATATTATCTCGAGCTCTTAGTTTTATCAACAATGACGACATTCTTGATTGTCACTGCACTAGTTGCCTGCGATTTATTATTCCTTCTTTGTGCTTATCATATCTGTGGTCTTTTCGACGTTGTTGGGTAATATTAACCAACTGCTGTAAAAATTAATTCCAAAGACATATAAATTTCTCTCAATTTCATTAATTTCTTGAATTTATTCCCTTTTCTATCAGGTACATGATTGAGAATATTCCCGTCGATTTGGATAATACATTGAGTGATGAAGGCTTTATTTACGTCAGACGCTGCATTCAAATACACTCACGTGCAATCGAGTACGTAAATTAAAGATATTAATTAATCAATTGCACGTGTTTCATCAAATTTTCTACTTTATCGAAGGATTATTTCATTACAGAATGGCCAAGAAGCTCGAAGAATTTTATATTTGGAATTTTTTCGGTGTCGTGGGAATCAATATGATTCTAATCAGTATAAGTGGTGTAAAAGTACGAATTTATTTGGATAAAGCTAATTATGTCAACTTCAATTCAGTAGTGAAAATATAAGACAGAAAAAATCAATTTTTTTACTGTTCGCTTTTTGAGAATTTTTGGAAACTAAGGAGGATAGCGAAATTTTTGTAGAAATTTTTTTGGTCCAAAAATTTTCCTATCTCGCTTAGACTCCGTGAAATTATTGAAAAATGAGCAACGAAAAAAAAAGCTTCTGCTGTTTTATTTCTTCGCTTTTTTGCATTAATCAATGATTTCTGTAAAATTTCTTTTTATCGAAGATTGCAGTTAATCTTGATAAAATGAGCCGTATTGTGCAGTATGGAGTATCAACTGTGACAGTGCTTGCTCATCTTTTTGTGGAGTGTCTATTGGGACAACGTATAATTGACTACAGTCTTGGAATTCAGGAGCACATGCAAGCAGCATAAATAAATCAAATGAAATTTATTGATTATTTTTAATTATTCAATTCATTATTTCAGATCAAGTGCCAATTGGTATGTCAGTTCAATTAAATCCCAGAAATTGATAAGATTACTGTTAATGAGAAGTCAACGTTCGTGTAAATTGACTGCAGCAAAAATGCTAGTTATGAATTTGGAATCATTTAATCTGGTGTGAATCATTTTTTTTTAAATTAGCTGTCCTGAGATTAATTGGGGATTTTATTGTAGATTGTACGAACATCAGCGTCTTATTTCACAATTCTTCTGGCTACCCAATAGAGAATAATAGCTGTTAAAAGACAATTCAGTGAAAAGGTAAAATAGCACAATTCGATGTTTTTTCATTATTTGGAATTGTGTATCTGAGTCAACTCAGCCAGATGTGAAATCACGATTGTCTAATGATGAAACTAGAGTCAGTCAGTTTTTGGCTACGTTTGGGATGGATTTCCTTGCTGGATTTTCTAAATGCTTCAGACTTGGAAAATATTCTTTAAACCTGGGCTTTCCATGTCCTTTTAAAATGCCATGCATTGACTTTCGCTCTGCCATTCGTTTCACGTAGCTGTTCACTAAGCTGAAAAAGAGTGCGGCTCTTTTTTTTGTACGCACTGTTACGTAAGATCGCACGATGCTGCAGAGGGTGGAGCTCGCAAAACTCAAAGAGAAAATGAGACCCGGCGTATTTGAGAAGGAGAGCAAGGTCTTCGGATCTCTACGAGGAATGGATAGTTCTCTTCTGAATACTTCTCTTCTGGCTGTTAGGTTGCATGTATCAAATGAATAAATAAAAATATCTCGAAAACTAGGTGAAATGGGAGAATTTTTCCAGAGACCTTTTTGTAGCTTTCAAAATTGTTTAGAAGAGGAAGGATTAATTAAAAATTTTCGGTAAATGGGTAGTTTCACTGTGCCAAACAAAATTAAATTTCCTTAAGATTTTTAGAGTTTTTATGCTTTGATATGATGTATTTTGATTAATTAGAGACCGGTCACAAGACTCCAAGGCAAAGAGACCAGATCCTAATTAAATTTTTCACAAAAACAACGAACTGTTGTTGAAAGTTACTAACCAATTGAACCAAAAAAAAACACACTTTAATGAAAATTGAGATTATCACCACGTTTAGCGTAACCCAAGGCCACGACGAGGACGTAGTGGTGCATAGGCCTCGAAAAGGAACAAATATTTCAAGCTTAATGGCAATTCAACCGGTCCATCATTGTACCCAAATGTCGAGATGCAAATTTTTTTGAGCTGGACATCAAAGTCTCTCCAGCCTGCAGCTTCTTCCTGTAGTAGATAATCGCATTTTCTATTTATGCAGACCTCAAGAAATGGAAAGTGAGTGATTCATGAAATAATAATGAGATAAAATTAATTAGCTCATCTATTGGACTTAGGTGATTATTTTTCAGTATTTGGAGGGAGAATTCTTAGAGGTTCTTGGGAACTAAGATATTAGCCATTTAAGGGTCAAAAGAAATGCGATCACTGTGCCATCTATCCGGAAGAATCTTTTGACCTTAAATATATCGAGGGTCTAAAAGCAGAAGGTCGTATGGGCCAAAACGGCCCTTTCTCTGGCAGAAGGTCGTATGTCCTACACATACGACCTTCTGCCTTTAGAGGAGGATCAAATAATTCGAATATATCCGCAGTTGTGAGATAGATATTTCTATGACACAATTGGAGATACGACCTTCTGCTTTTAGTGCAGTTTCGAATTATTCCAAATTTCCGAATCATCTGCATTATATTGAATATTATTATCCATTTCCAAGAAAAAAAAAGACGATTCAATGAAATTTTGTTTTAATTTAACTATCCCAGAGGAGGATTTTTCGCATTCTATTAAAAAGAGTTAACTTCACTCACTTGTTTGCCAAATTTCGAATTCATTTCCCGTGTAGTTTAGGCGTAAATAATTAATAGTGTAGCATCATATTTTAGCGATATCTCGAGAATGGTTCATAAAAAAAAAAGTATTGGGCAAAGTGGGGTAAAATGAGCACTGTAATTGAACGATTAGAGATTGGAACTTTCTCATAATTGAAACGCTGAGAAAATTTTAGGTGGAAAACACGTGTCAATGTTTTCTTTTCTCAATTTTTGGAAAAATTTACTATTTTTGCCAAGTTTTGAAGGGGTTTTCCTTCTGAAAATCGAAAAAATTCACTTTTGCGGCGATATCTCCGGTTCTGTTGGTCGCCCCGATTTGGGCTTGGTCTCAAATGAAAGGTGAGCTCATTTTCCATCGATTTATGTGGTTGAAAAATTTTTTTAATCAATTTTTCAAATACTTATTGGTCATTTTCTGAAAATCAGTTTTTGCTCTATAAATATTTGAAAAATTGATAATTTTTTCTTTCAACCACACGAATCCATGGGAAATCAGCTCATTTTTCATTCAAGAACGGCCTCAGGTCGCTACGATCAATAGCACCAAAGATATTCCCGATAACCTGAAGTTTTTCAAAAACAGAAGGCTTTTACCTTCAAATCTTGACCAAAAAAATGCAATTTTTGACAAATTCACAAAAATAACTCCCAAAATATGACTTCCATGGGAAACTTCCTCAGCTTTCCGATGGAATCATCAGAAAAAATCTATCTTCAATATTTCCATCGATTTCGAGTAAATTTCATAGTATAAAATACCAAAACCAGCCCGTGTTTGTTTTACCCCTTGTGTCCATTCTATCCCACCTTCTCCCAGAGACTTTTTTTCTTCCAAATTAAATTTCCCATTTTTTTATTCCAAATCTCTTCTTCTCACATCAATATTTTCGAGTTATACGTGAACCCCAATTCAGCCCGACTACTTTGAATCATTTCCTCAAAAATCCAGTGGTTTAAAAAAACTCCATACCTTTTTCCTTGAATTTTTAGATTTTTTTAAAAATTTTAACTCAATTTTTTTTCCCCTAAAAGCAAAAGGTCGTATATCCATACGATTTTGAGGGAAAAAGTATTCTTAGGGAAAAAATTCTTGTAGGCACGACTTTCTCTATTCATTCCCTACATTTTTCGTTTTTTTTTTTCTTTTCTTTCCAGGCAGAAGGTCGTATCCGCCAAACCACGATAAAAGTGGTTGTCCGCGACTGTAAACCACTCAAATCGTGGAGAAACCGAAAAAAAATAATTGAAAAACAGGTGGACATACGACCTTATGCCCCTTTTCAGGACGCGGACCGATTTTTGGCCCATACGACCTTCTGCTTTTAGACCCTCGATATTTAAATAATTGAAATAAAATCTTTACAGAGGCAAATGTTTGGATGCACAAATGAAACTGAAGAGAAAGACACTTGCAGAAAAAAATTGAACTGCAATCGTTTTTATTGAATAATCTCTGACTCTGTGAGAGATAGAGAAACTGATTCTTTATTACCTCTTTAGTAACTGTGATTCTTCTTTACAAACAAGTAGTCCCCATTAGATGAATTATTCATCATTTCTTCCTTTCAATTTTGGCTGATGCATTTGCAGTGTGCTTCCGAATGGTTGTTCCTCAATTTCGTCTCAATTATTTTCGTATCGTCTTGAGTCAAAAGGATAGATTTGCGCTATAATAAATGACAAGTATGAGCTTATCCTGAAGAGAAAAATGTGTTTTTTCAAATTACCAAATGAAAAGTCCAGTGATTCATTCGAAAAAAATCGATAAAAATCCCATTTTTTGAACATTCTAAAAAAAATATACATTAGTTCATGTAATGAGCGGATGAATTCATCGAAAGATTGATATATTTTTCAGAAAAAATTGAAACACTTATAACTTGTTTCACTGCAAATAAATACAAAGAGGCTCCAGAAGAACAAAAGTCATACTAAAATGCAAGGAAATAAAAATAAAGCCTCATCCCCTTTTATTTCTACTCACCCTTCGATAACTAAGTTATTCACCTCAACTTCAATGGAAGGGAAAAACTTGTGGAAACATTGAACTTTAATAGAACTAGGGATAACACCTCTACTTTCCAATTCTTTAACCCTTTTTCTCCCCTTTTTCTACAATCGACAATTTAAAATTCCAATTTTCCGGGGAAAAAGTGTAAGAAATATCGAGGCCTGTGCCGAGTCCAGATGTTATTTCCCTGAAATCATTAGGAATTGATGCTTTTTTCCCTATGCCCCCTACTTTTTTCAATTGAGATGAATTTCACCCCTTTACGATGTAAAAAAACCTTTCATAAAAGATTATTTAATATTTATACAATGATACGAAGGAATAAAGGCATTTTCTTCGAGTCCATATGTTTCTTTCTCATTCGATGAATATATTCCCTCTCTGGAAAATTAGTTTTTATCCAGAGACGATGCGCGAACGATAGTATTTGTTCTGAACACTTTGAACAGTTGAGAAAAAAAAAAATTATTCTTTTATTATGGAATTTTGGAATAAAAATTATTACAAAGTTTCGAAGTTCATGGCGTATATTGTTGGACAATGGCCTTATCAATCCGTCAAGGAATTAATTTTTTATCGTGGAGTATTGATGATAATGGCAATAATTCAATTAACACCACGGGTATTCCGGTCTCATTATTTTTTTTTCAAGAAATTCTCATTTTTATTTAATTGTGAAGTGTTGAAAAATGAGTCGATTAATTATTTCCAGCGACCCTTTTAAGGAATAAATTCTGAATGAATGGGTTTAGGAAAAAATATCGAGAAACATTTTTTTTTTGCAGAGAATTAAATTCTGGGCAAAAAAAAGATCACTCGATAATTTTATCCCAAGCTTCATTGTTTCCGAAATATTTTCATGATAATAAGCCTGCGATTTTTTTTTTACAAATTTTTCAACGCAACTTTATCACTAAATTCATTAATTATTTATCATAGCTGAGAGCTGTGATACTGCACAGTGATGATCCAGAGCTCATTTTGGCAGCTACTCCTCCATTTATAATTGATTCAATGGTTGTTATCAAGACAATTACTAATTATTATAATTTTAAAAAGGTGATGTGATGTTTTATATATTAATATTACTCGTATTAATTAAAATTATTTGAATTTTTCCTGGAAAAAAACTAAATATATTATCACCTTAGAAACAAAGGGGCGTAAGTGCTATGCTTATTTAGAGCAATTACACCCTTTTTCTTCTAAGGCGACGATATATAATTAAAGTGGAGACCTTGGTATACGGTTTGATCTGGGCTAAAGTAATCTTTAGATCATTTTTGTTAGTTAAATCGTTGAGAGGGATTTGATTTTGAATTCTGAATTTTCTTTTATGATGTTGCGATTGGTATTCAGTGAGGGGAGATAGGGAGAGGATCTATATTGATGTAAATTCATGGGAAATTCGAAAAAAAAAAACGCTTTCTACATGGTTATGAATGGTAAACTGGCTTTTAGAGATGTCTAAATGACTACATGAATATTCGAAACTTTTAGAGGAACTTTTGGGGGAACTTCCGGTGGAACTATGAAGGGAGCTTTCAGCGCAGCTCTTACGGTGATTATTAGGGGAATTTTCTGGGAAACTTTGAAGAGAATTTTGAAGGGAACTTTCCAGTGGAACTTTGAAGGGAACTTATAGGGGAATCCATCACTATTATAACTCATATATCCGCACTCCGCGACCAGCCCTTCATGATATTGGATATTACTTGATTTCGTTACTGTGAATTATTATTTATTTAAATTAAGATGAAGAGTTCAAACATGAATCGGCGTGGCGAGAGTCGGAGAGGCTAACATAAACATAAAAAATGATTTCATAGGGAGAAAGAACAGAGGACTCTTTGTTCTTTTGGTACGGAATCTTGGTGACGAATTTTTAGTCTCTCGTGGAGAGTTCACTGATGCAATGACGGTCCATCCTTGTGCAATCAAATAAAGTCTTGAATATTAAAGTTATCCACTGTGTTACGAACTTATTTATTTCACTCATTTCCATTACATGACATCAGGAGTGAGACGCATGTAAGTTAATAGCGTATTGTACGTTCATTGGTTAGCCCTACTCTAGAAGTAATACGAATTCTTCAATATTTATATCGTCAGGTTAACATTGATAACCATTCAAAATGTGTTTGAACTGTAGCCAATTCCAGTCTAGATCAAACCGGACACCTCTGTTTCAGCTCTATGTATCGTTGCCTTAGAGCCAACCCTGACGGCTCCGCATCCACTCTGGAAACACTCTGGAAACAGAGTGGAAACATGGTGTAAACATGCTGAAACCAGAATGTTTCCAGAGTGGGTTTGTGCCATTTGTCCATCGAGTTTCCAGGGTGTTTCCAAAATGTATCCATAGTGAATACACTTTGAACTCACAAAGTGTATACAAAGGAGATAATTATCGAATCCAGAGTGTTTCCATATTGTATCCAGAGTGTTTCCATATGGATTCATTCTGTATTCACTCTGGATTCATTCTGTATTCACTCTGGATTGATCCTGTATTCACTCTGGTTCTACTATGTATCAATTGTGGGATCATTATGTATTCACTCTGGATTTGATTTGGATTTGTTCTGGATACACTGCGTAATCATGATGGGTCTGATATGTATTCACTCTGGATACACTCTGGAAACATTGTGGAAACTCTATGTACAAATAGCACAAACCCACTCTGGAAACACTCTGGTTTCAGCATGGTTACACCATGTTTCCATTCCCACTCTGTTTCCAGAGTGTTTCCAGAGTGGATGCGAAGCCGTCAGGGAAAGGAACGTGAGTGCTATACTCATACATAGTACCTACGCTACTTTGTTTCTAAGGCAACGATATAATTATATCTGTATGCAGATTTGCACTATTCCGTTATGAAGTTCTCAGATCTTATCAGATTTGGTCAAATCTACTAGCATATACTGTCTATATTTCCACAGATATGACGTCATATTTATGGAAATATGACTACAAATCTAATTATATCTAATTCTATCGAATTAGATAGAATTAAATATAATTGGTTCAAATGATATCAAAAATTTTTTCTTCCGTGTTCAGATGAAATTTCTTCTAGATAATGTCAAGCATAATTGGACAATTCTAACGATAGATGAATCAAAGATACTTGATCAGCACAGTGAAATGGGAAGAAAAGTCTCAAAGATTTACATAGGTTGATTATTTTTGAATTAAAAATGATTCGATATTTTTTTTAAGGATTATCTCGGATAGTAAAGGAAATAGCTAAATTTTCATGGAAACCTTGACTGTAGCTTTCTGAGCTTTTCAACAACAGAAGAATTAGAGCAAAAATACGTTATTTTGTTTAGTTTCCGAGATATTCCCAAAAAAAAACAAGAATTTTCCCCTAAGAACCAATGATTTTATCTGATTAATCCTTGATTTTAGGTGCTGTGTGCGGTGGTGTAGCTATTTTTGTAACTGAACCACTGCAATTGAGGCTCGTACACACATTTATCAAGACAAATAGAACTATACCAAAATTTTCAATTCCAGTTGATTATGGATCAATTGATGTTGATGAAAATTATTATGGACTTTTATTTTTATCCGAAATATCGACAGCTCTGATTATCATTGCAATGGTTGCCTGTGACTTATTATTGTTCATTTGTGCTTATCATGTCTGTGGTCTTTTCGACATTGTTGGGTAATATTAGCCAACTGCCGTGAAAATTAATTCCAAGGATACATAAATTTCTTTAATTTCATTGATACATTGAATTCATTTCCTTTTTCAATCAGGTACATAATTGAAACTATTCCCGTCCATTTGGATAATGCATCGAGTGATGAAGGTTTTATTCATGCCAAACGCTGCATTCAAATACACTTACGTGCAATTGAGTACGTTAAGTAAAGAAATTAGTTAAACAATTACACGTGTTTCAGCAAATTTTTACTTTATCGAAGGATTATTTCATTACAGAATGGCCAAGGCACTCGAAGAATTTTATGTTTGGAATTTTTTTGGTGTCATGGGACTCAATATGATGCTAACCAGTATAACTGGTGTACAAGTATAAATTTATTTGTATAAAGTCAATTATTTCGACTCTAATTCAGTAGTGAACACGTGAAACAGAATGAGTCAATTTTTTGGGCTCGTTTTTTTTTCTTGAAGATATCTCGGAAACCAAAATGAGCGGAATTTTTCCAGAAACTTTTTTTTGTAGAAAAGTTTACCTCAAAAGCTATAAGAAAGTTTTTGTTTGGTTTTAATTGTCCTATCTCGCTTAGTTTCCGAAATATTTTCAAAAAATAAAATGAAAAGAAAAATTGTCTTTTACTGTTTTATCTCTTCGCTTTTTTGAATTAATCAGTAATTTTTGTAAAGAAAATTTTTTTTTTATCAAAGCTTGTAGTGAATCTTGATGATATGGAAAGAACTGTACAGTATACAGCATCAACATTTTCAACGCTTGCACATCTTTTCATTGAATGTCTGTTAGGACAACGTATAATTGACTACAGTCTTGGAATTCAGGAGCACATGCAAGTAGTATAGAATAAAATCAAATAATTTCCATTAATTATTCTTAATTATTGAATTAATTATTTCAGATCAAGTGCTAAATGGTATAATAGTTCAATTAAATCCAAAAAATTGATAATATTACTGTTAATAAGAAGTCAACGTTCGTCTGAATTGACTGCAGGAAAAATGCTAGTTATGAATATGGAAACATTTTGTCTGGTGAGAATTTTTTTTTTTTTAAGGAGCAGTTCTGAGTTTAATTGGTGATTTTATTGCAGATCATACGAACATCAGCGTCTTATTTCACAATCCTCCTGGCTACTCTGTAGAGAATAGTGACTTTTCATAGATGATTAGATAGAATTAGATATAATTAGATTTGCAAACATATCTTGCTAGATGTGATTTCATATCTGTGGAGATATTGGCAGATATACTAGATTTGATAACAGCTGATAAGATCTGCTGCATCCCCACAACGGGATGGCCCAGATATAATCAAATATCAATATATATTATAAAGGAAAATGTACAATGTGCGTGCCCCACTAGAACTCAGAAGCGAGCGCCTATTCTCGACGCATGGGAAACTGGTTTTCGTTGACGAAATAACATTCGTGAACGAATAAGACAATTCGTGTATCGAATTCGTTGACGAATCTACGACTCCCTCATGAAGTGAAATTTCTCATGCGAAGAGCTCACATAACCCATTTTCTGATTTCTGAAAGCGTAAATATTGATTGCGTCCGAGTGTCATTGAAGCTTTTGTGATCAAAAAATGAATCAGATTTGTCACCTAGTGAATCTCCAACTTACGGAACATGTGTAGCTGATCGGTGAAGAGAATCATCGACCATGTCTCACAAGGAAAAGACATCCGTAAACAAATCGGAAAGCCATTTCACAAATGAAATAGTGATGAACGTAGATACTATATTCGTTGACGAATCCTATTCCCATGTGTCGAGAATATGCACCATCAAGAGAGTTATAAGGTGTAGTAAATCTCTACCTTTTATCCAGGAAGAAGGTTCGCATTCTCACCTGAAAAAGATCCTTTTAAAGATATAAGGGCTGGAGATTTCCACCTCTACAAATTTCTAGAACTGTTCAGACCACTCGAGAGCATTCTACAACATTCCAGATCATTGTGGAACATTCTAGAACATGTTTTCAATAAAAAAAAAGTACCTTTTATAGTTGAAAGTTAATCCTTTTATTCCAACTACCACACAATCTCGTATCAACTCCTGAGGGAGGCCGGATCGGCAGATCTGTAACTTGATAGAATTGGATCTGATCAGCTCTGGAGTTGCGAATTTTGTCTGTACTTCTCGAGATCTAAGTATATCTATTCAGATATAATCATATCGTCGTCTCGGATTGAAGAGAGCGTAACAATATAGGAAACGCGTACCATCTACGCCCTTTTCGCTCTAGGAAGACGATATAAGATATTTATTTAGTGGAATATATTTGCAATAAATGAATTTTTAGAAATCAGTGCCTCAACATGCTCTAAACGTTGCGTGATATTGAGATTCTTTTCAGCTTTTTGGATTATACTTCATAATTGATCTCTTCACATCATTTTCTTTCACATTTCAGTAGGCGAAGAAGGTGACTGACGGCTGTCAAGGAACTAATGCAAAGCTCAAGACAATTCTGAACGAAATATTTGCAGAGGCAAATGTTTGAATGCAGAAATTAAACTGAAGAAGAAGACATTTGCAGGAGAAATCGAACCACAATTGTTTTTATTTAATATCTCGGAATCTATGAGAGATAGATAAAATTTTGTTGTCACATTTTTTTGAAAAAATTGAAGCACGAATAACTCTTTCCACTGCAAATAAATGCAAATATGTTTTCAGAGGAACTGAAGTCATACTGAAGTGCAAGAAAATAAAAATAAAGCCCCAACCCCCTTTTATTTTTTACTCACCCTTCGATAACTAAGTTATTGACCTCAACTTCAATGGAAGAGAAAAACTTGCAGAAACATTGGAGTTTAATAAAACTGGGGATAACACCTCTACATGTCGATTCTTCAACCCTTTTCTCCCCTTTTCCTACAATCGACAATTTAAAATTCCGTTTTTCCGAGAAAAATAGTGAGGAGTATTGAGGGTTGTGTCAAGTCCAGGTGTTATTTCCCTGAATCCATTAGAAATTGATACTACTTTTCCCTATGCCTCTGCTCTTTTTCAACTCAGGTGAATTTCACACCCTTACAATGTAAAAGAAAACTTACAAAAATAGAAGATTATTTAAAATTCTAAACAATTGTACGAAGGAACAAGGGATCTTTTTTCAAGTCCAGATATTTCTATCGCACTCGATGAATATTCCCCCTCTAGAGAATCGAGAGTCGATGGACGAACGATAGCATTTGGTCATAATCCTTTGAACAGTTGAGAGAAAAAACTATTCTATCATTATGGAATTTTGGGATCAAAATTATTACAAAGTTTCGAAGTTCATGGCGTATATTGTTGGACAATGGCCTTATCAATCCGTCAGAGAATTATTTTTTTATCGTGGAGTATTAATAATAATGGCGATAATTCAATTAACACCACGGGTATTTCGGTCTCATTATTTTTTCTCGAAAAATTCTCATTTTTGTTTAATTGTGAAGTGTTGAAAAATGAGTTGATTAATTATTTCCAGCGATCCTTTTGAGAAATAAATTCTGAATGAATGGGTTTAGAAAAAAAAATATCGAGAAACATTTTTTTTTTTTTGCAGAGAATTAAATTCTGGGCAAAAAAAATGTCACTCGACAATTTGATTCTAAGCTTCATTATTTCCGAAATATTTTCATGATAATAAATCTGCCATTTTTTATTATAAATCTTTCATTGCAACTCTATCACTAAATTCATTAATTATTTATCATAGCTGAGAGCTATGATACTGCACAGTGATGATCATGAGCTCATTTTGGCAGCTACTCCTCCATTCATAACTGATTCAGTGATTGTTGTCAAGACAATTACTAATTATTATTATTTTAAAAAGGTGATGTGATGTTTTATATATTACTATTACTCGTATTAATTAAAATTATTTCAATTTTTCCCTGGAAAAAATATAAATATAATATATTTAGATTTTTTCCTAAATTAGATATTATATAATTAGAGTCGAGACGTTGGTGTACGGTTTGATCTGGGCTAAAGTGATCTCTAGATCATTTTCGTCAGTTAAATCGTTGAGAGGGATTGGATTTTGAATTCTGAATTTTCTTTTTATGATGCTGTGATTGGGATTCAGTGAGGGGAGATTGGGTACTATATATAGTATAGTAATTAATTCACGTTTTCATGAAAATTTCAGAAAAATTCCGCAAAATTCTGAAAAATCTCAAATATATTAGAATGAAATTGATTTTTTTTTTTTTGGGAGAGGCTCCATATTGATATAAATTTATAGGAAATTCGAGAAAAAACCGCTTTCTAAATGGTTATGAATGGTAAACTGGCTTTTAGAAATGTCTAACTGACTACGTGAATGTTCGAAACTTTTGGAGGAATTTTTAGGGGAACTTCCAGTGGAACTATGAAGGGAGCTTTCATCGCAACTCTCAGGGTGATTATTAGGGGAATTTTCTGGGAAACTTTGAGGAGAACTTTGAAGGGAACTTTCTAGGGGAACTTTGAAGGGAACTTGTAGGGGAATCTATCACTATTATAACTCAAGATGAATAATCATATCAAAATATTAATCAATCCTTCAGCCCTCTGAGACCAATTTTGATATCCACACTCTGTGCGACCAGACGTTCATGACATCAGGAGTGGGACGCATGTAAGTTAATAGCGTACTATACGTTCATTGGTTAGACCTAGAAATGTGAAAAGGTAACGATACCAGTAATTTTACGGTAATTTTACGGTTTCAATACCGTAATTTACCGAACGTCAGTAAATAACCAAAATTGTAAAAACACTGATTTTCAAAGTAAATTACTGTAATTATCATTTTTAGAGATATAACGGTAAATTTACATCTATATAGATGAATTACGGGATTAATTTTTTAAATCAATTCGCAACCTTTCTGATCATCATTTGTGTTACTTTTTTTATAGTCAGTAACAGCCAATGAAAAATTATAAAATTGTTGTTATTATCATTAATGTTCCTAACATATCATTTTAAATATTGATGTATTAAAATATGATTGTCCTGAGAAGGCAAAAATGAATAAATCGGGTAACTGTTTTCATTGAATGATTAACAGAATTAAATAATTGTCCTTTTAAAAAATTTAATAAAAAAAAACAATTTCAATACTAACTCTCATATAATTGACTACTTGAAAAGTAATTCTTTGAGTATGGAAATTTTTTTTTGAATCATCTATATAGATGGAAATTACAGTAAATTACGGTATCGTTACATCAAAAAATTTTGACGGTAATTTTACATCAAAACGAGTAGTTTTTTCCAATTACGTCATAACACGGTAACATTACGGTATTTTTACCGTAATTTTACTGCAACAAGAATTACTGGTAATGTTACATCTCTAGTTGGACCTACTCTAGAAGCCGCACTACGGGTTACTACGGATTTGGCCTCAGAGGGTTAAATTATTGGGTAATACGAATTCTTCAATGTTTATATTGTCAGTTCAACTTTTATTAATGTCAGTTGAACATTGATAACCATTCAAAATGTGTTTGAACTGTAACCAATTGCAGTCTAGATCAAACCGGACACCTCTGTTTCAGCTCTATGCATCGTTGCCTTAGAGTCAAAGGGACGTGAGTGCTATGATTATACATAGTACCTACGCTTCTTTGTTTCTAAGGCAACGATATAATTATATCTGTATGCAGATTTGCACTATTCCGTTATGAGGTTCTCAGATCTTATCAGATTTGGTCAAATCTACTAGCATATACTGTCTATATTTCTACAGATATGACGTCATATTTATCGAAATATGACTACAAATCTAATTATATCTACTTCTATCGAATTAGATAGAATTAAATATAATTGGTTTAAATGATGTCATAAATTTTTTCTTCCGTGTTCAGATGAAATTTCTTCTAGATGATGTCAAGCATAATTGGACAATTCTAACAATGGATGAATCAAAAATACTTGATCAGCACAGTGAAATGGGAAGAAAAGTCTCAAAGATTTACATAGGTTGATTGTTGTTGAATTAAAGATGATTCAATATTTTTTTCAGGATTATCTCGGAAAGTAAAGGAAATACCGGAATTTTCATAGAAACCTTTTTAAGCTTTTCAACAACCGAAGAATTAAAGCAAAAATGCGTTACTTGTTTGGTTTCCGAGATATTCTCAAAAAAAAAAAGAAGAATTTTCCCCTACGAACCAATGATATTATCTGATTAATCCTTAATTTTAGGTGTTGTGTGCGGTATTGTAGCTATGTTTGTAAATGAACCACTGGAATTGAGGCTCATAAACACATTTCTCAAGACAAATAGAACTATACCAAAATTTGCAATTCCAGTTGATTATGGATCAATTGATGTTGATGAAAATTATTATGGACTTTTATTTTTATCAGAAATAGCGACATCCCTGCTTATCATTGCAATGGTTGCCTGTGACTTATTATTCTTCATTTGTGCTTATCATGTCTGTGGTCTTTTCGATATTGCTGGGTAATATTAGCCAACTGCCGTCAAAATTAATTCCAAGGATACATAAATTTTTTTAATTTCATTGATTCATTGAATTCATTTGCTTTTTCAATCAGGTACATAATTGAAACTATTCCCGTCCATTTGGATAATGTATCGAATGATGAAAGTTTTATTCATGCCAAACGCTGCATTCAAATACACTTACGTGCAATTGAGTACGTTAATTAAAGAAATTACTCAAACAATTACACGTGTTTCATCAAATTTTTACTTTATCGAAGGATTATTTTATTACAGAATGGCCAAAACACTCGAAGAAATTTATGTTTGGAATTTTTTTAGTGTCATAGGACTCAATATGATGCTAATCACTATAACTGGTGTACAAGTATAAATTTATTTGTATAAAGTCAATTATTTCAACTCTAATTCAGTAGTGAACACGTAAAACAGAATAAGTCAATTTTTTGGGCTCGTTTTTTTTCTTGAAGATATCTCGGAAACCAAAAAGAGCGGAATTTTTGCAGAAACCTTTTTTTGTAAAAAAGTTTACCTGAAAAGCTATAAGAAAGTTTTTGTTTTGTTTTAATTGTCCTATTTCGCTTAGTTTCCGCAATATTTTTGAAAAATTAATGGAAAGAAAAATAGTCTTTTACTGTTTTATTTCTTCGCTTTTTTGAATTAATCAGTAATTTTTGTAAAGAAAATTTTTTTGTATCAAAGCTTGCAGTGAATCTTGATGATATGGAAAGAACTGTACAGTATACAGCAACAACATTTTTAACGCTTGCACATCTTTTTATTGAATGTCTGTTAGGGCAACGTATAATTGACTACAGTCTTGGAATTCAGGAGCATGTGCAAGTAGTATAAAATAAAATCAAATAATTTCCATTAATTATTCTTAATTATTGAATTAATTATTTCAGATCAAGTGCTAAATGGTATAATAGTTCAATTAAATCCAAAAAATTGATAATATTACTGTTAATAAGAAGTCAACGTTCGTCTGAATTGACAGCAGGAAAAATGCTAGTTATGAACATGGAAACATTTTGTCTGGTGAGAATTATTATTTTTTTAAAGGAGCAGTTCTGATTTCAATTGGTGATTTTATTGCAGATCATACGAACATCAGCATCTTATTTTACAATCCTCCTGGCTGCTGTGTAAAGATTAGTGACTTTTCATAGATGATTCGATAGAATTAGATATAATTAGATTTGCAAACATATCTTGGTAGATGTGATTTCATCTCTGTGGAAATATTGGCAGATATGCTAGATTTGATAACAGCTGATAAGATCTGCTGGAACCCCACAATGGAACGGGCCAGATATAATCAAATATCAATATATATTATAAAAGAAAATGTACAATGTGCGTGGCCGCTAAAACTCAGAAGTGAGCGCCTATTCTTGACGCATGGGAAACTGGTTTTCGTTGACGAAATAACATTCGTGAACGAATGAGACGATTCGTGTATCCAATTCGTTGACGAATCCACGATTCCCTCACGAAGTGAAAGTTCTCATGCGAAGAGCTCACATAACCTATTTTCTGATTTCCGAAAGTGTAAATATTGATTGCGTCCGACTGTCATTGAAGCTTTTGTGACCGAAAATTTAATCAGATTTGTCACCTAGTGCATCTCCAACTTATGGAAAATGTGTGGCTGCTCGGTGAAGAGAATCATCGACCATGTCTCACAAGGAAATGACATCCGCAAACAAATCGGAAAGCCATTTCGTCAACGGAACTCTTCCGTGTGCGAATATCTTCCGCGAATGGAATAGTAATGAACGTAGATACTATATTCGTTGACAAATCCTGTTCCCATGTGTCGAAAATATGCACCATCAAGAGAGTTATATGGTGTAGTAAATCTACCTTTTATCCAGGAAGAAGGTTCGCATTCTCACCTGAAAAAGATCCTTTTAAAGATATAACGGCTGCAGATTTCCACCTCTACAAATTTCTAGAATAGTTCAGACCATTCGAGAGCACTCTACACCATTCTAGATCATTGTGGAACATTCTAGAACATGTTTTCAATAAAAAAAGTACCTCTTATATTTCAAAGTTTATTCTCTTATTTCAACTACCACACAATCTCAGATCAATTCCTAAATTATATCTACTTAGACATAATCATATCGTCGTCTCAGATTGAGAAGAGCGTAACAATATAGGAAACGTGTAGCATCTACGCCCTTTTCGCTCTAGGAAGACGATATAAGATATTTTTTTGATGGAATATATTTACAATAAATGAATTTCTGAAAATCAGTGCTCTAAACGTTGCGTGATATTGAGGTTCTTTTCAGCTCATTAGATTATACTTCATAGTTGATCTCTTCACATCATTTTCTTTCACATTTCAGTAGGCGAAGAAGGTGACTGACGGCTGTTAAGGAACTAATGTAAAGCTCGAGGCAATTCTGAACGGAATATTTGCAGAGGCAAATGTTTAAATGCAGAAATTAAACTGAAGAAGAAGACATTCGCAGAAGAAATCGGAACCACAATTGTTTTTATTTAATATCTCGGAATCTATGAGAGATAGATAAAATGGCGTTATGCCTTCTTTTGGAAAAATTGAAGCACGAATAACTCTTTCCACTGCAAATAAATGCGAATATGTTTTCAGAGGAACTGAAGTCATACTGAAGTGCAAGAAAATGAAAATAAAGTCCAACCCCTTTTATTTCCACTCACCCTTCGATAACGAAGTTATTGACCTCAACTTCAAGAGAACAGAAAAACTTGCAAAAGCATTGGAGTTTAATGAAGATGGGGATAACACCTCTACGTATCGATTCTTCAAAACTTTTTCTCCCCTTTTCCTACAATCGACAATTTAAAATTCCGTTATTCCGAGAAAAAAAGTGAGAAATATCGAGGGCTGTGCCAAGTCCAGGTGTTATTTTCCTCAATCCATTAGAAATTAATACTTTTTTTCCCTATGCCTCTGCTCTTTTTGAACTCAGGTGAATTTCACACCCTTACAATGTGGAAGAAAACTTTCAAAACTAGAAGAATATTTAAAATTCTAAACAATTGTACGAAGGAACAAGGGATCTTTTTTCAAGTCCAGATGTTTCTATCGCACTCGATAAATATTCCCCCTCTAGGGAATCGAGAGTCGATGGGCGAACGATAGCCTTCGGTCATAATCCTTTGAACAGTTGAGAGAAAACTATTCTATTATTATGGAATTTTGGAATAAAAATTATTACAAAGTTTCAAAGTCCATAGCGTGTTTTGTTGGACAATGGCCCTATCAATCGGTCAATGAGTTGATTTTTTATCGTGGAATCTTGATAGTACTGATGATACTTCAATTAATACCACGGGTATTCCGGTTTCATTATTTTTTTCCAATAAATTTTCATTTTTAGTCAATAGTGAAGTGTTGAAAAATGAGTTGATAGTTTTCTTTGTCATCCTTTAGTAAATATCTTCTGAACGAGTGAGTTTAGGAGAAAATATCAGGAAACATTTTTTATAGAAAATTAAATATTGCATCATAAAAATTTCAGGACAAATTTTCCTAAGCCCCATCGCTTCTGGGATATTTTTGAAATAATCAGTGTGAAATTTTTAACTCATTCTTCTTCACAATTTTGTCACTAACTTTATCGATTATTTATTACAGATAAGAGCGGTGGTACTTAACAGTGACAATACAGAGATCCTTTTCGAAGCTGCTCCTCCATTTATTTTTGACGCGGCCCTTTTCATAAAAACTGCCACTAATTATTATAATTTTAACAGAGTAATGTGATTTCTTGGAAAATTTTCATTCCACAAATTAATCAAAATGATTTCGATTTTTTAGATGAAATTCCTTTTAGATAATGTCAAGTATAACTGGGAAATTCTAACCACCGATGAATCGAAAATACTCCATCAACACAGTGAAGAAGGCAGAAAACTCTCAAAGATTTATATAGGTTGATTATTATTGAATCAAAGATATTTCAATTTTTTTGTAGTTCTTAAAATCTCTGATTAATTCTCAATATCAGGTGTTTTATGTGGCGGTAATGCTATTTTTATAACTGAACCAATACAATTGAGGCTCGTACACACATTCATTAAGACAAATGAAACATTACCAAAATTTGCAATGCCAGTTGATTATGGATCAATCGATGTTGATAAATATTATTATGGGCTTTTCTTTTTATCGGAAATGACGGCATTTCTGTTTGTCTTTGCCCTGGTTGCCTGTGATTTATTATTCTTCATTTTTGCTTATCATGTCTGTGGTCTTTTTGATGTTGTTGGGTAATATTAGCCAGCCCTGGCGGAACACTCGACCGATGAAGTCGAATGGTGCACTCACTCGACTGACACTCGACTGAGATTCAACCAACGGATAGAAATGTATAACCAGGTAAAAAATGGTCAAATGTAATTAGTCGTTGAACACATGAACTAGCAATCATTGAATATTCACATGTATATAGAAATGAATAAAATTAAATGTCATTTAAGTAAAAAAAATGCTCGAGCGCGGAATCGAACCCGGGACCTTACGATTCCCAGTTTAGAATCTATCACCTGCGCTATCAGAAGGTTTCATGTAATTTAACCCTATGACTCGACCGCTGAGTCCCCACCACCGACCAGAGCGCAAGGAGGCATGGCAGAAGTCACGTGACGGCACTGAGATACGCGCGGCAACAATACCGTACGATCTT
Source organism: Aleiodes alternator (assembly GCA_963921955.1). NCBI lineage: Eukaryota > Metazoa > Arthropoda > Insecta > Hymenoptera > Braconidae > Aleiodes > Aleiodes alternator. Next base: position 3,871,720 of record OY998105.1, on the reverse strand, counting down.
TCACGGCGGCCCCGAATAATAATAAAACCGTTAATCCTGGACGCTCGGGCTCTGCATTCTCATCATTAATAACTTTTCCTTTTCTATTATTCATATTGAATAATTTCACGAAAATATAATGGTTTTTTGAAACATTAACGAAACATTTCGCACTCGATGGGGCCCCAACCGTTTTTGGGACTAACTTCGTACCTGGATTGCCGAGAGTGGGGGCTGCTATCGTGACGTCACGCACTACTACAATGATACAGGCGCTCACGATTGGCTGGCTCTTCTCACACTGATACACTTTCGTGCGTTTGTCGAGTCAGAGGGTTAATTTAATTTTAATGTCGATAATCTCATCGGCACCTACTTTCCTTAGAGAAAATAAATGCATTCAGATTCATTCAGAGCTTATTCCATAAATAGAAATAATTCAATTATTGGTAGAACAGCAAAAAACTATGATTTTCGGATGCCGCATTTTTGACTGTGTCTTGACTTATATATTTTTTCAAGTAGAAAGGGACCGATAATTAATATGCTATGAAATTAATTTCATAATTTCATATTATTTTTTCAGGCATTTTGTCTGACAGTCGAAGTCTGTCGAGTCTCAGTCGAGTTCCGAACCCAATCGACTGACTTTCGACTGATAAATTTTTTCATGTGGAAATTGACCGATAAATGATGAGATGTGAAATCAATGATAAAACTCTGCAGTTTACTTTTTAGTCATTTTTTTCACGGTCGAGCCTTCGTTGAGTTTAGAATAAAATTGAGTGATTTTCAACTAGTATATTTCATTAAATAAAAATTCACTGATGAATGAGATCATGTGCTATCAATTGTAAAACTGCAGTTTTCTTCGAAATTTTTTTTGTTTTTTTTCTGACGGTCGAGTCTCAGTTGAGTTTTGAACGAAAATCGATTGACTTTCGACTGATATATTCTTCAATGTGAAAATTGATCTTTGAAGAATATCATGTAGAATCAATTGTAGAGCTCTAAAGTTTCTTTTTGTGACTTTTTTTGAGGATAGAGTCTCAGTCGAGTTGTGAACGAAAATCGACTGACTTTCGGCTGATATATTCTTTCGCGTAAAAATTCACTGATAAATGATGTTATGGGTAATGAATTGTAGAACTTTGAAAAAATTTTTGCAATTTTTTTTGACGGTCGAGTCTCAGTCGAGTTTCGAGAAAAATCGACCGAATTTCGATTGATATATTTTTCCATCCGGAAATTAACTTTCAAATGATATGACAACTCTAAATAAGATTGTTCGAATCGAAAATTTCTTTTCGAGAATTGATTTTTAATGGAGCACAGAATGAGATGATTGAGTGTCAAATGATATAAAATATGAGTTGTAAATTGATCGATTCTCTATCTAAAATATCTGAAACTTCTCAACACTCACTTGGATAGAGATGTTGTTAATCCAAGCACGCTTAGGAAGTTTCAGTCGAATGACGGCCGAGTGAGTGCACCACTCGACGGTCGATTGACGGTCTATTCGCGGTCGAGCGTTCTATTAGGGAACTGCCGTAAAGATTAGGTCCAGAGACACATCGCTTTCTTTTGATTCCATTAATTCATTGCAATTCATTCCTTTTTCAATCAGATACATAATTGAGAATATTCCCGTCCATTTGGATGGTGCATCGAGTGATGAAGGCTTCATTTACGTCAGACGCTGCATCCAAATACACTCACGTGCAATTGAGTACGTTTATCGAAGGAATTGATTAAACAATTACGCGTGATTCATCGAATTTTTACTTCAATCGAAGGATTATTTCATTACAGAATGGCCAAGACGATTGAAGAATTTTATCTTTGGAGTTTTTTCACTATCATGGGATTCAATATGATTATAATCAGTATAACTGGTGTACAAGTATGAATTTATTTGGATAAAGTCGATTATTTCAACTTTAATCTAGTACGAAAGAGATAAGACATAAAAGACCTATTTTTTGGTTTTTGTTTTGTGATAATTCTTCTCTTGGAATGTTTTTTGTAGGGAATTACTCTATTCCGTTTGGTTTTTGAGATATTTTTGAAAAATTACCAGAAAGAAAAATCGTCTTGGTGTTTTATCTTTTCACTACTGAATTCATCAATAATTTTCGTAAAATTTCTCTTTATCAAAGATTGTAGTGAATTTCAAGAATATGGAACGTGTTGTGCAGTATGGAGCAATAACATGTGCACAGCTTGGACACCTTTTTGTGGAATGTCTATTGGGACAACGTATAATTGACTACAGTCTTGGAATTCAGGAGCGAGTGTAAGTAGCATGAATAAATCAAATGATTTTCATTAATTATTATCAATTATTTGTTTTATTATTCCAGATCGAATGCCAAGTGGTATGCCAGTTCAATTAAATCCCAGAAATTGATAAGATTACTGGTAATGAGGAGTCAACGTCCTTGTGAATTGACTGCAGCAAAAATGCTAGTTATGGATTTGGAAACTTTTAGTCTGGTATGAATCGTTTTTTTTTTCTTCAAAGGAGCAGTTCGGAGCTTAATTGGAAATTTTATTGCAGGTCATACGAACATCAGCGACTTACTTCACAATTCTTCTGGCTACGCAGTAGAGAATAATATCTTTTAATAGACAATTCACTATTGAAAACGTAGAACAGTACAAGTCGATGTTTTTTAGCTATTCATTATCTGGAAACGGCTTGGAAACTAAGCAAAATAGCGACATTTTTCTCCACACTTTTTTGTAGTAATTTGTAACTGCAACAAGATAGGTTTCAATAGAAATTCCCTCATTTCCTTTGATTTCCCACACATTTTCCAGATACAACTGACAAGAAAATGAATCCATCTTGCTTTACCTCTTCACGACTAAATTGAGCCACAGAAAAAAATTTCGCATTAAATTTCATCAGAATGAAGAGACGGAAACGCCTCGTTGATAGTTTTCACGCAAAATACCATAAATTTGTCTGTCATTATTTGATGCATTAAAAAAAAAATTAAACGAATACCTATGTGCAATTTTTATTTCAATCAAGAGTAGTTTCCTGGTGTCTCCATTATTTGAGGAGATATTTAGGGCTCAAGCACAATGATCTAGATTAGAAACTACTTCCCTGACGATTTTACCGTCACGCTTAAAAGCACGTGAAACTGCGGAAGAATTAAAGCACGAATAACTCTTTTCATTGCAAATAAATGCGAATATGTTTTCAGAGGAACTGAAGTCATACTGAAGTGCAAGAAAATGAAAATAAAGTCCAACTCCTTTTATTTCCACTCACCCTTCGATAACTAAGTTATTGACCTCAACTTCAATAGAACGGAAAAACATGCAGCAGCATTGGAGTTTAATAAAACTAGGGATAACACCTCTACGTGTCGATTCTTCAACCCTTTTTCTCCCCCTTTCCTACAATCGACAATTTAAAATTCCGTTTTTCCGAGAAAAATAGTAAGGAGTATCGAGGGTTGTGTCAAGTCCAGGTGTTATTTCCCTGAATCTATTAGAAATTGATACTTCTTTCCCCTATGCCTCTGCTCTTTTTGAACTCAGGTGAATTTCACACCCTTACAATGTGGAAGAAAACTTACAAAAATAGAAGATTATTTAAAATTCTAAACAATTGTAAGAAGGAAGAAGGGATTTTTTTTCAAGTCCAGATATTTCTATCGCACTCGATGAATATTCCCCCACTAGGGAATCGAGAGTCGATGGGCGAACGACAGCATTTGATCATAATCCTTTGAACAGTTAAGAGAAAACTATTCTATTATTATGGAATTTTGGAATAAAAATTATTACAAAGTTTCGAAGTTCATAGCGTGTGTTGTTGGACAATGGCCTTATCAATCGGTCAAGGAGTTGATTTTTTATCGTGGAATCTTGATAGTACTGACGATACTTCAATTAATACCGCGGGTATTCCGGTTTCATTACTTTTTTTCAATAAATTCTTATTTTTAGTCAATAGTGGAGTGTTGAAAAATGAGTTGATAGTTTTCTTTGTCATCCTTTTTTGAATGTCCTTCTGAACGCGTGAGTTTAGGAGAAAATATCAAGAAACATCTTTTGTAGAAAATTAAATATTGCGAAATTATCAGTGTAAAACTTTTACCTCATTCTTCTTCACAATTTTGTCACTGAATTGACCGATTATTTATTACAGACGAGAGCGGTGGTACTTAACAGTGATGATCCAGAGATCATTTTCGAAGCTACTGGTCCATTTATAATTGACACGGTCGTTCTCATAAAGACTGTCACTAATTATTATAATTTTAACAAAGTAATGCGATTTTTTGGAGAATTTTCATTCCGCAAATTAATCAAAATGATTTCGATTTTTCAGATGAAATTCCTTCTAGATAATGTCAAGTATAATTGGACAATTCTAACAATCGATGAATCGAAAATACTTCATCAACACAGTGAAGGAGGCAGAAAACTCTCAAAGATTTATATAGGTTGATTATTATTGAATCAAAAATATTTCAATTTTTTTGTATTTCTTAAAATCTCTGATTAATTCTCAATTTCAGGTGCTGTATGTGGTGGTGGTGCTATTTTTGCAACTGAACCAATACAATTGAGGCTCGTACACGCATTCATTAAGACAAATGAAACATTACCAAAATTTCCAATGCCAGTTGATTATGGATCAATCGATGTTGATAAATATTACTATGGGCTCTTATTTTTATCAGAAATGACGACATTTCTGATTGTCATTGCCCTGGTTGCCTGTGACTTATTATTCTTCATTTGCGCTTATCATGTCTGTGGTCTTTTTGATGTTGCTGGGTAATATTAGCCAACTGCCGTAAAAATTAGTTCCAAAGACACATTAATCTCTTTTGATTTCATTAATTCATTGCAATTTATTCCCTTTTCAATCAGATACATAATTGAGAATATTCCCGTCAATTTGGATGATGCATCGAGTGATGAAGGCTTTATTTACGTCAGACGCTGCATCCAAATACACTCACGTGCAATTGAGTACGTTAATCAAAGAAATTAATTAAACAATTACGCGTGATTCATCGAATTTTTACTTTATCGAAGGATTATTTCGTTACAGAATGGCCAAGACGGTTGAAGAATTTTATATTTGGAATTTTCTCGCTGTCATGGGACTCAATATGATTCTAATCAGTATAACTGGTGTACAAGTATGAATTCATTTGGATAAAGTCGATTATTTCAACTTTAATCTAGTAGGGAAGAAATAAAACAGAAAAGACCTATTTTTTGGTCTTTATTTTTCGATAATTCTTCTCTTGGAATGTTTTTTGTAGGGAATTTTAAGAATGACGAAAATTTCGCTATTTCGTTTGGTTTTAGAGATATTTTTGAAAAATTATCAGAAAGAAAAATCGTCTTTTTGTTTCATCTTTTCACTATTGAATTTTTTTCATCAATAATTTTTGTAAAATTTCTCTTTATCAAAGATCGTAGTCAATCTTGAGAATATGGAACGTGTTGTGCAGTATGGAGCATTAACATTTTCACAGCTTGGACACCTTTTTGTGGAGTGCCTATTGGGACAACGTATTATTGACTACAGTCTTGGAATTCAGGAGCGAGTGTAAGTACCATGAATAAATCAAATGATTTTCATAAATTATCATCAATTATTTGTTTTATTATTTCAGATCAAGTGCCAAGTGGTATGACAGTTCAATTAAATCCCAGAAATTGATAAGATTACTGCTAATGAGAAGCCAGCGTTCTTGTGAATTGACTGCAGCAAAAATGCTAGTTATGAATTTGGAAACTTTTAGTCTGGTATGAATCGTTTTTTTTTCTTAAAGGAGCAGTACTGAATTTAATTGGAAATTTTATTGCAGATTATACGAACATCAGCGTCTTACTTCACAATTCTTCTGGCTACCCAGTAGAAAATAATACCATCCAATAGACAATTCAGTAGTGAAAACATCAAACAACAGAAGTCGATGTTTTTTTAGCTAGCTATTGTCTGGAAATATCTTAAAAACTGAGCGAAATAGTGGAATTTTTTTTATCGATGTCTCATTGTAGAGAATTTTGAGAACTCCAAAAAAGGTTGATTTTGAACGTTTTGATTTTAATCGTGGATTTTCGAGGTGGACTGCGGCAGGCGGTTAGAGGTAGTGAAGAATAGTAATAGTTGAATTACACTGAGCCGCAAGGCAAAACTGCTTTATTCGAACGGGAAAATTCCGCTCGTCCATAGATAATATACACTTTTGATAAATAGAAAAATAGTTGACTTACGCACAATAGTGGAACGAACTAGTTGAATTCAAATGAACTTGATAGAAATTTTGAGATTATAGAGGATATCAATTCTTGAAACAATTGTAGAGTTTTTCGAGATGAAGAAACGTCGAGCCGTGTCCTTTGAGAGTTCACGTGTAATTTGATGCGACTTGATGGACCACCTAAACAAGAGCGATGAATCTGGAGGGGGTCATTCACGTCTTGACCCCCTCCCCCTCTCCCTTGAACATGTGTCTGTCGATTGGTCATCTTTACCAGCGGATGTTTGACTATGTTTCGAACAAGGTTTCTACAAAAATTTCCCCATCTCCCTTAGTTCCCCAGATATTTTCTCAATACGAATGACAAAAATAAGTTCATTAACTCATTCTGTTCTACATCTTCACTACTGAATTAAGCCGCAGGAAATTTCGTCGCATCATATTTCATCAGAATGAAGATACGAAGACGCCTCATTAATAGTTTTCACGTAAAATACCATAATTTTGTATGTCATTGTTGATTGATACATAAAAAAATGACTGAAAAATAAATTTGCAATTTTTATTTCAATTGAAGGTATTTTTTTGTGGTATCTCCATTATTAGTGGAGATATTTCCTGTTTGAGAGCTCGAAGAAAATGCGATTGACGCAGCATCTATGAAGAGGAATCTTTTGAGCTCAAAGAGCTTTGAGTAATTGAGAAAATTGATTACCCAGGATTTTTCACGTTTCAGTGGGCGAAAAAGGTGATTGACGGCTGTCGAGGAACTAATGATAAGCTCGAGGCAATTCTGAACGAAATATTTTCAGAGGCAAATGTTTGAATGCAGAAATTAAACTGAAGAAAAAGATATTTGCAGAAAAAATCGAAAGACAATCATTTTTATTCAATATTTCGGAATCTATGTAAGATAGAGAAATTTTTGTTATCACCTTTTTTTGGAAAAATTGAAGCACGAATGGCTCTTTTCTAATAAAAAAAAAAAAAAATAGCCCTTTTCACTGCTAATAAATGAAAATATATTTCCAGACGGACCAAAGCCATACTGAGCTGCAAGAAAATGAAAATAAAGCTCCAACCCCTTCATTTCCGCTCACCCTTCGATAAATAAATTATTGACCTCACTTTCAATAGAAGAGAAAAACGTGGAGAAATATCGGAATTTAATAAAACCACGGATAATACCTTGACGTGTCGATTTTTCTCCCCTTTTCCTACAATTGACAATTTAAAATTCCATTTTTCCGAGAACAAAAGTGATAAATATCGAGGTATGTGTCAAGTCCAGGTGTTATTTCCCTCAATTCATTAGAAATTGATACTTTTTCTTTCCCTATGCCTCTGCTCTTCTTCAACCCAGGTGAATTACACACCCTCATAATGCGGAAAAAACTTACAAAAATAGATGATTATTTAAAATTCTAAACAATGGTACGAAGGAACAAGGGCTCTTTTTCCAAGTACAGATGTTTCTTTCACACTCGAGGAATATTTCACATCTGGAGAATCGAGATTCGATGCGCGAACTATAGCATTTGATCAGGATCCTTTGAACACTTGAGAAAATACTATTCTATTATTATGGAATTTTGGAATCAAAATTATTACAGAGTTTCGAAGTTCGTAGCATGTATGGTTGGACAATGGCCTTATCAATCGGTCAAAGAGTTGATTTTTTATCGTGGAGTCTTGATAGCACTGACGATACTTCAATTAATACCACGGGTATTCTATTCTCATTATTTTTTTTTTCAGTAAATTCTCATTTTTATTCAATAGAGAAGTATTGATAAATGAGATGATAGGTTTTTTCGTGATTCTTTTGTGAATATTTTCTTAACGACTGGGTTTAGCATAAAATGTCAGGAGATATTTTTTGTAGGAAATTGAATTCTGCACAAGAAAGGTCTCATGACAAATTCTCCTAAGCCTCATTGTTTCCGAGATATCTCTGAAATAAAATAAAATTAAACTCATGTAGAATTTTCAACTGATTCTTCTTTACAATTTTTTCACTAAATTCGTTAATTATTTATTGCAGACAAGAGCTATGGTACTTCATAGTGATGACCCAGAACTCATTTTAGCAGCCACTGGTCCACTTATAATTGATTCAATGGTTTTTATGAAGACTATCACCCACTATTATAATTTCGAAAAGGTAATATGATGTTTAGAAAATGATTATTTCTTGCATTTATCAGAATAATTTCAATATTTCAGATGAAATTGCTTCTAGATAATGTCAAGTATAATTGGACAATTCTAACGATAGATGAATCACAAGTACTCCAGCAACACAGTGAAATTGGAAGAAAAGTCTCAAAGATTTATATAGGTTGATTGTTACAGAAAAAAAATAAAAAATCAAGTTTTTTTTGAACTATCTCAGAAACTCAAAATCATTATCTTAAAATTCTCTACAAATGAGAATTCAAGCAAAAATTGTAATATCTCACTATGTTTCCGAGATATTTCCGTAAAAAAAAAAAAAAAAAAAAACCAATTAATGATTTTATCTGATTAATTGTTGATTTCAGTTGCTGTGTGTGGTGGTGCTGTTATTTTTGCAACTGAACCATTACAATTGAGGCTCATATACGCATTCATTGAGACAAATGAAACATTACCAAAATTTCCAATGCCAGTCGATTATGGATCAATTGATGTCGATAAATATTATTTGGGGCTCGGACCTTTATCAATATTAACGACACTTTTGATTGTCACTGCAATGGTTGGCTGTGACTTATTATTCTTCATTTGTGCTTATCATGTCTGTGGTCTTTTTAACGTTGTTGGGTAATATTAGCCAACTGCCATAAAAGTTAATTTCAAGGATACCGTCAATGGCCCAATTAATGCCATCGACCCAATTAATGCCACTTTTCATACATTTTTGTGATTATTGAACTTATTTGAATTCTCAACTCTAAGTAATTGATAACAGTGGCTAGAAAAAAATTCTGAGGACACTGGACAATCAAAATATCCGATATTTCTCTACTAGATATATTTCTAAAATTAATCCCTTAAATGCGACCAGCTTGCTCAGCAAAATAAAGGCCTAAAGCTCTTCATGTGGAGTTAGAGTGCCTCATCAGTTCAATGTGTGATATTCAGAAAATTTAAGTATTTGAAAAATCGAAAATTGTATTGATTGTTAGCAAAATCATTGGACTTTCATATAAATTGACGAATAATTTAAAAATAACGACCAGTGATGGAAATTAATTGATGGCAATTATTGGGACCCTCTATGGCAGAAATCGGGCCATGGTGGCATGAATCGGGCCATGGTCAAAATATTTTCAAAAATATAAATTAAATAATTTTTATCATTAATTCAAGAAAATAATTAATGTAAATGATAGTCCAGAGCCTAAATTCTTTCGAGGAAAAATCAAATTTGAATTTATGATAAGATATCATTTTTCTATGAAAGATATGTGGCAGAATAGGTCTCTTGGTGGCATTAATTGGGTCATTGAAGGTACCTACACTGTTAGAAAAAGATTGAAATTTCATAGGAAATTCGATGAAAATTTTAACAAACGTGATACCAAATGTCTTTTAATGGGAAAATGCTTATGAAATCTGTGAGTTTCTGAAGAAATTCAGACGAATCTATGAGTTTTAAGTAGAATTGACACGAAAATTCTACAACTCACTTGAATTTTGAACTGAACATGAATATTCAGAATTAAAATGACTTGAATTTTCAATTTTTTCTTGAATTTTTCCTATTTTTTCTGAATTTTCAAGAAACAATTGAACTGAAATTTACAAATTTCATTGATATTCAGGCTTAAAATTATTCGAAAATCGATGATTTGTTCATTTTTTAATGACATAATTATCTTGAATTCCAGTAGAGATATAACTTGTTTAAAATTTCAGTGATTTTGCATGGAAAATTCAGACAGAAATTTTTAACAGTGTAGGAAAAAACGTTCAAATCGGATCAAATCAAATTAGATCTGATCAGATCTAATTAGATCGAATGAGAACTGACAAAATGGAAATTTTTAACATCAATAGATCTGATCAGATCTAAGGAACTCAGATCTAATTAGATCGGCTCACCTCCAATTTGATCTAATCAGATCTGAACATTTTTTCCCGGGTACATAAATTTCTCTCAATTCCATTAATTCATTGAATTTATTCCCTTTTCAATCAGATACATAATTGAAAATATTCCCATCGATTCGGATAAGACATCGAGTGATGAAGGTTTTATTTACGTCAGACGCTGTATTCAAATACACGCACGTGCTATTGAGTATATCAATTGAAGGAATTAATTAAACAATTACATGTGCTCCATTAAATCTCCACTTTATCGAAGGATTATTTAATTACAGAATGACCAAGAAACTCGAAGAATTTTATATTTGGAATTTCGTTGGTGTCATGGGATTTAGTATGATATTAATCAGTATAAGTAGTGTACAGGTATGAATTATCTTTTGATAGAGACAAACACTTCAACTCCAGTTCAATAGTCAAGAGACAAATCAGAAGAAGTAGATTATTTTTCTCTTTGATTTTTTGAGAATATATTGGAAACTAAGAGATACAGTTACTCAATAATTTTTTTAAATCGAAGATTGTAGTGAATCTTAATAATATGGATCGTGCTGTGCAGTATGGAGGATCAACAATCTCACTGCTTGGACATCTTTTTGTGGAGTGTCTATTGGGACAACGTATAGTTGACTACAGTCTTGGAATTCAGGAGCACATGCAAGCAGCATAAATAAATCAAATTATTTTCATTGATTATTCTTAATTATTCAATTTATTATTTCAGATCAAGTGCCAAGTGGTATGGCAGTTCAATTAAATCCCAGAAATTGATGAGATTACTGCTAATGAGGAGTCAACGTCCTTGTGAATTGACTGCAGCAAAAATGCTAGTTATGAATTTGGAAACTTTTAGTCTGGTATGAATTGTTTTTTTTTTTTTTAAAGGAGCAGTTCTGAGTTTAATTGGGAATTTTATTGCAGATTATACGAACATCAGCGTCTTACTTCACAATTCTTCTTGCTACCCAGTAGAGAATAGTACCTTTTAATAGATAATTCAGTAGTGAAAACGTAAAACAGTACAAGTCGATGTTTTTCAGCTATTCATTATCTGGAAATGTCTTGGAAACTAAGCGAAATAGCAACATTTTTCTTCACACCTTTTTGTAGAAATTTTTAAGTGCTACAAAATAGGTTTAAACAGAAATTCCCCTATCTCCTTTAGTTTCCCACATATTTTCCAGATACAATTGACAAGAACCCATCCTGTTTTACCCCTTCACGACTGAATTGAGTCACAAAAAAAAAAAATTTCACGCTAAATTTCATCAAAATGAAGAGACAAAGACGCAACGTTGATAGTTTTCACGTAAAACACCATAAATTTGTCTGTCATTGTTGATTGATGCTTTAAAAAAAAATGAGACGAATATAAAACTGCAATTTTTATTTTATTCAGTTGCAAAGTAAAGAACAATATTTTTCAAAATAAAAGTAATATTAGAAATAGTTAAGCACTCTCGTTATTGAAATTGAATCCATTATCTATTTTATACCACTGAATCACTCAGTTACGTAACGTTATTTATCAGAATTTCCATGAATTCTGTGTGCGCGTCTCTCAGGAACTTTCAACACCGCATCATCTTCAGGAACGTAATACTCCACATGTTTGCGTTGTCCATTGACACAAAGCTTTAAAAATAATTGAAGAGGAGAAAAAAAATTAGAATCTCGAAGAAACTATTATTGATTTTTTGTACGTTTCAATTTGTTCCAATTATTGAGCAATTAAATCGTCGCTTTAAAGTCAAAGGGGTGTAAGTCCTGTGTATGAGCATAGCACTTACGCCCCTTTATTTCTAAAGTGACAAAATGATCATTGTTTTTTTTTACTTACAGTACGTCCCATTGGCCAGTCGACAATTACTCCATTTTCTGGCTTTTTATTCAAACTCATTCTTCCCAACATGTGTGGTACATAACATATTATATCTGTGGAGCAACTGTCCTCATCATCACGATTAGTCTAGGAAAAATAATTGAAGAAAAATTGGTGAAGTATTGGAATCAGTAGTAAAGAGAGGAAATAGGATAACTTCATTTTTCGTCCCTCTTTTTTTTTTTTTATTTCTTGGAAATCAAGAGAAATAGCGAAATTTTTGTGGAAAATTTTTGTCACTCTTGAAATTTTGTACAAAAAAAGTATTATTAAAAATTTTGCTATCTCACTTAGTTTCCAAGATGTTCAATGATTAATGGCAATGGAAATTTACCCAAACAGCATCTAAAGCATTGAACTCCTTGATGCACATATTTGTTGGAAATTTTTCGTGCCCGAGATCTACTACTTCTCCATCATAGTTACTATATATTTTCTTTGGTAGGGCATCCAATTCTGCTTGAGCTGCAACTTCTTCGAATATCAAATTCGTGCATTCTCCATTTATGCAGACCTTAATCAATGAAAAACGGTTTATTCAAAAAACGAAATTAAAATTAATTAGCTGTTAATATTTCTCACTTACATTCCGTCCAGCTGTGTCACATACAACTCCAGTATCGGGCTTGACATCTAGCACTACATCTGGTTTAGGCCAATTACTGCATCTTATTTTTTTGTCACAGAGTCCATCAAATGGAATAGTTTGCTAAAAAAAATGAATTTTTCGAGTTAATAATGATAGAGTTATTTCATTTTGAGAGGATCTCAGTAACCGTTGAGTTTACGAGAATTTATCAAGAAACCTTTTTTGTAGAGAATTGAATTTTCTATAAAAAAGATCTCCTGAGATTTTCCCCTAAACCCACTCACTTCAAAGATATCTGCAGAGAAATTGCGCGAATTTTCGTGGAACTAGAAAAATTAAAAAATCAAATTTACGTTTTTATCCAAATATCTCCAAAACGAATGGGTGTAAAGGAAAACACCAGGAAACATTTTTTATTGCGAATTAAATTCTCTATAAGAAGATCTCTTGAAATTTTTTTTAAATCCACTTGTTCCAGAGATATCGACCAAATAGTCTTACCCAGTAGCTTCCCGAGTTATTCAGAGCTTTTACACAAAGGTTCGATGGATGTGTCGCGTCACGATCATGGATAATTGGTCCATTATAGTTCCTGTACTTCTGCGTGGTTGTTTCTGATGAAAAATACGATTATAATTGCAGATAACATACGTTGGAAATCCTTAGGGGCAGATAGGATGAAATAGACAGAAGAGGTAAAACGGGACACGTGTTAGTTTTCGTATTTAATACTATGGAAATTACTCGAAATCAATGGAAATATTGGAGATGGATTTTTTCTGATGATTCCATTGAAAAGCTGAGGAAATTTCCCAAGAAAAGCATGTGTCAGAAGTTATTTTTCTGAATTTTTCCCGAAATTTCATTTTTTACACAAGATTTGAAGGTAAAAACTTTCTGTTTTCGAAAAATTTCAGGTTTTCGGAAATACCTCGGGTTCTATTGGTCGCAGTGACCTCGGGTTAATCTTGAATGAAAGGTGAGCTCATTTTCTATCGATTTATATGGTTAAAAATGAAAATTATCAATTTTTCAAGTATTTATAGGGCAAAAACTGATCTTCAGAATATGGCCTAGAAATATTTGAAAAATTGATTTGAAAAGATTTGAACGGCAGAAATCGATGAGAAATGAGCTCACCTTTCATTTGAGATGAGCCTCAGATCGCTACGACCAACAGAAACGGACATATCACCGAAATAATCAATTTTTTCGATTTTCTAAAAGAAAAATCCTTCAAAACTTGGCCAAAAAGGATAAATTTTCAACAAAAAAATTTGAGAAAAATTAATTTTCACCCATATTTTTCTTCTAAAACTTCCACAGCTTTCCAATGAAATCATCAAAAAATCTCTATCTCATCAGAAATATTTTATAGAAATTTCCTATACAAATTTGTTTTTATAAAAATTTCTATAGAAATCTTTTGCAGAAATTTTTTCAAAAAGCATTTTTTATGGAAAATTTTCAATAGAATATTTCCTATAGACCATTTTCTTTTGTAATGTTCTGTAGATGTTTTCTACAGAGACTATACATATATGAAACTACCATAATTTATTGAAATATTTCAAGTACCTTGTTCGGCATCAGCGGAACTGGTCCAGATCATCAAGAAAGCGGCGCAAAGTCCAACGATCAATTTCGAATTCATCCTGTCAAAGTAATTTCTTCCTTCTTTGCAGGTGACTGTGAAATAAGCCCAAATAGTCGAGGTTTTTATACTCACTGGAAGAATCAACAAAGCTCAGATCGAAGAAAAATAGATTAATTTAAAAAAATATGAAATTATTCCAAAAAAATAGGTCATGTTCTTTGCGCATGGAACTCGCATGGCTCTAATCAGTCGCAAAAATTAAATAGAGAACAATGGCTAATCAAATAACATGTATTTAAATTCATATTTAACGGCGCTGACAAGAAATTTGAACAAATAGAAGAAATTAACTCTAATTTCTTCTGTTTACACAGTTTAATGCAAATTGACGTCATGGAATATTTTATTTTCTGAAATTTCTCGAAATAATCCACATTAAGTGAGTAAATAGTGTGAAAATGATTTCAAATTTTAATTCTCATACAATTTTTTTTCATCAATTTTTAGAAGATTAACAATGAATTACATTGTTTTTTCGTAGAATTTAATTGTTTTTTTTATATTTTTTTTAGGAGAAGGGGGGCAAAATGGACACATCTAAATTTTTAGCCAAATATTATGGAAAATTCTTGAAATTAACAGAAATATTGGCGATAGATGGTTTTTGATGATTTCATTGGAGAGCTGAGGAAATTTTAGGCAGGAAACAAGTGCCGGAATTAATTTTTTTGAATTTTTGACGATTTTGAATTTCTTAAGCATTTTAGAGGGGTGAAACCCTCCTTTTTTTGGAAAATTTTTAGATTTTTGGGAATATCTTCGGTTCTATTTGTCGTAGCGTAAAAAATCCAACGGGAGGTGAAAGGTGAGATCATTTGCCATCGATTAATAGGGTTTTAAATGGAAAAATATCGATTTTCAAGGTATTTATGGGCATTATTGTGAAACAGCTTTGTGAAACCGTTTTTGGCCTATAACTGTCCCAAAAAATGATATTTTTGAATTCAAACCCCCATAAATCGATGGGAAATGGGCTCACCTTTCATTTGAGACCCACCCCGAATTGCTACGACCAATAGAACCAGAGATATTCGCAAAGAACTGGAAATTCTCAAAAAAGAAAAGGAAATTACCCCTCAATAAAGCCAAAAAATATCGAATTTTCAAAAAAAAACAAAAAAAATACATCTGACACCCGTTTTCCAGCTAAAATTTCCTCAGCTTTTCAATAGAATCATCAAAAAAAATCCATCTCTAACCATTTCCTAACTGTGTACATTTTGCCTCATTCTCCCTCATTTATTTATTTTTTTCTGTAGAATTCAATTCTTTACGGAAAAAAAAATTAAATTACTGTTGTATCTATTGAAGCCGTTGAATCCAGGAATTTTTGATGCTGCAGTAACGCTGCATTGATTGGATCCGTGTGTCCTCAAATCTATTATCTTCTTTTATTTTTAATGCCTATTCATTCATGAGGCCATGTATACAGTGTAGAGAATTTCATCTCGTTAATGAACAAAAGATAGAATATGAAAATTGCAGATTTACAAAAAAAGTCAATATATGACATGCTTTGTTAAGACGGTTTCAGTATTTATGCATCTATTATTATTATCTATGGCTAGCTTTTTGGCATTTATTAGAATAATTTCATGTTTCATATTTTTGTACATTTCGGAATGGAAAAGCTTCTCAAAACCATTTCTAATGTTCAAATCTATTCTCATAATCTCTCTTTGATTATTGTCATTTGAATGCTCAAAAATCCCCCAAAAAAAAATTATTTCTCGTTAATTTTTTGATTTCCCAATAATTCCCGACTTAATTAATTAATTACTTTTTGATTGAATCTTAATTGTTTAATTGAATTTATCAAAAAGTGTGCGATGGCCGGGAGTCGAACCCGGATCAACTGCTTGGAAGGCAACTATGCTCGCCGTTACACCACCATCGCACCAGTGAAAGTCTTTATCATCATTTTATTCTAAAGTAAATTCGAAAGTAAATACATAAATTATACCGTCAGTGACCCAATTAATGCCGCCAAGAGACCTATTCTGCCCCATATCCTTCATAGAAAAATCATATCTTATCATAAACTCAAATTTGATTTTTCCTCGAAAGAATTTGAGATCTGGACTATCATTTACATTAATTATCTTCCTGAATTAATGATAAAAATGATTCAATTTATATTTTTGAAAATATTTTGGCCATGGCCCGATTCATGCCACCATGGCCCGATTTCTGCCATAGAGGGTCCCAATAATTGCCATCAATTAATTTCCATCACTGGTCGTTATTTTTAAATTATTCGTCAATTTATATGAAAGTCCAATGATTTTGCTAACAATCAATACAATTTTCCATTTATTAAATACTTAAATTTTCTCAATATCACACATTGAACTGATGAGGCAATCTAAACCCACATGAAGAGCTTTAGGGCTTTATCTTGCTGATCACGCTGGTAGCATTTAACGGATTAATTTTAGAAATATATCTAGTAGAGAAATATCGGATATTTTGATTGGCCAGTGTCCTCAGAATTTTTTTCTAGCCACTGTTATCAATTACTTAGAGTTGAGAATTCGAATGAGTTCAATAATCACAAAAATTTATGAAAAGTGGCATTAATTGGGCCGATGGCATTAATTGGACCATTGACGGTAATACATAAATTATTTGTAGCAGTGGAAGTGCTAGTGAGGAGAGCAATTGCAGCCAATAGTGCGAGACGTGAAATGCAATAATAAGCAAAAAGACTAGAAAAAAGAAGCCATAATCAACAATGTATGGTTGAGTATCAATAATTGAGATACTTGAGACTGTATAACTGAATTTTTCACTCTATTATGATTATTATTATTATTATTATTACTTTTTCCATAGAGTTCTTTCCAATAGCAATTTTTTTATGGCGATTCTTCTCATGGCGTTTTTTTTCCATGGTGATTCCTTTCCATGGCAATTCTAGAACGCCATCGAAAAAATCGCCATGGAAAGAATCACCATGGAAAAAAAACGCCATGGAAAGGAAAGCTATGAAAGAAAGCCACAGAAAGAAAATTGAAAGAATCGCCAATGTAAAAAGACCCCATAGAAGAAATCACCATGAAAAAATTGCCATGAGAAAGAACTCCATGGAAAGCGGCAAATTTGTGATAGTGGCCGCCATGGTGAGTGCCATGACCGCCACCATCAGAATTTTTCTACGTGATACGATGCAATAAAAATCAAATTTTACACCACCATCGCACCAATGAGAAGCTCAATCATAATTTTATTCTAAAGTAAAATGCAAAATAAATGCATATGAATTATAATAAAACGCATGAAATTCCAATTCGACTTCTTCAACAATATTGTCAATCTCCGATAACGAGATTATTCTGTCAGGGAAGTAAAATTATAGTATTTTGGAAAGAATTATACTAGATTTGGAAAAAAAAGTAAAAATCTCAATTAAAGGATAGTTACTGCAATTTATAAATACATCAACCCATACTAACTCAATCAATTTTTGTTGAATGATATAAATAAATATTAGTTATTCATTCCCTCAGAATGTGAAAATATTTTTACCATAAAAAAAATAAGTATATCCGTATGGTGAAAGGTACTCTCGCACTTTTTTTTGGAAAGGACAGAGATAGATTGCTACGACCAATAAAACTCGAGATATTCCCGAAAACCTGAAATTTTTCAAAAAAAAGTTTTCACCTTCAAAATTTGTGCAAAAAATGGAATTTTTGAAAAATTCAAAAAATAACTTCCTACATATGATTTTCATGGGAAATTTTCTCAGCATTCCAATGGAATCATCAGAAAAAAACCTATCTCCAATATTTCCATCGATTTCTCATAATTTCCGTAGCATAAAATACAAAAACTAATGTGTCCGTTTTCTTCCACCTTCCACTCACTAGAAAAAGCATAGTATCTCTACCATAATTATAGTATCGTTATAAACACTATCTCCAAATATTTTCCCACAACCCTCCAATCATGCAGCTCAAGTTGAAAATCATGCGGAAGTGAATAATCAACAATGTATAATTATCATGAAAAACAATTTATTAAAAAAAAACAGCAGTAGACGATTAAATTCAATTAATGTCCATAGTAATAAGTCTTGTAGAACTCCTTCATGTAATCCGCAAGATCCTGAGCATCCTCAACAGTAACTGCATTGTACAATGAAGCCCTTATTCCCCCAACTGATCTGTGTCCCTTGAGCTGAAGCATCTTGCGCTCAACTGCACCGGCTAAAAATTTCTTCTCAAGCTCTTCATCGTTTTCACCAATTCTGAATGGCAAATTCATTCGACTCCTGGCGTTCTCCTTAACCGGACAATTGTAAAAGCCATTCGACTCTTTAACGACATCGTAGATGAGTTTGCTCTTGATCTTGGCGAGTTTCTCCATTCCATCGACGCCTCCGTGCTTCTTTATCCAGTCGAAAACGCGTCCAACGAAGTAAATCCTGGAAAAAAGACATTGAGAATAACCAGAGAGAAAGAGAAATTGGGGAGAAATTCTCTACAGATCTGTTCTATAGAGAATTCTATAGGTTTATCGTATAAGATATTGCGATATTTTTTATAGACACTGGTAAAGTTAAAAGGATGTGCACAAAAAGCTCAAAGTTTATAGATATTTTTCTTATAAACACAAAATTTCGTTGTAAAATCACATGATACTCCAATTGTATAGAAAATTTTTTTATAGAAACAATATCTATAGAAAATATCCCAATATCATATACGATAAACCTATAGAATTCTCTATGGAATAAATCCATAGAAATATTCTGTAGAAATTTTCTATAGAAATTCTCTATAGGGATTTTCCATACGCAAAAAGTCATATCTTCAGCTTGTGAATATCACTTTTTTTGTTTCTCGAATTTTCTTTACATCACTAATCTCCTATCACATGCATGAGACAGGGAGAGAGAGAGGCAAATAGTTACGACTACCTTCTAATTAAAATTTCTCAATAACTACACGGTGAATTGAAGATTTTTTTCTTCTATTATTTAGTTAAAATGATGTTCTCTGAGCCAATTGTTTTTAAATAATGGATCAACCCTTTGGTTTTTCAGTAATTTCGGCATTTCTGTCCGATTAAGGGCGTTTCATCCCCACCACTGCTATTTCCAGTAACTTTGATAATTCATATCTCATAAACTACACGGTCAAAAATTATGAAAAAATTCAGAAAAATGTAATAAAATATAATCTTCGACGCAGCATCAAAAAAATAAGGAATTAACTGTACTCAAGTTCCCCAGGATACTACCTTTATCTTCGATACAAAGCTGCTGGTGGTAATCTCAAATGATTACCACTTCATGTCAAGTGCAAATAATACTCTAAAGATAATGAGTGCAATTGTAGGTCAAGTTCATTATTAAGCAACTCACTGGAATGTTGGTGGTGTGTTGTGAAGTGAATTATCCTTTGCCATTATTGTGAAATCAAGAACTGTTGGGCAAATGCTCATTGGATTGCCCAGAAGATCATCACGAACGATAACAAGGGTCACACCAGATGGGCCAATGTTTTTCTGGGCTCCAGCAAAAATTACACCAAACTAGAAAAAAAATTATTTAAATAACAAATAAATTTTTTAAAAAATGAGGTAATCAAGGCAGTTTCGTTTTTGAACAGGATCTCGGAATCTAAGCGAGATAGCATAATTTGTATGGAGACCTTTTTTGTAGAGAATTTTAAGAGCCACAAAAAAGGTCTTAATAAAAAATACGCTATCTCGCTTAGATTCCGAAATATTGAATGGAAACTAGAAAAAAAAGAATTTTATGATTAAAATAAAAAACAAAAAAAACACATTTAATCAATTTTTTAATTATTAAAATATTATCTTAATTAATTAAATGGTTATCGTCACCTTGGAGACGTCGAATCTTCTTGATAGAATGTTGGAAGACATATCAGCAACAAGTGGCACTCCATTTGTTTCAGGAATGTAATCAAATTCAATTCCTGGATAAAATAAATTCTTTTGTAAAAATTAATTAATTCAAAAATTGATTGATTATTTTAGAATTAATCAGTGGAATTAAATTCTTTTTATAATCAATCGAATTGTTTATCTGATGAAATTTATGGAATGAGAGAAAGAATTTAATACCGTGGACTGTTTCATTGGCACAATAATAAACATAAGAAGCATTTGGATCAAGTTTCCACGTTGATGAATCCGGAATTTCTGTGTATTGAGTTGTTTTTGGAAGAACATGGTTGACTTTTCCATATTTGGCTGCTTCTTTAGCTGCCTTTGCTGACCAGGATCCTAAAATAATGAGAAAAACAAGAATAATATCAAAAATTTTAATATTTCAATTCAATTAAAAAAAAAAAAATTTCTCTGTTAAACTTTTTTCATAGAAATTCTTTGGATGATATCTCTGAAATGAGTGAGTTAAGAGAAAAATGTGAGAAAACCTTTTTTGTAGAAAATTATGAGAGCTAAAAAAAAGGTATCTGGCAGAATTTCTCTATCTCGCTCACTTTCCAAGATATCTCTCAAAAACCAAAATAACAAATTGAACAATTCACTAAATTTTCAAAAGGAAGGCGTAGATATTTTTTTAATTATCTTAATCTGAAGAATATCTCATAAACGAATAACTTTAGAGAGAAAAGTGAAGAGACTTTTTTTGTAGAGAATTTTAAGAGCTTCAAAAAAGGTCCCTTCAAAAATTCCCCTATCTCTCATCATTTTCGAATGCACTTAACATTTCTCAAGTAAACTTCCTATTGCAGATGTTTTCTCCTCAATTTTTCTCTTTCAGATCATGATTTTTTATTTACCGGTAACAAAATAATCGGCAGTTCCAGTTCCATTAATAAGATTCAATGCAACAGCAGCGAATAAACCAGTTCCACCACCCTGCATGAATAAAATCTTGTAATTGCTTGGAATATTCAATAATTCCCTGATTCCATCCTGTGTATCTTGATTAACTTTAGCAAATTCTGGTGATCTGTGGCTCAACTCGGTGATGCTGATCCCGGTGGAGCCAAAGGATATTAGTTCTTCCTGGACATCTTTCAATACCTTGAAAAAAAATAGACAATAAATTAAATAATGTTTGGAAGCTTAAAATAAAAAATTTTAAAAAATTAAAAAATTAAAAAAATTGGAAATTAAAATGGTAAAAATTGAATTTTTATTTTATAATTCTTTCATTAATATATATAGCAAAACTACTATATACAGATATTTGCCAAAGCGATATTTGTCTCTCAAAATATGGCAAAAAAGCCAAAAAGCTTTCGAAACATAATTAAATTGAGGATTTTTAGGATTTAATGAATTTGTGAGAAGAAAAAAAAATTAATTTCGTCACCTCAGAAGCAAAAGGGCATAAGTGCTTTGCTTATACACAGTACTTATGTCCTTTTGTTTCTGAGGTGACCATATGAAAAGAACAAAAATCCTATTACTAATAAAAATAATGAAAAATAATGGAAAAATTCCAATTTCTTGAAAATTTATAATTGAGACCAATTGAGAAATTAATTAAAAAATTAAAGAAAATTGCAAGAAACTGACGTAAATGACCTGCAAGACTGTGGAATTGATGCAGGGCCATTTGCAATTGCTGTAATTACTGCAATTCTCTTAATTCAGAAACTGGAATTTCGATTTTTCAAGAAAATAATTAATTTAAGAAAATGTTTAAATGATTGAAAGTCATTTATTTCTTGAATAAAATGAGAACAACAATTGCCAAATACAATTATCTCATTGATTAACTCGTGGCTCTTACGAAGAAAAAAAAAAAAAAAGATAAGAAAACCGATTTCAAACATATGTGATGAACCCAGTTGAATCTATTTTCACAATTATCAAGATCAATTTTTTTCAACTTTTATGCACTCGGAATCTCAGCAAGATAGAGCTATTTTTGTAGAGACCTTATTTGCAGAGAATTTTGAGAGCTACAAAAAAGGTATCTTGTAAAATTGCTCTATCTCGCTTAGTTTCCGAGTGCCTTTTAAAAAACTGTAAAACAGCCCTAAAAATCGAAGTATTTCCGAAGCAACCACCTGTTGCTTTCGGCTTTCTTCGGTTTTTTGAGGGGAAATAATCGTGGAAAATGGAAATTTACCTCTTGCGGAAGTTTTGCGGGTCCAGCGCCAAAGTTAATCACGCGTTTGCTCATTTTTCGAATGCACAAACAAATTGAAAGAAAAAAGACAGAAGCGGAATGTGATGAGTTCAGTGAACGAATGAATCTTGCGAAGTGCAACGCCGATTTTTGTGATCTTACCCCTCCCCCCCACTCCTCCCTCCCCTCCCAGGGGTCCATTCAATAGGTAAAGCAAGGAGGTGGGGTTGTCGACAATGCCTTGATAAGAAGGAGAACTTCTTTTGTGAAGTCCAATAAAATCAATTTCTGCTCCAGGCTCGAATGCCAATCAGAGCCAGTAAGATTGCAAATATACAAGAAGTAATCACATTGGATTGTGTATGGAAAATACATAAATAATTGATAATTGATATTTGCACTGGAATAAAAATAATCAAACTTTGAGGTATCACAGAAATATCAAGTAGTTTCTAGTTAAATAGAATCAATAACATTAATCATAGCTATTATTGAAGTTTAATTTTTACAAATTTTTACAAATTACTAGCAATCACAATAAATGTGACTATTAATTGTTCATTAGTTATTTATCACAGCACCGATCTCTTGATTCATTGAAAAAATTGTAAGCACAGTTTTTCAAATTGTTCTGTCGAACTAGCAGAAGTTATCTCAGAAGGCAGTTGATTCCAGAAAATTGATGCAGTTGTAAGGAAAGATTTTTTGATGTGATGAAAGTCTCGATGTATGAACATAGAGTAAATCGCCACGATTATTATAACGTAATCGTGCATGAAAAATTTGAAATTGATGTTCATTCGTAAATAAACTTTTGTTCAAAAAATTAAATGTTCAATATTGATGATCTCGGAAACTAAATGAGATAGAGCGATTTCGCTTGAGTTAATTTTTGTAGAAAATTTCAAGAGCTACAAAAAAGGTCTCCTGTAGAATTGCGCTATCTCGCTTAGTTTTCGAGTGCCTTTTCAAAAACCCCAAAATTAACCCTAATAACCCTAATTTCCCCGCAACCACCTGTAGCCTTCGGCTTTCTTCGGCTCCACTCGGTAATTCTCTAGTCAAATCAGTTCCCACAACCATCATCATAGAATTTATTTTCAACGTTCAATATCTAGGAATCTATACGAAATAGGAAAATTTTTGAAGAGACCTTTTCTGTAGAGAATTTCAATAGCTAGAAGAAAGGTCTTTTGTAAAATTGCTCTATCTCGCTTAGTTTCCGAGTGCCTTTTCAAAAACCACAAAATTAACCCTGAAACGTAAATTTCCTCGTTTATCCGAAGCAACCACCTGTTGCGTTCGGCTTTTGACTCTTCCTTCGGCTCTTTTCGGTTCAAAGCGAACCAAATCTCGAGCTCAAAAGGTAAAGAAGAAGAGGGGCGGGGCTCAGAAGGGGAGAGGAGGAGGAATTATCGACAGTGCCTCGATAAACACGAAATCTTTCACAAATTGAAAAGCAAAAAAAATTGACAAACGCCGGTGACGCCACTTTGCGTTGACCTTCGTCGTCCTCCAAAACGAGAGCAGTCACTGTCAATCCTCGTACGTAATCACATCAGCAAAGAATTCACTTCATTTCAAATTATCAACGAATTTACAGGGACACAAGAGTCAACGTTCGTTAATCAGGTGATAAATCAGTTTAATTTACACGCAAATTTTAATTTCAATTTCCTCTTTATTAATAATATTTAAAAATTTAATTGCATTATCATTATGAATTTTTGCGAGTTATCACTTCCGTCCATTTTTTTCTAACGGTTCGGAACACGATCGATAACTCAACCTTGGCTATTAATTCTCACGTTTGAATATTTCAGGAATTTTTGCGGATCTTCGTTTTTTTCAAAGAATTTTTGAGGAGATTTATCACATTTTTTGGGGGAATTGGGCGATCACGTTTTGATAATGTGATAAATTCATGGGATTCACGTGCTCCCGCGCAAACGCAGAGGTGTTAATTTTTTTCATTTTTTTTTTTACGTTTTTCCAAATTTTTTCACAATTTTTGACCGTGTAGTTTATGAGACATGAATTATCAAAGTTACTGGAAATACTAGTGGTGGAGATGAAACGCCCTAAATCGGACGGAAATAACGAAATTACTAAAAAACCAAAGGATTGATCTATTATTTAAAAACAATTGGCGAAGAGAACAGCATTTTAACTAAATAATAGAAGAAAAAAATATTCAATTCAACATGTAGTTATTGAGAGATTTTAATTAGAAGGTAGTCGTAACTATTTGAGAGATTAGTGATGTAAAAAGAATTAGAGAAACAAAGAAAAATTATATTCACAAGCTGAAGATATGAATTTTCGCGTATGAAAAATCCCCATAGAGAATTTATATAGAAAATTTCTATAAGAAAAGGTGGGGCAAAATGGTCATCAGGGGTAAAATAGACACATCTAAATTTTTAGGCAATTATTATGGAAAACTCATGGAATCAATAGAAATATTGGCGGTAGATGGTTTTTGATGATTTCATTGGAAAGCTGAGGAAATTTCAGGCGAAAAGCAAGTGCCGAAATTAAGTTTTTTGAATTTTTGGCAATTTTGACTTTTTTGAGCATTGTAGGAGGGTAAAACCCTTCCTTTTCTTGAAAATTTTCAGTTTTTTGAGAATATCTTCGGTTCTATTTGTCGTAGCGTAAAAATTCCAATTGGAGGTGAAAGGTGAGATCATTTGCCATCGATTCATAGAGTTTTCAATTAAAAAATATAGATTTTTAATGTATTTATGGGCATTTTTGAGAAACAGTTTTGTGAAACAGTTTTTGGCCTATAACCATCCCAAAAATTGATATTTTTGAATTAAAAACACCATAAATCGATGGAAAATGAGCTCACCTTTCACTTAAGACTAACCCCGAATTGCTACGACCAATAGAACTAGAGATATTCGCAAAAAACTGAAAATTTTCGAAAAAGGAAAGGCTCTTGCCCTTCAAAAATGCCGAAAAATATAGAATTCTCAAAAAAATCGAAAAAAATACATCTGAGGCTTGTTTTCCGGCTAAAATTTTCTCAGCTTTTCAATAAAATCATCCAAAAAAATCCATCTCTAACCGCTTCATAACAGTGTCCATTTTGCCCCACTTTCCCCTATACGATAAATCTATAGGATTTTTTGCAGAATAAATCTATAGAAATTTTCTATAGGCATTTTTCATAGGTGTCGAATAGTTTAATGACTTTTTCGGATAAATTGAAGCACATTTTTCCCCGAATTATCAGCAATTAATTGGAAATTAACCTACAAATCCTCATTTTTTCCTGTTTTATTGACCGTACCCTGGGATACTCCCTTAAAAAAACATGAGACTCTTCTATTTTAAGCACTCGATGGATTTTAATTCATATCGGATGACTCCAATCATCGGAAATATTTAATCAACGAAAAAAATATCGAAGAGATGAAATGAAAAATCTATCTATCTATCTATTATAAAATAAGACCTACGTCACATCGCGCCACATACATGACAATGGCCTTCAACAACTCGTACGATTGTCCTCCTTCATATCAAATTTTTCAAACACCTCATCACTTCAATTCAATTCTCCTTTATGCGAACATTAAACATAGTAATTTATTCTGAATTGATTTGTTTATTCAATTTGGAAATTCAAAATTGAGAATATCTCGGAAACTAAGCGAGATAGCGAAATTGTTGAAGAGACCTTTTTTTAAGCTCTTGAAATTCTCGATAAAAAAGGTATCTACAAAAAATTCTCTATCTCGCTTAGTTTCCATGAAAATTCAATTAAACAAAAATTCCCCTGATTTTCAATTTGATTTTTGATTTTTTTTATTGATTATTAAAATCCATTATTTTATTTGGGGATAAAAGGCTTCGTTAAAATATTTGAAAAAATT
Organism: Aleiodes alternator; assembly: GCA_963921955.1. Classification (NCBI taxonomy): domain Eukaryota; kingdom Metazoa; phylum Arthropoda; class Insecta; order Hymenoptera; family Braconidae; genus Aleiodes; species Aleiodes alternator. Next base: position 3,845,291 of record OY998105.1, on the reverse strand, counting down.
CAACAACAATTCCAACATCTTTCAGCATCTTCTCAAATTTTTTCAAATTTTTTCAGAAAGTCCTTCATTGAAGAAAAAAAAATTCAGTTTCAGAAAAAGCTGCAGTGTGAAATAAATTTGTAAATATCTCGTTAAGTACTGAGTTTAGAGGAAAATATTGGGATACCTTTTCTTTAGACAATTTCAATAGCTCCAAAAAAGGTCTCTACAAAAATTTCCCTATCTCCCTTAATTTTCGCGATATCTCGAAAAAACAAATTTTACCCATCAATTTTTTTTTAAACAAACAATTTCAATTCTACTTTTTTTTTCGAATTTCTATTGACAATTAATTTTTTATTCATTAATGCATTGATTAACCGAATTCTGCATCCAATCGTTACGTAACTGAATAATTTTTTAATTTTTTCGTAATTTTTTAAGTGTCTAATACAAAAAAGAAGTAATGAAAGATCGAAAAAATTTCATTTTTTTCATTTTTTTCTCATCCTTTTCGCTGTACTATCGAGGTGATCGATATATATCTATAGCATCAGTATATTTAGAGGTATTAGAGGCACTGAAAACAGCAATTCTAGTGTCTCAACAGACGCTGAAGCAATTGCACCTTTAAAAAAACAAAAAAAAATCAAAAAACAGGGAAATTTTCTCAAATTTGCATTTTTTTAATGATAAAATTTAATTATTTCAACAAAAATTTACGATTTAATCAAAATTATCAATTGAATTTTTATGAAAAAATTCGAAATTTTCGAAACGGGCAACTAATACGTATTTTTTCCCCTTTATTCATACAGCCCAGCAAAATGGTCTGGATAACAGTCGACGATAAGGTATCATGCACATAAAAAAAAAGCACAAAATTACTATTTTCCCAAAAAAAAAAAAAAAAGTTGTTTTTTTTTCATATTTTTTATAATTTCGTTTCTTTCGTAGCTTCTGTGTATTTTTTTTTTTTACTGTACCATTTCTATTGAATTTTCGTTTTTTTATGCTCAATACTGCCTTTTTTTCTATTTTGTAGTTTCGTTTTTTGGGTTTATTCGAAAAATAGCTTTTATTTTTTTCAATGAAATTAATTTTTTTTCGATTTGTGAGGAACAGAAATTTTTTTTTTTTTAGAGCTTTTTCTTCTGTTTAGTTCTATTTTCATACACCTCCTCGAAGATCTTCTGGCTGTAGACTACAATTCTATTTTTAACATTTTTTGAGTTATTATTATTATTATTATTTTTCTAATGATTTATGTAATAGAAAAAAAAATTATTTAATAATTTAATTTAATTTTTTTTCATTTCTCTTCATTTATTGTGTTTTCATGTTTTCACTTTTTTTTCTCGAGTATTTGTGTTTTCATCTTCTTTTATTACCAATTAGTTGATTTGATAGAATTTTCAACTAATAAATGTTTTTAACGTTTTTTCTCCTTAATTTTAAATGTTTTTTTTTGGCCTTTTTCTGAATTCTCAAGTTAATTTTCATGAATATCTCTGAAATCATTGAGTTTGAGGGAAAATTTCATAAGACCTTTTTTGCAGAGAATTAAATTCTCCACAAAAAAGGTCTCCTGTCATTTTTGCCTAACTCCAATCATTTCATAGATATTGAAAAATCACTCTTCACTCCCCCTGAATTTTTAATTTTTTCTTCCTTGTTTTTCCATTTTCAATTATTACAAATAAATTAATAAAATTAATTATTCTTTTTTTTTTGTAGCATGCAGTAGATCCGTTGAATTGACAACTAATTAATCTGATCATTAAACTAATTAATTTATTTGTTTTCTCCTTTTTTAAATTAATTTCTCTCTTTAATTTTCTTTTGAAGTAATTCTAATTTTTTGTTGCCTTAGAAACAAAGAGGCGTAAGTGATACGTAATAAGCATAGCACTTAGGCCCCTTTGTTTCTCAGGTGACGATTTTTTTTCTTCTTTTAGATATCAAAGTCCAAAAAAAAATCGAAATAATTAATTTTTTTTCTTTTCTTCAAAAATAATTGCAGATGGCTGAGGGACAAAATCTTCGAGCACAAAATGCTCAGAGCCACCTGGACCACATTTGTGGCCTTGATATAACATCACGTGCAGCCTTCTATCGTCTCTCGGGCATTATCTGCACAATTGGTCCAGTATCAAGATCTGTTGAGATGCTCGAGAAGATGATTGAGACTGGCATGAATATAGCACGTATGAATTTTTCACATGGCTCACACGAGTATCATGCTGAGACAATTGCTAATGTGAGACAGGCTCAGAAGAATTTGTCTGAACGTACGAAAATTAATATACCAGTTGCTATTGCATTGGACACTAAAGGACCGGAAATTCGTACAGGTCTTCTTGAGGGTGTGAGTATTTTGATGTTTAATGTTTATTCTGAAAAACTCCAGGCTAGTGAGCCCATTGGAGCTAATACAGTAAAATATAGGGGAGAGTGGGGCAAAATGGACACTGTAATGAAACGGTTGAAGATGGATTTTTTTTGATGATTCTATTGAGAAGCTGAGGAAATTTTAGCTGGAAAACGAGTGTCAGATGTAATTTTTTCTATTTTTTTGAAAATTCGTTATTTTTTTGCATTTTTGAGGGGTACAGGCCTTTTCTTTTCTTAATATTTTCAGTTTTTTGTAAATATCTCTGGTTCTATTGGTCGTAGCAATTCGGGGCTGGCCTCAAATGAAAGGTGAGGTCATTTCCCATCGATTTATGGGGTTTTAAATTCAGAAATATCAATTTTTGGGATAGTTATAGGCCAAAAACTGTTTCACTAAACTGTTTCACAAAAATGCCCATAAATACCTTAAAAATTGATATTTTTAAATTAAAAACCCTATGAATCGATGGCAAATGATCTCACCTTTCACCTCCTGTCGGAATTTTCACGCTACGACAAGTAGAACCGGAGATATTCTCAAAAAACTGAAAATTTTCAAAAAAAAAGGAAGGGTTTTATCCCTCTAGAATGCTCGAAAAAGTCAAAATCGACAAAAATTCAAAAAAATTAATTCCGGTACTTGTTTCCCACCTAAAATTTCCTCAGATTTCCAATGGAATCATTAAAAACAATCTACCGCCAATATTTCTATTAATTTCGAGAGTTTTTCATAATATTTGCCTAAAAGTTTCGATGTGAATTTCGATATTTTTGAAATCCTCATATTTTGAAATTTATGAGAAATCTCAAATCTTACGAGATTAAACTGATTTTAAGGCTACAAGTAAGCAAAGGAAGGTTACTGAAGAAGGATTCGAGAAGAATCTATTTCAAAAAAATTGAAAATATATAAAATTTTCCAAAAATTTCAAAATGTCAAGATTTCTACAACATCTTAAATTTCATAAAATTCCACTGATTTCACTGAATTTTCCTCTTTTTTTAAATCCTCAGGGTGGTTCAGCAGAAGTAGAGCTCGTGAAAGGCCAGACCTTCAAGCTCTCCACAGACAAAGCATACATGGAGAAAGGAAACGCTGACACTGTCTGGGTAGACTACGAAAACATCTCAAAAGTCCTAAAAGTTGGAAACCGAGTATTCGTTGATGACGGTTTGATCTCCCTGATCGTAACAGCAGTTGCCAACAATGGGGTAACAACAACTGTCGAAAACGGTGGAACTTTGGGCTCTCGAAAAGGTGTAAATCTCCCAGGAGTTCCTGTGGACCTTCCTGCAGTCTCTGAGAAGGACAAATCGGATCTTCTCTTCGGAGTTGAACAGGAAGTCGACATGATCTTCGCTTCTTTCATCAGAAATGCTGCAGCTCTCGGTGAAATTCGTGCAATTCTCGGGGAAAAGGGTAAAAACATCAAAATTATCTCGAAAATTGAGAATCAACAGGGAATGACGAATTTGGACGAGATCATCGAGGCTTCTGATGGTATTATGGTTGCTCGTGGTGATCTTGGCATTGAAATTCCACCGGAAAAGGTGTTTTTGGCCCAAAAATGCATGATTGCACGTTGCAACAAGGTTGGAAAACCCGTTATTTGTGCAACACAGATGCTGGAGTCAATGGTGAAGAAGCCAAGAGCAACAAGAGCTGAAACATCCGATGTTGCCAATGCTATTCTTGATGGGGCTGATTGTGTCATGCTGTCTGGAGAAACGGCCAAGGGAGAGTATCCACTGGAATGTGTACGCACTATGGCCAATATCTGCAAAGAGGCTGAGGCTGCTATCTGGCACAATCAGCTCTTTGCTGATCTTTCCAATAAGGCTGTTCCACCACTTGATCAGACTCATGCTGTTGCTATAGCTGCTGTTGAAGCTTCAGCCAAGTGCTGCGCCACTGCCATCATCGTCATCACCACCACTGGGAGGTCTGCACATCTTGTTTCCAAGTACAGGCCACGTTGCCCTATCATTGCGGTTACCAGATTCCCACAGGTGTCAAGACAGGGACATCTTTATCGTGGAATTCTGCCGCTCAATTATTCTGGTAAGGATTTTTTCGATTTTTCGAGAAAAATCGATTTTTTAAGGAGTGATTTTTTAGAGAATCGTTTTTCTTAAGGATTGATTTTTTTGAGAAACGATTTTTTGAAAATCCATTTATTGAGAATCGATTTTTTCGAAAATCGATTTTTTAATAATCCATCCCTTGAGAATCGTTTTTCTAAAAGTCAATTTTTTGAGGATTGATTTTTTTCACGTAAAGAAACTCGAATTGAGTTGAAATTGATGGATCGATTTTAATTAATAAAATAGGATTAACAAAAAAAATCACAAATATTATTGAATATTTGTTTCAATCGATCGATTACAAATATTCAATTAATCGATGCGATATCAGCGATTTTATTAGGATATTTTAAATAAATTTAGGATGGTTGGAGTTGGGGGATAATGTGAAGAGACCTTTTTGGTGGGAAATTAATTAAATTCTCTAGAAACAAGGTGTTTTGACTTTTAAATTCAGCGATTTTCGAGATATCCTGAAAATATTGGGAAAAAGCAAAAAATGGAGAAAAATGTTTTTTTTTCATTATTTTTAAAGGATTGCTGGAAATAATGGAGTTAGATTCTTTCTGATGATTCCATTGGAAAGATGAGGAAATTTCCCATGACAATTATATGTCAAAAGTTTTTTTTTTTAATTTTTAAAAAATTTCATTTTTTGCGGGAGATTGGAATGTAAAACTCTTCTGTTTTTTTTAAATTTCAGGTTTTCGAGAATATCTCTGGTTCGATTGATCGTAGCGACCTGGAGTTGATCTTAAATGAAAGGTGAGCTCATTTCCCATCGATTTATGGGGTTTTTGAAGGAAAATATCAATTTTTTCAAGTACTTACAGGGCAAAAACCTGATTTTTAGAAAATGACCTATAAATATTTGAAAAATTGATTTAAAAAAAATTTCAACCACATGAATCAATGAGAAATGAGCTCACCTTTCATTTGAGATAAACCGCAGGTTGCTACGACCGACAGAACCGGAGATATCGCTGAAAAAGTGAATTTTTTCGATTTTCAAAAGGAAAACCCCTTCAAAACTCGGCCAAAAAAGTGAACTTTTCCAAAAATTGAAAAAAAAAAAAAATTTAACACATGTTTTCCGCCCAAAATTTCCTCAGCTTTTCAATGGAATCATCAGAAAATTTGTATCGCGAACCGTTCAATTGGAATGTCCATTTTACACCCCACCTTTCCCTAGTTTTCTACAAAACTTAAGATATTGACTTTTTAACGAATATAATGGATTTTATTTATAATTTTTGTTGTAAAACTGAGATTAAGAGTTTCGAATGGTTTTTTTAAACTAAAATTATTGGATTTTTAACTTTTTTAGAGGCACCACTTGCTGATTGGCTCAAGGACGTTGATGTCCGTGTTCAATATGGCATAAATTTCGGTAAAAATCGTGGATTTTTGGCAACTGGAGACACAGTTGTTGTTATAACTGGATGGAAACAAGGATCCGGATTCACAAATACTTTCCGTATCGTGTATGTAGAAGAAGATGTTGCTATTGATTCATCAGTCCTCTCGCTATCTAGCGATGATGACTCCTATGATGATGTTTGAATTTTCTATGATAACACTTCTTTAACTCGAAAAAGCTTAAAAAAATCCTCGTAAAAATTTTATTTCGAAAAAATTCAAGACATTTTCAGAACTCCAATTGCTTTTTTTTCAATATCTTGGAAAATAAGCGAGATAGGGAGATTTTTGGGGAAACCTTTTGTGTAAAGAGTTTCAAGAGCTACAAAAAAGGTATCTTGCAAAATTTCGCTATCTCACTTAATTTCCGAGTGCCTTTTCAAAAACATAGAGTCATAATGCAATAAATCAAAATTACAATTACAAGTTCTGAAAAAAATATTTAAAAAAAATATCTCGAAATTTATAAACGAGATGGCGAAATCGAGAATTAATTTTTTCCAACGATCACTAATAATTCCTGTAGTTCGTGCATGTGTATTGGAGCTCCTTTGGCCTATTGATGTGTAAACTTTATTTGTTTGTATTTATTAATTAATTTTGGCTTTAAAAAATCCTCGTAGGCAAATTTCATCCAAAAAAAATTCAAGAATTTATAAAAACTTCAATTTCTCTTTTTTTTCAGATATCTCGGGAAAGTAAGCGAGATAGAGAAATTTTTGTAGAAACCTTTTTTGTAGAGAATTGCAAGAGCTACAAAAAAGATCTTCTGCAAAATTGCTCTATCTCGCTTAGTTTCCGAGTGCCTTTTCAAAATCTCATTTTCCAATTGAATTAACTTTCTAATCAAGTAAATTGAAATTTCCAAAATTAAATTAAATTAATTAAATTAATTGATTGAATTCTTGAATTTAATGAGCTGATGAACAATACAATTAGATAATTCTGTCATGTGTACTCTCTCTCTCTCTGTCTCTGTCTCTCTGTCTTTCTCTAATTTCTCTGTAAATAAAATTCTTTGTTTAATCAATCTCCAATAATTTATTTTAATAAAATAATTTTTTTTCCATTTTTTTTATTCTCAAATTTTTTTTAGAAATGTCGAATAGAAGCATCATTTCGGCTGGACCGTTGCAGTGACATCGTAATGACATTAAAGCAAGACTCAAATTGGAGTCATACAGTATCTACCCAGTGAAACTACAATTTCTGAATTAAAAAATATAAAAATTAATTAATTAAAAAAAAAAAGGTAAATTTCGATGAAAATTCATTATTCAAAGGTATTAAATTCCCTTTTTTCTTTCTCGTTTCGAATGATTAGGCATTTGAAAACACGTTTAATGCTGTTTAATGTTAGATTCAGTATTAAGTCACTATTATTATTATTATTATTATGATAGTGATTAAAAAAAAGAGAAAAATGCAGGAAATAGTTAATAATTGAGGTAAAAAACTGAAGTCATTGAGATCTGTGAAGGATATTGGTAATACCATAAATACAGTTGAATAAATTATTAAACTACAATATTCCTAATTCATTCAGTTTCCCTTGAATTATCCTGGTGGGGGCAAAACGGGCGGATTTTAATCATTTTTTCACGATTTTCTTTGACATTTTGTACTTCAAAATCTGAAAAAAGGTGAATTTCCTTTTGGTTTTTCAGAATATCTTGGAAAATAAGTGAGATAGAGAAATTTTGAAAAATACCTTTTCTGTAAGGAATTTTAAGAGCTACAGAAAAGGTCTCCACGAAAATTGCGCTATCTCGCTTAGTTTCCGAGGGATCCTCCAAAAAAGTTAATTTTTACAAAAAAAAAAAAAAAAAGTCGAATTCATTTCACTTTTGTAGAAATATCTTGAAAATCAGGCAAGATAGAGAAATTTTCAAAGACACCTTTTTTGTAGGAAATTTCAAGAGCTGCAAATAAGCTCATCACCAAAATTACTCTATCTCGCTTAGTTTCCAAGTGCCTATTTAAAACCTGATTTTCCATCGGAAAATTTTCAAAAAATATGATTTTTCCCAGAATCCATCGATTCCATCAATCGATTGAACTGACAATGCAAACTAGTAATCAAACTTCCAATTGTTGCTGTTGTGCGGAACTTGGATAAATGATTTTTTTCTACTATAGAGGGCATCTGATCGCCCTAGAAAAGTCAAATAATCGAATTTTCCAAAATTCGACAAAAAAAAAAAAGTTTAAAAAAAAAATCGATCTCACAACAATCGATCCAAAATCGTCCATTTTCCCCAATTGAATTAGCAGCAGTCGATAGTGCAGTTGACTTCATATTACTTATCGATCACCAGCCCTCAAGGCGCCCCTCCAATTTCCCCCTCCCCCTGACCCTTTCCTCAACAATGAGCACTCCACCCGATGAGAATTCCCCTTCAATCTTTCCGGCATAACGTTGGGACGCTCAAGCAAAATGGCGGAGGGTAACAAAGTGCCGGCAGACATTTGCCAAAACGATACGTTAGTTAACGATATTACTGTAAGTATTTTATTCAATAAATCTCTCAAAATAATTCCTAATTGCCCAAACAAAAAAACCGTTAATAAATTCACCAGAATCATGATTTCAAATTACCGGAAAATTCCACCGGAAAAATCCAAGAATTTCCGCAATTAACACGAAGACAATTAAAAGAGCATGCTTTAGCCGGAAGTTTCAATTTTAAAATTCAATTTTAACCGTCAAAAGGAAAAAATTAAAAAAAAAAGAACTGTTACTTTAAATTGCGAATTTTTAAATTCAAAAAAATTGCCAAAAAAAAATGCCGCGAATTTAAAATTCATGCAATTTGTGTTTTTAGTGATTTGATCGTGATTGTGTCGCAAAATGGACGTCAATTTTTTGGCGGGCACGTGGACGCCGTAGTTTTTAATTTAAAAATGAAAAAAGATATCGGAATACGTCATTTTTATTTTGGTTTTTATTTGAATTAATTTAATGGGACAAATTCAATTTTTTTGGGAGATATATGATTTTTATTTATTAATTATTGATTATTTGGGGGAAATTATGAATTTGGGGGAAATTTTATTTTTAGAACAATGAGGGCGTTAATGGGAGAGAGATTGGGTCCATCGGAAGATGGGATTGATATTTTTCAATTTTTTTTTGATTTGATAAATTTGATGTTGTTTGAAAAATTCATTGAAAATTGAGTGAATTCGTTTTTTTTTAAGGTATTCTCTAAAGAATATCTCGGTAAATAATGGAGATACGCCCTTTTTGCCCTGAGAAAGTTTTTTTTCACAGAATTTGTAGAGTTACATGAAAGAATTCTTGCAAAATCGCTCCATCTCACTTAGTTTCCAAGGAATTCTCAAAAAATGAATTTTTTCTGTTAATTTTTTTGCCGAAAAACTGAAAAAAAATGGAATGTTATTAGTTTTTTTTTATATCTCGAAATCTAAGCGAGATAGAGAAGTTTTCCAATAGCCCTTTTTGTAGCTCCTGGAATTCCCCACAAAAAAGGTCTCTTCCAATTTTTCCCTATCTTCAACCACTTAAAAATTATCGTCAAAATACTCTCATAATCCCCAAAAAAAAAATAATTAATTAACAATAATTTCCTTCCTATCAGCCCAGAAAAAATGGAAAAAATGGAGCTCGACAATTCGGCAGGATCCTTAAAAGACTCCTTGAACCTTAAAAAAACCCTTAGAGGACCCCTTGGAAGACCTGTTACCTCACCGGGGCAAAACGGGCGGATTCTAGTAATTTTTCCCATTTTTTCCTTCAATTTTCTATCAAAAATCTCAACAAAAACAATTAATTCCACTTTTTTCCCAAATATCCCGGAAACTAAGCGAGATAGCCAAATTTCCCAGGATACCTTTTTTATCTAGAATTTCATGAGCTACAAAAAAGATCTCCTCCACTTTCCCCGTATCTTTAACCGCCTAAAAACTACCCCCAAAAAACTCATAATCCCCCCAAAAAAAAGTAATTAATTAATATCACTAAAACTCACTAAATGATATCTTTCCCAACAGCCCATAAAAATGGAGAAAATGGAGCTAGGTGAATCGGCAGGACCCCCCTCAAAGGACCAGCCTACAACCCCATCATCAGCAACAACCAACAACAAAGTGCCAGTAGACGAGATGACATCCCGCGACTATTACTTCGATTCCTACGCTCACTACGCTATTCACGAGGAGATGTTAAAGGACGAAGTTCGCACCGTAACATATCGTAACTCCATGTACCACAATAAGCATCTGTTCAAGGGTAAAGTGGTTCTCGACATAGGATGTGGCACAGGCATCCTCTCGATGTTTGCTGCAAAAGCTGGTGCATCCCGAGTAATTGGTATCGAGTGCTCGAATATCGTCGAGTATGCGGAAAAAATTGTCGAGGCCAATCACTTGTCGCACATAATAACAATATTAAAGGGAAAAGTTGAGGAAGTAGTACTTCCACATGGCATTGAAAAAGTAGACATCATTATATCGGAATGGATGGGCTACTGTCTTTTTTATGAATCAATGCTTGATACAGTACTTTTTGCACGTGACAAGTGGCTAAAAGAGGATGGTATGCTTTTTCCAGACAAGGCAACACTCTATATCTGTGGAATTGAGGATCGCCAATACAAGGATGAAAAAATTAATTGGTGGGACGATGTTTATGGCTTTGATATGAGCTCAATACGTAAAGTAGCAATAAGTGAGCCACTTGTTGATGTTGTTGATCCAAAACAAGTAGTTACAAATGCATGTTTAATCAAAGAAGTTGATCTTTATACTGTAACAAAAGCTGATCTTGAATTTTCATCACCATTCAGTCTACAAGTACGTAGAAATGACTATGTACAGGCATTAGTTACATTTTTTAATATTGAATTCACAAAATGCCATAAACGCATTGGTTTTAGTACAGCACCAGAGGTACAATATACACACTGGAAACAGACTGTATTTTATTTTGATGAGTATATGACTGTTAAAAAAGGTGAAGAAGTATATGGTGTATTTTCAATGAAACCAAATGCTAGAAATTATCGTGATTTAGATTTCAGTATTGAATTGGATTTTAAGGGGGAATTGTGTCAGGTACATGAAACCAATACCTATCGTATGCGCTGATTAATTTCGAATAAAAATTTTTTTTTTTCACGATTTTATTTTTTTTGTTTCTACGGCTTTTTTTTCTCATTTTTTAAGAATTTAATTGGGGTTTCTGCGCTTTTTTTTGGGGGGGGGGGGGGGGTAGAGGAAAATTTGTAGAGACCTTTTTTTTAAGAGGAAGGGAGGAGGAGAGATATAAAAAAAAGGGTTTTTCGAATCTTTTTCGATATCTTGAGGGAATTTTGAGAAGTTTGGGAATTTTAGCGCAGAAACTTTTTACTTCTTCAAGTTTTATGGGTAAATTTTGTAAATTTACGGGGGATTTTCGAAGAATAGGGGGATGGGGATGGTTTCAGTCGATTGCTAAGGAAATTTTGGAACAGAAAACACTATAATGCAATTTTTTAGGCGGAAAATTGGGGAGATACAGTGAAAATGATTGTAGTACTGAAAAAAAGAGTTTTTTAAGGGAAAAAATTAATATTAATGTGTTTTTTTAATTCAAATTTCCCGGGTTTTTGATTGAAAAATATTCCAAAACTCTATCTCTTCGATTTCGAATGATAATCGTCGATTTTTGGGAGGAAAATAATCTGTTTTCCTCGTTTAATTTCGTGATGCAAATATTTAGTGGAAAAAAAATATCATTCATGCATTCTACACAATTTCTTCCAATAAACAAAAATTAAGAAAAAAAAAAACCTATATCATTGCTGCGTCATCGAAAAAATTCAATATGAGAAATCTATAAATTTAAAGTAATAAGAAAAAAAAATGGAAATAGTGATTTTCTCCATAATTTTTTTGACAATTTATCTGGAGGAACTTTATAAAATGAATTCTGTGTATTTTTTAGTACTGTAACACTTTAAAAAACGAAAAAAAAAAAAAAATAGGATCTTATTTATAATTAATTCTCCAATTGAATTTAATTCAAATAATTTTAAGGTGCAGTTTTCAAATTATTTCTGTTTGAAATAATTAGATTATTATTTTTTTTCACAATTCATAATTTTGGTTTTTTACCTTCTTTTTCCCCTATTGAAAATTGTAATTGCGAATTGTACCGGTGACACACGACATCACCACACTCCAATAGTTACTATTATAGGAACAAAAAAAAAGAATGAAAATAAGATGATTACTACGTTTAATACGGCAATTGTTGTTTTTAATGTTTTTTTTTATCGATTCCTTTTCCCTAAATTAATTAATTAATTATTTACAATTTTTTGAAATTTAGTGCGAGTCCTTTTATCAAGTAGTTGCGAGTCCTTTCAAGAAATTTGCTAATTTTTGGGTCTTGTAGTCGGTTCGCAGTTGGATGAAACTGACGAGCGTTGATCTATCCAGCATTGCCTGAAAAAAAAAAAAAAAATTAAATTGCACCATTTCAAATACTCCTTCGCAACTAAATAAACGCAAAATAGTCTCAATCCACTGGTAAAATGCAAATAACAACGAATTTCCAGTGCTCTGTTGAACGCTTAATAACGGTCAAATAAATAAACACCTAGGGATGAAAAAAAATGACATAGCTTCCATTTGGAAGCAAAGACTCACCAATTGATCACCGGTGCAGACCTGCTTCAAATTAGCTGGTTTAACAAGCAGCAGATTACAAAGTGCATGTAACGTATCAAACAGCGAATTAACGATTCCCACTCCCAATTCCTTAACGCATTTTCTGTACTCGTTCATATCGCAGATAGCGCACATGGCACCAGCCGAATTGAACTGGAATTGCTGCAGGTGCTCATAAATAACCCGATGAAATCTGATTCCCAGTTCCATCAGTACACTGTCCAAATTTTTTCCATCAAGACTGTCTCGAATGTGTCTTATCATGGAAGTAACGTAAGTGCAGACGGCCAAACACGCGGGAGTACTAAGAGTGTCGACATCCGTTTCCGGTTTGAAATCACTCTTTCTCTGCTCACTCTGCAGATAAATCTTGACCCATCCAACGATCGCATTGATGCTGCGGTCCAGTCCCGTATCGATCTTCATCTCGATCTGCAGAAAAATCGACTTTTGCCGGGACAGACAATCTCCATGTTTCGGTGTCGATATTACGAGCGGCACTAAACTGTCGTTAAACTGCTCTTCCAGGAGTTTAACGATTGCGTTACACTGCCGCGTGATCCTGGAAAAGTATGAAATGTAATGATGAAGAATATTGTGTAGGGGAGAGTGGGGCAAAAGGGACACTGTATGAAACAGTTAGAGATGGATTTTTTTTGATGATTCTATTGAAAAGCTGAGGAAATTTTAGCCGGAAAAGGAATGTCAGATGTTTTTTTTTTCGATTTTTTTGAAAATTCGATATTTTTCGAAATTTTTGAGGGGTAAAAGCCTTTCCTTTTTAGAAATTTTTCAGTTTTTTGCAAATATCTCTAGTTCTATTGGTCGTAGCAATTCGGCGTTGGTCTGAAATGAAAGGTGAGCTCATTTTCCATCGATTATGGCGTTTTGAATTAAAAAATTCAATTTTTGAGATAGTTATAGGCCAAAAATGGTTTCACAATACTGTTTCACAAAAATGCCCATAAATGCCTCAAAAATCGATATTTTCAAATTGAAAACCCTATGAATCGATGGCAAATGATCTCACCTTTCACCTCCAGTCGGAATTTTCATGCTATCACAAATAGAACCGAAGATATTCTCAAAAAACTGAAAATTTAAAAAAAAAAAGAATTTTTACCCCTCTAAAATGCTCGAAAAAGTAAAAATCGCCAAAAACTCAAAAAAATTAAGTTCTGCACTTGTTTCCCGACTAAAATTTCCTCAGCTTTCCAATGAAATCATCAAAAACAATCCACCCCCAATATTTCTATTAATTTCAAGAGTTTTCCATAATAGTTCCCTAAAAATTTAGATGTGTCCAGTTTACCCCTGACGTCCATTTTGCCCCACCTTTTTCTACAATGAATAATATTGTCGCATTAAAAAAAAAGTGACGTAAGTGCTATACATAAATATAGCACTCACGCCCCTTTGCCTCTAAGGTAACCAGATATTTTGTGTATGTGCTGTTGCTGTAGGCAAACCTGAAGAAGTGGAGATCCGGTGGAGTTCTACTTTCGGGGATTGGCACGCTCTGAAGACCTAATTCAAGTGCATAATCCACGTGTTCACTCATAAGATACTGCAGCAGAATTTCAAGGATATAAAGTGCGTTCATCGGCAAATCCGCGGGTTGAGAAAGCGCTTGACACCTTTGAAACGCTAATTTGCTTCGCTGCAATAGAGCTATTGCTAATTCCTCGGATAAGAAGGTCTCGCCACCGTAATCCTCGATTTGCGCGATATTTATGTTGGTGCGAGTTCCCAAAACTGCTTGGAGATCACGACGAAGCTCCTGGAAACCACCAGTTTGCAGCTGCTTCTTCTGGTGATTTTTGGACTCGTAATACTCGATGAGAAGTGCCGCAGATTTCTCACGGAGGGCTTTTAGTTCGATGCTGAAAGAAATTCGCGGTTTTTTTTTTAATAAAAAATGGATTTATGGGGTTTTATTCGGAAGATTATCAGCAGTTATTTAAAAATAACTGGGGAACTAAGCGAGATAGAGCGATTTTTTAAGAATTTTTTTTTTGTAGCTCTTCAAACTGTCTACAAAAGACAAACGTTGGATAAAATCGCTCTATCTCGTTTAGTTTCCGAAATTTTTCTAAAAAAAATGATGGAATAGTTGAAAAATTAAATTTGTCTAATTCTTGAATCTAAGTGTTTTTTTCAATAGTTCTTTTAGGAATATCTGGGAAACTAAGCGAGATGAAGCGATTTTTTAAGAGTATTTTTTTTGTAGCTCTTCAAATTGTCTACAAAAAACAAAAGTAGTTTCCGAGATTTAAAAAAAAAAATAATAGAATAGTTATTATCAGCCAAAAAAAACCTGGTTTCAAAAGTAATCAAATTATTTTCAGATTTTTTTTTTCATTTACCTGGGATAAGTGTCAAGATGCTTCTGGAATATATTTCTCGTTAATTTACTCAAAAAGGCTTCATCAGTGCCCATGTCAAATTGTCTCAGATCAATTGATAATTTCGTTGTTTTCGAGTATAAATCGTATAAATTATTTAGATATTTTTCTGAATCAGTTTGATCGCTCAATTTAGCAACTGCGTATTTTTGGAGTCTCAGGTGATAAATATTCAGCACAAATTTAGCCATTACCTGAAATGTAAAAAAATGTAAAAAGAATGGAAGAAATGTAAAATTGTAAAAAATATTTTAAAAAATTCTTTTTTTACATTTTTATTAAAAATGTAAAAAATGTGGATGTAAAAGAATATTCTAGCGAATATCATATGAATAATTGTGTGGGGCAAAGGGGAGAGGGGGGCGGGGCACCTCTGTTAAAGACCAAGAAATCATTCATTCACAAATTAAATAAATAAAATATAAATAAATAGCCATTACCTGCTGTGAATTCGTAAAGACTTGTTGAATTAATTTGTAATTTTTTTGACACATCGGAATAACATTTAAAAAAACATCTTTACTTCCGAATGAACCCATCTGGCTCTGCTCAATAAAAGCATCAACACACTGTGAATACCCTTTAAAGTGTGACAATACACTTGCAAGTTCCTTCATTCTCTCAGCATCATCACTATTGTGTGCTCTAACAAATTCTTCAATTAAATTTCTCTCAATTTCATCGTATTTACTGCTTATTTTTTCTTTAGCCTCGTTGAACTTGTCTGATGGAAGTTCTTGAGATATCAGATGAAGTTTTTGGATGACATCTGCTGCAACATCCAACTGAGAACAAAATTTAAAAAACAAACAAGAAAATGAAGGAATTATTCAAGAATTGAGTTTATGTTAAATTCAGGAATCTTCGAAAGTTCAATTTTGAAAAGGATCTCGGAAACTATTGGGTTTAGAGGAAAATGCCAGGAGACCTTTTTTGTAGAAAATTTAATTCCCTACAAAAAAGGTTTCTTCACATTTTCCCCTAAAGTCGATACTTTCCAAGATCCTTTGCAAAATCGATTGAACCTCCAAAAAACAAAAAAAATTCTTAAATTGACAATATCTCCGAAATGAGTTACTGCATCGAAAAACCTCAGAATACTTTTTTTTTGGGAAATTAAATTTCCCACAAAAAAAGTCTCTTCCTTCTTTACCCTAAACCCAATAGTTTCCGAGATATGCCGAAAAAACAAATCCAGAAATGTAATTTTAGAAAAAAAATCGATTCTCACTGTTGATTTATCTGTGAAGATGGGATCAGTAAGTGGTCCAGGGCTCAGAAATTCTGAAAAATGTCTCATCAGCTTCTGTGCTTCAACTGCCCTTGCTCTGGGAGTGTTAACACTCTCCAATTGATCACCAAGATGCAAAACTTTTGTTGCAACGAAGTTAATTCGTTCGTCGAGCTGATGAAACAGTTCCATAGCCCTTTTATTTTTGTCCTGAAGCTCCATTATTTCGAAGGCATGTCTCGTGTCCTCTTCCTTCAAGGACAGCTCCAGCTTCTCGCATTTTTTCTGCTGACGCTCCTCGAGGACCTGGAGGTCCTTAATAGCATGGACGAATGTCTCGTGGACGAGAACTGGGTCAAATGTCCCTTTCATACCGTCCACCATCGAGTCATTCACTGTTCTCCATGCTAAACGCTCGACAAACTCTTCAGGATCAAAAGGCTCCTGTAAAAAGAATAAAAACTATTATTTATGGAAATTTTTTGATAAATTTGATAATTCATAATGTTCAATTTTTAATGTTTATTCGTAAAAATTCCAGGCTAGTGAGCTCATTGGAGCTAATACAGTAAAATAGTAGGGGAATGGACACATCAAAATTTTTAGGCAAATATTATGGAAAACTCATGAAATTAATAGAAATATTGGCGGTAGATGGTTTTTGATGATTTCATTGGAAAGCTGAGGAAATTTTAGGCGGGAAACAAGTGCCTAAACTAATTTTTTTGAATTTTTGGCGACTTTGACTTTTTTGAGCATTTTTGAGGGATAAAAACCCTTCATTTTTTTGAAAATTTTCAGTTTTTTGAGGATATCTTCGGTTGTATTTGTCGTAGCGTAAAAATTCTAATGGGAGATGAAAGGTGAGATCATTTGCCATCGATTCATAGGGTTTTCAATTCAAAAATATCGATTTTTAAGGTATTTATGGGCATTTTTGTGAAACAGTTTTGGGAAACAGTTTTTGGCCTATAACTATCCCAAAAATTGATATTTTCGGATTTAAAACCCTATAGATCGATGGGAAATGAGCTCACCTTTCATTTAAGACCAGCCCCAAATTGCTCCGACCAATAGAACCAGAAATATTCGCAAAAACCTGAAAAATTAAAAAAAAAGGAAAGGCCCGTACCCCTCAAAAATGCCAAAAAATATCAAATTTTCAGAAAAATCGTAAACAATACATCTGACACTTGTTTTTCAGCTGAAATTTCCTCAGCTTCTCAATGGAATCATCAAAAAAAAATCCATCTCCAACCGTTTCATCACAGTGTCCATTTTGCCCCACTCTTCCCCTATATAAATATTTCAGAAGTCGCATTAATAAAATTTCTTCCACAAAAATTCCAAATAAATTAACATATTTTTTTAGAAAATCACATAATTAATTTATACATTTTTCTGTGAGCTGTGACAAATTTTATCAAACTTCCAGAAATTAAAGACAATTCTCAAAAAAATGATGATAAAATACAATAAATTTGTCCAAAAAATCACTGAGCTGTAAAAAAATGTAAAAATATTATTAAAAAATAAGAAAAATATTAATTTTTTCTGAGGATAATTGAATATTTTGGTTTTTTTGTGAATTTTCTCACCTGTTCGAGCTCCTTCATGTATTGTTGCATCATTTTGAAGGCCTCAGTCTCTTTCACAGCTTCAAAAATTAGAGAAAATTGCTTAAATTCGATGAATTATTGTCTTTTTCTACCCATTTCTTCTTTAATTCATTTTAATAAATTAAAATAAATTGAAATAAATTTATTTTTTACTATGAATTCATGTCAAAACATCATTTTTTGAGGTTATGTTTGATTGGTGGGCGTCACTTTAAACAGAAATCTGTTTTACCGACCGAGCATTTATTTACGTTTGCAAAGCTGTCATTTGTTTTTGGAAAGAAAATTCATTAATTGTTGTCAATTATTGTGTTTTAATCGAATTAATTTGATTTATAATCTATTCAATTGTTGGAAAATGTTGTCAGTTAGACCAGGTAAATAAAACTTCATATTTTTAGTTATTTAATCATTTTTTTCCATGAATTTTTCAATGAATTATTTGAATTTTTTCGATGAAAAGGAGAATATAACCTAATTTTTTGGCTTTTCAATTGGGAAAATTGATTGGAAATGATGGATGAATGTTTTGTGAACATTGTTGAATATTTCTAGATATTGTTCATGCATATTTATTTATTACTAAACATTTTTTCTATATTTTATGATTTTTTTTTGTTATCAGGAGTTGTGTTGCAAATGAATTTTGGAAATTTCTTTGAGGCGAGACGGTTTGGGAAAAAATGTCAGGAGATTTTTTTTGTAGAGAATAATGAGTTCTATAAAAAAGGTCATGATGAAAAGTTCTCTATCTCCCATAGATTCCGCGATATTTCCAAAAAACTGGGAGGAAATGAAGGGGAAAAGGGGCAAAATGGAGAATTTCAGTGGAAGACGTGGAGATAGAATTTTTTTGATGATTTCATTGGAAAGCTGAGAAAATTTCAGGTGGAAAACATGTGTCACAAGTCATTTTTGACAGTTTTTTCGTAGATTTATATTTTTTTGCAAAATTTGACTTTTTTGAAAAAAAAAGGGCAAATCCAAAAAATAAAAAAAAAACCTTGTGACACATGTTTTCTATGTCAATTTTTCTCAGCTTTCCAATGGAATCATCGAAAATACTCAATCTCCAACCATTTCTCCAAAAAGTCAATTTTCTCATTTAATTTCACTTTTTTTTCTTTTAAACCCAACAAAAATTTACGAAAAATGAAAAAAAAAGTTCCAACACATGTTTTCCACCTAAAATTTCCTCAGCTTTCCAATGATATCATGAAAAAAATTGCATTTCCAACTTTTTCATAAAAAAAAAAATCAAATTTTCCTCGAAAAATCATAGATTCTATTTTCTCATCACTTGACTCATGAATTTAAATTATTTCAAAAACAGATAATCCACTTGGTTTATCCTGGCATGACAGTGCCTGGATCCCTATTCTAAATCCAAGCAATATAATGGATTACTTCTCAGAGCGTAGTAATCCATTTTACGACAGTTCCTGCAACAATGCACTCATTAAAATGCAGAGATTAAATCCAGAGCAGCTTCAGTAAGTTCTTCAATTCTTTTATTTTTTTTACATTTTTATTTTTTTTATTTCATTAATTAATCTTCATATTTTCTTTGAAAAAACAGGAACATGACGGGGCTAGAGTACATTTTGCTGCACGTGCAAGAGCCAATTTTGTATGTTATAAGAAAACAAAATCGTTATTCACAGACACAAGTTACTCCACTAGCTGATTACTACATAATTGCTGGAGTTGTTTATCAAGCACCTGATCTTGCATCTGTTGTTAACTCGAGACTCGTAAGATTAATATTTATTTTTTTTGCAAATTTATTTGGTACTTTTCTCATTAAAAAAAGAAATTTTTACCATTTTTTTTTCAAATTTTTTCAATTTTTTTGGGCAGATAATAAAGGAATTATTTTTGTTTCCTTAAAAGCTCTCGGAAACTATACAAGATACGGCGTCTTTATACAAACGTTTTTTGTAGAGAATTCTGAGAGCTACAAAAAAGGTCTCTTCGAAAATTGCTCTATCTCGCTTAGTTTCCCAGATATTTCGAAAAAAGGAGAAAAACTCGGTTATTCTCTTAAAAAATGAAAAAAAGCTCTGAAAAATCTGTTTTTTGAGGATATTTCAGAAACTAAGCGAGATAAGGGGATTTTTGTATAGACCTTTTTTTTAGGAAATTTCGAGAGCTACAAAAAACGTTTCTGTAAGAATTTCCTATCTTTCTTTGTTTCTGAGATATTCAAGAAAATAAGTTGAAGCATTTTGAATAATTCAAAATTCAGAAGACACACTTTTGAAATATCATTTTGAAAAGTCGGTATATTTTATTGTATAATATAAACTAACGATTCATTCATCTCCACGAAGTTATCATGATACCAACAAAAATATATATATGCCCTGGAAAACTTATTTTCCCAAGTATCACCTGAGGCACTCGAAGATAAATGAGATTTTGTGTCTGTTTCTGTCATATTTTACTAGAAAAGCTTCCATCTCTCGAAATTCCCATGTAATTTAAAAACTTTATTTTTTTTTCTCTTTCTCATTCAATTTAATAGAAGAAACGTGGAAAGAAAGAAACTCGTAAAAATATCATTTCATGGGAATTAAGGATATGAATTCCGACAATTGAATTTTTTTTTTTTTTTAAATGTTTATATTTATTCATTTTTTTAAAGTAAATTCGTCATTCTCTGAAGTAAATCATTGATATGTTAAATGCGGTTGAATTTAGGGTCAATGACCCCATGACCTTTTTTGTGCAGAATTTAATTCTCTACAAAAAAGGTTTCTTCATAATTTTTCGTGAATCCAATATTTCAAGAGTAATTAACAAAAAAGGAAAAACTTAATTTTTAGACAATTTTTAAAATTAATTTTTTTAAAAAAATTTTTTCATTGAACAAATTATTTATTTATTAATTAATGGAAATTTGAATATTTTTGAAGTTGTCCACCATTCACCATCTTCAATCGGCCTTCGAGGAGGCCAGCTCGTGCTCTAGATATCACCCGAGTAAAGGATATTCTTGGGATTTTAAAAATGGAAAATCTTTGGTAACGAAAAAAGAAGTGCCTTCGAGAGAAGAACCGAGTTCTCTGTTTCAACGTCAAAGAGTGGATATGTTGCTTGCTGAAATAACACGAAAATTCCCATTGCCAGTGCCAAAGCCCATTCAACCCCCGGCTGAACCCCGTAAGCATAAATTCCATTTTTTAATTTAGTTTATTTTTCTATTTAATGCAACTTGGATCATAAATTCAATTTAAATTTATACATATTCACATATAGATATATATATATGATATATACATTTTGATATCTCCATAATTTTACAAACAGAAACAATATTATTGATTCTATTATTTCCATTTAAAAAAAAAGAAGACTTTTTTCGTTTTTATGTTTTATATCATGAAAGTCGAGAGAAATTGGGGAAAATATTTGAGATGGATTTTCGTCGATGATTCCATCGAAAAGCTGAGGAAATATACGGTGGAAAACATATAGAATAATTCATTTTTGATGATTTTTTCAAAATTGGAGGGTTTTTAGGGGATTTTTATGAAAATGAGTTTATGCGATATAAGTACCTTAAAAATTGATATTTTTCCATTCAAATCCCCATAAGTTGATAGCAAATGATCTCACCTTTCACCTCCATTCGGAATTTTTGAGCTGCGATCAATAGAACCGGAGAAATCCTCAAAAAACTGTTTTTTTTTTTTAATCGAAAAAATTCAAATTTTTTAAAAGCTCCAAAAAAATTCGAATTTTCACAAAAATTCAAAAAAATTGATTTTGACACATGTTTTTTGCCTGAAATTTTCTCAGCTTTTCAATGGAATCATCAAAAAAAATCCATCACCCACCCTTTTCCTCAAATTCGTCATTCCCCCTCCCCTTTTCCCTGTAATCTCTTTTTTCTTTCTATTTTTCCATAAAATAATTATTTTAATTTTTTTTATGAATATTTTGATTATTCTTTAATGAATATTCTTTTTTAGCTGTCGAAGTGAAGCAAGAGAAGACTGACAAAAAGGACATGAGACCACCCCCCGAGAAAAAACCGAGAGTTAATTAATTAATTAGATTAATAAAAGTAATCTGATAAAATAATTTTAATTTTCGGATAATTGTAAATATTCAATAATTTCAACTAAAAGGGAAAAAAACTCTCAACTATTCGATATTTCATCGCGATTCACATGATATATATAGCTAATTTGATAGTCGCGTGATGATAAATGTGGAAAAAAAAATTAATCGCAATTTTTTTATTAAAATCTTCTCTTTGTCCGTTTTTTTTCTACATTATTCAATGTGTTGAATACGCAATGCATCATGCGAAATTATACTGCAATGAGTTCTATATTCATTTGAGTTGTCTAATCAATTTTTAAACAGGACAAATGAGAAAATTCATATTTTATTTGATTAATTTTTCAATGAGTTCTCGAGAATTTATGATTCTCAATTAAGTTACGGAAAATTCATTTTTCTCAGAACATCAGTTTTTATTCATTAAATATCTCAGAAACTAAGCGAGATAGAGTATTTTTTGTAGAGACCTTTTTTGTAGTTCATAAAATTCTCTACAAAAAAGGTCTCTATATAAATTTCGCTATCTCGCTTAGTTTCCTCTGGCGAGAAATTTTCCAAAACCCAAAAAAAACTACTTTTCCTATAATTAAAAAAAATCAATTTTCTGTCACTTCGAAGTAAAAAGGATCTCGGAAACGAAGCGAGATAGCAAAATTTTTGTGAAGACCTTTTTTGTAGCTCTTGAAATTCTCTACAAGACATTGTTGAGGTAAAATCGCTCTATCTCGCTTAGTTTCCGAGATCTTTTCAGAAAATCAAAACAACTCTTTTTTTTCACTATTTATATAAATTTAAATAAATTCGATTTCTCGTTAAATTTACTTGAAAATGACAGTCATTAGCAACTACCTTCAAACATCAAAGTATTTTCTATCAATTTACCCAAGAATTATCAAAAAAATCTGAATTTTTTGAAATAAATCTCGAACAATGTGCAATCGTGAAGTATGTTTAAATTCAATGCAAGACTCAATAACTTCATCCGAAGATATTTGCGACTCAAACAATGAATTTTTCAACAATATTGGACACTGCAAGTGCAAAGTTGTTGGTTTGATACGTCAGCAGATGCAAAAGGTTTCCAATTTAATGTAAAGTATTATTAATAAATGAATATTAATTAATTGAATAAGAAAATCTAAGTAGCAGATTCAAATAATTTACTTTTTTTCTTTTTTTTTTTTTCTAAGTTATAAATCTAATTATGTAGATTTTTCAACATTTTACCGATATTAAAACAGTGTCCAAGATGATAAATTGTCATTGAATAATATTATAAATATCCAATATTGTTCCGAATTTGACTGTCCCAGCATCTAGAACTGGGATTGGAGGATTCTCGGATTTTAAATACTAATATTCTCGCCATTGATGTTTTCATGTAATTAATTAGATTAATCGTTGCTTTTTAAGAAAATTACTCGAAATGGGTAGAAATATTGGAGATAGATTTTTTCTGGTGTTTCCAATGGAAAGATGAGAAAATTTCCCATGAAAATCATGTGTCAGAAGTTAGTTTTTGGAATTTTTCAAAAATTTCATGTTTTTGCGGGAGATTTGAAGGTGAAAATCTTCTATTTTCATGAAAAATTTCAGATTTTCGAGAATTTTTCTGGTTGTATTGGTCGTAGCGACCTGGGGTTGATCTCAAATGAAAGGTGAGTTCATTTCCCATCGATTTGTGGGGTTTAAAAAAAAAATATCAAATTTTTCATGTACTTGTAGGGCAAAAACCTGGTTTTCAGAAAATCACCTACAAATATTTGAAAAATTGATTAAAAAAAAATATGAACCACATAAATCGATGAGAAATGAGCTCACCTTCCATTTGAGATGAACCCCAGGTCGCTACGACCAACAAAATTGGAGATATTGCCGAAAAAGTGAATTTTTTCGATTTTCAAAAGGAAAACCCCTTCAAAAATTCGCCCAAGAAGGTAAATTTTTCTAAAAATTGAAAAGAAAAATTTTGACACACGTTTTCCGCCTAAAATTTCCTCAGCCTTTCAATGAAATCATCAGAAAATTTCTATCTCGAACCGTTCAATTGAAGCCTCCATTTTACCGCACCTTCCCCCAGTTATATAAGAAAAAAATGAAGTGCTAATTTAATTTTTTCCAAAATTATTTTTTGGCTCACTTTATGTCCGATAAATGTCCGATCTGTCCATGCTACTCTATCAAAGGTGTCCGAAATTTGAAAAAAAATATTGAATTATCTACTCAGAACTACTTGCATATCTTCGATAAATAAAAATCGACAAATTTCGAAAATTGGAAGAAAAAAAAATGGAATTTTTTGCATCTTTTTAGTTGCAATGCGAGTGTTTGAGTGATGAATCCGAGACTTTTTTTTCACCCTCGACAGACGAGCGACAGTGGCCAGTGGAAAAAGGCGTCCAGACCCATACAGAAGTCGTCGAAAGAGGAACTGAAAACGAAAATTTTGGATACAGGGCAATTTTTTCAATGAATTGGGCATTTAAACAGAATTTACCCCAATTTCATCACTTTTTGAAGTACAAAAAAGTGGTAGTTGCTTCATTTGTGATCCTTGGACTTGTCTGGATGGCACTGGTCCTTGGTGCACTTCTTGGTGCATCAATTTGCGGTGATAAGCGCACTTGTCTTCCGGTTTTTCAATTGGAGTCGAGAATTCGATCGAAACACTCGCTGTTTTAATTTCTTTTAGTAAAGTAAAGCGATCTCGAAAACTGTTAGATTTAAGAAAAAATGTGAGGAGACCTTTTTTGTAGAGAATTTAATTCTCCACAAAAAAAGTCTCTTCAAATTTTTCGATAAACTCACTCGTTCTCGAGATTTCTTCAAAATAATGATAATTTTAACTTAAAACTTGAGAAAATAGTGAATTTTTTGTTTTATATGAAATAATATACATTGAAAAATTTTAATTTTTTTTTTGTTTTTTCTTTATTTGGAAAAAAAGTGGCCATTTTTAGTGACTCAAAAAACATTAATTTTTTATAATCTCATTGGACATTTAATGTTATTACTGATTTTCTCATTTATTATCTTTTTTTTCTTATTTTCATGATTTTTCATTTTTTTTTACAAAAAATTTTGCAGACATCACGAGCGCAATTCACGTAATGAATTAATGATTTTAGCATTTTTTTTTTTGCAATGAATTCATTTTTTTTCTTTTTTTGAGTGGTTTTTTTCTCTCGAATTAGTCTCATCTACACTGATATGTCTCCATTTATGCGTTGATTCGTTACTTCGATGGTTCTGATTTTTCTCTTTTTTTTTTCCTTTCATTTAATTAAATAACTTTATTTTCTTAAAATTGTAAATACTTTTTTTTTATTTTTTTATACGCAGCTCTCTGGACCGGGTATTGAATTGGCAATTATTATTTCTTTCATCAAATTACGATCTGTTTTGAAGCTTATTGGCTCCCATGATTTCGTAGAAAATGGATTTAACTGAAAAATTAAAAATACAAATTTATTCGAATTAAAATAAAAATTTGATTAAATTAATTCATTCAAATTTAAAAAAAAAATAATTAAATTAATTTATTCAAATTAAAATGAAATTAATTTATTAATTAATTTAATTTAATCTAAATTAAACATTTAACAAAATGTTTTGTCACTTTAG
Organism: Aleiodes alternator; assembly: GCA_963921955.1. Lineage (NCBI taxonomy): Eukaryota > Metazoa > Arthropoda > Insecta > Hymenoptera > Braconidae > Aleiodes > Aleiodes alternator. Next base: position 3,819,786 of record OY998105.1, on the reverse strand, counting down.
AAACAAAAGGTTTAAGTAATGTCTTTATACGCAGCACTTACGCTCCTTTATTTCTAAGGCGACGATATATATATCTACTTATTCATTATTAACATTTCTTTTGAGTATTCGAAAGAAAATCGTAATTCATCTTCAAAATTTCAAAATTTCATCATTTTCGAAATTTTATAGATTTCGAAATTTTTAAATTTTCGAAACTTCATCATTTTTGAAATTTTAACATTTACAAAATTTCAAAATATTCAAAAAAAAAATCGAAAATTTAAGAAATAATCAGAGAGAAAATCTTTAAAATTGTTTTCTTTACTTCATTCATTCAAGTGGAAATTCTTTCCGCCATCAAACGAAATGAATTTATCTCATGAATGAATCTCTCAAGACAGCAACAAAAAAGAAGGAAAAAAAAAGGAAAATTGTCAGACAAAAAAATTAAGTAAATTCATCTCGTTTCTACAAACATTCTTCTGATTCTTCTGATGTAATAAGAAGGAGAAAAAAAAATTCTTCTGATGAAAACATTTTTTATTCAATGAAGTGCGAAAAATTTACTTACACTACACTTGTTTGTTTGGAGGCCCTGTTTATGTAGGTCATACGGAGCAAATAACGTGTCAGGCCTTACTGGTAAAAAGAGTTGGGGTTCACGTTTCATTTTTTCTTGATCTGCAAAAGAAAAAGTTATTTTTTATTGCATCGAAAAAAATGGAAAAAACTAAGAAAATGTAAAATTTTCTTTAGTTTTTCTTCAATATCTCGGAAACTAAGCGAGATAGAGCTATTCTATCCGAATTTTTTTTTTGTGAATAATTTAAAGAGCTGCAAATCAAGTTCAGTACCAAATCGCTCTATCTCGCTTAGTTTCCGAGATATCGTCAAAAAACTGTTGAAATTCCATCAATTTCTCTAAAAACTTAAAAATCCTCTTTTTCATCAGTTTTTAAAAGGGATCTCGGAAACTATGAGAGATAGACAAATTTTTGTGGAGACCTTTTTTGTAGCTCTCAAAATTCTCTACAAAAGAGGTCTCTTCAAAAATTTCTCTGTCCCTCATAGTTTCGGAGATACTCTTCAAAAGCTGATGGCACATTGAAAATCGAAATAAAATCCGTTCGAAAAAATCGAAATTGAATCGAAATTTTTTTTTTTCTAATTATGCTAATTACCCTGTGGTGATTGGATGATATCCGGCTGATTGAGTCCATAATCACCCACTTGTTTCAATGTATACTCTACAAAATACGTGTGATCACCGTGTGTTACATCAAGCATTGAATTATTTCTCGAATCAGGTGGACTTATTATAGGTTGTTTCATATATGGCTCTACATGGACCGGTGATGTTGTGCCACGTCTTCTGTACATCATGAGCATCACCGATAGGACTGTTATGCCAAGTGCCATTAATGAGCCAATTAGCAGTAGTATGAGGGGAATGATGCTGCTGGAATTGTCTGTTGAAGCAGAAAATTGAAATAATTAGAGAAATTTTTAATGTTTATTTATTCAAGAGGCTCCAGGCTAGAATGCCCATCAGAGCCAATAAGACTGAAAATATGCAAGAAGTAATCACATTGAATTGTGTATGAAAAAATATATAAATAATTAATAATTGATATTTGCATTGCCATGAAAATAATCAAACTTTGAGGTATCACAGAAATATCAAGTAGTTTCTAGTTAAATAAAATCAATACCATTAATCAAAGCTATTACTAAAATTCAATTTTTACAAATTTTTACAAATTACTAGCAATCACAATAAATGCAACTATTAATTGTTCATTAGTTATTTATCACAACAACTATCTCTTGATTCATAAAAAAATTGGAAGCACAGTTGTTTGAATTGTTCTGTCCAACTAGCAGAATTTATCTCAGAAGGCAATTGATTCCAGAAAATTGATGCAGTTGTAAGGAAAGACTTTTGATGTGATGAAAATCTCGATTTATGAACATAGAGTAAATCGTCACGATCATTATGACGTAATCGTTTTTTGAAAACTTGAAATTTAAGTTCATTCATAAATAAACTTCTGTGATTCAACTTGATTGCTTTATGGATAAAGGGAAAATTACTTTATTTCAATGGGCACTAGGAAAATAATGGGTGTATCGAAAAATGTGAAGAGATTTTTTTTGTAGAGAATTTAATTGCCCACAAAAAAGGTTTCTTCATATTTTCCCCTAAACCCAATGGTTTTCGAGATCTCTTCAAATTTAACGGGAATGATGCTAGAATTGTTCAATGGACCGAAAAAATTTACTCATCACTTTAGATTAAAGGGATCTTCGAAAATAATGGGTTTATCAAAAAATGTGAAGAGCCCTTTTTTGTAGCTTTTTAAATTTTCTATAAAAAAGGTCTCCTCATATTTTCTCCTAAAATTGACAGTTTCCGAGATCGCTCGAATTTTTTGATCAAAAATCGGGAGCAAAAGAGAAAATGTTAAATCGATTGAATTCAATATTTGCATAAAATATTATTCGGTATATAAATAATCCATTCAGTTTCTCCAACTCTCAATGGAGAGTTTGCTGCATTCGGATTCTAAATATTCAACGGGGTATTCTTGAAATAATCATTGATTAATATTGTAATACGATTGAATGAATCTCCCCCATTTCTTTTAATTCGATTCGATAAAAATAATTTTAGTATTTTTAATTGAATTTTTTCTTAATTACATTGACCGACTCTCGTAATTTCAGTAATTCCATTAAGAAGAGGGAAAAAACTTAAATTTCCGCTGTCAAATTATATTATTGGATCAATTCCCTTCGAAATGGTAAAAATATAGAAAAAAAATTCGATTAGAAATAATTCAGAACTTTTTTCGTAGATTTAAAATTCAGAAAATTGAAAAAAAAATGGATTTTTCCATTTTTTTCAAAGAAAATAAAAATAATTTAAATAAAAATACTAAAATAAATATAATAACAATAAAAAATAAAAGAAATTGCTGGAATAAGGAAAAATAAGACGATAGAATAAAATTAATTAACCATTATTAATTTCTGCAATCGAACCATGAAAAATAATTTTTCATTTGTCAAAAACTTTTTCTTTATTAATTGAAAAAAAAAGAGAAGAAAGAAAAAAAAATATATTCGCCCCACACTAATGAACTAACTTTTAAGTTCTTTCGTATTCCCCAATGTTTCTCAATAGTTTTCTCTGAAGAGAGAAAAATAGAGAGAAGGAGAGAGAGAGAGAGAGAAAGAGAAGGGGGATGAGAGAAAATGAAGCCAAATGAGTGATTACACTTATTTAATTCTTCTCACTCCATTGATTAATAAAAGAAGAAGAAATAATGAGAGAGAAGAGAAGTTTTAGGAAAGAATGATGATGAAGAAATTCGTGGGTGAATTAATGGATGAAAAATTCGTGGAAATAAATGGAATGAAGAAAAATTAGGTAATTTCTTTGATTAATTATCAATCTAAGAAGATAAAAGAATAAGAAAAAAAGGAAAATCATTTTTTTCTATTATTTGAGAACTTTCAGAATTTTTCGGAATTATTTTTGAAAATATTCAATATCTCTGGAATTATGGGATTTAGAGAAGAATATTAAGGAACGTAGTTTCATAGCTTTTGGAGTTCAGGCAATTTCAGGCCAAAAACATGTGTCAATTTTTTTTTTCTTAATTTTTGGAAAATTTTACGTTTTTGGTCAATTTTTGAAGGGGTTTCCCTTTTGAAAATCGAAAAAATTCACTCTTTCGCCGATATCTCCGGTTCTGTTGGTCGCAGCGACCTGGAGTTCATCTCAAATGAAAGGTGAGCTCATTTTTCATCGATTTATGTGGTTCAAATTTTTTTTAAATCAATTTTTCAAATATTTCTAGGTCATTTTTAAAAAATCAGGTTTTTGCCCTATAAGTACTTGAAAAAATTGATATTTTTCTTTCTGAACCCCATAAATCAATGGGAAATGAGCTCACCTTTCATTTAAGATCAATCCCAGTTCGCTACGATCAATAGAACCAGAGAAATTCTCAAAAACCCGAAATTTTCCAAAAAACAGAAGAGTTTCACCTTCAAAACTCTCGCGAAAAATGAAATTTTTGAAAAATCCCAAAAAATAACTTCCGACATATGATTTTCATCCCAAATTCCCTCAGCTTTCCAATGGACTCATCAGAAAAAATCTATCTCCAATATTTCCATCAATTTCTCCCAATTTTCATGGCAAAACAGGGTGACGACTGATAACTAATTTTAAAATTCCCTGATTTTTCTCTGACTAAAAATAAAGTTCCAGGACCTACAAAGAAATAAAAATTATTGCAATATACGTTGAAACTCTTAGTTATTCCTGAAAACAATTTTTTAAATTATAATTTAACAATAATATCCGAAACTGCGTTAAATTTTTAGAATTGCGATTTTCTCTTAAGTTTTTCGCAGATTTCCGACTGATCGAAAAGTTCAATTTTCTTCGTTTAACTATTTGTAACTCTTAAAAATATGAAAATAATAAGAAATAAACTACTTTCAATTGTTAAAGGTGATTTTTTAGGTATCCACAGAGATCTAAAAGGCCACCTTTAACAATCAAATGAATTACTAAGGTCGAATATCCAAAAATATTAAGAATAAATAATACAGAATTAAGAATGAGCTGCAAATTTCCCTGATTAACACTAAAATTCCCTGACTTCTCCAGGTTTTCCAGGTCAATCGCCACCCTGACCATGAAATACCAATACTAACAAGTGCCCCTCTTACCCCCATTCATTCCTCACCCCAAAAAGAAAAGAAAAACCTTTGATTAATTACCAGTCTGCTTTCCAGAATCCCTCAGCATTATATCCTCCAACAATGACACTTCACTTTTTCCCTTAGCATTAACAGCATATGCTATCAAATAAAAATGTGTTGCTGGTAATAAATCAGCAATAAGTATACGAAATATTGGCAATTCTTGGGATAAACTTGTTGTATTAATACGCAATGTATTAGTTCCTGCTTCGTATGCCTCTAGGCGAAAATCCTGTTTAAGTCCACCATCGTAACCAGGTACACACTCAATCTCTAGGATCTCAGAGCTTTGATTCAATGAGGCTTTTATCGTGCAGTTGCTCAGGGGACTTGGTTTAACTGAAAGAATAAAGAGAAAAGAATGTTATTAAATTTTTTTTTTTTTAGTAAAGTGGAGAGTTAGGAGGAAGCATGGGAGGGGGAGGGGGAGGGAGGGAGGTTGAATGGAAATTCCGTTCTGATTAAATTTTTTCTTATATTTTTGTTCCTTTTTTTCCATTTTTTTCTTTTTTTTTTTCAAATCATAAAAGTGAAATAGTAGCTTTGAATTGTGTGAAAATCCCTTCTGGGAAATTTGAGGAGCTCAAATGAAATATAAAATGACATTTCTCATATTCAAATTGAAAACTTATTTAATTTGTCAATTTTTATGAAAAAAAAAAACAACAAAATTCTAAGGAAAAATTAATTTTTTTAAATAAATTTATGAATTTTTTAATAGGTTTGAGAGATTAAGACTCAAGATAACTCTGAAAATAATGATTCTAGTGGAATTTATTAAGAGAATCTTTTTTCTACAGAAGTTAATTATCTACTAAAAATGTTTTCTGACAAATTCCAGTAAATTCTATGGTTACAGAGATATTTTTGATGGAGTGTAGAATTAAATGTTTTTCTCTACCATCATCAAAAAAAATTTATCTTTTCATTATTCTAAAGATATCTCGAAAACGAATGAGTTTACAGGAATTCACCAGGAAACCTTTTTTGTAGAAAATTCAATTCTCTATGAAAAAGGTCTCTTTATAAATTTCGCTAGCTCTAACTGCCTTTTGGATAATCAAGAAAAAAGTGCGAAATATTCATTGAAAAAAGGAAAATTTGAAGAAAAAAAAGGAAAATTTGAAGGAAAAAATGAGAAAAAAAAGGAAAACTTGACGAAGAAAATGTGAAAATTTTACATACCAGCTGGAATAACTTGATAAACACATGGAATTTTTTGTTTACTGATAATATTTCTTCCTGAACATGTCAATGCACCATAATCTCTCTCAGACATTGGTGTATATATAAATTCACTAATTGTACCATTATTACCATCATATTTTGTTGGTGGTAATTCAAAATTTTCACCACTATTATTAAATTCCCATATAAATTCAACTTCACTTGGATCTGCCTCAACTTCACATCTTATCTTAACTGATTCATCTAATGATGCACCAATTATCGTTACCTCCTTCGTTTTACAAACTGGTGCAACTGCAATTAGGAATAAAGGCACTAATTAATATCATTAAAATTAGATTTAACAAAGTGAGAAATTAAATGAAATGTAGATTACATATTTTCAAGTTTGTAAAATTGACTGAACGTGAGAAATGAGAGAGAGATGAATTATCTTATTATCTTAAATTATTAGAAATTAAATTTTTAAGAGAATTATTTCAATTGGGGGAGTTTATTAAAGTAGTGTTATAGAGTATGGCTGATAAAACAGAAAAAAAATGAGGATTTTTGAGAAAATTTGTAGTTAATTGGTGATAATTTGGAGGAATGTGCTTTAATTTACACGAGAAAGGGATCAAACTATTCGAAGGGTATGAGAAAATTACTATAAAAAATTTCTATAGATTTATTTTATAGAGAATCTTATAGGTTTATTGTATAGAGGAAGGTGGGGTAAAATGGACACATCTAAATTTTTAGGAAAATATCATGGAAAACTCTTGAAATTAATAGAAATATTGGCGGTAGACGGTTTTTGATGATTTCATTGGAAAGCTGAGGAAATTTTGGGCAGAAAATAAGCGCCAGAATGAATTTTTTTTAATTTTTGGCGATTTTGACTTATGTGAGCATTTTAGAGAGGTGAAACCCTTACTTTTTTTGAAAATTTTCAGTTTTTTGAGAATATCTTCGGTTCTATTCGTCGTAGCGTAAAAATTCCGATGGGAGGTGAAATGTGAGATCATTTGTCATCGATTCATAGGGGTTTTAATTTAAAAATATCGATTTTTAAGGTATTAATGGGCATTCTTGTGAAGCAGTTTTGTGAAACAGTTTTTGGCCTATAACTATCCCAAAAATTGATATTTTTGAATTCAAAACCCCATAAATCGATGGGAAATGAGCTCACCTTGCATTCGAGACCAACCCCGAATTGCTACGACCAATAGAACCAAAGATATTTGCAAATAACTGAAAATTTTCAAAAAAGTGAAGTTTACCCCTCAAAAATGCGGAAAAATATCGAATTTTCGAAAAAATCGAAAAAAATACAGCTGAGACTTGTCTTCCAGCTAAAATTTCCTCAGCTTTTCAATAAAATCATCAAAAAACAACCATCTCTAACCGTTTCATTACAGTGCCCATTTTGCCCCACTCTCCTCTATACGATAAACCTATAGGATTCTCTATAGAATTAATCTATAGAAATATTCTATAGAAATTTTCTATAGGGATTTTTCATACGCAAAAAGTCATATCTTCAGCTTGTAAATATAATTTTTTTGTTTGTCGAATTTTTTTTTACATCACTAATCTCCTATCACATGCATGAGACAGAGAGAGAGAGGCAAATAGTTACGACTACCTTCTAATTAAAATTTCTCAATAACTACACGGTGAATTGAATATTTTTTTCTTCTATCATTTAGTTAAAATGCTGTTCTCTTCGCCAATTGTTTTTAAATAATGGATCAACCCAGTGGGTCTTTACTAATTTCGTTATTTCCGTCCGATTTAGGGCGTTTCATCCCCACCACCGCTATTTCCATCAACTTTGATAATTCATATCTCATAAACTGCACGGTCAAAAAATTATGAAAAAATTCATAAAATTAAAAAAAATATATCATTTTTCATACAGCATCAATGAAATAAGAAATCAACTGCACTCCATTTTTCTGGGATAGAAATTGTAGAAATTCTTTCGCGTACAGAGTAAAAGCCTCAAAAAAAAAGTCATTATAAAAAATTCCATATTTCAATTATTTTACGAGATATTTCAGTGAAACTGATTTTCAAAGCTGAATGAAAATGAATAATTCGTGGGAATCCATTGGATTATCCCTGAATAGCAATGAATGAATTTTTTATTTTCTCTAATTGAATATCCCATTGTCTTCCAATTCGAACAGGATTTATATCAAATCAAAGTGTCATTGGAAAATTTGATGAAAAATAGATGTTCCATTGAAATAACATGAGTGAACGAATTATTCTAAGAGAGACAAGATTCTACAAATAACTCAGAGCTAGTCTGCATATGAGATAGACATCACTGTCATCCAGATTAATAAATCCATTTAATTTTCATTTCAAATCTTCAATAATTCATCTATGAAATTATGTCTAAAAATGAATAAAACACATTAATTTTCATAACTCAATAAATATCTCCAAAACTCTTCGATTTAATGGAAAATATTAAGAGACCATTTCTGTAGAAAATTTAATTTTCCACGAAAAAGATCTCATTATAAATTTTCGTACACTCTATAGTTTCCGAGATATCTTTAGAATGATAAAAAAAAAGGTCTGGAACTAGTAAAAAAGCGAGTTTTTTCACTTTTTGTTGAGGCACTCAGAAAGTAAGCGAGATAGGGAAATTTTTGAAGAGACCTTTTTTGTAGAAAAGTTTACGAGCTACAAAAAAGAGTTCTTCAAAAATTTCCCTATCTCTCTTATTTTCAAAGATATTGAATAAAAACTGATTGAAAAACGCAATTAACTCGAAATTACTCGTAAAAAAAATAAGAGTAAAAATAATTCGGAACTCAAAGATGGAAAATTCAATTGAAATTCAATATTTTACCTTCAATGAGAAATAATTAGTTTCTCGGGTTGATTTAATTAAAAAGAAACCCTACTAATTATTAATTAAAATTGATTTTTTTTTTTTTTTTCAATTAAAATCATCAATTACTTACATTGGACTCGCAGTGGAACAATGGAACTACTAGTTTCTCCCATGTCATTACTGGCTAGACACGTGTAATTTCCTCCATTATCACGTTTTATTTTTTGAAGTACGAGATTTTGTGAGCTCAATACAATTCCAGCTGTTGAATTTTGAATTAGGACGTTTCCCTGATGGAGAAATCAGAGCAGATGATTAAAAAGATTAATTCTCATTTAATAAAAGCTGATTTTAGGGATGAAATTAGTGGAGGAAAATGGTGATTTTGATTTTTTCTTCTCAGCTTTTCAATGGATTCATCAGAAAAGCTATATCTCAATTTCTTCTATCGCTTCAAAGAATTTTTATGATCCCTTAAATTCTAATTATTGATTAGGTTTGGGTTTTTGAAAAGGCAGTTAGAGATGAAATTTTTCTGATGATTCCGTTGAAAAGCTGAGAAAATTTGAGCTGGAAACCATATGTGACAAGATATTTTGCGAATTTTTGAAAGAAATTTTCAAAACTTTTTTGTCAAAAAAAGTTGAATTTCCAAAAAAAAATTGAAATAACTTGCGACATATGATTTTCAGCTCAAATTTTCACAGCTTTCCAATGCAATCATCAAAAAAGCCTTATCTCAATTCCCTCTATCGTTTGAAAGAACTTTTATGTCCTATTAAATTCTAATTATTGATTAGATTTCGGTTTTTGGAAAGGCGGTTGGAGATGGATTTTTTTTGATGATTCCGTTGAAAAGCTGAGAAAATTTGAGCTGAAAACCATATGTTACAAGTGATGTTCAAGAATTTTTGAAAAATTCAAGCTTTTTTGGAGAAGCTTTTTGGAAAATTTCCAAAAAATCAAAAAAAAAGACTTCCGACCTATCATTTCCAGGTCAAATTTTCTCAGCATTCCAATGAAACTATCGTGGAAGCTCCATTTCAATCCCTTCTATCACTTAAAACGATTTTCACAATCTATAAAATTTTAATTAAGTCTCCAAAACCCCAATGATTAATATTTTTTAGATAATCTGCAAAAAAAAAACATCTTCTCCTCATAAATCCACTATCGTATGACGAACTGGAATATCCAAATTCGAGACGATTCAAATAACACCACTTTGATGATTTTGAGGGTGAAATTGGTAGATAAAAATGTTGATTTTTGTGTTTTATATTATGAAAACCAATAGAAATAAGGGGAAATATTGGAGATAGATTTTCTCTGATGATTCCATTGAAAAGCTGAGGAAATTTGCGGTGGAAATCATGTATCAGAAAGGATTTTTTGGCTATTTTTTAAAAAATTCTACTTTTTTGCTCGAAATTTCAAGGAAAAACTTTTAATTTTTGGGAAAATTCTGTTTTTTTGGGAATATTTCAAGTTCTATTGGTCGTAACTTAAAAATTCCGAATGGAGGTGAAAGGTGAGATCATTTGCCATTGATTTATGGGGTTTCCAATTAAAAATTATAGATTTTTAACATAGTTATGGGGCAAGAACTGATTTTCACGAAAAATGCCAATAAATACCTTGATAATCGATATTTTTCAATTGAAAACCCCATAAATCGATGGCAAATGATCTCACCTTTCACCTCCATTCGGAATTTCCAAGCTGTGACCAGTAGAACCAGAGATATTTTGAAAAAAGTGAATTTTTGCAAAAATCGAAAGAAGTAGACATTCAAAAATTCCCCCCAAAAAAATCGAATTCTCGAAAAAAATCAAAAACAATTAATTTTCCCACTTGTTTTTTACCCAGAATTTTTTCAGCTTTTCAATGAAATCATCAAAAAAAATCTATCTCCAGCCCTCTTCATCAAAATCCCCATTTCACCCCTCTTCCTTCTATATCCCAATTAATTAATTCACAGCGTCGAAAAACAAATAATTAACTCCCTTTAATAAACTAATATAATTAACTCAGTTTTACTGATTCCTGAATATGTGGTTTATGTTTATTTAATTGACTCACATTGTGTTTCCATGTTATTCTGTGAAGTTCTGGATTAGCACGTACTTTACACTCGAAATAAACATCATCCTCCTCTTTAATATTTTCAGCATCAAGTGTATTTCCAATTTCTAGTTCAACTTTTGGTGGAACTGTCGAGATAAAAATATTTCATAATTAAACATTTTATTTTTTAATTAAATAAAAAGAAAAATCATTTTGCTCTTTTTTTTTCGCTTTCAATTTCAGTTCATATTGAATAATTAAACGTAATTAAATTGAATTCAGCAAAGAATAGCCAGTGAGTGCGAATTTCAAACGCATGACCTATATATATATATATATATATATATATATATATATATATATATATATATATATATATATATATGTACTATGTATATATATATATATATACGTCGCAAGATATTCTCTAATTTTTTTTCTCCACTTTTTCTCCAATAGACTATTTATTTCACAAACTACTCGAATTAATATAATGGAGAAGAAGAAAAAATGGGAAAATTTTTTTTTCTCCTCAGAAATGAGTAATTACCAATATTAATCATTTTCTTCTTTTCTTTATTTTTTTTAAATGATAAATAACAATGAATTTATCGGTTATTGTAGAGAATATCATTTTTTTGGGGGTTTTTTGAAGATATCTTTTAGGCAAGTGGAGTTAGGGGAATATGACAGGAAACCTTTTTTGTAGAAAATTTTGAGAGCTACAAAAAAGATCTCCTAGACTTTTTTGATAAAACCACTCGTTTAGGAGATATCAAGGATTTAAGAAAATTTAGAAAAAGAAAACGAAATTTTTTTTTTAAATTTTTCTTTGGAAAATTCTCAAAATAGAAAAGTTTCAATAATTTTTCTTCTTTATTATTGGAAAAATTTATACTTACACACAACATTGAGCTTGAAGGAATCCTCAATATATGAATTTTTTAATTTTGGATTTTCACCTTTACACTTCAGTTGTTTTTCATTGTCCTCTGGCTTTGGTGTAAAGTTTAGAATACTGTAAACGTAAGTGGAATTTCCACTCTCTTTAGTGTGTCCTTTCGTAAATTCAGTATCACCCTCGAGCCAAAATACTTTAGCACGTGGATGTGAACCAGCAACTTCGCAAGTTAAATTGTAAGTTTTCTCGGATTCCAATATCGTTGGTTTGGATAGTATTGTGACGCTCAGTGGTGCAACTGGAAGAAAAACAGAATTTAAGGGCTTTTTAGGGATAAGTGAAGGGTTTTTGGGAAGGCGGTTGGAGATAGGGTATTCTCGATGATTCCATTGAAAAGTTGAGAAAATTTGAGTTGGAAAGCATATGCGACAAGATATTTTGAGAATTTTTGAAAGAAATTTTCAAAATGTTTCCTCAAAAAAAGTGGAATTTCCAAAAAAAATTTGAAATAATTTCCGACATATGATTTTCAGCTCAATTTTTCTCAGCTTTTCAATGAAATCATCAGAAGAGCTCTATCTCAATTCCCTCCATCCTTTAAAAGAATTTTTATGATTTCTTAAATTCTCATTATTGATTAGGTTTGGGTTTTTGGAAAGGCGGTTGGAGATGGAATTTTTCTGATGATTCCGTTGAAAAGCTGAGAAAATTTGAGTTGAAAACCATATGTCACAAGTGATTTTCATGAATTTTTGAAAAATTCAAGCTTTTTTGAAAAAGCTTTTTGGAAAATTTTCAAAAAATCCAGAAAAGCCTTCCGACCTATCATTTCCAGCTCAAATTTTCTCAGCTTTTCAATGAAATCATCGAAAAAGCTCCATCTCAATCCCTCTCATCACTTCTATCACTGAAAACCACTTTTATGATCCATAAAATTGTAATTAAGCCGTTAAAACCCCTAAAATTCATATTTCTAAAATAATCTGGAAAAAAAACTATCTTTCCCTCGAAAATTCACTACCCTACATCGAACTAGAACGTCCAAATTTAAGACGATTCAAATAACACCAAATTTCCAATAATCATTTATTCATGAAATATACTATTTTAATATCTCCAAAAATTGCAGAATCAAATGACTTTTCATTAAATTTCAAATACCGGAAATTTTCACACATTTGTCCCAGTTCTCTTCCCAAAAGTTTTCCTTATCTCTCGAATTTTTATGAATAATAATCCTCCGACAATGGGAAAAAAATGGAAAAAAATGTAGAAAAATGAGAGAAAAGAGGACTCGTTATCTGAAAAAGCTTCGAGTACAAATTTTTATAATATTCCCTTTTTTTTCTTTCAACCATGAAGCCCGAGAAATTTCCGGATTCAAATGGGAAGCAAAAGCCACATTCACTTCTATCAGATTACATGGAATTCGGTATATGAACTTTTGAATGAGTAAAATATAGTTTCCTTTGATATCTCCAACATTTTACGAATGAGCTTAATGGCTTTATTAATCGTTTCAAATGGAATTTAATGGGAAAAAACGGAAAAAAGTGGAATTTAATTTTTAAAAAATAAAAAAAAGGGGAATTTATTTTTTAAAGAATTAAAAAAGTAGAATTTAATTTGAAAAAACTAAAAATAGTGGAATTTAATTTTAAAAAATAAAGAAAAAGTGGAATTTGAATTTAAAAAAAATAAAAAGAGTGGAATTTAATTTAAAAAAAAATTTTAAAGGTGGATTTTTTTTTAAAATATGTAAAAAAATGCTGATACCATTAATCAATTGTCTCATTCGTGATAAAAAGTTGAGAATGAACCTGATAATTAAAAAAAAATTGGTTAATCTCATTTTTCAATGGATTATTTAAATGATAAAGTGTTTGAAAATGAGACGAAAGCAAAATTCGTTTGTTTTTTGAAAAGGATCTCGATAAATAATGGAGTTAGAAAAATTTTGCGAGAGATCTTTTTTACGGAAAATTGAATTCCCTTGAAAAAAGGTCCCTTGCAAAATTTCTCTAACTGTATTATTTACTGAGATATCATCAAAATTCAGTTTCGACAAATTCACAACCGTTTTTTGAAAGGATCTCGGAATTTAAGCGAGATAGCGCAATTTTTGTCCAATACTTTTTTGTAGAGAATTTCAAGAGCTTCAAAAAAGGTCTCTACAAAAATTTTCCTATCTCCAACCGCCTTTTAATTATCCAAATTTTAAAGAAAAAAAAACCCTTTTTTTTTATCGCCTCATTAAAAAAAAGTTGTTATCTCATTGAGTATACTTACGATAAACATCCAATAATGCAGTTCTCTCGAGTGGCTCAACGAGCTTTGTATTAGTTGCAACACACCTGTAAGTATTATTCAAGTGCTCTCTTCTCAATTGTCTGACTTCGTATTTACTGACAATAACGAATTGCTCTTTATTTTTTTCAACTCTACCCTCAACTTGTTTTCCATTAACGAACCATGTTATATTAGGTGGTGGTTTTCCTGAAAAAGAGCAGAAAACAAAAAAAAAATTGCTGATAAGAAGAAGGAAGAAAAAAAAGTAATTGGGTGGAAACGACGTTTTGCCAGTTTATCTGAAACGAGAATAACTCGCTTCGAAGAAAGATTGACTGATAACATTTGGTCAAACTCACCTCCACGAACTTCACAAGATAAGACAAACTCCTTGCCAACTTCATAAGGACCAACTACACTGTCATGGGATGAGATATCACGGCCAGAACTGTCATACATCACAAGTTCATGTGGCGGATCTGTGAGGATGAAAGAGGTTTTTTTTTGTTTTTTTAAATTATTGACACGAGTTATCGAACTATGAAGATTGTGATTAGTAGTTTTTTGATTGTTGGTTGATGGGAAAGTTTGGAGTTTGATGGGAAATAATAGGTTGGAAGAGGAAAGGGGTTTTTGGGGGAGAAAAGAAGATTTTTGAAAAGAGGATGAGAGATAGAAGCTTTTTGATGATTCCATTGAAAAGCTGAGGAAATTTGCGTTGGAAATGATATGTCACAAGCTTTTTTTGCCATTTTTTAAAAATTCAATTTTTTTTTGAAAAAAAAAACTCGAATTTTCAAAAAAAATAAAAAACAGCTTGTGACATATCATTTCCAAAGCAAATTTTCTCAGCTTTTTGATGAAACCATCGAGGAAGTTCCATCTCAGTTCCCTCTATCAGTTCGAAGGATTAGATTTTCATGATCCATGAAATTCTGAATAAGTCTTGAAAATCCTAAAATTCATGTTTTTGAAATAATTTGGGAATAGACCATTTTTCATCTGGTGAACTCTTGCCAATTTATCGAACCACAAGTGTAAAGATTAATAGTTTCCGAGGGTTAAAGGAGAAATGTTAAGTCAGATGGAAATAATTAATGGGAGAAAAAAAGAGGTTTCGAGTTTTTTTGAGGGAGAGGAAAGGACTTTTGGAGAGGCAGTTGGAGATAGAAGCTTATCGACGATTCCATTGAGAAGCAGAGAAAATTTTCGTTGGAAATGATATGTCACAAGCTATTTTCGGGAATTTTTGAAAAAATTCAGCGTTTTTTAGAAAAAAGCTGAATCTTTGAAAACTTTTTGAACTAGCTTGTGACATATCATTTCCAACGCAAATTTTCTCAGCTTTTCAATGAAACCATCAAAAAAGCTCTATCTCCCCCCTCCCCCCACACACTTCAACGAATTTCCTCAATTCCCCTTAATATTAATTTGAATTAGTTTTTTTTTTAATATCTTCAAAACTAAAGAAAATAGACAAATTTTCCTAGACACCTTTTTTGTAGCTCTTAAAATTCTCTACAAAAAAGCTCTCCACAAAAATGCATCTATCTCCCTCAGCTTCCGAGATCATAAAAGAAAACCAAAGTGAATTGAAAAAAAAAAGAAAAATTAATAAAATCGGAATTTTTAAGAAGCTTTCCTCGAACGTTTGAGATGCGAAAAATTATTTCTCCAATAAAATCTAGATGTATACCAATAAAAAGATATTTTCAAGAGAATCGGAGGGATGTTGATTTTTAATATTATTCACTCCATTGAATTCCACTCGGGAATATTCCCCCCCCCCCCCCCCATTTTTTTTCCCTCGTTCCTCAGTGAAGAAACGCAAAGAAATGAAAAATTCGATCTCTCGTATTTGCATTACCTCAGAAACATGAATTTTATTAGATTCCCAATTTAAACTACTTAATATCGTGAATATCAGATGATGATGATTATTATTTTATTATTATTAGGGGAAGGTGGGGTGAAATGGACACTCTGCTTGAGCGGTTGGAGATGGAGATTTCCTGATGATTGCATTGAAAAGCTGAGGAAATTTTGGGCAGAAAACATGTGTTAAAAATTTTCTTTCCTCAATTTTTTGAAAAATTTCCTTTTTTGGCCAAGTTTTGAAGGGGTGTCCCTTTTGAAAATCGAAAAAATTCACTTTTTCGACGATATCTCCGGTTCTGTTGGTCGTAGTGACCTGGGGTTCGTCTCAAATGAAAGATGAGCTCATTTCTCATCGATTTATGTGGTTCAAATTTTTTTAAAATCAGTTTTTCAAATATTTATAGGACATTTTTTGAAAATCAGGTTTTTGCCCTATAAGTACTTGAGAAAATTGATATTTTTCTTTTTGAACCCCATAAATCGATGGGAAATGAGCTCACCTTTCATTCAAGATCAACCCCAGGTCGCTACGATCAATAGAACCAGAGATATTCTCGAAAACCTGCAATTTTTCAAAAAACAGGAGAGTTTCTACCTTCAAATCTCCCGCAAAAAATGAAATTTTTGAAAAATTCCAAAAAATAACTTATGGCATATGATTTTCATGTGAAATTTCCTCAGCTTTCCAATGGGATCATCAGAAAAAGCCTATCTCCAATAATTCCATCAATTTTTCCCAATTTTCATAGCATAAAATACCAAAACTAACACGTGCCCATTTTACCCCTCCTTCCCCTATTATTATCATTATTATTATTAATCATTTAACGATGATTTTCTCTTCACACTCACGTATGACCGTCAAATTAACTTGAAAATTTCTCGTTGGAGATTTTCGAAAATCCACACGACATCTGTATATACCCTCGTCTTCAAGCTGTATGCCTTCAAGTATAAGAACCGCGGGTTTTCGTACTGTTACGAAACGTGCCCTCGGTCGAATTTCACCCTCCGATGAATTGAGAGCCTGCTGAAAGGGTCTACCCCTGACGTCAATACTAAAAAAAAACAAGAAAAAAAGTGAAAAAATACATTTTAGACAGTGAAAATCTTTGATTTTTGAAGATTCGATGATTCCATTGAAATGCTGGGAAAATTTGAGCCCAAAAAGTGGTATAATGCAATCTATTCTGGTCCATTAGTTCTCGAGTTATGAAAAAAATTGGTTTTCGAAAAAAAAGTGAAAAAATTCGATATCTCGAGAAGCGCTGAACCAAAAGAGGCTTCATTATATCATTTTTCGGGCTAAAATTTCCCCAGCTTTTCAATGGTACTGATGAAATCGATGAAATCCGAGATTTTAACCTCATGAAAAAAAAAAACTCTTCTAATACTATAATTATGAGATTATTTGGGGAAAATTCAAGTTCTTTCAATTTTATTTTTGGTAAAAAGTTCATTTCGTTTCCGTATTTGACTAACTATTGGTGGAAAATGGGGGCTTTAACCAGCTTACGGAACCGGAAATTTCCGTGGCTAGCCAATGAACCCACTTCCATTACTCATTTCCTAATGCTTCCTCTGTTACTCCAGAATAATTTTCGGTCTTCATCGTACAAATTTGAAATTTCGTCTATTGGGCATTAGCAAATGGATGGTTTGGTAGTGAAAGAGAAAATTTAAAAAAAAAATTTCTATTAAAAATGTGGAATTACAATTCAGTAGTGAAGAGGTAAAACAAGATAAGTCTTTTTTTTTCTCATTAAGTTTTTCAAAAATACCTCGGAAAATAACCGAGAAAGTGCAATTTTACCCTCGAACTCTTTTGTAACTCTTGAAATTCCCTATAAAAACAGCTGAGTAATATCACCTTATCTCGCTTAGTTTCCTAGATATTTCCTTCGAAATGACCTCAAAGATAAGCCGATTTATCCTGTTTTACCTCTTCACTACTGAATTATTTTGATTGAAAATAAATTCCTGATGGCCATTTATTGACTGATTAGGTAAAATAATTATATCGTCGACTTAGAAACAAAAGGGCGTAAGCGCCAAAAAAAAAAATAACTTTTCAGAGAGAAAAGGGCGCATGTCCAAAATGCCTTTAAAAATGTCTTTCATGTTCCAATGATGCAAAAGAAATGGATTCAAAATTTGAGTAACAAAAGGGCGTATTTACCAATCCTAACAGGAATAAGGGCGTATGTGCAACATATAAGCCTTTTTCTTATTATGTTTTTTTTTTTGCTTCATCTCCCTGATTTATTTAATACCAAAAGAGCGTATCTCTCAAATATACGCCCTTTTTGTTATCAATTATGACAGTAAATTTTTGAAAAGTTATGAAAAATTAATAATAGTAGAAGGGCTTATTTTCAGTTCATACGCTCTTTTGGTTATTATGATTTCTACAAAAGGAATTCATAGTTGAGAAAAATAATTAAAAACAAATAGGCATATTTGCAAAAGATATGCCCTTTTGCCATTGAGCATTTTCTGCATAATCGTTCAAATAGAAAAGAAAATTAAAGCAAAAAGAGCGAATTTATTGAAAATATGCCCTTTTTTGGGGCATTTCTTCTCTTTAATTTTTTTTTTTTGAGTCGATCGAAAATTTCAATATAAAATTCATCAATTTTATTACAAAAATACTTTTTTTTAAAGTTTCATTGAAAAAAAAAATTATGATTGAAAAAAATTGACGTGATGACATATATATATATGTACATATATACATATGCATATATATACGTGATATAATTTCCAATATCCAATTATATTTCCCTGAATTTCGATAATTAAAGCTCTCAATAACGTTATTCAAGAGCTTTTTTAATGTAATATGTAATACCGCAATGAAAACTAAATTTAACTGATAATTTTCCGCATAAATCTATATTTTTAGATGTTTATCAACTGCATGCCTTTATCCTGTCATTCAATATCCATCATTATCAGGTATTTAAAAAGTCACATTATGAAAATTCATATGACTCCTCACGTTTGCCCTATTTTCGTGGGAAATTATCAGGTAACTTGAGAATCATTAATTTTGGGTGGAATAAGAAAATTATATTGCCTGGAATTATCGACTCGATATGGTGCATCGAGGGAATTATCCATTTTCCATTAAAAATGCAAGAGAACTGATTTTTTTTTCCTCTATTTTAAGATAATTTCAGAGAATAACGTGGTAGGATTGAGATTCTCATGAAACGGCTGGAGATAGGATTTTCTCGATGCTTCCATCGAAAAGCTGAGGAAATTTTAGGTGGAAAACATGTATCACAAGGTTTTTTTGAGATTTTTTTTGGAAAATTGTGGATTTTTTGCATTAAAACAAGCTCAAATTTCCAAAAAAAATTGAAAAAATCTTGTGACATATGCTTTCCATGTCAAATTTCCCCAGCTTTTCAATAAAACTACTAAGAAACTCCTATCTCCATTATTTCTCGAAAAAACCCCAAATAAACAAAGCTTTCAATTATTCTGCATTAAGAAAATTATTGATTAATGATTGATAAAGGCAAAGAATGAATGGAGATACAATTTTCTCGATTATTCCATCGGAAAGCTGAAGAAATTTGAGGTAAAAAACATGTGTCACAAGTAATTTTCAAACATTTTTTGAAAAACGAGCTTTTTTCTAACAAAAAAGCTCAAATTCTCAAAAATTCCCCAAAAAAACGTCTGACCTATGCTTTCCATGTCAAATTTCCCCAGTTTTTCAACGGAATCATCGAGAAACTTCCATCTCCAAAATTTCTCCAAAAAACCCCAAATAAACGAAAGAATTAAACACTGAAGTCGTAAAAAAAAAGCTAAGCTCGAAAATTACGTGTTCCTTATTTTCCTGAATAGCTCTGCAACAACCAGCTTTACGAGAATTTATCAAAGGATCTTTTTTGTAGCCCATAAAATTCCCAACAGAAAAAAGCTCGTCTTGACAAATTTTCCTAAACTCACTAGTTTCAAACTTATTAAATTAGTAAAAGACGAAACAACTTCACTTGCAGAATTGTCCTCACGACAAATAGTTTTTAATTAACACTTAAAGTTTCTCAGTAATCACGTAAATTTGACATTTCCGGTAAATTCAAAAGCATTTCCACAGTAATTGTCGACAACTTTAATTGCTACGCCACAAAGTACGATAAAAAATTGATGAATAAAAAAAAATTGAAATTAAAAGAAAAAAAAATTAAATAATTTTTTTTTTACTCAAAAAATAGTATTTTTTTTTTTTTTGTTAAAAAAAAAACAAAAAAGAGGATTTTTATTTAATTGATCATTAATTTACCTGTAAATAGGCTTGACAGAATTATTACGAAACCATAGAACCATGTAAATTCCATCGGCACTTGTTGTCGGCTCAACATCACAGGGTAGTGATGCAGTTTTACCAAGTACAGCACTGACCTCAGATGTGGGTACTGAAAAAATAAAAAATACCACAGAGTATGATAAAAATTTTCAACAAAAATAAAAATAAAGTTTTAACACAAAATAAAACAATGGATAGAAAAAAAAAAAGGAGGAAAACTTTGGGGTCACAGTTTAAACTTTATGCAACACCATAAAAATTCCGGGAGCTTAAAATTTGTAGGATAAAAATTCCATTCTATTCAAATTTCACAAGAGTGCATGAAATTTAAAATGTTTGTTGGTGTTATAAATAGAATTTTTTGGATGTTCACATCAAAAAACTGAGAAAATTTTATGTGAAAAGCATATGTCACATTCTTTTTTTGACTTTTTTTTAAATAAAAAAAGCTCAAATTCTCAAAAAAAATCTGATAAAGACACAAAACAGATGGAGATAGAGATTTAATGACGATTCCATCGAAAAGCTGAGAAAATTTTACGTAGGAAACATATGTCACAAGCTTTTTTTAGTTTTTTCTTGAAAAATCGTTTTTATTTCTATCAAAAAAGCTCAAATTGAAAGAAAAAATCTCAAAAAAAGCTTCTGACATACGCTTTTCATGTCGAATTTCCTCAGCTTTTCAATGGAATCATCGAGAAACTCCTATCTCCGCTATTCCCATATCAAATGCCAAATCAACGAGAGCTTTCAATTAACTTGACATTTTGTATCAAGGGAATTATTCCTTCTCCATTAATGAAGACGGAGAGCACCTGAAGATACAATTTTCACGATGCGACCATCAAGAATTTGAGGGAATTTGGCATGGAAAGCTTATGCCACAAGTCATTTTTTAATTTTTTTGAAAAATCTCCTCCTTTCAGATCCAAAAAAGGTCAAATTTCTCAATAAAACTAAAAAAAAGCTCCTGACATATGTTTTCAGCTCAAATTTCCTCAGCTTTTCAATGGAATCATCGGGAAACTTCTATCTCCAATATTTCCTGATCAAATCCTAAATCAACAAGAGCTTTCAATCAACTTGACGTTTTCTATCAAGGGAATTGCCTATTTTCCATAGATAAAGACAGAAAACAGATAGAGGTAGAATTTTCATGATAATTCCATCGAAAAACTGAGAAAATTTCACATGGAAAGCATGTGCCACAAGTGATAATTGATTTTTTCGAAGAATCTTCATTTTTCAAATCCAAAAAAGCTCAAATATTCCCCAAAAAAATCAAAAAAGCTTCTGACATATGCTTTTCAGCTCAAATTTTCTCAGCTTTTCGATGGAATCATCGAGCAACTTCTATCTTCAATGTTCCCTGAACAAACTCCCTAAACCTACTAAAAAATACACGAGACTATAATAAAAATTTTCAACAAAATAAAAATAAAGTTCCAAACAAAATATAATAAAAACGCGCAAACTTTTGGGGTCACAGTTTGAACTTTATGCGACACCATAAAAATTCCGTGAGCTTAAAATTTTGTGGGGATAAAAATTTCATTCTATTCATATTTAAAGAGTGCATGAAATTTAAAAATGTTTGTTTGTGTTATGAATTTAAATTAAAAAAATTGAATGGACCAGTGTTTTTTTTTCTTCCCCCCCCCCCCCACCCCTCTAGGTAAATTTGAGATTTTATTAGGTTATCGATGTATTCATGGAATAATGAATAAAAGGAAAAAAAATTGGCAGAGGAAAAAAATGTTTGTTTCGGAATTTAATTTTGAGAGATTGAAATTTGATGAAATTTTTTTTTTATCTTTTTTTTTAATTTTAATTTGTTAATAAAAATTGCATAATTATTTTTTTGTCATTAATTGAGTGAAAGAACTGATAGAGATAGAATTTTTTTAGATAATTTCCGGAGAAAGTGCAGTAAGTTTCACCTGGAAAACGTGTATCACAAGTTATTTTTTGGATTTTTTTGAAATCCGAGCTTTTTCAAAATCAACAAAGGTCAAATTTTGAAAAAAAAAATCCAAAAAGACTTTCAGCATATGCTTTCCATGTCAAAGTTCCCCAGCTTTCCAATGAAACCACTGAGAAACTACAATCTCCATTATTTCTTGAACGAACCCCAAATAAACAAAGCTTTCATTCATTCTGCATTAAGAAAATTATCCATTCTTTATTGACAAAGAGAAAGGATAGATGCAGATAGAATTTTCTCGATGATTTCATGGGAAAGCTGAGGAAAATTGGAGTGAAAAACATGTGTCACAAGTAATTTTCATGAATTTTTTGAAAAACGAGTCTTTTAATCAAAAAAGCTCAAATTTTCAAAAAATTCCTAAAGAAGACGTCCGACCTATGCTTTCCACGTCAAATTTTCCGAGCTTTTCAACGGAATCATCGAAAAACTTCCATCTCCAGTATTCTCCCAAAAAATACCAAATAAATGAAAAAGATTAAACACTAAAGTCATTTAAAAAAAAGCAAAAACGCTTTTTTACACTCGAAAATAATAATTGCAAATTTTCAAGAAGTTTTCGATTTCTTTGGACTTTCAAGTATCTTGAATATCTATATATACATATATATATATAGACATTGGAGAATTGTGGAAGCTTGCAAAATTGTGTCCCATCGAAAAAAGAAAAAAAGTTCGTGGGAAATAATTTTCTATTGAAAAGTATACACTGGAGACCTATTTTTCCTCTTTTTTTTTATTTCTCCAATGTATTTCAAGAGATACGACAAACAGAAGTTTTTCCTTCAGAAATGGGAGGCATAAAAAAAAAGTTTTTTTTTTCTTTCTATTTTTCTCTCTTCTTCTCTGCATCTTGAGAAGTTAGAAGAAGGAAATAGCTCATTAGATTGTCTTTTACAGCCCGGGAAAATTTAGTTGGCAATCAAATGATACTATCGCTTGAATTTTCGGTTTCATTCAATTTTCACGATAAATTTAAATAGAATTATTGTGAACGTAAAAAAAAAAATTATTTCGTTAAATTGAGGATTAATTAATTTTCCAATAATTGGATAAATTCGATCAATTAATTTGTGCAATTGAAAGAAAATGATTTATTTAGTGCAAAAAAATTATGTTATTCAAAACTGTTGAATTTTGTGGAAAAAAAAATAATAATTAATTTTTGTGGAGACTTTTTTGCAAATATTTCGGAGACTGAGCGAGAAAAATATAGGACGTTGGTGCAAAAAAAAGGGCGCATCTACATTTTTTACAGAATTTTTTTGAAAAAACATACTTGATATTAAATGATAATTAATTTTTATTTTTCGTTAAATTGAGGATTAATCAATTTTCCAATAATTGGATAGCTTTGATCAATTAATTCATAAATTGAAAAAAAAAAATTATTTATTCAGTGCGAAAAACTATTTTCATCAAATTTTTTTATTACAAATAAATTATTGAATTTTTGAGAAAAAAAAATAAAAAATAATTAATTTTGTCGACAGTTTTTTGAAAAAATATCTCGGAAATTAAACGAAATAGAGCGATTCTGCGTTAAAACAGTTTTCTAGCTCTTAAAATTCTTTACAAAATTACTCTAAGGGTAAAGGGGCGTATCTCCCTTATTTATCGAAATATTTCAAGAAAATTATCGAAAAAAAAATAATTTCGTAAAAAAAATTCATTTTTCTGTTTTTTTTTTTCAAATTTTCAAATAATAATTTTTTAAAAATTTAATCCAGTCGACAGTTTCTTTGAGTTTTCATGATTTTATTGGAAAGAACGAGAGAAATGAGACGGAAAATAACGTAATACAATTAACGCCAGTGCATTTAGTTTCCGAGATTGAGAAAATGAAAAGCAATCGATTTATCGTTTTTTTTTATTTTCTTTATTTTTTTTTCAATATCTCAGAAGCTATTGAACCGAAATAAACTGTATTATTGAATTTTTCATTCAAAATATCCACGATTTCTTCGATAATATTGAAATTTTTCTTTTTTTCACCCCAATTTTCAACTTCTATTTGTACAAATAAGTGAAAAGGGCAATCAATGGACCGAGTGAAGAGAAAAAACAAAATCACTGACTTTTTGAGGGTAGAATTCATGAATTGGAAATTAACAGTGAAATATTCTTTTTCGCATACAGAAAACGTTTTAACGAGTCGTTTTATTGCAAAAAAAAAAAAAAAAGTGAATTGAATTCAAAAAATGATGAATTTTTCAGAAAAATCCCAATTTCTTCAACAAATTGAGAAACTTTCTGATGTGTTGAGTGATTTGAAAGGATTATTAAATCCTATGACTTTTTTAAAATGGGAATATGAATGAAAATGATGGAAAAACTGATTTTCGAAGATTTTATCAAGAAAATCACGATTTTTTTTTCTTTTTTCAAGTTTTTAGAAAAATTCGATTTTTATCAACAAATTGAGGAATTTTTGCATGTATTCAGTGATTTAAATGGATTATTGCATTTAACGCCTTTTTTTGAAATGAAATATTAATAAAAATTGTTGAAAGACCGATTCTTATTGATTTTATTGAAGAAATAATAAAATTTCTATTTTTTTTCTAAATTTCTAGACAAATTGATTTTTTTTTGCCTCTTTTCTTTAGTAGAATTTAGTGATTAATAGAGATCAGCCCTTTTTATCCAAGGATGATTGTTTGAAGAATTTTGAGGGCTGTAAAAAAGAATTCAGTCGGAATCGCTCTATCTCGTTTAATTTCCAAGATATCTTGAGAAAAGTAATGATAAAATAAAATTGAATTTTCTGAAAAAGAAGAAAAAACATTCAAGAAAAAAGAATTTTCTGGAAAATTCAGAATTTGTTGAAAAATGGACCAAAGAGATTGCCTAAAATCTCCGAAAAATTTGGAGTTTATTGTCCTCTCCATCAATTTTTCCTCTCAATTAAACAATAGAACAAAAACATTACGAAAAAAGAAAATCTGGAATTTTTCAGACAAATTGACACCAGTTTTTTTAAAATATCTCAGAATCCAAGCGAAATAGAGCGATTTTACACGAATCATTTCTTGTACACAATTTTAAGAGCTACAAAAAAGGATTCCACCAGTACAGCTCTATCTCGATTAATTTCCAAGATATTTTTAAAAAACGAACGCTGAAAACAATCACTTTTTGTCTAAAAAAGTTCAGAATTGTAGGAAAAATGGTCCATTTTCCAGCATCTTCCACGTATAATCTCCACATCTTCCCAGCAAACCCCTAAAATCTCAAAAAAATCCAAATTTCATTGTCTCCTCCATGAATTCTCCCTCTCAATGAAAAATAGAACAGAAAAGACACGAAAAAAAAGAAGAAAATTCAAGATTTTCAGACAATTTTTTTTATTTTTATCTCCAGTTTTTAAAAGATATCTCTGTAAATAACGGAGATACGCCCTTTTTGCCTCAGACTGATTTTGTCTAGAATTTCTCGAGCTGCAGAAGAGGATTCCACCAAAATCGCTCTATCTCCCTTACTTTCTGAAATATCTCCAAAAAAACTGTGAGAAAAAAAAATCTCTGCGAAAAATTAAAAATTTTTCAATTAAAAAATTTACATTGGAAAAATAAGTTTTTCTTATATATATTTTATCAAAAAAAAGGGGGGGGGGGTTAATTTTGCAAAAAGAGGGGTACTGAATTTATTGATGTAAAGAGCCAAAAAGCTATATATATATATATATTTTTTTTTTAAATACCAAAAACCAATAAATAATAAAAAAAATAAATTAAAAAAATTGAGGAAAATGTAAAAAAATGTAAAAATGTGAAGAAAAAGCACTCACTTGGATCATCTGTGTCCCAATTGTCATCAGCATCACCAAAAATCATCAAGATCATTAAAAAAATCCCAAGAAGGAGATTTTTCACTGCTCCGAGTGTTGTTGCCTTATCATTTGCCATTCCCATTCGTTGAATTGAAGAAAAAATTTCAAACAAAAAAAAGAAGAAGAAAATTTCTCTCAATTCTCCACGGGAAAAAGAATAAGTTAAAAATTATCTTATCTTATCTCGAAGAGGAGCTTTTTTTTTTTACGTAATCATGAGGGTCTCCATGAACCTCTGCTCTCGCTTATTGTCATTGCCTCACGGTCATTGTGCTTGTGTAAAGCTCAGCATCCCAAAAAAAAAAAGCTCAGCATCCCCGACGAAGAGATGAAATGACTCTTTTTTCTCGCAATTTTCCCCTTCAAAATCAAGATAAAAACTCCGTTTTTTTTTTGGTGGACCACAGTCTCCGAATTTATTGTATCGTTAATATGGACCACACTCTGCCGAGACGACGACAATTCAGATGAAATCTCAATGGTCCATCCATCCCTTTAATTCACCAAGAGAAAAAAAAGACAAAAAATCGACGAAATCAAAGAAAAAAGTGAGCTTTTTTTTCAGCGAACTTTTTTCTTCTATTTTTCGCTGTCTTTACACTCGATTAATCATTAATTTGAGCTTTTTTTTGCTTTTCTCTCCACATTCCTCATGTTCATGACCCCGATCATAACACACATGTGTCGTGGGGTCGATCGAGTACTTCCATGAAAATAGGCAACTATATAAATCCTCAATATTTGACATTAGTGATGAATTATTCGCGAAAAAAAAAAATAATTTAAATTTTACAATTTTTTTGCGAGTTTTTTCTCTTTTTTTTAGATTAAAGTCACCTCACTTGAGCTTTTTTAAAAATTTTTAAAGTTGTCCATCTATTTTATCAGTTATTGCATAAAAATCGTGAATCCACATTTTCCAGTGTCTCTCAAGTGCCACTGGAGCCTCAAAAAGCTCAAACATTCGTCTGCACTTTTATTTCTTCTCCTCAAAATGGGGGAAAAAAAAGCTCACACTATTATTTTTTCAAATCTCCCCGCTTTTTTTTCCCCTTTCAATTCTCAATCATTTCCGTTTAGATTATTTTCTATTTTTTTTTTCAATTTTTCTTTTTTTCCTTTATTTTTCTTAAAATTCTAGATAAAACGTTTCTTTACAAACTGCGACAGCGCACTGGCACGCTACATACGTGTGACTAGTCTACAGCCCCCTGCAACCGGCTCAACCGATCTCCCACCCCCCTCCTTCTCCCTCCCCTCCAACCCCTCCCGACGCCTTCCCTCTCACCCCTCCCCTCCTCCCTCCCTTACTCACAGTACAAGAAGGGGAGGAAAGTGCAGTTTACCTCTGCATATCTATATATATATCTGTGTATAAGCACTTACGCCCCTTTTTTTCTAAGGCAACGATATATATATGTGCATATATATATATCTCTATCTCTCTCGGGTGCTTTGAGCTTTTCCCCAATGTTTCATTTCGGGCGTTTCCGTGAGTCTGCGTAGACTCGATCGTTAGATGTCTCGGCCTATAGCGCAAGCTCAACCCCCTCTCCCCTCTTCGTGCTTTCCCCTCTTGCCCCCCTCATCGCCCACTCCTGGGCCAACTATTCCCTTTCATTTGATGGATAAAATACAGAGAAGTGAGAGGAGAAAATTCTTTTTTCTCTCACTTTCATTCTCTCGCGCTCAGTCGCCCCTCTAACTTGCGCATTTTCATTGGGGGGAGGGGAGGGGAAGGGGGGAGGAGAGGGGAGAGGTGGGGAGGGGAAGGGGTGCAGAGAAATTCCTGCAGTAAAACCCCCGATGATGCTTTATGAAAGAGAAAGAGGGGGGAGGGGGTAAACCCCCTCCCCCCTTTTTCTTCACCCCCCCCCCCACTTTTTCTCTACTCTTGACGCTCTAACACTGTCTTTTTGTCAACGCAAAAGAACTTCTCGCCTCTCTCTCACTCTTTCTCTTCTTCTCTTCTCTTCTCTGTCTCTCTCTTTTTCTCTTTCTCTCTCTCTTTTTTCCTTTCTCTCACGCACGCACTCTCGGCGCTTTTGTCTACTTCAGTTATTGTCAGTCACTGAGTGTTTTTAATAACTTTTTTTTTTCTCACTTTTTTCACTATTTTTTTTTTCATCTTTTTTTAACAGTTTTCTCTCGTGTTTTCGATAATTCAGGGAATGGAAGTTTATCGAGGAGAAAAATGGGGAAAATTTCAACGTGGTATTTTTTTTTTATTCTTTTTCTGATGGTTTTAGAGGCTTTTTTGAGGGAAATATTTGGAGGCTTTACAGGAAGAAAGGATGAGCTTTTTTTTTAAAGCTCACTTTGATAATGGTGATAATTGCGTCACTTCTCTTTGATGTTTTTTTTTTTAATTTTGTTTTTTTATTTATTTTTTTTGCTCTTTGGTCGACGGTTTTAATTTCCATCTCTTAAAATTTTGTGGTTTTTTTAAAATGCATTTTCCCTTTTTTTTTGCAAAATTGTGGGTTTTATAATGGGAAATTTGATGGAAAATTTGAGGAACGAGTGGAAAATTCAGGAAAAATAAAAAAGATGATTTTTCATTTTTTTTTTCATGAATTATTTTGGGGATAGATGGAATTAATTCCTATTTTCGTTTATTTCGAGGAAATTTCCCTGCGAAAGTCCCTCGTAAAGTTCCCCAATATTTGTCCCCACTTAAAAAAAAAATATCTGGAAATCCAAGCAAGATAGAGTGATTCTACCCGAATTCTTTTTTCCACAGAATTTCCAGAGCTCCGAATAAGGATTTCACAAAAACAGCTCTATCTCGCTTTATTTCCAAGATATCTTTAAAAAACTGAAGCTGAAAAAAATCAATTTGTCTAAAAAAATTTAGAATTGTAAAAAAATGGTCCATTCTCCAGCATCTTCCACGTATAATCTCCTCATCTTACTAGCGGAGCCCTAAAATCTCCGGAAAATTGAAATTTGACTGTTTCCTCCTCCAATTCTGCCTCCCAATGAAAAAATTAACTAAAGGCATATGAAAAAAAAGAAGAAAATTCAAGATTTTCAGACAAAATTTTTTCATTTTTATCTCCAGTTTTTCTGATCGATGTTAAGCTTCGATTAATCGATGTTAAGATTCGATTAATCGATGTCAGAATTCAATTAATGAATATCAACATTCGATGAGTCAATGTTAAAATTCCATCAATTTTCGTCAAATTCAATTAATCGATGTCAAACTTCGATTAATCGATGTTAAACTTCGACTAATCGATGTCAGAATTTGATTAATTAATATCGACATTCGATAAGTCAATGTCAAAATTCGATCAATAATCTTTGAAATGCGATGAATCGATGTTAAACTTCGATTGATCGATGTTGGAATTCGATTAATCGAATTTTGGAATCACTCCATAATCCCATGAAAAAAAAGGAAAAACATTAAAAAATTTCAGGCAATTTTTTCATTTTTATCTCCAGTTTATTCAAAAAAAATTGCTCTACAATTATTTTGGGAGTAGGAAAAGAAGGGGGGGGGCGGGAATTAATTGCTATTTTCATTCTTCGGAGCAAATTTTCCGGCAAATGGACCTCGTAAAATTCCCGAATATTCAAGTTTATGGCTTCTTAAAAAAAAAAAAAAAAAGGTTACTAAAGTTTTTTATTACTCCGACACGCCCCCGAAACAGTACCCGGAAATTCACCAATCCAGTCAACATATATAGTAACCTGTTAATTTTCTTTGTAATCCATAAACCCGCGGATTTTATTTGAAAAAAAAGAGAAAAAATCACAGTTATTAGGGTTGAGCTTTTATTGGAGGATATCTCAAGAACTGTTTGGTTCAGTGAAAAATGTCAAGAGAGCTTTTTTGAGGAGATTTCTAGGAGCTACAGAAAAGATCCCTGAATATTTTTTCGTAAAATCTATAGTTTTCGAGATATTGAGAAGATAGTGAAAGTTTTGTTAATCGGACGAAAAACTCAGATTGAACATGACAAAATTGTGACGAAAAAAAAAAGTATGACAGTCATTTTACATCAAATAACATGATATGTGGTGAATTTGATGATCATGACAGGAATTTTGACCCGAAAAAGTCTTGACATCACATGACTGTCATAATTCTGTCACATGACAATTTTTCAAAATCACTGTAATTTCACATTTTGTGTACCAAAATGGAGAACTCAATTTTTAGTGATAAATTATTTATTAACACAACTTAAACAATTGAAATTACACGTGAACTGTGATTCGTTACTAACTACACAGAGAAAAACCATTTTCACAATTTAAGAACATACAGAACACTTATGTTGAGAGAGAAAAAGTCACTTGATTTGAGTAAGAAAACTTACTTAAATGTAGTGACTTTTTCTTGACTTTAATTCCAAAACCATTAGATTTATCGGAAAATAACAAGAGACCATTTTTATTGAAAATTTAATTTTCTACAAAAAAGCTCTCCTTACATTTTCTCCTAAACCTAATCATTTCAGAGATATCTGCAAAAGAATCACCGTCCGACCAAAAACTGATCTTCACCCCTTAAAACTAATTCCAAAAGAAAAAATGCTTAAAAAAATGAAGAGATTAAAAAAAAAACTCAATTTTCTCCACTTTTCAAGTAAAAGCCCTTTTAATTCTCTCTTTTGGCGAAGGCAAAATGATTTTTTTTAATACAATTAAATTAGTTGAGCTTATTTCTCGTCTTAGAAGATTCAAGTTCGCTGAGACTTGATAATGAGAGACGAAAGAGGGTTAACGGCTAAAACGCCAACGTTAGAGTAGGGGAGGGGGGGGGGGGAGGGTGAAGATGAGAAAAGGAGGGTTAATGTCGGCTGAATGCGTCTTATCTTGAGGATGATAATGGGCTTTGGAATTGTGGGATTCTTATAATAGGTTATGTTCCGCTTCACCCCCCCCCCCCCCCCCTCTTCTCCATTCCCCCTCCTCTCCTCTTCGTTTGCTCTTTTTTTTTCAACTCAAATTAAACGGCTTCAACGGCAGGGGGCTGATGCAGGTGAGGATTCGCACAGAGTGAATGGAATTTAATTTTCAATGGTCTTCAGGACTGATTTCCACTGTGGTGCCTAGTGGTTTTTGATTAATCACAATGAGATTCTCTTAATTTGACTCAATTAATTCAAATATTTTTGGTGAAATTCATAGTTCAATGAGAGAATTAACAATTTAATGAAAATTGCGCACACTTGACATATTTTTGAACATAATTTAATGGTGAAAAAAATAACGATATCACATCGTATTTCGATTAATCGATTGCCAATATTCGATTAATCGAATGTGATATCTGGCAAATAAATTTGATGGTTCCGTTTCATCAATTTTAATTCAAGGGGATCGATTAATTTCAAAATTTCGATTAATCGATGTCGGAATTCGATTTATCGATATCGAAATTCGATCAATCTTTGTCAAAATTTCGATCGATTGTCGTCAAAAATTCGATTAGACAATGTTAAAATTCGATTAATTGATGTTGGAATTCGATTAATCGATGTTGGAATTCGATTAATCGATGTTGGAATTCGATTAATCGATGTTGGAATTCGATTAATCGATGTTGGAATTCGATTTAGCGATATTGCACTTCGATCAATCGTCGTCAAAATTCGATAAATCTAAGTTAAAATTTGATTAATCGATGTCGGCATTCGATTAATCGATGTCAAACTTCGATTAATCGATTTTTGGGATCGATCCATAACTCTGATTTTGTTTTACCTGTTTCAGTTCGGAAGGATCATCTGCTTCAGTTTGGGGGAGTTCAGAATTTCGATTAATCGATGCGATATCTCGCATATTGTTCGATAGTTCCGTTTCATCTGTTTTAGTTCAAGGTCAATTGAAAAATTTTAATATTATTGACATGTCACGTAACTTCTGAAGTGTGGGGAGGAGAGAGGGGGTGGAGGAGGAGGAAGGGGGAGAAAGGAGAAGGGGTAAAACAGGAATAGGAGAATGATTCTTTTGTTTTCATGAATTAATTAAAATCAATTGTGGCAAATTTCGAAAATTCTGGATTTTAATAATTCATAGGTTGATAATTAATGAAATTCTCCGATTCAAATGAATAATAAATGTTCAGATATCAATGGAATCGATACAACTTATGATTAATTTAGTACTCGTTCATTCTTGTTTTTAGATGTCTTGATTAATATTTAATTGTGTAAAATAATTAATGATTTCATAGATATTTCATGGAATTATGAGAATTTATCTGGAAAATCGTTGGGTTTAGGGAAAAATTTTAGAAAATTTTGGAGGAATTAAAAATTAAAAGTATTGTCGAAATTCAAAAAAAAATGAGAAAGATGATTTAATCGATGAATAAAAATAGAATATTGGTAATATTGACACTCTCCATATTTAGATTATTTCAGAAGACAAAAAAAATAATAATAATAATATTATCTCGACCCAAATGACAACTTTCTGGTGTCTAGGGGAAGGTGGGGTAAAATGGGTTGATTTTCGTATCTAATCCTATGAAAATTATGAGAAATGGATGGAAATATTGGAGACAGGTTTTTTCTCATGATTCCATTGGAAAGCTGAGGAAATTTTCCATGAAAATCATATGTCGGAAGCTATTTTTTGGAATTTTTCAAGAATTTCATTTTTCGCGGGAGTTTTGAAGGTGAAACTCTTCTGTTTTTTGAAAAATTTCAGGTTTTCGAGATTATCACTGGTTCTATTGATCATAGCGAACTGGGGTTGATCTCAAATGAAAGGTGCGCTCATTTCCCATCGATTTATGGGGTTCAAAAAGAAAAATAGCAATTTTTTCAAGTACTTATATGGCAAAAACCTGATTTTCAGAAAATTACCTATAAATATTTGAAAAATTGATTTGAAAAAAATTTGAACCACATAAATCGACGAGAAATGAGCTTACCTTTCATTTGAGATGAACCGCAAATCGCTACGACTAACAGAACCGGAAATATCGCCGAAAAAGTGAGTTTTTTCGGTTTTCAAAAGGAAAACCCCTTCAAAACTTGGCCAAAAAAGTAAAATTTTCCAAAAATTGAAAAAAACCAAATTTGACACATGTTTTCCGCCTAAAATTTCCTCACTTTCTCAATAAAATCATCAGAAATAACCTATCTTAAATATCTCAGCTATTTCCTCCCACTTTTCTCAATATAAAACATCAAGAATCTTTTTATAATGAGAAGAAACCGGGGCAAAATGGACTTGCAGATCGAAATGATTTGACATTTTTTTTGAAAGTGAAGAAACCTACGAAAAAATTTGAAAAAATTCACCAATGAGCACCACATATTGTAGCATCTTCTCAAATTTTTTCAAATTTTTTCATCAAGTCCTTCACTACGAAAAAAAATCCTAGATCATGTTGTCATGGAGGTCCATTTTGCCCCACTTTTACCTACATTCTATCAATGAATTCGATGAAGTTTCATTCAAATACTTCACTCATGCCAATATTCATGACATTTCCTATATTTTCAATCCATTAGCTCTCAAATCATCAAGATATTGGTAATTAAATTAATTAATCAATAAATGATGCATCTTATATGATATCAATGACCCAAAACCTTTGAAATTACCAAAATTACATTAATTACAAAGTCATCACATTTGTTGTGAACTGCAAATGCGATTGAGATCACAAAATTATTAATATTCGTTAATAAATCTAATTAATTATAAAAAAAAAAGTGATATTTTTAATCAAAAACTAATTTTCAATAAATTTCAAATATAATTTAATTCAAATAATTTAATTAAATCACTGAATTTTCTTGTTAATTCTGGAAATGGAATGAATAATTGATTGTTAAACATAATAGAACAGCGAATTTCTGGAATTATCTGTTAAGATAATTTAATTATCTTTTATTAAATCATAATTTTTTTTTTTTTTTATCACGACTTCAACACTGAAATAATTATAGTTCTACGTGCAACGAGGTTCAGTGATATTTCAGAAAATTGTAAATGAAGATTGAGGTGATATTCAACTCCCAGTTGAATTTATCCCCTCCACTTGAAAGATGAATTTTTGATGGAATAATTTCTTCTTCCCCCCCCCCCCCCAATTTTTTAGTTTTGTCTGAAATTGAAGGAACAATTGTCGATAAAAAAAATGGATTAATAATTTAGTATTCTCTTCGAATCTCTCACGTAATTTTAACATCAGTTATTCTCATGGATAATTGACATATAGAATTATTCAATTTGTGGTCAAAAATATTCGTTGCTCCAATTTTCTGTTAATTTTTTTCAATTACTCTTGTAGATTCATTTTTGGGGATAAAACGCCCTTAATTGGACGGAAATAACGAAATTACTAAAAAACCAAAGGGTTGATCCATTATTTAAAAACAATTGGCGAAGAGAACAGCATTTTAACTAAATAATAGAAGAAAAAAATATTCAATTCACCGTATAGTTATTGAGAAATTTTAATTAGAAGGTAATCGTAACTATTTGCCTCTCTCTCTCTGTCTCATGCATGTGATAGGAGATTAGTAATGTAAAAAAAAGAAATTCGAGAAACAAAAAAAAATTATATTCACAAGCTGAAGATATGACTTTTCGCGTATGGGAAATTCCTATAGAGAAGTTCTATAGAAAATTCCTATAGGGGAAGGTGGGGCAAAATGGACACCAGGGGTAAAATGGACACATCTAAATTTTTAGGCAAATATTATGAAAAACTTTTGAAATTAATAGAAATATTGACTGTAGATTGTTTTTGATGATTCCATGGGAAAGCTGAGGGAATTTTGGGCGGGAAACAAGTGCCGGCATTTATTTTTTTGAATTTTTGGCGATTTTTACTTTTTGGAGTATTTTAGAGAGGTAAGTCCCTTCCTTTTTTTGAAAATTTTCAGTTTTTTGGGAATATCTGCAGTTCTATCTGTCGTAGCGTGAAAATTGCGATGGAAGGTGAGAGGTGAGATCATTTGCCATCGATTCATAGGGTTTTCAATTGAAAAATATCGACTTTTAAGGTATTTTTGGGCATTTTTGTGAAACAGTTCTGTGAAACAGTTTTTGGCCTATAACTATCCCAAAAATTGATATGTTAGAATTTAAAACCCCATAAATTGATGGGAAATGAGCTCACCTTTCATTTGAGACCAATCCCAAATTGCTACGACCAATAGAACCAGAGATATTTGCAAAAAACTGAAGATTTTCGAAAAACGAAAGGTTTTACCCTTCAAAAACGCTGAAAAATATCGAATTTACAAAAAAAATCGAAAAAAATACATCTGAGACTTGTTTACCGGCTGAAATTTCCTCAGCTTTTCAATAGGATCATCCAAAAAAATCCATCTCTAACCGTTTCATTACAGTGTCCATTTTGCCCCACTCTCCCCTAGAATATTTCTATAGATTTATTCTATAAAGAATCCCATAGGTTTATCGCATACGATATTGGGATATTTTCTATAGGTATTGTTTCTATAAGAATTGCTTCTATACGATTGGAGTTTCATGTGATTTCACAATGAAATTTTGTGTCTATAAGAAAAATATCTATAAAATTTGTGCTTTTTGTGAATATCCTTTTAATTTTACCAGTGCCTATAAAAAATATCCCAATATCATACACGATAAACCTATAAAAAAAATCTATTGAAATTTTCTATAAGAATTTTTCATAATTGTCGAATAGTTTGATCCCTTTTTCGTCTTAATTGAAGCATTTTTGTCCGAATTCTCAGCAATCAATTGATAAATACTCCAAAAAACTCATTATTTTCCATTTTATTCAGCATTCCCTCGCAAACTCCCTCAATATCGAACCCACTCCTCTCTCTCCTCTTCCCCACATCATAATTTCTTTTCAACAAAAAAAATTACACAAATGCAATTAAAACCCCCTCCCCCCACCCCCCTTCTAAAGAGGACAATACTTTTTATTTTTACCAGTAATAAATATATTCTGTCGCATTGTCATAACTCACGAAATAACGTGATGAGTAAAGTTTTCATGCAGAAAGAAATAAATACACTTCTACATACATGATATATACATATATATATATATATATATACAAATATATAAATACATGATATACACGAGATAATTTCATGTATCGCGTGCATTCAAGTGTGTATATTTTTGCTATATATATGCTAGAAGAATGATATAAAGTATCAAACCCCTTCAACCCCCCCCCCCTCCTCTTCCCATCCCCCTCACCCCTTTCTCCACCCTTTTCCTCCAGTTTCGACTGGATGCATTGGAGAAAGTCTAGTGACTCCCTTGAAACTTTGCAGATGCATTGGAAAGATAATTTTATTGGAGTCACGATCGAGTTTCGTCGAGTGGAGTTAACCTATCCTACATCATCCCCCCTCCCCCTCCTCCCCTCCACATTCAGCCCTGTCAATGTTATAGTAGCAGGTATGTGAAACGATATTGGGATTATGTGTCGCCTATTGGATTGGACATGTGCCTTCGAGTTAGTGAAGCTATTTGTGGCACACAAACCAACCCTTCATTTACCTCCCCCCCCTTCCCTCTCTTCCATTGCTTGTGACTGTACTTCATCCATCCATCCATCCTAAACGAACTGTAGTGTGCACGAGTGTATTACAGTGCATTAACGATTGGGGTTGATGGACACGTACTGTCCCTAGGTTTTTTCTCTGGGTTTTGGAACATCAAGTGGGAGGGGGGGGGGGGGGGGGAAGAAAAAAAGAAGTGGTTTCAGCAATTAATTGGGGGAGGGGGGGAGGTGAGGGGAAGTGATATGAGGGATGAGATAATTAATTTTGCCAGTTTTTACTTCCGAGTAGAAGCTTTTTTTCTATTAATTTCCTTTTTGTTTATCAATTCTTTTTTTTTTATTAATTCCCTTTTTTTTTTATTGATTTCATTTTTTTTCTTTTAATTCAAATGTTTGGGATGAAGAAGTTTTCGTTTTTTTTTTTTTAGAGAATTCCAAAAACGAAAGGAAAAATAATTACGAGAATGAGCTTTTTTGTTCAATTTTGGGATATTTTTGGATAAATGATTGGAAAAAATAAACAGCTTCTTTTTTGTACTTATCAAATGAGGGGAAAAAGGTGGTTTCAATCATTAATTGAGGGAGGGGGGGAGGGGATGAGGGGAAGTGATATGAGAAATGAGACAATTAATTTTGCCTGCTTTTTTTTTACTAATTTTTTCTTTTTATTGAAAAATTTGGAATGAAGATTTTTATTTGAGACTTTATTTTAGAATTTAAGCGAGATAGTGGAATTTTCGAAATAAATATCTTTCTACAGAATTTCAAGCTACAAAAAATATTGTAACTCCGTTGTATCCTCCAAAAATATTTTTAAGAAAATGTGAATTTCAAATTAATTCCCCTTTATTTTCCTCTCTCCCACCAATTAATTCCTGTTTTATTATTATTTCAATGAAATAATATTTATTCACGTCTATCTCAGCTATTTTCCCCTTGAAAAAAAAAAAACATTAAAAAAATCGAAGAAAATAATAATGCAAAAGACCCTCTACCAACTCTGCTTCAAATTACCATAGAAAAAAAAAAAAAAAAGAAAAAAAAACAATTCAAAAGAAAAATTGTTCCAACGAATTCACCACTCCAAACTTTTAAATCACCCATAACTTTTTTATCAAATTGTATCCATTTATTCAAATTCACCTAAAAAAAAAAACAGAGGGAGAGAGAGAGAGGGAAAAATTCCACAATTTTCCATATCCCTTAAAAAATGAAAAAAAAAATCCCATTAATTTAATGAATTAAAAAAAAAAATGTCAATTAAAATTTTCCTCACACACTCGTTTTTTTCTCCTCCCCCCCTCCCCCTCATCGCCCCTCCATTTATTTGTGTCTCTCCAGAGCATAAAATTGATGCGATGATTAGCACGAAACTAGAGAGAGAGAAAAAAAAAGGGAGAAAGGGGGGGGGGGGGTCTTGTGGAGTGGTTTGAGGGGGGGGGGGGTGGCTTAACGTATCGATAAATTACTCTGACCCACGGTTGCAGGGAATCTTCGATTTTTTTTCCTCCCCCCCTCCTTTTTTTTAAACTCTCTCTCTCTATTTTTTTCCTCTTTTTCGTGGTGAGAATAAAAAGGAAACGAGATGGCACTTCATGTGACTTACTGCTGGTCTCGACAGTTCGCTTTACCTTCCTCTGTCAGCTCACTGTCTCTTGTTTCTTTCATTCTTCTCTTTTTGCTTCTTTT
This sequence comes from Aleiodes alternator, assembly GCA_963921955.1. Lineage (NCBI taxonomy): Eukaryota > Metazoa > Arthropoda > Insecta > Hymenoptera > Braconidae > Aleiodes > Aleiodes alternator. Next base: position 3,781,532 of record OY998105.1, on the reverse strand, counting down.
TTTTTCTTCTTCTTCTTCTTTTTCGTGCAGAGGTCGAGTTCTTTGCTTTTCTTTCTCTCTCACTTTTTCACTGGGCTTTTTTTTGCGCTTTCAAGAGGGTCGGGGGAAGAGGGAGAGAAAAGGGATGAGGAGGGGGGCGAGGGTGGAGGGGTTTCGAGGGGTGGCTTGAGTAAACTTGATGAGGATTGCAGTTAAGTTGGCAGAGAAACGTTCGCACACTCGTTCTCAGTTAATTGTGTTTTGTACAGTTATATGGTAACGAATTAAATTATTGTTGAATTTTTTTTAGGGGGGAGGATTTTTTGAGGGGATCAACTTTTTTGATTAATTGGGAGTTCAGAGAAGAGGATGGGGGGGGGGGGTAGGGAAGAGGGAGGGGATTGATTATGGAGGGTTTTAGAATGGATTTTTTAATGGTTTCTTCAAGACGTTTCAGTCGATGGTGACAATCGCTTTTTCCTGGGACTACAGTATTACAGCAAAAATATCTCGGGAATTATATTTCATGATAAAATCATGTCATGCTGATAGTTTTGATATTCTGAATTTTTTTCGTAATTTTTGACTGTGTAGTTTATGAGACATGAATTATCAAAGTTATTGCAAATACTAGTGGTGGAGATGAAACGCCCTAAATCGAACGGAAATAACGAAATTACGGAAAAACCACAGGGTTGATCCATTATTTAAAGACAATTGGCGAAGAGAACGGCATTTTAACTAAATAATAGAAGAAAAAAATATTCAATTCACCGTGTAGTTATTGAGATATTTTAATTAGAAGGTAGTCGTAACTATTTGCCTCTCTCTCTATCTCATGCATGTGATAGGAGATTGATGCAAAAACAAATTCGAGAGAAAAAAATTACATTCACAAGCTGAAGATGTGACTTTCGAATAATTTAATCACTTTTTCGGGTGAATTGAAGCACTTTTACCCGAATTATCAACAATTTATTGGAAAATAATCTACAGATCCTCAATTTTCTTCTGTTTAATCGATCGTTTTCTGGGATACTATCTATAGGAATAATGGAAGACCATGTGAATATCAATTCAGTAGTGAAGAGGTGAGACAACATAAGTAATGTAAAAAAAATTCGAGAAACAAAAAAAAATTATATTCACAAGCTGAAGATATGACTTTTTGCGTATGAAAAATCTCTATAGAGAATTTCTATAGAAAACTTCTATGGTGGAAGGCGGGGCAAAATGGTCATCAGGAGTAAAATGGACACATCTAAATATTCAGGCCAATATTATGAAAAACTTTCGAAATTAATAGAAATATTGACTGTAGATTGTTTTTAATGATTCCATTGGAAAGCTGAGTGACTTTTGGGGTGGAAATAAGGGCCGGCATTGATTTTCTGAATTTTTGACGATTTTGACTTTTTGGAGCATTTTAAAGGGGTAAGACCCTTCCTTTTTTTGAAAATTTTCTGTTTTTTGAGAGTATCTTCGGTTCTATTTGTCGTAGCGTAAAAATTTTGACAGGAGGTGAAAGGTGAGATCATTTGCCATCGATTCATAGGGTTTTCAATTCAAAAATATCGATTTCCAAGGTATTTATGGGCATTTTTGTTAATCAGTTTTGTGAAACTGTTTTTGGCCTATAACTATCCGAAAAATTGATATTTTTCAATTCAAAACCCCATAAATCGATGGAAAATGAGCTCACCTTCCATTTAAGACTAACCCCAAATCGCTACGACCAATAGAACCAGAGATATTTGCAAAAAACTGAAGATTTTCGAAAAAGAAGGTTTTCACCCTTCAAAAATGCCGAAAAATGCAGAATTTTCAAAAAAATCGAAAAAAATACATCTGAGACTTGTTTTTCGGCTAAAATTTTCTCAGCTTTCCAATAGAATCATCAAAAAAAAATCCATCTCTAACTGTTTCATAACAGTTTCATGTGATTCTGTATTCTCTAACCCAGCACTTCCAAAAATATTCGCAATTAAATTCGCAGGAAATTCTTCAATTCAATTTTCTTATTAAAAAAAGAAAAAAATATTTTTGAAACCTTTAAAAAAATTTAGGATATCTCTTATCAACTTTTTTCCCATAGAAAATTAATATGAAACACTCAACACTAAATATATTCATATATATATGTCATTTTCAAAAAGCTTGAATCATATATCATTGATAAATTATTTTGAACAAAAGAGGATTATGTATAATCATATGCTTTCACATGATAAGCGGATTTCGTTGATTTCAACTCGTATTCATATACATTAAATGATAAATTTCATCATAATTAAACTCCTATTAATGTCTGAAATATATACACACGAATTTATCCACCAAAAAGAGAGAAAAAAAAATTCACTTTACAGATAAAAGTCAGCCCAATTTTTTTTTTCTCATTAAGAATTCAAAAAAAATTTTAGGTAAATGTATTTTTTGACCACTTTTTTTTTTAAAGATATCTTGAAAAATGAACGATATAACACAGTTGTCCCTTCATCCTCCCTTATAAACGATTTCAGGAGCTAGAAAAAATGAAATCCATGAAAAAAAATTCGACCAATTAGCTTAATTTCTGAAATATTTTTTTTTTTAATACAAAAATTATTATTTAAAAAAAAATTTTTTTTTTGTCATTAATTTTCCCAAAAATAATTCAAAAAATCATGAAGATACGCCCTTTTTGTACTAATCTTGTTTCGTAATCTGTCGAAATTATCTGCTTTACCAGTTTAGTGCAAGAAGGGCGTATCTCCATTATCCACCGAAATATTTCAAACCCAAAAAACAAATTTTTTCAAAAACCAAAAATTTTCAGAATTTTTTCAGTAGAACAATTTTCAAAAATTATCCAGTAAAAAAAAATTTTACTGAAATTTTTTATTTTTTTTCAAATATAAATGTCACAGGAAGTGTATAACTGAGTTTATTCCATTTTTCATATCGATTTTCCCTCCCCCTCCCCCCCCCCCCCCTTCCTCCTCTAGAAAAAGAAAAAAAATAATTTTTGGCAAACCAAGTATATTCCCTCATATTTTAAAACATTTTTTATTTTTTTTTATCATGCACAAAAAAGGAAATTTGAATTGCCTGAATGACCTTGAATGCTCCATAAATTGAATTTTTTTTTATCAATCCACGGTTCAATGGGCTCTCCAGCGAACAGAACAAATATTATCGATAAAAAAACGAGAAAAAAAAGACTGAAAGAATGAAAAATTGTAGGAAAAAGAGGAATAAAGTAAAATAAAAAAAAATACTTTTAAAAAGTTGAAATAAAAGCTTTTTATGCTTTACACTAGTGACAGCAGGAGAAAATAAATTAAAACAATTTAAAAAAAGAATAATAATAATAATAATAATAATGATAGTAACTACAGTAAAATTAAATAAATAATTTTTTCAAATTAATTTTTCCTTTATTTTATTTTAATTCTGGTCGAGTGTTTTTGACATTTCCATTTTTTTTTTGATTGATTAAAAATAATAATAATAGTAATAACAGTTTGACATGTAATTTTTCAGATTTCTGTTCTTGATTGAAAAATATTCCATTACATTTGTTTCCTACCTTTTTTTTTTTACTGTTATTGAAATTTTTTTTTTCTTTTTTTTTCATTAAAAAAAAATAGAAATTGAATACATCTGCGAATTGAAATGAAAATTCGTAAATATTTGGAGATTGAACAAATGTAGAAAAATTTTACGTTTATTTTTTTCCAGTGGGATATTTACTGGCAAAAATAAAATTAAAAAAAAAAAGACAATTTTTCAGAGTGAAAAAGCTATTTTTTTTTTTTCACTGGATAAACGTATTTCACCGTGAAAAATTTGCCTTTTCGAAAATCTCAACACGTGTGATAGTGAAAAAGTGTGATTTACAGTAAAGAAAATTGCTTGTGGGTGGGAATTTTTTTTTTTTTTTTTCAAGGAATTAATCAGCCAAGTGTGAAAGAGGAGATAAGTCGATTTATCAGTTTTTGGAGAATATCTTTTTGGCTGATGGAGATAGAGAAAATTTGGTGGGGAAGAGTTTCTGCAATTGTAACAAGGGACATATACAATTATACAAATATGAGGCATTCCACGCTATTTCACTCGTTTTTTGGGTTTGATTTTTGGATTTTTTTTCATTTTTTGATATGTTGTGGAAATGCTCAAGACAAGTCATTTCCCACACAAAAAAAAAACAAAAAAATTTTTTTTGAAAATTTTACGACCATTTTTATTTTTGGAAAAACGCTGTTTATTTGGAAAAACTCATATTTTCTCTAGCTTCAAATGCTCATATCTCATTAAATATTAATTATATGAAAAAAAGTGAAAGAAAACGTTTATGTGGGGAAAGATCATAGAATTGCATTTACATTTTTTCCAATGATCGAAACGCGATTTTTCTATTTTTTATTAACTATTTAAATAAACAAATTGACTGAAATTATCAAATAAATGCTTTTAAAAATCTGAAAAAAATATATGTGCACGATTGATTTATTTCTGATTTTTTTTTTTTGTTTTTTTTTGTGGGAAATGACTTGCCTTGAGCATTTCCATAACATATCAAAAAATGAAAAAAATCCAAAAATCAAACCCAAAAAACGAGTGAAATAGCGTGGAATGCCTCATATACATTTAATGTATTAAGTATAAGAAAATATTATTTTAACAAATTATGCCAAAATAAAAGTTTGGTGGCGAAATTTGCATTATATTCATTATGTAAATATGCAGTTAATGTATTAAGTATAAGAAAATATTATTATTTTTTGTAAATCGAGAATTTAATAAAAAGAAAGAAACAGAAAAAAAAAATGACTATTTCATCTCAAATTTTGAAATTCTTGAGAAATCTTGATTTTTTCTATGCGATATATCGTATTATATGCACATTAACTCATATGTAATATTGTAATATTCATCAAACCTCTAACAATGCCATTAAAAATCATTAATTTTAATTTTTGTAACTTATTTGAAATAGTAATTTATGAGATGTACAAAAGTTTCAGCTTCCAATAATGTTTCAATATTTCAATATTCACAGTTCTTTAAAATACGCGTGAAAACATTTTTTTTTCACACCTCACAATTTTTTCAGCAACAATTTTGTTTTTTGATATTATTATGCAGGGCTTGTATGAATACTTTAATGGACATACAGAAAATTGCAATTTTTTTCACTCGAGTCATTAAGAAGTTGGAGGTATGTTTAATCAGATGGAAAACATGCTTCAAAGTTACTCATAAGAGAGTCAATAAACCAATTCAAATTTATTCATGAAAATTCTCTTCAAATATTAATCAAAAGAGATAATTTCTTCGATTTTACCATCAAATACATGATTAACTGATTTTTCCGGATGATAATTGAATGAAGAATGTTTATCATGAAATTCCCACAATTTTCACATCTTAAGGTAGTTTTATACAAATTTGGTTCATCAACTTTTCGTACAATTGCTGTGAAAAATCAATTGAATTTCCCAAATTTCAGAAAAATTCAAGAATTTTATTAATCACTGAAATGGAAATATTTCAATTGATTCAGAAGAATTGAGGAAATTGAGATGAGAAATGAACAAAAAAAAAACCAATGCATGTTTTTTTTTAATGAAGATGAATGCATTGATGACGTAATTGAGATGAATTCATGAATATGGAAAATTCAATAATTAATTAGGTCAAGAAGTTTTAATTGATTATTTAAAAGATCGTTGAAAAGACAAATTCAAGAGTTTAGCATCCTTTTTAATTAGCAATGGCATAAGATCGATCTTCATTAGGATTCATCGGGAAATGAGTTATTCATGAGGAGGAAGAAGAGGAAAATTATTTCCAGTAGAAATTTTCCGGAAAATTGCAATTTTCTATTTTCTTTACAAAACTCGATTTTAGAATTTTTCACATTTTTCACGATATCTCCGGTTCTAATTACTGCAGCTCATTAGACTCAATTTCAAGTGAAAGCTGAGAAAATTTCCGATCGATTTCTTTTTTTGGGATTCATTTTTCGATGGAAATCAACCGAGATACAGTGATTTTCGTGAAAATCACGTTTTTAACGATAACTCGATCGATTTCGATCGAAAATTGATTCGATTATAGTGAAATCGATAAGAAATTTCCCGAGCTTCAATTTGAAATTGACCACAGTTCTCTGCGCCAATCAGAACCCGAGATATTCCTAAAAAACTGAAGTAGAAAAATTTCATTTTCCAAAGAAAAATTCAATTAAATTTATTTTTAATGAAATATTTCATTGAAAATATTTTTCAACAACTTTATCACTCAATCCATTCTGCCCCATCCTCCAATGCAATTAATCTAACATAATCGACGAGGTGTGAAATACTTTCCATTGACGAACCAAAGGAATTTGTCTCTCGTGTGAACCGTAAATTCGCTTGACTTATCAAAGGAGTACAGAAAACAATAAGTTATTGAAAAATGAAGGAATTTCATGATTCACACAAATTTACTACATGAATTTATCTTCAAGGTATATTATCTTGTGTGGAAATACGTCAGATAATAATCAAATAATACTCAATTACTGATTAATGTACGAGCAATAGATACACGTTGCTTGAAACATGAAAAAATGCAATCTCAATTGAACGCTGATGGAAAGAGAAAACTTCAAGAAGAAGAAACGACAAAAGAAGGCGGAAAAAATTAGGAAAACAACGCAAAATTGAGCAAAGAAAAACGTAAACATCCATGTCCACCGAAAAATCCCAATGAAAAAATCATTGACAAAAGCTCGGACACTTGGAAATCCAATCAAGAACATTTATGATATGCAATTTCAGCAACCTTATCTTGGCTGCATTCAAGACGTTATATTTAAGGTAATCCTAGTGGTTCGGGCAATCTATTTTCCCTTTTCGGTTTTGATCACTCTCGATAGAATAGCATGAGGAGATTTTTTTAGAATTTAGTTTACCCCATGTTACCGGACAAATAAGGCCAAAATTAATTATTGAAAATAATCGAATTAACATTGAAACTCCATAAGCGAGGTTCAGTTTCAGTTTCACTGCAAAAATTCATGATCGCAGACCTATTTTTCCCTTATACAACCTTATATGTTGTTTGTTCGTCAGAATGTCTATTAATTTTTGAAATCATGAAAAATGCATGTTACCGGACATATAACGTTGATTAATGCAATTAATTACATGAAAAAATCAATGGCGGGAATATTGGTATTTAAAATCCGAGGATCCTCCAATCACAGTCCTAGATCCTGGGACAGCGTGAGTCAAATGCGGAACAATATTGAATATTCGTAATACTATCTAATAACAATTCATCATCTCGGACATCGTTCCAGTATCGGTAAAATGTTGAAAAATCGAAATAGTTATAGTAATTATAATAACTAAAAGGAAAAAAAAACATTATAATCGATCATTTGAACCTGCCACTAGGATTACCTTAAAGATAACGGATTTTTTTAAATTTCGATGATTCCATCGGAAAGAGCAGAAAATGATATACTGCAAACATTGTTGGACCGACAGTTTCCGAGTTATCTAAAGATTAATTAATTTATTTAATTTAAAAAGTTCTTCATTAGCATGATAGAAAAAGTAGTGCACAGTATGTTTACAAACACTATATATAGTAATAAAAAAACGCAGCTTCAGCTCTTGGGCTTTTACATACCTACAAGTGATGGTTGTAATTAGCATTATTGACTTGAGCTTGTGAGTAATGAAGAGGTGAACATAGGGAAAAGTTTATATAAAAAACCCCATATCGACTATCTAAATTTCAATTCAACAGATTTTATTAACATAAAATATATAAACATTACAACAACATTACAATAATTATTAAATATATTGAGCAATGATAAAAGGATGTTTAGGAAAATATTGTTCCAGCCCGGAGGCTTCTACAAATAAAGCTTAAAAAGTATAGGATAGTTCGCTTGAGGGGTAATTGTATTGAATGTAATGAATGTAATTATGTGTAGGGAAAAACGCATGAAAAACCCTATTTCTTGACGAGTGGAAGAAAGAGAATTAGGGGCGATTTGTTGACCACTTGGATAATATGCGAGGATCACCGTTTTTCACCAGATTATCGATTATCTTCATTTTTAATTAATTTAAAGATTTTTATTAACATATATACATAAGTACAGTATTATATTATACAGTAGTCGTTATGACGATGGTAGCGTAGCCGCAGCCCAAAGGCTTTTACATACATATAAGCGATTTTTTGAGTTTTATATAAACTTAAGAGTTGTGGTAGAGGAGGAGAAGGGGGTAGGGAAAATTTTTTTGATAAAAAACCCTATAATCGATTATCTTAAAGTTAATTAATCACTTGCTTAAATAATTTAATAATTTCTGTAAAGAATGGGGGAAATGGGGCTTCATTATATCGTTTTCCAGCGCAAATTTTCCGATCTATCTGATGAAATGATGAAAATTCAAAAAATCCGCCATTTAGACTTTTTCAAATATCAAATTTTTGAATAATTGTTTAAAAAATGATTTGTTAGCAACAAAACGTATTGTTTTTCATGATAATAGATCTCGTTACGCTCCGATTGATGCGAAGATATCAAAAATAAAAGAATTAAATCTCGGAAATTGTGATTTTTTGATTTTTTTTTTTCATAGATATATTTTCTCGAATCACTGGGGCAAAATGTAGACTTTTTTTTATTTTCATGTGTTTTTAACCGGAAATTCAACTGTCTATCCAGTGAAACCATTGTGAATCCTCAGAATTGTCGAATAAGCAAAAAAAATCGGTTTAAAAAAAAAAGAAGGAAAAAAAATGGAATTGTCGAGATTCACAAAACAATAAAACTTCTCGAAAAGTTGTGAGAGAAAAAGAAATTTGTTGAATAAAAAAAATGAAAAAAAAAAGCAATCGAAACGAGGAATCGAAAAAAAAATTTTAATCCAACACAAGGATCATTTTACTCCAATAACTCTTCCGCTCGTGAAAAGTTATTGAGAAAAGTTTTTATAAAAAAACATGAATTCATTGTTTGTCAGTACTTTTGAATTCATTTGAAATTAAAGAATCGAGAGTGAAGTAAAAATTAATCTCATTATACTCAAATTTCCAAATTTTCCATGATTTTTTTTTTTTTAATTAAAAAAAATATAAAAAAATTTTGAAGAAAATTTTTTTTTTTTTTTTTTCAAGATTTCTCATTCGGAAATTCATTTTTAATAGAAGTAGTAAAGATAAAGGCATCGTGCAGTGTAAGATATTTATTAAATTTCTAAAACTAAATTTCATGAACAAATAATGTATAGTAGAAGAAAAAAAACATTATTCATCAAATAATTAAAAAAAATTTTCTCAGAGATAATATTTATGTAATTTCTTTTTTTTTTTTTTTTTTTATTACGGCTTCGAAACCCTATTTGGATCTTTTCAGCCAATATTTATGTATTCATTGAATTTTCAAGTCGAATCGCTTATTTGGGAGTCATTTCTTCGTCTGACATGGTAGCTCGCATTCACACTTCGCTTGAAAATTCCCCTGAAAATAATAATATTGCATTAAAGTTAAATCATCATTAATTGAAAAAACAAGAAAAAAAAAAAAATCACAAAATCTGAAATTTTCATCCACATTATTTAAATTTTATCGACAATTTTGTGAAAAATATATCATTAAACAATGGAGATACGTCCTTTTTATCCCAACATAATTTTTTAGAGCTACGTAATTTCAAGAACTATGAAATCAATAAGTTTTCACAATGTCGCTCTATCTCGCTTAGTTTCCGAAATATTCCCGAAAAAACTGAATAAAATCAATTTGTCCTTAGAATTTGATGACTCCTCAGAATTGTGGATTTTTGGGACGTACAATCGGAAATAAGTTAATTTTTTGTGAAAAAAAAAAAAAATAGTTAACAAGAACTTATAGAAAATGAAATTCTTCAATTTGATTCACTGAGCCTATGATTAATGTAATGAAGAATGAAACAAGCATTAGAAACACACAATCAGTTGAAAACTGAAAGATTGATGCTGTGTTTTACATTTTTTTAAATCTTGAAAAAATAAAAGAAAATGTGAAAATATAGTACTAATTTATCAATTATCGATCAAATTTTATGTTTCTAGGGCATATTTTGTTCCTTATCACATTCTTTAAATACTCAATCAGTTTTGGGACATTCATCTCGTATACGTTCTTATTCACAATTTCATACAAAAATCTACTTTTTTTTGTTAAATAAAAAACATAAATTCAAAAAAAAAAAAATCAGTTTTATTCTAATATATTTGAGATTTTTCAGAATTTTTTGGAATTTTTCTGAAATTTTCATGAAATTTTTATAAAACTTTTCATAAAATTTTTCTGAAATTTTCATGAAATTTTTATCAAACTTTTTATAAAATTTTTCTGAAATTTTTCTGAAATTTTCCTGAAATTTTCCTGAAATTTTTCTGAAATTTTCACGAAATTTTTATAAAATTTTTCTGAAATTTTCCTGAAATTTTCATAAAACTTTTCATAAAATTTTTCTTCAATTTTTTCTGATAATTTCTCAAATTAAACTCCGGCAATCTTCCCTTGCTCACATATATTCCAAAAATCAGTTTTATTCAAATATATTTGAGATTTTTCCGAATTGTTTTTGAAATCCTCAAGCAAATTTCATAACTTACGATTCTCTTCATTGCTTGCTTCCGAAGATTCAGTAACGTTGACCTTCGATAACAGATATTTAGAGTTTTCTTGTAGACCATTTTCTGAAGTTTCTGGATAATATGCTGGATAGTGTGTATGTCTAGTAGCGTTGGACTGACTGAAGACAACAATATTCGAATTGTTGTATTGTGCTGTAAGATTTCCATTACCGGTATCCCTATAAGCTGGATATCTAAACTGTCTAGAATTTGGATAGCTATGCTGACGAGAAGAGTTGTAAGTTTTCGGATGATATGTAAAAGTATGATTTGCTCCGGAGTGATACTGAACTCCATAGTGATCGTCTGTCCTAGTTGGAGCTCCAGTACGACGATAACTTATTCCATAACGACTTGTTCCATGTCTAGTGCTGTTTGCCTTTCTGAATAAATTGAAACGATCGTAGGATGGTCGACGAGAAGGTGCAGATGTGTGACAACCGTCTTGTAAGTGACCACTACGTCTGGTACTGTTTGATGTTCTACAATGAACATGATGTGATGGATTTTCTCCCACAGCATCTGGATGTCTAAATGGGTTTGGACCACGAATAACGGTTATCAGTTTGGAGAAAGGGTTTGATGATGGTGTAGATGTGGTATTTTGAGATACTGAAGATCCAGTTACGGGCGATTCTGTCGAGTCACTTGCATTGATTTGGGCAAATGAGTTTGCTGCTGAGGAAACAAATAATGTTATCTATTAGATATCTTGGGAGATTTTTTTTCTCGTAAATATACTTTGATTCAATTATATCTGCACTGTTAAAGAATTTCTGTCTGAATTTTCCGTGCAAAATCACAGAAATAAACAAGTTATATCTCTACTGAAATTGCAGATACCGTCAATGGCCCAATTAATGCCAGTTTTCATACATTTACGTGATTATTGAACTTATTCGAATTCTCAACTCTAAGTAATTGATAACAGAGGCTAGAAAAAAATTCTGAGGACATCGGACAATCAAAATATCCGATATTTCTCTACTAGATATATTTCTAAAGTTAATTCGTTAAATGTGACCAGCGTTCTCAGCAAAATAAAGCCCTAAAGCTCTTCATGTGGGATTAGAGTGCCTCATCAGTTCAATGTGTGATATTGAGAAAATTTGAGTATTTAATAAATCGAAAATTGGATTGATTGTTGGTAAAATCATTGGACTTTCATATAAATTGACGAATAATTTAAAATAACGACCAGTGATGGAAATTAATTGATGGCAATTATTGGGACCCTCTATGGCAGAAATCGGGCCATGGTGGCATGAATCGGGCCATGGGCAAAATAATTTCAAAAATATAAATTAAATAATTTTTATCATTAATTCAGGAAAATAATTGATGTAAATGATAGTCCAGATCCTGAATTCTTCCGAGGAAAAATCAAATTTGAATTTATGATAAGATATAATTTTTCTATGAAAGATATGTGGCAGAATAGGTCTGTTGATGGCATTAATTGGATCATTGACGGTAATTACGTCATTGGAAAATGAACAAATCATCGATTATCAAAGAATTTCACGCCTGAATATCAATGAAATTTGTAAATTTCAGTTGAATTGTTTCTTGAAAATGTAGAAAAAAATAGGAAAAATTTAAGATAAAAATGAAAATTCAAGTCATTTTAATTCTGAATATTTATGTTCAGTTGAAAATTCAAATGAGGCAACGATTTGGATAAACAGCAATACGTTTGCGATTGAACGATCTAGACTGCATTGTGATTGATGAAAACAAATATGACTTCCAAAGACATTAGTTCGAAAAAATGAAAACAAAGAAAGACACAGGATCAAATTTATTGCTCCGCTAAACTTACAGGCTATTTTCTAAAAAATCAGTTTTTTCCCTAAAAGTGCTTTAAAAAATTGATAATTCTATTTTTCAATCACACAAATCGATGGGGAATGAGCTCACTTTTCATTTGAGATCAATCCCAGAATGCTGCGATCAATTGAACCAGAGATATTCTTGAAGAATCAAAATTTTTCGAAAAATTAGAGTTTTGAAAGAAAAAAAATTCGAAAAATCAATTCTGAAACATAGTTTCAACCAGAAATTTCCAAAACTTTTCAATGGAATCTTTGAAAAAAAAAATTCATCTTTCATCGTTTCATCAGCATCCTTATTTCACCCCATTTCCCATCAATTGTAGAAAATCTCTTGTTTCAATTACTATCCTAAAATTCTGATGAATTTTATGGAAAAAAAATTGAGTACTTACGTGCCCAAACAGCCACAATGGCCAACAAAATGAGTAGTTTTCCCATTTTTTTCTTCAGCAACTTCTTGAGAGTAGTAGTAACTTTTTTTCGAATTATGAAGTGCGTGTTCTACTATTCCAGTATTTATACGAAATACTGTGTCAACAATATTCGAAGACGCAGCTAATTACGACCTTCATAATCATCGTGCTTCTTTTTTATTGGAGGAAAATTTGAGGAAGTTTAAAAATACTGAAAGAAATAATGTTCTACGATTTACACATCAATCATATATTTTTTGAGAGATAAAAACAAGATCATGAGGAAATGAAAACTCACAGCTGTATAAATTTGTTTTCAAGTGTTGTTCATCTTTTTTCTAATATCAAATCTTATAAACGTAGAAATCATAAGGAAATTCAATCATCAAACTAAATGATAAAATTATCAATTAAAAAAAAAAAATTGGTTGTTTAACAGAATATGCGCGCGAAAATGCCCGCAAAATTAAATATCCACCGGAAAATAATCCACTGACAAAATATTTATGGACCAAGAGAAAAATAATTATTAATAAAACCAAAAATTTACCCAATTATGAATGAATTAAATCGATGATTATCCGCAAATATTTTATTTTAAAAAATCTTCACAAAAAAAAAAAAAATTGAATTGCAAATAAGAAAAAATGAATAAAAGGCTTATTTCGAATAAATTTACTGAAATTACAAGTTTCCTTGATATATTCAATTTATTTTTTTTTTTAAACTCTCTCTGAGATCGTTTTCATTTCGCTCTTCCATGCGATCGTTCTCTTCGAGAACTTTCTCCCTCAATTCCTTGGTGGGAACGCTCTTTTCATTTCGTTATCATTTCGTTCTTCCGTATGAACGTTTCGCGCATTCAATTTTTATTTCGCTCCCGTTCTCGAAAAGTTCCTGAGAACGAAGCGGTAAAGAACGATTTTCGATCCGTTCTTCTATTCCGTTCTCGGTTCCTTCTATGAAAGTAATAATGAGAAGATACCTTCACCAAGATAATTAATAATCAATTTGAAAAAATCATTCGAAAATCACTAAAAAAAAAAATTGAATTAAAAAATCATGGATAGAAGGATTATTTCAAATGAATTCAATGACATTACAAGTTTTATTGATATATTTCCTTTTTTTTTTTAATTTTCTTCCATTTTTTCTATTAATGTATTATAATAATGCGTTTATCTATGTATATATATAGATCTTATACATACTAGATATATATATGTATATATATGCATATATATATATATATATATATATATATATTTATATGTATGTGTTCCACATGTGTAATTATTTAATTTTAATTTTTTTTCCTTCTTAATTTTAAATTCAACTTCTTTTTATCTCAACAAAAGAGCAAGTGAGGGGAGGAAGGGGGGAGGGGGGGGGGGGGGATTGAAGATCGAGGGTATAAGTCTGATAGTACAGATTGATTATTTACAAAATACAATTGAATTAATGAAAATTCTAATTTCCCTCTTTTTCTTCCTTTTTTCTTAATCAACGAAAAAATCTATAATAATAATAATGATAATAATAGGAATATTTGCTTATTTACTTATCAATCAATACTACCTCTCTACTGCAGTCATAAGGGAGGAGTAGGGGGGAGGGTAGGAAAAATGAATTTTCGTTTTTTTTTCAAAGATAATTAATGATTTTTAAAAAAATTATGGCAACAATAAATTGCAGCAAAAAAAAATATTTTTGAGATTAAAAAATCAAAATTTCACTCAAAAATACTTTTTTTTTTCTTCTATTTTACTGCAAAATGTCAAGTACAAGTGTAAGCACCCTAAAAATGAAAAATTTGATAAAATTAAAGAAAAAACTTATGAGGGAATTAATTAAATTTTCTTCTTCTAAAAAAAAAAAAACACTTTTTTGCAAATTGAAAAAAAAACACTTTTTTCAAATGAAAAAAAGAACTTTTTTTTGTAATAAAAAAAAACTTCTTTCTAATGAAAAAAAGACTTTTTTCAAATGGAAAAAAAAACTTTTTTTCTAATTAAGAAAAAAAACATTCTTTTTCTCTCCAATTCATTTCGTTTTTCAAGTTGAATAAAATCTGTTTTTTAATTAAAAAAGAAAAAAAAAGAAAACTATTTTTTTTTTTGTGAATACTTAATTTTTCCAGTCTCAATTGTTCCAATACATGAATTACTCAAATACATGAATTTTTAAGAATAAAAACGGATTTATGTCGCATTTTGCTAATAAAATCACCGAGAATTACGAAGAGATTCCATTGAAAAAGTGAATTATTTCATTTTAATGAGTCAATTAGGGGAAATTTAAAAAGAGGCAAAAGTACGAAAAAAAAAGAAAAAAGGCGAATAATGAGATTCGAGGCGAAAAAAGAAATGTGGTAAAATCAATTACATTAGAGTCTAATAAAAAAAAAAATTACATTAGAGTGGAAATTTCCGTCTGTAAACATAATAAAAAAGAGAAGAAAAAAAGTGCTACTTCATTACATTTTCAGATGAATGGAAAACACATTTCTTGTTTTTTTTTCTCTGGAAATTGCCTTTTTTTCGAGGAAGCTCAAGTGCCACAAAGAGTTTGTTTATAGTTTTTTTCGCCTCATCGAAAATTTTTTTCTCGAAGCAATTCAATAAAACCTTTTTCTCATTACTTCACGCCTTTTTTTTCCACAGTTAATCATTGAAGTGGAAAAAGAAATAATCCACTTATTTCACGTGATAACACAATTTTTTTCTATGCATTTCAATTATCAATTAATATTACAGCAATAACTAAACAAAAAAATCCAACAAAATTCGAGGAAAAATCAACATTTTTTTGATGAAATTTGATGAGTTTAGAGAAAGTAAATGAGCATTTTCAAAAGGATCTCGGAAAATATTGGAGTTAGGGGAAAATGTCAGAATACCTTTTTTGTAGAGAATTTTAGGGGCTACAAAAAAGGTTTCTTGACATTTTGCTCTAAATTCAACGGTTTTCGAGATACTTTCAGGAGAATTTGAGAAAATATTTTTTTCGATAATTTGATAACTAGAAATTTTTCATTTTAGTTTCATTAGGGGAAGGTGGGGTAATATGGACACTCCAGGTGAACGGCTCAAAATTGGAGATTATTGATGATTTCATTGAAAAGCTGAGGAAATTTTCGTCGGTAAATATGTGTTAAAATTTTTTTTCTCAATTTTTGGAAAAAGTAACTTTTTCGACCAAGTTTTGAAGGGGTTTGCCTTCTGAAAATCGAAAAAATTCACTTTTTCGGCGATATCTCCGGTTCTGTTGGTCGTAGCTACCTGGGGTTCATCTCAAATAAAAGGTGAGCTCATTTCTCATCGATTTATGTGGTTCAAATTTTTTTAAAATCAATCTTTCAAATATTTATAGGTCATTTTCTGAAAATCAGGTTTTTGCCCTATAAGTACTTGAAAAAATGGATATTTTTCCTTTGAAATGCCATAAATCGATAGGAAATGAGCTCACCTTTCATTTAAGATTAACCCTAGATCGCTACGATCAATAGAACCAGAGATATTCTCGAAAATCTGAAATTT
This sequence comes from Aleiodes alternator, assembly GCA_963921955.1. Lineage (NCBI taxonomy): Eukaryota > Metazoa > Arthropoda > Insecta > Hymenoptera > Braconidae > Aleiodes > Aleiodes alternator. The sequence goes on along the minus strand of OY998105.1, from coordinate 3,765,080 downwards.
TTCAAAAAACAGAAGAGTTTCACCTTCAAATCTCCCGCAAAAAATGAAATTTTTGAAGAATTCCAAAAAATAACTTATGACATATGATTTTCATGGAAAATTTCCTCATCTTTCCAATGGAAACATCAGAAAAAACTTAATTCCAATATTTCCATCGATTTCTCCCTTAAAATTTCATTATTTTTTCATTTTTCCTTTATCGAAAATTATCTCGAAAACCGTTAGATTTATGCGAAAATATCAGGATACCTTTTTTTTGTGAAATTCAATTTCCCACAAAAAAGGTCTCCTGATAAATTCACGTAAATCCATTACTTTCCACGATATTTACAAAATCATCCAATCGAAAAATTGTTTTCCTTTCATTACTCTTCACAATTCGATTTTATCGTTTCTCGTGAATATCCCCCGGAATTACTGGGATTTGAGGGGCAAAAAAAATGTCAGACCTTTTTTTTGTGGCCCATGAAATTTCCTCGCAAAGAAACGTATATCGTGATGAATTCACGTAAATCCAAATAGCTATTTACAAAATCATGAAAAAAAAAACTGTTTTTTTTTTCTCTTTCTATTATCCACGTAATTTGATTTTATCGTTTTTCCAGAATATCTCAGGAGCGAATGAGTTTAGGAAAAAATATCAAGAGACCTTTTTTGTAGTCCATGAAATTTCCCACAAAAAAGGTATCCTTATAAATTCTCGAAATCCCGATCATTCCCAAGATATCAATAAAAAGAAGTCAAAATTTTCTTATACTCATTTTTTTTTCTTCGGTCGACTTATCGAAAAAAATCATAATAATAATAGTAATAATTAGGGGGAAAAAAGTGCATTGAATCAACGTCCTGCAGCCTCATCCCTCTACACCCCTCTCCCCTCCCTCCCCCCATCAACCCCCTGAAAATCCAATAATTGTGAAATCGATGCAAAAATTTCATAAATTTCAACGAGTTCTCCTGTTAATCATCAATGTTATTAACTGATACCAAAGATATTTCGGAGACTAAGCGAGATAGAGCATTGTCATAAAAACGTTTTTTGTAGAGAATTTGAAGAGCTACAAAAAAGGTCTCCACAAAATTTTTCCCATCTTCCTTATTTTCTGAGATATTTCCGAAAAACCCATGAAGAATTCACTTATTTCTAATAAAAACGAGAAAAAAAAGCAAAAAAAAAAGATAAAAATAATAACAATAATCTGAACAATTAATGTCACAATTTCTTTATTACACATTAATAATAAACAGCTGCAGAACGTGACAATGTTGTTGTTTTTTTTTTTTTTTTCTTCACGTTGAACAATTACACAGATAACGAGAGAGAAAGAAAAATTTGTAATTTTTTTTGTAAAACGAAAGAAAATTCGAAAAAAAAATAATAATAATTCTTTAAATCTGTATGAAGACAATATTTTCAATTTTTTTCGTTTTTTTTTTCCTTTCTTTATGTATAATTAATCGTCGATTTTACACTAATTGCGTCATACATTTAACTAACGATGAGAAATGAATGAAAATTAAAAAAATATAATATGCAAAAGAGAGAGAGAGAGAGAGAGAAAACAAAAAGAAGAAAAAAAAAACGATTTTACATGAAAAAAATGTTATGAATTATTTTTTTAGTTAATGAAATAAAAAAGAAAAAATATATATGTTCATTTTTCCTTTTTTTTTTTCTTTATATAATACAAATTCAACGGAAATTATTTCCTTTGAAAGTTCCTCATTTTCTTTTTTTCATTCATAATTAATTAATTACGTTTAATGTTATTTTCCATCAGAAAATATTAACATTTTTCTTCTTTTTTTTTTGTTCTTCTGTTTCTTTTTTTTTTCATTTAAATAAAGTATGACACGATTTATATCATTGGATTACAATTTTCCTCGTCAATTAACATCACGAGGATATACAAAAAACATAATTACTACAAAAAAAAAAGTTTAAAAAAAAAAAAAAAGAAGTTTTTTTTTTTACCTACTTAATTAATTTCCTTTAGATTGTAAAATTGCAGCCTAATTAATAATTCTACTAGGCGCAATTGTGAATTACTTCATTTTTTTTTTTTTCAAATTTGCAATGCAATTAATTATTTTCGTGGTTTCTCCCTTCATTTTTTAAATAATTTTCTTCCTCAACACTCAATTATTCATATTGATTTCGATTAATTTCGATCGAAAAAAAAAAAAAAATCCATCGAAGATTTTTTTTTTCAACCGTTTTTTCCTTTTTTTCAATTATAAATTTACATTATCGCTAAAGTAATTATGGTAAAAAAATTGAATTACCTTAGAAACTCGAGATTACATGTGTTTTTTTTTTTTCATTATAATTAATTCATCGATTTATAATTTCAATGTCTTAATTAATTTTTTTTTTCTTTTTAACTTTACGTTTTTTCTGCAATTTCCGGTAATTGCTCGCAATTGTGCAAATCAATTGTTTTCACTGGTATACAAACCCGCTTTTACAATTGTAAAATCGCTTGTACAGTTAGTTTAATTCTAAAAAAATCATTTTTCCTTTTCTTTTTTTTTTTTTTTCATTAATTTTAATTTTTTTATAATTAAATTATTCTGTCTTATTATGCACTTCGCCCTTGGGCAGTTTAGGACCATCACAATTTTTTTTTTTTTTTTTTCACGAAAAGGAAACATTATTTTATAAGAAAGAAGTTTTTTTTTTTTAAATAATCGCTTGTCATCTTTAATTAATTACTTTTTTTCTCTTTTTTTTATGAATTAAATATTGCAAAATGATTAATAACAGACACGAAACGGATGCCTGGCGAATAATTCCTTCAGTCCTTTTTTTTTACTAATTTGTCCATTTTTTTACACTTTTTGGCAGTGTATTTTTTTTTCATTCCCTTTTTTTTTTGTTAAATATTTTTTCTTTCAATGTCGTGGATTTTTTTGATTATCTTGTTCACGAGAGTATTGAGCCTAAAGTCGAGAATTCGAAGAAATTGAGATTATTACAATTAATTGAGAAAAAAAATGGGAAGAAAGTGCGAAAACACTTTTTGCCTCAGTTTTTTTCCTGAAAAATTCAAATTTTTTATTTATTTTTTTTTCAAATTTTCCCGCGAATTCTCTTGAGTGGCTTTTTTAATTCAATAATTTGGGACGAGGGCAAGTGTTTTTCTTAGACGTAAATTAATGCTCATGTGATGATGAAAAAAAACTAATGAAATTAATTAACAAATGAAACTATCGAACTTTAATAAAATAATGATAATTACGCATTTTTTTTTTCATTTTTTTTTTCCTTTTACTTTTAATAATAACGAATATTTTTAATTTTTTTTTTTCTTCAATGTCATTTTTCGAGTTAAAAGCAGAATTGGTTAAAATCGCAACTTTAATTCGCAATTAACGAAAAGGGAGAGGGCGAATACGACTCCGTTTAGTTTACGTTTATTTGATTGTGTGTGTTTTTTTTTTTCGAGATTAATATTTTATTAATTTCTTCTTTTATTTTAAATGATTTAAGTTAATTCCTAGTTGACCATGAGTGTGTGTGACTCCATAGGTGCTGCACTGTCGTAAAGTGTGTCAGTGTCTTGGGTCGGTTCACCCTGGAGTTGGCACTGATTACTCAATGTTCCAGCACCGCAGTCGCAGAAGAATCTGCAAGAAAAAAAAAATTTAATCAATAAATGAGAGCGATGATAAAATGAGAAAAAAACATTTGAAAAAATTTGGATAAGAAAATAACTAAATTCTTATAGAAAAAAAAAAAATTCGCGGGCATTTTTTCCAACCAGTAAATAAAAAGATAATTGAATAAAAAATACTTTCCACAATATTTTCGATTTTTTTTCAAATAACTCAATTATTATAGAAAAATATTTGAACAATTCACGCCATCATTTCTTGAATTTTCTCCACGTGCATATTTCTTTCAAATCAATAAATAAAAGTGATAATAGAATAAGAAAACACTTTCGAAATCTTTTTTTTTAATAACTGAATTATTCAAAAAAAAAATATTCAAAAATTGGTGCCTATAGTTTTTTGAATTTTCTAAACGAAATTATTATAGGGGAGAGTGGGGCAAAATGGACAATGTTATGGAACGGTTAGAGATGGATTGTTTTTGATGATTCTATTGAAAAGCTGAGAAAATTTTAGCCGAAAAACAAGTCTTAGATGTATTTTTTTTCATTTTTTTGAAAATTCGATATTTTTCGGCATTTTTGAAGGGTAAGAGCCTTTCCTTTTTCGAAAATCTTCAGTTTTTTGCAAATATCTCCGGTTCTATCGGTCATAGCAATTCGGGGTTAGTCCTAAATAAAAGGTGAGCTCATTTTCCATCGATTTATGGGGTTTTTAATTAAAAAATATCAATTTTTGGGATAGTTATAGGCCAAAAACTGTTTCACAAAACTGTTTCACAAAAATCCCCATAAATAATTGAAAAATCGATATTTTTGAATTGAAAACCCTATGAATCGATGGCAAATGATCTCACCTTTCACCTCCCATTGGAATTTTTATGCTACGACAGATAGAACCGAAGATATTCTCAAAAAAGTGAAAATTTTCAAAAAAAGGAAGGATCTTACCCCTCTAAACTGCTCCCAAAAGTCAAAATTGCGAAAAATTCAAAAAAATCAATGCCAGCACTTGTTTCCCACCCGAAATTTCCTCAGCTTTCCAATGGAATCATTAAAAACAATCTACAGCCAATATTTCTATTGATTTCAAAAGTTTTTCATAATATTTGCCTGAAAATTCAGATATGTCCATTTTACCCCTGATGTCCATTTTGCCCCACCTTCCCCTAAAAATGAATATTTAAAAGATTCGCACCTATAGTTTCTTGAATTTTCTACAAATGCATATTTCCTTTAAATAAAAAAATAAAAATGATAATGAAATGAGAATGAATCCGTAATTTTTTTGAATTTCTTTTAAAAAAGCGAATTTCATTTTAGCAAAATGATTAATTTTAAAAGAAAAAAAAATTGGTAATCAAAATAACTGAAATAAAGTCTAAAATCCAAAGAAAAAAAGAGAAAATTATCTCCCAAAGAAATTTATCATTCCCCTTTTTTCGTTCGACATCAAACCAGAAATTTTCCCATCTCCAGAGGTCATTGCCCCCTCTTTCCCCCACTCCTCAGCCTCCCGAGATGTTCACGGAAATGGGAGAAAAAAAATTTTGACGCTATATCATAGCCATAATTTCCAATTCCCTTTAATCTCCCCTATTTTTAATTTTTTTTTTTTAACACGATTCATTAAATTATTCACTTGAATTGTTGTTAAATTACCTGTCGTGCCTAATGAACTCAACATCGTGTCCAGCATGACACGTCCTTATACAATTAACACATATTGCATTTCTGTCAGTAGTGTTGCATGTTTGACAGCGATAAAAATCGTGCATAGGAAAAGACGTGTATGATGATATTTTGTACAGGCATTGTCCATTCTCGACAGCTTTTTCCACAGCATCTTGATTTTGGAATATTTTATTATCTGTAAAGAAAAAAAAAGAGAAATTTTAAATCAATTAATTTGTTTGATATCAAGATATTTAGGGGAAGGTGGGGTAAAATGGGCATTTGGATTGAGCAGTTCGAAATAGACTTTTTCTGACGATTTCCTTGGAAAGCTGAGAAAATTTTGGATGGAAAACACATGGGTTAAATTTTTTTTCGCAATTTTTTGAAAATTTTACGTTTTTGGCCAAGTTTTGAAGGAGTTTCCCTTTTGAAAATCGAAAAAATTCACTTTTTCAGCGATATCTCCGGTTCTGTTGGTCGCAGCGACCTGGGATTCATCTCAAATGAAAGGTAAGCTCATTTCTCATCGATTTATGTGGTTCAATTTTTTTTTAAATCAATTTTTCAAATATTTATAGGTAATTTCCTGAAAATTAGATTTTTGCCCTATAAGTACTTGAAGAAATTGATATTTTTCCTTTCAAAGCCCATAAATCGATGGGAAATTAGCTCACCTTTCATTCAAGATTAACCCCAGATCGCTACGACCAATAGAATTCGAGATATTTTTGAAAACCTGAAATTTTTCCAAAACAGAAGGTTTTCACCTTCAAATCTCCCGCAAAAAATGGAATTTTTGAGAAATTCAAAGAAATAACTTCTAACATATGATTTTCATGGAAAATTTCGTCAGCATTCCAATGGAATCATCAGGAAAAACCTATCTTCAATAGTTACCTCAATTTTCCATAATTCCCATTTCAGGAAAAATCTCAACCAAAATGAACCGATCAATCTAAATGCTTCGATATTTTTTTTAATCATGAAGAAAATCCCCCAAAAATTTGAAAAAATTCACAAACAATCTTCAAATATCATTCCATCCTCTCAAATTTTTTCAGATTTTTCCAGAAACTCCTTCACTCCAAAAAAAATCCCAAATCACCTTATCAATCGAGATATATCCATTTTACTCCAATTTCCCCCATAAAATCCCAAAAATACCCCCCCCCCCCCCCTCCTTTTCACCCCTATCGCACCCATATTGAGAAAAAAACAAAAAAAATCAGTTTTATTTCAATATTTAAGATTTTTTTTAATTTTCGAAATCATTTTCAAAAAATTTCGAATTTTTTTTTTCGGAATCTTGTATCGAAATTTCCTCAAATAAAATATTACATTCTCCCAAATCACCTTATCAACAGAGATATATCCATTTTGCCCCTCCACTTTCCCCCATAAAACCCCAAAAATACCCCCCCCCCCCCTGTTCTACCCCTATTGCACCCATATAAAATGAAAAAAAATCTAATTTATTTCAATAATTACGATTTTTCCAAATTTTCAAAATCATTTTTTTCAAAAAACTTCGATTTTCTTGTTCGAAATCTTTTTTAAAATTTCCTCAAATAAAAAATCATACAAAACATTAATATCACCCCCCCCCCCCCCCCCCACCCTCCTCGCCCCTATGACAAAATATGAAAAAAAAAAGTTACCTCTAGACGTAGGTTTGACTCCAGTAGCCAGACACAATCCACCAAATCGATTATTAAAAATCTGATTGAACTCAAGTGTAGCAGTTGCATTATTCGTAATTTCCACACCAGCAGCAAGTCCATCAAATATACGATTTCTCCTCAGTACTGGATAGCTCTGTGTAGATATGAGTACACCAGCTTGTGCATTTCTGAATATATCATTCTCCTCAAGTACCCCTTTGCCCCCATTAAATATACAAATACCCCCATCTCTTCCATCAAAAATTTTATTTCTCTTTAACGTTGGATTACTATCAGTTTTAATCCAAACACCAGCCATAGCATTGTCAAATATTTCATTTTGTTCTAATAGCCCAAGTCCACTGTTATAAACAAGTACACCACCATTCTGACCACCCCAAATTTTGTTACCCCTAATAACAGGATTGCTGCCAGTTCTAATTTGAACACCCGAATAAAGATGATTAAATATATCATTGTCCTCTAATTTACCATGACCATTGTCATAAAAATAGACACCAACTTGTTTGCCACTGTGTATTCTATTTCTCCTTAATATTGGTGTAGATCCAGTTGTTATCCAAACACCAGCAAGTGTATTAGCATAAACCTCATTTTCTTCAATTAAACCTTGACCCTTTTCATGTACATAGATTCCACCATGCTGGCCATGATGTATCTTGTTGTGTCGAACAATTGGATCAGAATTTGTTCTAATTTGTATTCCAGCAAGTGCATTACCATATATATTGTTGTGTTCAATGAGCCCTCTGCCCTCACCAAATATATAAACACCCCCCTGATGACCATTGTATATCTCATTTCTCCTGATTGTTGGATTTGAATTTGATGTTATCCAAACACCAGCAAAATTATTCGAATGTATCTTGTTGTCAATGAATTGTCCAAGACCATTTTCATGAACATAAATACCACCAGTCTGACCATGATGTATTTCACACTGAACAACAGTTGGATTTGCCCCAGCTTTCACCTCAAAACCAGCTATACGATTGTTGTGTATGTCATTAGCTTCAAAGTATCCTAGACCATTGTCAAATGTAAAAATACCAACATCACGACCATGATGTATGTGATTGCGTCTCATTATGGGATTAGCATAGTTTTTTACCCATATACCAGCAAGTGCATTTCTTGAGATCTCGTTGTCCTCGTAGGTACCTTGGGCATAATCAGTAACGTATAAACCGACATTTTCGCAGTCAGATATATCACAATTTTTGATTATTGGATTTGCACCACCACCGGAAACACATACAGCAGCACCTACTACACTTGTACTTCTTATTATACAGTGATCTATTGTTGGTGAACAATTTTCGCCTATTTCGAGGCAATAGTGCTTGTGATGTGGCACTGTTGATGTGACTTCTGGGGTAAATTTTAGGGTCAAATGGCCGGCATAAGCGCGTTTTGCACCTTCTACAAACATCATTGTTGACTCACTTTCACGCTCGAGAATTACGGATTCTGCTACGTTGCCGGATGATGAGCCTATTATTGCTACGTCCGAGTCTATTACGAGAAATTCACCACGATAAGTACCGGCATGAAGGAAGATTATGTGCTGGGTTTGAATTTCTGGTGGGTCACTTGGTGTTTGACACTGAATTGTTGAACTTGTTGGGGAGGATATTGTTGCAGTTGATGGTTGTGGAGTGGTAGATTGGGACTGGGAGGCAGTGGCTTGAGATGATGGAGATGAACTACTTCTGTACTCGTCGACGTAGTCCAGGGCACCTTGGATTGTATTGAAGTAGGGGAGATTTCGGCCCTTGAATTTTAGGTCCTGATAGCCTGGACGTACGTGAACACCTCTGTATAATTGACGAAATGACTCTTTCCACGGGTTTGAATAGTCTGATTCGTCTGGGGAGATGAATTCAAATTTACAGGGAGATGGGTTGAACAGGGGAAGGTCGTATTGGTAGACTTGTTGGTAAAGGGATTTCCATAGTTCTGTGTCGTTTGCTATTGCCTGGAAGCGTTTGCATACTTGGGACATACGGCACAAATCAATTTCTAAGAAGTAGTTGAAGATCGTTAGGAGAACCTCGTCGGGCAGCTCGTAGAGAAGATAGTGGGCTGCTGTATTTGTGTTTGTACCTGTAAAAGTAGAATTGATTGATTTTATTTTAAATTTTTTTGTAATAAAATATTGGGAAAAAATTGTTTTTTAAGAGTATTTAAAAGGCGGTTGGTTTCATTAAAAATTCTCAGGACATGTTTTTTGAAGAGAATTTAATGTGCTACAAAAAAGGTGTCCTGGATTTTTTTGATTGAGCGTATAATCTCTTAGATATTAACGAAATAAGATAAATAAAGTTAAATAATTTAAAAAATTCTAAAAAAAACTCTAAAATATTCGAATTATTAGTATTTTGTGAATATCTTCGAAGCAAGTGGGTTGAGGGGAAAATGTCAAGATACCTTTTTTGTAGGCAATTAAGTTCTCTACAAAAAAGGTATCTTGATATTTTTTCCTAAACCCACGTGTTTAGCCATGCGAGTCTAGTTTTCAAGCTAGATTGAAATAACATGATTTGAAAATTGATAATTACCATCAGTTGACATTGAACATGTTCGCCTTGGTCGTTTACGTGCTGGCAGAGTGAATGAACCAAGTGCAGCAGCAATACTACTACCACCCTGTGGTGGCAATGCTGAACTTGTACCTGGTGCTGGATCTGGATGTGGTGGACTCTTACGTCTCAAGTCATATGGTGATGAGTGTGAGTGACTTGGTGATGGTGATGGTGCTGCTACACCAGATACACTTGGTGATGTACCACGTGCACCACCAGCTCCACCACCACCTGGTGGTATTTGATTTGATGCTGGACAGAGAAGATCGCATGGTTCTGCTGTAAAATTATTGAAAATTTTTTCAATAATTAAATCCCTTTTAATTAAAAAAAAATCAATTCCCCTCAATTTTTCAATTGCTTTTTTTTTCAATATCCCAGGGGTTTGAGGGGTAAAATTTGAATTGAATTGAAGAGTTTTCTCTTTAATGAACCATTCCCATGTTTTTTGAATAGTTGCACTTTTTTTTACGAATTTCTAAAAAAAAATTAAAAAAGGAAATTTTTGTTTTAGATAAATTGATTTTTTTTGTCATCAGTTTTTCTAAAGAGCACGAGGAAACTAAGCGAGATAGAGCAATATTGGTGGAATTCTTTTTTATAGAAAATTTTGAGAGCTACAAAAAAATATTGATGTAAAATTGCTCTATCTCGTTTAGTTTCCGAGTGCACTTTAAAAAACTGATGATTGATTTTAGAAAATTGTTTTTTTTGGACAATTCAGGATTTTTCATCAGTTTTTTAAAGAGCACGTGGAAACTGAGCGAGATAGAGCAATTTCACAGAAATACTTTTTTGTAGAGAATTTCAAGACCTACAAAAAAGGATTCTTCCAAAATCGCTCTATCTCGCTTATCTTCCGAGATATCTTCAAAAAAAACCAGAGAAACAAAAATAAATGTTTCCAAAAATCTGCCAAATTTTCTTCAAAAAATCCCCAAAAATCCCTGAAATTAACATTTTTTAACAAAAAAAACGACGTTTAACGCTTTAACCGACAGAGCCCCGACTTCACAGATCGCCATGATCGCCATAGTCGGGCGTTTTTAGGCCATTCACAACTACATTCCAATTAATGCCCCCAAGTTCTCCATGAATGCCCTAAAAAAAAAAAATCCCTTCCTGAAGCTAAAAAAAAAAGTGAAGCACACACACAGCCTTGAAGCAATTTAAAGAGAAAAGATCACTCTCTCTCTTTCTTTCTCTTTCTCTCGTGAGGTCGTAGGTCAACGGACAAAGGACGGATGTGTGTGAAAAGGGATAAAGGACGATGATCCCAGGTTTCCCAAAAAAAAAAAAAAAAAAAAAGTGCAGAACTCCAGGAACTCATGAAAAAAAAAATAAAACATTTCATGAAAAAGAACGAAAAAAATATTAAAAAATTCAAATAAAATATTGAGACTTGTGTGTCTGTGTGCACAGAAATATATATACATATATATATGTATATATGTATACACATCCATACTTTTAAAATATGATTTTTCGACTTTTTAGATAATTTTAAGTGATTTGCAACAGAAAAATCAAAATCAAAAATTCTTGCGTTTGTTTCGCTTCCATTTGAAAGCAAAAAAAAAGGCCAGAAGATGTTCTTACCGGAAGATGTTCTCGATGGAAGTGGAATTCTGTTGGTTATCTTTCTTCTTGATCGTCTGACGTAGCTCCTCGATGCGCTGAATGGTGCACTCGGCATTTTTCACCTCAAAAAATCCTCTTTTATTGTGCAAAAAATCCACAAAATTAACCAAAAGACCCCGAAATTTCTTGTTTCTTCAATTTCAAAAGAATAAACGCGTTAAAATCACAAAAACCCGCGGAAATTCAAACGAAAACATGAGCGTAAATCCCCGAAAAACCCAATTTTTCCACAAATTTAATTCAATTTTCCTGGGTTTTTATTTGAAAAAAAAAAAAATAATAAAGAAAATCCAATAATTTTTCTTCAAAAACTTAAAAGACTAAACAATGGCGAACACTTGCACCCAACACTGGCGGCCATTTTCTCGTTGACAGTACTCTCGATGGCTATATAGTGTCTCTTGCTCCAAAGCCAAACGGTTTTTTTTTTTTTTCAATTCAAACAGGAAAAAAACTTGAAATTAACGAAAAAAAAATTTTTTAGCACTTAAAATATTTTTCGAATTTTTAATTTTTTTTTCGAATTTAACGGAATTTTTTAACGAATTTTTGGAGTCGAAAAAGTGAGAGAGAGAGGGGTAGACTCGATGAAACTTCACTTCAGAGCCTGCGCCCCTCCTGTGCCCCCTCTTTGTGTGTTTCGTGGAAAAATTCTTTTAATTTTAGTTATTTTTTTTCAATTTTTAGTTTTTCTTTTTCGGAGTTTTTTTTTTTTAGTGAAAAGGAAAAAAAATACGCAGGCGCCACTTGCACTTCTTTTTTTCCCCAATTTTTTTTTTTTTTTTGTGATTTTTCCAGAGGTTTTTTTCTTTTTTTTTTACTGGAGTTTTGAGGAACGTAAGGGGAAAAATGAGGCGACAGAAAATGAGTCGATCGTCTCCCGAGTCGTACAATTTTTCGGGATTATTCGTAACTCCATTGATAGAATTTTCACGCGTTTTTTTTTTTTATTTTTTTTTTAATGATGAACACACACACACACACAAAACGCGGCGAGGAGGAGAACTGCACGACTGAACGGACGACTCGTTTGGGGTTCTATCCCCTACAAAAAGAGGGGGGGAGGCCCTCCCCTCCTTCGCCGCTCCCCCCCTTCGCCGTTCATTCGTATACAGGGTCACCAACTGTTGAAAATAGTTTGCGCGGGAATTTTTGAATTTAAAATTGAGATTCTCAATGAAAATTGGAAATTGCGATTTTTTTTCTTTGAGGAAAGGGATCTTTCAAATGGGGGGAGATAGGGGAAAATGTGAGGAGACACTTTTTATGGGAAATTTTGTGGGCTACAAAAAAGGGCTGATGATAATTTTATGTAAGTTTAATGGTTGAGGAGATAATTGGGATTTAATGGATAAAGACGGGAATTGAGGGTTCTTGGTGAATTTAAAAAGAAATTTCGGTCACTCGAATCTTTGATAAAGAGGATCTCCAAAACTATTGAGTTTATGGGAAAAAGCGAAGAGACCTTTTTTTTTGAAAATCGAATTCTCTACAAAAAAGGTCTCTTGCAAAATTCTTCTCAACTCATTATTTTCCGTAATATTCACGAAATATTAAAAAAAAATTTCTAATTTTCTAATTAAAATTCATAAAAATTAATTTGAAAAATCATATAATTATAAAATTGATTAATTTTTGGTTTTTCAACGTCAATTTTCATATTTCAACATTAATTTAATTTTTTTTATGCAGTTGGTAGGAGTGTTATTCAATGAATGGAAGGAATTTTTCACTCGACCAATCAAAAACATTCATTTTATTTTTATTTTGAGAACAGTATGGTATTGGAATGGAGTACAGTGATAAAAAGGAAAATTTTAACTGCATTTACGCGATTTTATCGTGTCTAATATTATCGATTACATATGTAGCAAGTCTCTATGTTTGGAATTCTGCGCATACAAGGTAATTACGTATTTTAATTAATTTTAATGAGTAATTGTAGTTTTTTAGAGTAGCAGGGTTTGCCTGAGCGGTTTTGGAGTGGCGAATGGCGTCAATGGACACACCGGGTGACCTCTCGGGTCATGGCGGGAAAATTTGAAAAAATTTCTTCTTTAAAAACATGAAAAAGTCACTTTTTTTGCATAATTCAATTGAATATTCAATTTTCAAATCTGTTTTTCAAAGCGCACGAGGAAACTAAGCGAGATAGAGCGATTTCGCAGAAATACTTTTTTGTAAAGAATTTCGAGAGCTACAAGAAAGAATTCGGGTAAAATCGCTCTATCTCGCTTAGTTTCCGAGTGCACTTTAAAAAACTGATGATAGCGTGACATTGATTTTTTTACCTATTTCATGTTCTCGCATCAGTTTTTCAAGGGGCACGAGGAAACTAAGCGAGATAGAGCAATTTTGTACGAATACTTTTTTGTAGCTCTTAAAATTCTCTTTAAAACAGAGTGAAGCCAAAATCGGTTTATCTCACTTACTTGCCACTTAAAGTTACTTTTCTTTGCATAATTTAGTTAAATTTTTTGTTGATTAAATATTCAATTTTTCAATGTTTTAATCATTTTTTTTGCTTTTATGATTCAGGGAACATCCCAGCACGATTAAAAAAAGGTTCTTCAGCGTCTTCGTCATGACAATCATCTCACCAGCATCTCTGTACTTCGGAATGGACAGCAGAGTTTTCCAAAAGGTGAAAAATTCATTTTTTCCCAATTTTTTTTCATGATTTCAAGGTTTGAATCTGTTTTTTCAGAATATCCCCCAAACTATTGGGTTTAGAGGAAAATATTAAGATACCTTTTTTGTAGAAAATTTGATTTTGAATGAGAATGATCTCTTGATATTTTCTTCTAAATCTAATGGTGGCTGAGTGCGTTTAAGAATAAACGAAAAAATTCGTTGTTTCACTGATAAATCTCTCTTTTCAGGCAACAATTTGGGAACTTCTTGGTTTGAGATGGTCTGGTTTACTTCAGGCTGTAATTATCCCCTTATTTCTCACGATGGTGTTGTTCCTGGGACCTCTGAGCATGCAGGGACTCAATGGATTCTGGCGATTGTACGCTGGTCAGTATGCCTGTACGTATGTACAATTTTTTGTCTTTTTTGTGACAAAAAATAGTTACTTCAATATTTGAGATTTTTGAGAATTTTAAAAATAATTTTGAAAATTTTCTCGAGATTTTTTCCATGATTTGCAAAATGTTCCATGTTTTTTAAACTAATTTATTCCTTGAAATCAAAAAAAGAAACTCTAAAAATTTCAGGATTCTGTTATTTTTTAATCTCAAATTTCGTGGAAAAATCCATTTCAAGTGAAAAGAAAAGGGAAAATTGAAGAGCAACTGTTGATTTTCTTTTGTTGCAGAACCAGTGTACTGGCTGGGAAGTGCTAAAACTTTGATCTGGTGGAGAAATCAAGTCGTTGCACCTTTCAGCGAAGAATGGACATTCAGAGCCTGCATGCTACCACTTCTTCTGCAGTGTTTCAGTCCAACTACTGCTATTTTCGTCTGTCCTTTATTTTTCGGGGTCGCACACTTTCATCACGTCGTTGAGAGAACGAAAATGGGGATGAATTTGAAAAATGCGATTGTTATATCTTGTAAGAAATTTTTTTTTAATTTTTTAGAGGAGGAATTTCATGAAAAAAGGGGATTCTGAGGGAAAAAATTGAGATAGAGTTTTTTTGATGGTTCTATTGAAAAGCTAAGGAAATTATCGATGGAAAACACGTGTCGCAATTTATTTTTCGGAACTTTTTCGAAAATTCGAAATTTTTAAATATCGAAAATTCGATTTTTTTTAGAAATTCACTTTTTTTTTTTTTAATTTCGGGTTCTATTGGTCGTAAGGTGAAAATGTCGAATGGAGGTGAAAGTTGAGATCATTTGCCATCGATCCATACAATTTTGAAATGAAAAATATCGAATTTTCATTCTAAAAAAATTAAGAATTTGAAAAACCAAAATTTCGAAAATTAGTTTTTGCACTTTAAATTCCTCAGAAAACGATATTTTATCTGTCAAAACAGCATTGATGGATGGCAAATCTTCTCACCTTTCACCTGCATTTGAAATTTTCAAGCTACGACCAATAGAACCGCAGATATCCTCATAAAACTAAAAATTTTCATGGAATCTACGAGTAAATTTCTTTAATTTCGCCCCAAAAACTAGAATTTTCAAAAAATCCCAAAAAATTCACATGTTTTCCACGTGAATTCTCCTCAGCTTTCCAATGAAATAGTCGAACAAAATCTATCTTCAATCCGTTTACCTCAAAATCTTCATTTTTACTCAATTTTTGGAATTTCCACAGGTTTTCAGTTCTCTTACACAACTTTATTCGGAGCATATGCAGCATTTTTATTCGCAAAAACAGGTAATGCCCTCTGAAATTCTCATTTTATCCCCGCCTCTCCTTTTTCCTATTTAAATTCTCATTTCTAAAGTTTTTTTCATCGATAATTCAAATTTTTCTGATTTTTTAAATCAAAAATATCCATTTTCCTAATTTTTGCAATCAGAAATTCTAATTTTTTAAGTTTTTCTTCGAAAAAATTCTTATTTTTCAAAAATTTTCATAAAAAATTCTCATTTCATTCGAATAATTTCAGGTCATTTCGTTGCACCTTTTGCTGCTCATTCGTTCTGCAATCACATGGGCTTTCCAGATCTCTCTGAAGTGATTGCATACAAGGATCCTCTGAAACGAGCTGGACTACTCAGTCTATTTGTTGTTGGCTTAATTGCTTGGTGTTTTTTATTAACGCCGTTGACTAATCCAAATTTTTTCAACAACAATCTCTTCTGGCAGAAACATTTTTTGTAACGAAGCATTGGTATTTTTTTTTCTTGTATTATCGAACTGATATTGAAATTATCGAGTGAGGTTGAATTTTGTTGTGAATTAATTAGTTCATTAATTCATTAATAATTAGGGGAATGTGGGGTAAAACGGACAAACGTGTTAGTTTTGGTATTTCATGCACTGGGAATTGGGGGAAATTGATGGAAATATTGGAGATAGTTTTTTTCTGATGATTCCATTGAAAAGCTGAGGAAATTTCCCATGAAAACATATGTCGGAAGTTATTTTTTTGAATTTTTCAAAAATTCCATTTTTTTGCGGGAGATTTGAAGGTGAAAACCTTCTTTTCTTTGAAAAATTTCAGGTTTTCGGGAATATCTTGGATTTGATTGGTTGTAGTGACCAGGGGTTGATCTTGAATGAAAGGTGAGCTCAATTCCCATCGATTTATGGCGTTTAAAAGGAAAGATATCAATTTTTTCAAGTACTTATAGGGCAAAAACCTGATTTTCAGAAAATCGCCTAGAAATATTTGATATTGATTTAAAAAAAATTTGAACCACATAGTTGATGAGAAATGAGCTCGCCTTTCATTCGAGAGGAACCCCAGGTCGCTGCGACCAACAGAACCGAAGGTGTCGCCAAAAAAGTGAACTTTTTCGATTTTCAAAAGGAAAAGGTGACGTATCAGTTCAACAGTGAGATTGTTGAACCCTTCTGAACATGTGGAGTCATTAGTTCTTCATAAGGTATGGTCACCTGCTTTGGCCGTGAATTCATGCCACGAAACCACCTTTTTATGAACTGTTTCACACTTTTAGTATGCATCTCGCTATAAGGATTGCTTGACAAAGCGGTGATATTTTTTCATCAAATTTTATTGCAATGGAATGTTGGGAAATTTCCAACGGTGATAATCCATTGGGACGAACCACGGCTGTTGTGTATTTGTCAATAACACCAATGCTAATTGATGAACTTCTAGTTGGAGTAGAGTATGTTTTATAAATGACTTCATTTGCAGACCTTTTTTTTTAACATTTCTAAGTTTTTATTAACATGTATAAGCAACAACTATGTACATTTATTTATTTACAAAGTGATGACTGGACATCACAGTCTATGGCAACAGCCCGGAGGCTTTACATAATCTTTTTTATAATCTATGTATAGATTGTGCATTGGCTCCGGCATGGTTATCTTCTCTTCTCGGGTTGAAGACTCTCTTTCAAATGCTTGAGTACTGCCTCCAGTTTCTTCAGTTCCTTGCATAGCTGGCTGTTCGATTGGCCAGCCGGTGTCTGTGTTATTTTCCTTCGTAATTGCCACCAATTTTTATTGCCTCTGCACTCGTTCCACCATTCTACTTCAGCCTCTCCATTGGAGAGCGACATTCGACTATGTGCTCCAGCCGCTCTAGGACCTGTTTACATGCTCTGCATCTGTACGTCTTCAAAGCCTTTCTTCCCGTCTTTTGCTACGCCCCACATTTCCATCTCCCTCAGGTTTCTTTCTGCCACGCCGGTTTATCACATTAACCATAAAGCTCATTTTTACATTTAGTACTTTTGCAGTGACCTTTTATTTTCAGAAATTTTCTATCATGTGTGTTAATTATAGCTCCATCGAAAGAAAATATACAGGGCAATCGATTTTGTCGGTAAAAAGCGTTCTCGATGATGTCATACCACGATCCAGGTCATCCAGGTTGCAGTTTACATTCAAGTATTTCGTTTATGTTATCCATTGTTAAAGGTTTGAAAATCTCCCATTCCTCTTCACTCAAATAGATACTGACGGACGATTTTCCGTCTCTCTGTTCACGATCGTGTATCTCAAATTCTACTTTACTGGCATACCTTAATGAACTGACCGTCACATTCAATGGGACGCTTTTGGAGAGGCCATGCAATTCAATTTTTTCCTAGCTAAACTCAATATTCCATTCCCGTCATCTTTTTCAAGTTTATTATACCAATTATGTAATAGGTTATTACATATCTAGGGCGGGAAGAAGGCAAGGTCGACAAAAATTTGCCTCCCGAGCGAGGGTGCCAAATTTTTGTTGAGATTGACTTCTTTCCACCCGTGGTGTGTATGCTATTTTTTGCACCAACGAAGCGGAAAACTGACGTTTTTAATCGAGCGAAGGGAGGTTAGAAACGTTGTTTTCCGTCCGGCGATGCAAAAAGTTCATTTTCTGTACACTGGGACGAAAATGAGCAGTTCCGTCCCAGTGTGCAGAAAAATAGTATACACACCTTGGACAGTAAGTAAGAAAGCCTCAGAGTACATGTTTGTTGACTTCGGCTTCATCTCGGCCAACAATTGCATGTCCTCTGAGACATTTCTTACATTACCGCCCTAGGCATTTAATATACTATTTCCTCCATCCTCTGCAGCCAATTCTTTTCATATTGGATCAGTATAATGAGTAGGGCCCCAGACTTTAGTTATTATTTCGTCCGGTATAGTTGCTAGGTAACTATTCGCACAATTCCAAATGTGTAGAATCAAATTCGTCAGAATGTTGAAAATCTTAGGAGGATTTTAGAGGGAATTACAAGGCGATTTGAAGGAGAATCTCAGGGAGATTTAGAGGGGATCTTGGGAGGATTCTCATTTTAATGACTTAGATGTGTGAAACAGTCTAAACCGTCTGACAACTTAACATTCGATACATCTGTGGAATTATCAATTTTTCAAGTACTTTTGGGGCAAAAACTGATTTTCAGCAAAATGCCCTATGAATATTTGAGAAATTGATTTAAAAAAATTTGAACCACATAAATCGATGAGAAATAAGCTCATCTTTCATTTGAGATGAACCCCAGGTCGATACGATTAACAAAACCGGAGATATTGCCGAAAAAGTGAATTTTTTCCGATTTTCTAAAGGAAAACCCCTTCAAAACTTGACCAAAAATGGAAAATATTTAAAAAATTGCAAAAAAAATGATTTTAACACGTGTTTTTCACCTGAAATTTCCTCAGCTTTCCAATGGAATCATCAGAAAATCTCCATCTTGAACCGTTCAATTGATATGCCCATTTTACCCCACCTTCCACTAAATAAAATATCGAAAAAGTTTCAATTAATTAAATTTTAATCGAGTGCGGCACAAAATCGGTTACCTTGAAGATCTCGGAAACTGAGTAAAATAACGAAATTTTGAAGGAAACCTTTTTTGTAGAGAATTCAATTCTCTACAAAAAAGGTCTCTTCTTTTTTTTCCCTCAACCTAATGATTTCCGAGATATTTCAAGAAAAAGAGATTTCTAATTGTTAATAAATCTTAAAAGTGAAAATTCGGACGAAATTATTGTTAAAATTTTTTTTTTTAAATTTGATATAAAAAATAATGCCATAGGTGCCTCTGACTGATTTGTTTGACTACTAAATTGATTAACTGTACTTGTTGCGTTATTAATTCAGTAGTAAAGAGATAAAAAACCGAAAACTCAATACGATTTCCAGAATTTCAATGTTTAATGTTTATTTGAATAAGACTCCATTTATCGGTTTTTTGAAAATATCTCGGAAACTAAAAGAGATAAGACATTTTTGCAATGAACTTTTTTCATAGGAAATTAAATTATCCACAAAAAAGATCTCCTCAAAAATTGCTCTATCTCGCTTAGTTTCCAAGATCCCTTAAAAAAACTAAAGAAAAACGAAATTATTCTTTTTTATCACTTTTCTACTGAATTAAAATTTTTCTAAAAATTAATTAAATGTGTGTATTTTTCAAAAAAAGTCATTTTGTATGAGCCAATCCAATTGGGCATTAATTAATACATAAGAATTGTGTGTTTGTTTGAAGAAAAAATTAACACGTGTATTTAAATCATAATTTGTTGCAAATAAATATAAATATAAATAATTAAAATTGATTTTTCAATTCTATTAATTTTATTAATTTCATTAATTTCATTGAGATCACAGAAATAAGACAGTCGCAATAATTCATTTTAATTACAGATTAAATTCAATTTAAACTATTAAATACTCTCAGATGTTAACAAATTTTTTATTCAATCAATTCACCACCTTAGATAATAAATTCCCTAAAGAAAAAAAAAAAGCTCTCCTCGTGTAATTAAAAAAAAAATCAGAGTAATTGCATACTCAATGAGCTTTAATTCGTGACAATAAAATTAACAAACAGTTAAAAAAATTTTTTCAATTTTTTTTTTCAATAAATAAAATATTACAAAATAAAAAATATTTTTGAAAATTGCAATTGTAGTTTTTTTGAATTTTCTACGTGTCGTCACCTTAGAAATAAAGGGGCATAAGTGCTAGTGCTATATATAAACCCATGGCACTTACGCCTTTTTATTTCTGAGGAAACAAAGTGGATATTTTCCATTTTTTTTTAAATATTTTAATATTTTAAATAATTCATTTGTTAGAAAAAAAAATTCAAAAAATTAAAATTTTCAGATGTCTGCTATTTTCCGTACCACGTCACCACCTTAGAATCAAAAGGCGTAAATGCTGCACTATTACACAGCACTTACCCCACTTTGTTCCCAAGTTGACAATTTACTTATTTACAAGAATTCTTAAAAAAGAAGAAAATTATCGTTTTCCAATTTCGTAGATATCTTTTACGCGGCTAATTTTACGAAAGAAACTCAGAATACCTTTTTTATATAGAATCAAATTTCCCATAAAAAAGGTATCTTCAACATCCCTCCTATCTCCAACGGTTTTCCCATGCCCTTTAAAAAACGATCATTTTCTACTAAAAATTCCCGAAATCATCGTTTAATTGCTCTCGATTGAGAAACTAAGAGTTTCTCGATTTACGAGTGGTTTTTCGAGGAAAACTCACGACACCTTTTTCATAGAGAATTAAATTTCCCATAAAAAAGGTCTTCTCAACATTTCCCCTATCTCCAACCATTTCCCCATGCCTTTTGAAAAACGCTCCTTTCCTACTAACTATTTCCCGAATTATCGTTTAATTGCGATTGATTGAGGAATTGGACGTTACTGGCCTTGAGCCTCGTTCCACTGGACACAATTGATGGACAGGGGCTAATGCAGGGGGTGGAACAGTGGCTGTTGCTCAAGTCGCATTGGTCCAGAAGTTTCCACAATTCTTCGGGTGATGGACCTCCCATGAAATTGAGCTTTTTCTGGGACTCGTATGATGGATCCAAAGCTGTCGTCAGATCCCACATTTGAATTGCACCGTTTGAGTGACCTGTGAAGATAAATCTGCGGGGTCGTGAGCCCATTCTGCTCGATCCCTCGCACTCGTGGACACAGAATGACGTTATCACACTTCCGTCAACGGATTGGATGACGCAAACGCGTTTGCCGTTTGACGCGAGACGCACGAAGAGCTGGTCCGTCTCTGGAACGACTTTCTGCACGAAAACCTGCTCGTCGTCCTGTTCTCCGAAAGGCCCGAAATCATTGCCTGCTGTGTAGCTTATAGAAGTGTCTATAGAGTCCAGGGAAACGATTTTGAAGGAGGCTTCTGGAGTTGAACCTGGCTGGGTCGATATCATACCCCGAAAACGTGTCACTGCCCAGCTACGCACGTGGTTGTACTCGGAACAGACGGAAACGAGATATTTTTCGGAGAGAGTCACCTGAAAAATTAAGAATTGGGAAAAAAATGAAGATGGAAAATTAGGGAAAATTATTTTTATTTTTTTGGAGTAGGGAAAAATGGGATAAAATGAACACGGGTTGATTTTGGTATTTTATACTACGAAAAGTACTTGAAATGAGTAGGAATTATTGGAGATAGGTTTTTTTTTTTTGAAGATTCCATTGGAAAGATGAGGAAATTTTCCATGGAAAATCATAGGGGAAGGTGGGGCGAAATGGACACATCTAAATTTTTAGGCAAATATTATGGAAAACTCTTGAAATTAATGGAAATATTGGGGGTAGATTTTTTTTGATGACTTTATTGGAAAGCTGAGGAAATTTTGAGCGGGAAACAAGTGCCGGAATTAATTTTTTTGAATTTTTGGGGATTTTGACTTTTTTGAGCATATTAGAGGCGTAAAAACCTTCCTTTTTTGAATATTTTCAGTTTTTTGAGAATATCCCCGTTTCTATTTGTTGTAGCGTGAAAATTCCAATGGTAGATGAAAGGTGAGATCATTTGCGATTGATTCATGGGGTTTTCAATTAAAAAATATCGATTTTTAAGGTATTTATGGGCCCTCACCTTCCCCTATTTTAAAGACGTTTGAGTTCAGAGGACAATGTCAACAAGAGACTTTCGTTTGTGGAGAATCGAATTCTCTACAAAAAAAAGTCTTCTAAAAAATTCTCTTGAATCTCATAATTTCTGAGATCCTTTTAAGATACTAAAAAAGTTAAGATTTTCTGTCAATTGAAGCCACTTTCAGAAATCTTTCAGGATCTTTTAAGCGAGTGGACTCAGAGAAAAATGTCAAGAAACCTTTTTTGTAGAGAATTTGATTGTCTACAAAATAGGTCTCTTGCGATTTTTCGATAAACCTGATGGTTTAGGAGTGCATAAAGATTTTGGGTTTTTTAAATGTTTTTTTTACCTTTGTAACGCTGCTTTGGTGAACTGTAAACGTTTGGAACAGCTGTGGACCGTGTCCAACAGTCTCTGGATGCTGTACGATGACCCTGACACTGCCAGATTTAGTGCCATAAGCGATTTCTATCCAGTTACCGCAGAGACCTGCTCAAAGTGATAAGAAAAAAAGGAAAATTATGCAAATCTTTCATTAAAATTCAATTTTTTATTTATTTAGTGGATTAAATAAAGTCACTAGGCTGGTAAAAACGGTTAATTTTGTGGCTTTAGAAGCTTAGAGAGTCCATACTTGCCTTGTGCTACTTATCCAGTCGTTCAGTACGTAAATTCATGTAGCAAAAAATTACAATAAGTCGATATTCAATGATTTTTAACAATTTTTTCATAATACTTACTTGTTTTCGGTGTCAGGTACACTGATATTGCTGTTATTGGGTCTAAATTCGGGTCTCTGTACAATTCAGTTACTAGCAGGTCGTTGTCTTTCATTCTGAGTGGAAATTTCTGCATATCTGAAATTGAAACATCGAAAAATTAAAAAAAACTTCCTTCCAAGTCCCAAAAAACAAGGTTTCTCTCTTGAAAAGAACGTGCTTTCAAAAACCGTTAGGTTTAGGAAAAAAAGTGAAGAGACATTTTTTTTAGATAATTAAATTCTCCACAAAAAAGGTTTCCTAACATTTTTCCCTAGACCCAACAGCTTTTGAGATAATCGTTTTTAAATTATGAAAATTGGTTAAATATTGGGAATCAAAGGCTTTTTTTGCTTGCGGCAACCTTGATTTGTGAAGCAATCAAATTGAATCACAGAAGTTTATTCACGAATAAACTTCAATTTCAACTTTTCAATGCACAATTACGTCATAATAATCGTTACAATTTACTCTATGTTCATAAATCGAGACTTTCATCACATCAAAAAGTCTTTCCTTACAATTGCATCAATTTTCTGGAATCAATTGCCTTCTGAGATAATTTCTGCTAGTTCGACAGAACAATTTAAAAAACTGTGCTTCCAATTTTTTTAATGAATCAAGAGATCGTTGCTGTGATAAATAACTAATGAACAATTAATAGTTGCATTTATTGTGATTGCTAGTAATTTGTAAAAAATTGTAAAAATTGAACTTCAGTAATAGCTTTGATTAATGTTATTGATTTTATTTAACTAGAAACTACTTGATATTTCTGTGATACCTCAAAGTTTGATTATTTTTATTGCAATGCAAATATCAATTATCAATTATTTATATATTTTTCATGCACAATTCAATGTGATTGCTTCTTGTATATTTTCAATCTTATTGGCTCCGATGGGCATTCTAGCCTGGAGCCTCTCAAATAAATGAACATTAAACATTAAAAACCAAATTACCAATGTAATAGATGGATCCATTGTTGCATCCAAGGAGCAGAAAGGATCCAGCAGTGTCAAAGGACGAGATAGAGACGACGTCCTGGATCTGCCAGTGCTGTGACATGGCATGCCAAACTCCAATTTTTCCAGTTTGAGAGAGTGCAACTAATTGACTGCCGATGAAGAACAAATATTCGACTCGAACGTTCAGATTAAATGTTCCAATATTAGTCTTGAGGAGAAGAAAAATGAGGATTTGTCGGTTAGTTTTTGCAATTAATTGCTGATAATTCGGGAAAAACGTGCTTTAATTCACCCGGAAAGGAGATTAAATGATTCGACACGTATGAAAAAATTTTTATAGAAAATTTCTATAGATTTATTCTATAGAGAATTCTATAGGTTTATTGTATAGAGAAAGGTGGGGCAAAATGGATATCAGGGGTGAAATGGATACATCTAAGTTTTTAGGCAAATATGGAAAACTCTTGAAATTAATAGAAATATTGGCGGTAGATTGTTTTCGATGATTTTATTGGAAAGCTGAGGAAATTTTAGACGGGAAACAAGTGCCGGCATTGATGTTTTTGAATTTTTGGCGATTTTAACTTTTTTGAGCATTTTAGCGAGGTAAAACCCTTCCTTTTCATGAAAATGTTCAGTTTTTGGAGAAAATCTTAGGTTCTACCTGTCGTAGCGGAAAAATTCTAATGGGAGGTGAAAGTTGAGATCATTTGCCATCGATTAATAGTGTTTTCAATTAAAAAATATCGATTTTTAAGGTATCTATGGGCATTTTTGTGAAATAGTTTTGTGAAACAGTTTTTGGCCTATAACTATCCCAAAAATTGATATTTTTGAATTAAAAACCCCATAAATCGATGGAAAATGAGCTCACCTTTCATTTAAGACCAACCCCGAATTTGCTACGACCAATAGAACCAGAGATATTTGCAAAAAACTGAAGATTTTCGAAAAAGGAAAGGCTAGTAATGTCGAAAAATATCGAATTTTCAAAAAAATCGAAAAAAATACATCTGAGACTTGTTTTCCGGCTAAAATTTTCTCAGCTTTTCAATAGAATCATCGAAAAAAATCCATCTCTAACCGTTTCATAACAGTGTTCATTTTGCCCCACTTCCCCCTATCGTATTGGGATATTTCTTATATGCACTGATAGAGTTAAAATGATGTGCACAAAAAGCACGAAGTTTATAGAAATTCTTCTTATAGACACAAAATTTCATTGTAGAATCACATGAAACTCCAATCGTATAGAAACAATTCTTATAGAAACAATGCCTTTACAAAATATTCCAACATCATATACGATAAACCGATAAAATTCATATCTCATAAACTACACGACCAAAAATTCCGAAAAAAAATCAGAAAAATCCCATATTACCTTAATTCCATCCTCATTGACACTCCACAGCCTCACTTGTGATCCATACGATATTGCCACCATTTTTCCATCAGCACCACTTCCCATCTTAGCATTAATAGCTATTCTCTCGATAATTGCCTCAATATGAGGACTAGTAAAGGCATGCTGCCATCCAGATGAATCCTTCAGTCTGTAGCACGTTATAAAATGTGCATAGGCAATGACAATCCAGTTGTGATGGGCTTTAATTATCTGTACTCTCAGGGGATCAACCCAAGACACTTGATGTGGACCAAATACAAGACCTATGTCATTCTTAAATAATTTATTCATGTCGGCTGAACTGTTGCGGACGTGTCGAAGATCGAGCGATGGATTTCTGGAGTGCTGGAGATTCCTCTGGGATACTCGGTAATCCAGGGAGGAATTCCTGGAGTGAGTTGACAGAGAAGGCTTCTGGCTTTGACCTGAAATTAATTAATTAATTAATTTCATTGATTCGAGTTATTTTTAGTGTTTTTCAGGAGAAAAAGCTGGATATCTTAGAGGCGGTTGGAGTTAGGAGAATTCATCAAGAGATCTTTTTTGTAGAGAATTCAATTATCTTCAAGAAATGTCTCCAGGCATTTTTCTTTAAACCCAATAGTTTCTGAAATACTTTTATGAAAACATTGGAATCATTGTTTTTTTGAATTTCACTCCTCATTTTGACTATTTTAAAAGGATCTTGGAAACTATTGATTTTCAGGAAAAAGTGCAGGAGACCTTTTTTGTAGAGAAGTTAATTCCCAAAAAAAAAAGTACCTTGCAAAATTTCGCTATCTCCAACCGCCTTTGAAATAAACTCAAAAAACAAAATAAAATTAAAGAAAATTAGAGAAAAATTTAAAAAAAATAGATTTTACTCGTCGAGGGTCCACTTGATGCTCCACTAGTTGATGCACCAGGTTGTGCAGATGTTTGTGAAACCTCAGGACGTGCTGGTGGCACTCTGCCATGAACAGAGACATCAGGTACTGGTGGTACATTAGCTGGTTCCTGAAGTGGAATACTTGGAGGTGGTAAAGATCCATAAAAAAGGACATCACCACAAGAAGATTGCGAGAGATCCTCGCAGAGCATCAGTCTCTTGATCAGCGGTGTTATACCTGTTGAATATCAACAGTGAATTGAGTGATCTCGGAAAAATTTGGAAAATCTCGAAATTGAATAAATCAAAATCTCAAAATTAAAAAAATTAAAAATCTTGAAATAATTCTGTAGGGATTATAGGGGAGAGTGGGGCAAAATGGACACTATAATGAAATGGTTGGAGATGATTTTTTTTTAATGATTCTATTGAAATTCTGAGGGAATTTCAGGCGAAAAACATGTATCAAATTTTTTTTTTCTCATTTTTTGAAGAAATTTACTTATTTGGTCAGGATTTGATGGGGTTCCCTTTTGAAAATCGAAAAAATTCACTATTTTGGCTATATCTCCGATTCTGTTGGTCGTAGTAACCTGGGAATCATCTCAAATGAAAGGTGAGCTCATTTCTCATCGATTTGAGAGGTTCAAATTTTTTTTAAATCAATTTTTTAAATATTTATAGGTGATTTTCTGAAAATCAGGTTTTTGCCTTATAAAGACTTGAAAAAATTAATATTTTTCTTTTTAAACCCCATAAATCGATGGGAAATGAGCTCACCTTTCAGTCAAGATCAACCCCAAGTCGCTACGATCAATAGAACCAGAGATATTCTCGAAAATCAGAAATTTTTCATAAACAGAAGATTTTTACCTTCAAATCTCCCGCAAAAAATGGAATCTTTGAAAAATTAAAAAAAATAATTTCTGACATATGATTTTCATGGGAAATTTCCTCATCTTTCCAATAGAATCATCAGAAAAAACCTATCTCCAATATTTCCATCGATTTCTCCTAATTTTCATGGTATATAATACCAAAATCAACTCGTGACCATTTTACCCCACGTTCCTCTATTTATACAAATAAAAATAAGTGGGCATTCTATTCAACAATACCGTAATATTCAGCCTCGTGTCTCAATGCCCTGATATCAGCATTTTTCAGATCAATATCTCTTGTTCTCAAATAATTTAAAATAATTGAAAAAATCTTTGGATCTCTGTCGATGAAAAGAGCTCCAGTCTCATCACGCCTGCTGGCTATTCTGTTGCTCAATAGAGCTGTAAAAAATGAGTCTGGTATCCATGTAAGTGTCTGTCGAGACGTTGAAAATCTGAAATAAATAAAAAAATCAATCAATTTTTGATTAGTCAATAAAATTTGAAATAAGGAAGAAATTGATGAATTTGTTTTTTTTTTTTTGAATAACTTAAAGGCGAGTGGAGATAGAGAAATTTTAGTTGAGACCTTTTTTATAGAGAATTTTCTGCTCTACAGAAAAGGTCTTCACGAAAATTTCATTATCTCTTTTAGTTTTCGAGATCCTTTGACAGAAAGTATTTTTTGGGGGATTTTTCTTTTTTTTTTGAAGGAATTGAGGAATAATTCTTGCTTTTTAGAAATATCTCGGAAACTAAGCGAGATAGGGCGATTTTTGTGAATATCATTTTTATAGAAAATTTTGAGGGCTACAAAAAAGGTCTTCACGAAAATTGCTCTATCTCGCTTAGTTTCCGAGAAAACTTTGAAAGACCTTTGGATTCATCTTGAAAATTTGTCGAAAAAACCCAAAAAATTGAATTATTTCAATTAATTAATAATTTATTTATACCTAGTGCCTCCAACATTGAGATGAACAATGTCTCCCATGCTCAGAGAATGAACAATCGCCATTTTATCCAACAATAACCGTGAATTTACTCCGAAAACCTCTTTTTTACTGGTAAATTAAATAATTTCTCTTCTGATGTGACGAAAACACAAAGAAAACGTCATTGCAGACGTAAACAAGTGTTCAAAAATTCCCTCCACTCATTAATATTCATCATTTAACGATCAATTATCTCGCTAAATACCCAAAAACTAATTGAGCATATTAATTAACAATTTTTAACGCAAAATTTGATGAATAAAAACAAAATGTTTGTGTTTTCGCGAGGAAAAATGCGAAACGTCTAGTGATTTATGAGGTCTAGTGACTTTATCCGGAGAAAATAAATTCCCTAGATTATCGATAAGTTATCGACATCCCCCCTCCCCCTTTGGTGCCCCACGACCTGAATGAAGCGGTCAATTTAATGATTGAAAAAAAATAAAGAGAAATCAATTTCTCAGACAAACAAAATGAGCTCGAACGGATTAAAATTAATCAAAAAACCGTAAGTCGTTAATTTATTTAATTTTATTAATTATTAATGGTTAAGGGGAAGAGAATTGTTTTTTTTAGGGGCTTAGGTTAGGTTTTCTTGAGGTTAGCGTCAATTTTTCAATACGTAAACAAATTTTTAAGATTAATTTTGATTTTTCCAAGAATTTTAATGATTTTTTTAAAGCGAATTTTTATGCATATTTTCGTATTTTTTTTTTTATAGGAATCCATATCCCCAGGGAATGAGATGTCAAAAGTGTCTGGAAATGGGCCACTGGAGCTACGAATGCAAAGGAAAACGAAAATATCTTCACAGATCATCGAGAACGAAGCAATTGAAAAAAGCATTAAAAGATATTGAAGCTGGAAAATTGTAAGATATACGCTAAGATCCAATCTTTTTTATTCATAACTTTGAGGCCATTGGGTCAATCAAAAAATTCGAGGAGATCTTTTTTGTGGAGAATTTAATTTCCTAAAAAAAAGGTCTCCACAAAAATTCTTCTAAACCTGATATTTTCCGAGATATTGATTAAAAGGCCTTGCAAAGTCTATTGGAGCAAGAATAGTGGAGATACGCTTTTTTCGTTATTTTGAAGAGAAAAAAAATCGGGAAAAATGGCACTTACGCCCCTTTAACTCTAAGGCAACGATATTATCTCGAGAATTGTATCAGTTAGACGCCTGCAAATTTTGAGCTTATTCGCATGATTAGTTCTCGAGTTATTGGCGTTTCAATGAATTTCTTCGAAATTTGATATTTCGATGATTTGAAAAAACAGTTGTATCACTTCCATTCGAAAGCATATTGCTAAAGTATAAGCAGGAAAAGCTGTATCAGTTGGAAAGCAATACTATCATCCACTTGTTTTCAATTTCTTATTTTTTTTTCACAGGCAGCCAAAAAAATCGGAAAAATCATCTCAAAAAAAATCAAAAAGAGCCAAATCCGAGTCATCAAGCAGTTCAAGTGACTCAGATTCATCAAGCAGTGACAGTGATAGCTCTAGTTCAAATTCAAGTAGTGATAGTGACACAAATTCAAGTACAAGTAGCAATAGTTCAGGTTCATCATCGTCAAGTAGCTCGAGTTCATCATCAAGTAGTTCATCATCAAGCAGTGAATCATCTGAACCTTCACGAAAACGCAGAAAAAAACAGAAACGCCGATCATAATTCACAGTTTTTCGTTTCTTTTTTTTATCTCTCTCTTTCAAGAAAAACTACTTAGAATCGAGAATATCTCGCACACATTTTTGTTGCCTCAGAGTCAAATAGGCGTAAGTCCTCTGTATGAGCATATAGCACTTACGCCCCTTTAATTCTAAGGCAATGATTCCATGATAATGAAATTGGGAGACATTTGACGATTTTTCGAATTTTTTTTGTCAAACAAAGAAATAATAAATTTCTTTGTTTGAAAAAAAATAAGAAAAAACATTCAAAGATTCCTTTTTTTTTTAATTTAACAGAAAAAAAAGAGTTCTTTTGAATTGACTATATATATGCATATTTTTTTGATGTTTTTGGAAATAATTTATATTTGTTGAGAGAAAAAAATCTAATAATTGTCAGATGTTTGCTTTTTTTTAGTGTTATCACACATTTTATGATAATGATAATTAGTGTCGACATGACAATTTTCTTGATTTTTTAAAAATAAAAACACAATGTGTCGTATTGGACTTAAAGAGACGTTAGTGCTATGCTTATGCAAAGGACTAATGCCACTTTGTTTCTAAAGTGACGATATTAATTGAGAATTTTTTTTTTTCAAATTTACATGAAGAAAAGATGAAGTAGTCAGGATTTTTTTTTTTTGAGTGAAGGAGTTGATGAAAAAATATGAAAAAATTTGGGAAGATGCTTCAATATGTTTGAATTGTTGGTGAATTTTTTCAGATTTTTTATAAAAGCCGCTGCTCTTTAAAAAAATCCAGAATAATTTGTACCTACAGGTGCATTTTTCATTAATTTAATTTTTTCTTCAATTTTTATTCTATTTTTTTTATGTCAGAAAAGTAAAAAAAAAAACCTGAGAATTGTCAAATGTTCTGCTATTTTCAGTATCATCACGAATTTCACTGAAG
Organism: Aleiodes alternator; assembly: GCA_963921955.1. NCBI lineage: Eukaryota > Metazoa > Arthropoda > Insecta > Hymenoptera > Braconidae > Aleiodes > Aleiodes alternator. Next base: position 3,734,448 of record OY998105.1, on the reverse strand, counting down.
TTTTCATTGTAAATACAAGAAGTTGAAAGAAAATAATCGTAACTTTGTTATTTTATGTACAAAAAAAAAAAAAAACTACTAAATTTGTGATCAAATAAAAATTATCTGCATTTTTTTTTTATAAATCTCTGCATTCTTACTTGGTCCATCAATAAATAGAGTAGCAGTACTATAAAAAAAATTTTATTAATAAAAAATACAAGAGGCAAGTGATGCTTAAACACAAATTTAAAAAAAAAATAAAGTATTACAAAATTTTCAGAAAAATAAAATTTTATTCTGTCATCAGTTTTTTGGAAATATCTCGAAAACTCAGCGAAATAGCGCAATTTTGCCTGAATCTTTATTTCCAGCTCTTGAAATTCTCTACAAAACCATTCAGAGCAAAAAGGGAGTATCTCCATTATTCACCAAAATATTCTTTCATAACGAAAAAATCGATTTTTCAACAGAAAAACACAATTTTGCTTCGTTTTTTTTTTTCAAATATCTCGGAATATAATGGAGATAGGTCCTTTTTGTTCTAAGACAGTTTTGTAGAGAATTTCAAGGGCTACACAAGTACACCAGAACAAAAAGGACATAACTCCATTAATTTCCAAGATATTTAAGAAAAAGAACTCGAAAAAATCGAATTATTCAAAAATCTTCAGAAAATAAATTCATCTTCATAAACGAATATTTTTCAAAAATAATTGAAATACGCCCTTTTCATTCTAAGAAACTTTTTGACAAAATTTCAAAAGCTATAAAGGTACATTGAGCCAAAAAAGGGCTTATCTCCATTTTTTCCGAAATATAGAAAAAGAATATCGATTTTATGGAAAGATCCTGAAAAATCGATTAATTTTCATCCAAAAAATATCTCCAAAAATAATAAAGTAATGAAGATACGCCCTTTTCACCCTCAAACACATTTGTCCAAAGCTGCAGGACTTTCAAAAAGGACATCAGAGCAAAAACGTCGCATCTCCCTTATTTTCAAAAAAAAAATCCCGAAAAACTACTGACAAAATAAAATCAAATTTTCCCCATAAAATCTCATAATCCTGAAAAATAATTACAAAAATCTCAATTATCTCAATCATCGCCATCAGGCAGTGTCTGCACAATGACCCTCCTTTTAGCATCATAGACAAAGTTGTTGTTTTTGAATACAGCAGACTGATAAAATGGTTGAAGATTATGAATATCGATTCTCTTTGCCTTGTCCACAAGATCCTTCTCTGGAACTTCGATAGTAGTGACCCTACTACCATGTAACGCCTTCTGAAAAGCCAACGTATCCAATGTAATCTGCCTTAGAATGTAATAAAGCAGCTCACTATGGTCCTTTTTGTACGTCAAGTACTTCTGGAACGTCTGCCTCATGCTCTTCATCACCGAGTACTTTTGCGTATCAACGAAACTCTCCAGTGCCATTCTAATTGCGAGATTAACGTCATCTTCTCGTACGTGATCGCGCAGATGGATCTTGGCACTCGCCTCCGCCATGCGGATGATGCTCTCGATGTGCCTGATGGACAGAAAGAAAGATGATGTTTATTTGAAATTGGACTAAAGGGTTCATCAGATCATTGGGGTTACATTAAAAGAGCAAGAAGTGCTCAAAGGTGCTACCCCTCCTCCAGAATGGTCCAGAGTGGTGCATTGACGGTCCAGAATGGCCCATTAATGATTCAGAATCGCCCATTAATGGTCCAGAATGGCCCATTCATGATCCAGAATGACCCATTGATGATTCAAATGGTCCAGATTGGCCCATTTATGGTCCATCTATGTTCCGAATTGACCCATTTATGGTCCACAATGACCCATTGATGATCCGGGATGGCCCATTCATAGTCCAGAATGGCCCACTAATGATTCAAATGATCCATTAATGGTCAAAAAAGCCCAGGAAGACCCATTGGTGGTCCAGAATGACCCATTGGTGGTCCAAAGTGGCCCATTTATGGTCCAGAATGGCACACTGATGGTTCAAATGGTCCATTAATAGTCAAAAAGGCCCAGGAAGACCCATTGGTGGTACAGAATGACTCATTAATAGTCCAAAATGCCCCAGAAAGACCCATTGGTGGTCGAAAATGACCCATTAATGGTCCAAATGGCCTATTTATGACTCAAGTGGCTCAATGACGAGCCAAATGGTCCAGAATGAGCCATTGCTGGGCCAAATGGCACCAAATAAAAAATATAAACTATATATTTCTTCTTTTTTTTTTACCTGACAGTAATCGGCAAGCTGCCAGTCGCCAGACTTTCCTGCCTCAACTGCGAGTACAGTTTCGCCACCTTATCCTGGTCCACATTCGTGAGTTTCGGATGAATATTCTGTCTGGCGTAGACGATGTATTTCTTCAAAAGGTCCTGGGGAATGGAGATATCCTCGGCTGCTGACGTATCCACAAGCTCATCAGGCAGACTCCGCTCCTCGTTCGTCGGATGATGCTTGATGTGCGAGTTGACGACGAATTTCGCGAGATGCCGGTCCTGCATTGGGTCCACTTCGTCCTTAACAATACAGAGAATATCGAATCTCGAGACAATTGGCTCTGATAGGTCCACGTTTTCCGCAAACGTCATGCTGGAGTCATACCGACCACCAATAGGATTCGACGCAGCTATGACGGAGCAACGTGCATGAAGTGACGTCACGATGCCAGCTTTTGAAATGGAGATGCTCTGCTGTTCCATGGCTTCGTGAATCGAGGTTCGATCCTGATCGTTCATCTTGTCGAACTCGTCGATCAAACAGACGCCATGATCTGCGAGAACAAGTGCCCCAGCTTCCAGGGTCCATTCCCTCGTTGCTGGAGATCTGCGGACGTAGGCGGTTAAACCAACTGCAGAAGCTCCTTGTCCCGTTGTAAAAACGGCCCTGGGTGCTATTTTTTCAGTGTACTTCAGAAACTGAGACTTTGCAGTTCCAGGATCACCACAGAGAAGGACGTTTATGTCGCCACGGATCTTGTGCTTGCCACCAGGATTCTTGGACTCACCACCGAAAATGGCGAGAGCTAGAGCACGCTTTATGTAGTCATGACCGTAGATCGAGGGAGCGATACTGGCGACTATTCTGTCGGAAATTCGGTGGTCCTTGCTGAGTTTGAGGATGCTGTTGATGTCCTCTTCTGTTAATGAGTCCACGATCTCCTTGGAGTCTTTGACGAAGATGTGATTTGCTAGGAGAACGGTAGAGAAGACGGGGAAGCCTTGTTCTGTGTTTAAGGAACCGTCGTAGCTGTTTGTGTAGATGGCAGTCAAGTCGATCTCATCTCCTGGTTTGCACCTGTTACGGACATTTAGTTTTATATTTTATTCTTAGGGGAGAGTGGGGCAAAATGGAGGGTCCAAGTAACATGATTAAGGAATTTTTTTCGGTATGAAGGACTCGACAAAAGAATCTGGAAAAATTTGAGAAAATCCTTCAACATATGTATAATGTTTGTAAATTTTTTCAGATTTTTCGAAGCAGCCGCTGCTTTTTAAAAAAATCTCGAGTCATCTCGCCTTTTAGGTCCATTTTGCCCCACTCACCCCTATATTTATGGAGCTGTGAAAGTCTCTCTGGAAGTTTCCCTAAAATTACCATTTATGATTGGATTCATTTCCATTTTTACGATAATTGGTTTAAAATATCATGGAAAATTGGAAGGTTTCTTTTAAAAAACGATACTGAAGCATTGGCAATTCGCCACGTTTCGCTTAAATTGTTGCTTTTGAAAAAGTGATAATTTGCAATTATTTGATTCACAGAGCCTGATGAAGCTTAAATTATGAGCGAAACATCGCAAATTGACAATGCAACAATTTTAGTATTGTTTTTCAAAAGAAACCTCCCGATTTCCTATGATAATTCAAACCAAGTTCCCCTAAAAGTTCCTCTGGAAGTTCCCTTCGAAGTTTCCAACGTTCATAAAATCAATTCAACGTTTATGAACGTCAATTTAACATTCATAACCATTCAGAATGTGTTTGTAGCCACTTCAGTCTAGATCAAACCGTACACCAGCCTCTCAGCTCAATCCCTAAAAAATTACAGTCCTACCTATCACAAAGATCCGACAGCAAAATACAGTCCTTGCTTCTTGGTATTCTTCCCGCAGGAATTCTCCCCGGAGACTCTTGGATCGTGATCTTCTGATAATTCCTGTAAATCGTCTGTTCCATATTGACCATAAATGGCCCAATGCTCTGGCACTCAGGACACGATCCCGGCTTCACCTCTGCATTCTGATTCTGCACAAAAGGACCAAGAACATAGCCACACTTAGTACAATCATACTTGACAACTGACAATTGCGGCAAAACACCCGTAGTTGCAGTTACAACCCCCAAAGTTCGGACCAATTGGTTGAGATGCAGCTTCCTGAAGGTTCGGAGCTCCTCAATAAGCGGTAGCTCCGATATCCTGACATGAATCTCCGAAGTGACTCTTTCGTAGCTCGGAAAAATCGTGAGAACCAGTTCCTTAGCAACTGCATCAAAGATTTCCAGCATCTGAAAAGGAGCTTCCGGAAGGAAATAAGCAAGGACATGTTCTTTACTAGCGAGTACTGGAAATTCTACGACAAAGGAGGACTGATTGCTCTCGCACATGTGGCGAATACGTTCCTTGTACATGCAGTGGCCTTTTGCGTCTGTATAGGTACGCAGAAAGTTCTTGAAACGATTGGTGATCTCTGTTCGTGGACCCAGCATCATGACCCACTCCTTCACGCTGTGTCCTTTTGTGTCCTCGAGATTCTCGATAGACTCGATCATCTCGGTGTCCTCGACCTCGCCAGTTGCCGCTTTTTCTGCACGCCTGCGCTTTGACGCCTGTGTTTCGTCCTCGTCACTGTCCTCGTAGAGGAGATCTCGGTCGTCACGATAAATTCCAGCAGCACGATCGCGCTTGCGCATTGCGGCTTCGGCGGCTACACGATCACCTTGGGACAGCTCGGAGTAGTCCTCGTCGTCCATGAGGTCCTTGTCGTAACGGTCCAGGGCCGGCATCGGGCGATAGTCGGCTTCCATGTTGTCGCCGAAGAGCTCTTCTCCGTCTTCTTCCTCCTCGTTTATTATGTCGTCTTGTGACATGGCTTCCTCGTCGCCCAGGAGAGCCTCGTCCTCGAAGGGCTCGTCTATGTCCGGGGCGGGCGAGGTGGCGGCGTCCGGGCGGGAACGAGGGAGTGGAGAACTTGCTTCTTCCTGAAAAATAACGGTTTTTAGTGGATTTTTTTAATTTTTTTGAAATTATTTTTGTTATTTTGGGGGAATTTTTACGGTTTTTTGGGAATGTCTCGGAGATTAAACGAGATAACGACATATTTTGGTGAGGAGATATAGAGTGGAGAGAAGTTCGAGGGCTATGGAGAAGATTTCTGTACGAAATTAATCTATCTCGACTAGTTTTCGAGATTTTTTTAGGAAAATTGATGATAAAATGAAGAATCCACTTGAATTTTGAAATTTAGTTCTAGATGATATTGGAAATATCTCGTGAATGAGTGGATTTAGAGAAAAATGTCAAGAAAATTTATTTGTAGAGAATTTCAAGAGCTACAAAAAAGTTCTCCATGAAATTTTCCTGTCTCGTTTAATTTCCGTGATATTCTCCAAAAATTGATGACGAATTGAACAATTCAGCTGATTATCAAAATTTATTTAATGTTTATTTAATTTATTTACAAATATTTTCTGAAATATCTCGTAAAAGAGTGGATTTTGAGAAAAAAGTCAAAAAACCTTTTGCTTAGAGAATTTCAAGAGCTTCAAAAAAGGTCATTGGCAAAATTGCTCTATCTCATTCAGTTTACAATATAATTTTAAAATACTGGGGAGCAGGGAGAAATTTCTGCTGTTTATCATTTAGTTAATCAATTAATTAATCACTTGATTAATCAATTATGCATACCATTGTTCTTGGATCCTCGTGTTCACTTCAACAACTACCTGTCGGCGAATAAATGCCTCCACTTCCACTATCTCCTTACAAATTAACGAATTTTATCACAATTTCAAGGTAATTTCACTTTTTAACACATAAATTACACTGAAAATCTCAATAAAAATGACATTTTACGAGTTTTGCAATTGAAAAATCATGTGCAAAGAACAACAACACAAAACTAACAAACAATATCGTTATTTTGGCGGCAAGAGCGTCAATGTGTTCTGGAATTCATCGAAAAAAAGGCGCGAACGCATGAGGCGCCTTCTCCCGGCTGTCGTTCCATGAAAATGTTTTTAAAAATTGTGAAATTGGCGGGAAAAGGTGGCAGGAGTATGCATATGGTGGCGAAATTTACATGATATTTCATGTGCATATACATTTAATGTATTAAGTATAAGAAAATATTATTTTTTTTTTTTATTTTTTTTTTCGCAAGAAAAAAAAGTTTTTTTTTTACATTTTTCTAAATTTTTTCTGAATTTTGGACCGTGTAGTTTATGAGATTTGAATTATCAAAGTTATTGGAAATAGCAGTGGTGGGGATGAAAAGCCGTAAATCGGACGGAAATAACGAAATTACTGAAAAACCACTGGGTTGATCCATTATTGAAAAACAATTGGCGAAGAGAACAGCATTTTAACTGAATAATAGAAGAAAAAAATATTTAGTTCACCGTATAGTTATTGAGGAATTTTAATTAGAAGGTAATCGTAACTATTTGCCTCTCTCTCTGTCTCATGCATGTGATAGGAGATTAGTAATGTAAAAAAAAGAAATTCGAGAAACAAAAAAAAATTATATTCACAAGCTGAAGATATGACTTTTTGCGTATGAAAAATCCCTATAGACAATGTCTATAGAAAATTTCCATAGGGGGAAGATGGGGCAAAATGGACATCAGGGGTAAAATGGACACACATCTAAATTTTCAGGCGAATATTATGAAAAACTTTTGAAATCAATAGAAATATTGGCTGTAGATTGTTCTTGATGATTCCATTGGAAAGCTGAGGAAATTTTGGGCGGGAAACTGGTGCCGGCATTATTTTTTTTTAATTTTTGACGATTTTGATTTTTTCGAGCATTTTAGAGAGGTAAGACCCTTCCTTTTTTGGAAAATTTTCAGTTTTTCGAGAATATCTTCGGTTCTATCTGTCGTAGCGTGAAAATTCCAATGGGAGGTGAAAGGTGAGATCATTTGCCATCGATTCATAGGGTTCTCAATTCAAAAATATCGATTTTCAAGGTATTTATGGTCATTTTTGTGAAACAGTTTTTTGAAACAGTTTTTGGCCTATAACTATCCGAAAAATTAATATTTTTGAATTCAAAACCCCATGAATCGATGGGAAATGAGCCCACCTTTCATTTGAGACCAACCCCGAATCGCTACGACCAATAGAACCAGAGATATTAGCAAAAAACTGAAGATTTTCGAGAAAGGAAGGGCGTTTACCCTTCAAAAACGCTGAAAAATATCGAATTTTCAAAAAAAATCTAAAAAATACATCTGACACTTGCTTTCCGGCTGAAATTTTCTCAGCTCTTCAATAGAATCATCAAAAAAAATCCATCTACAACTGTTTCATAACAGTGTCCATTTTGCCCCACTCTCCCCTAGAATATTTCTATGGATTCATTCTATAGAGAATCCTATAGGTTTATCGTATATGATGTTGGAATATTTTCTATAGATATTGTTTCTGTAAGAATTGTTTCTATACGATTGGAGTTTCATGTGATTTTACAATGAAATTTCGTGTCTATAAGAAAAATATCTATAAACTTTGTGCTTTTTTTTGCACATCCTTTTGACTTTACCAGTGCCTATAAAAAATGTCCCAATATCATATACAGCAAACCTATAGGATTCTCTATAGAATAAATCATTCCTCTCCTCCCATCAACCCTATCCTACTATACTTTACCTGAATCCTCCCATTTACTCCCCTAAACTCTAAAATAAATGACCAAAGACACTTAAAAAAAATATTTTACTATGAACAATTATCTTTATTGAATGTATCCGTTTGTTTTTTCTTCTTAAATTCACTTTTAAATTAAATCATCAGTGTCTCCAATAAACACTCGCCCCAAAAAATTTACTTTTTTCTTCATTTTCACAAAAAAAAAATCACATTATTTTTCGATGATCTTCATTTTCTCTTTTTTTTTTATTTATTTATTTGTGATAATAAAAAATAAAGGCAGTGCAACTTTTCCATTTTTTTCGTCAGATCATTTTCAATTATTTTTCCATTTTTTCAAAATTAATTATTAGGAACTATGAGAAGAAATAATTAGTGATTAATTATCAGTAGAGAATGTTCATTGGAGACACAATTTCTTTTTTTTTTTTTTAATGTATTTCCAGCAAATTTTCTTCTTTTTATTTAAATGTATTTTATTTTTTTTTACTTTTTCTTATACAATAAAACTTATCTGATATATCGTCCGAAGTTTAAACCATCGATTTATTAATAATACATTATCTACGATCGTTCTTGATCATCTAAACTAATTTTTATTTCAAATTTTTTTCATTTTTTTTTTCTCATATTTTTTTTCAAATTCTTTTTTTCCCTTTTTCCTCAATTTTTTCCAATTTTTTTCACGTTTTTTCTTGAATTTTTTTCTCCTTAAACCTATTACTATTATTATTATTTACGCTTTTTTTTTCTCTTTATTTTCATTTTCATTCCCAAAAATTTTCATACTACTGAGAAAAAAAAATTAATTCTTTAATTTAATGTAAAGCAGTTTAAATGCATTTTTTTTCGTCTCTTGAACTCTTTTCTTCCATTTTCTTCTTTTTTTTTTTTTTTTTAAGTCATTTTTTTCGTTTTAAATACTTTGAAAATTCTTAATCTAGTCTTATTGTGAAAATTTGAAGGGAAATTAACGATAATTGTTACTCACAACCGGCAAAATCGGTAAATAAATTCAGAGAAATGAAGAATTTTCAGTTGACAATGGGGTAAAACGGGATAAAGTCAATGGTGAAGTGTTAAATGAATGAAATAATTGAATTTTCCCTCGTTTTTTTTACATTTTTTTGAATATCTTGGAAAGCAAAGGAGATAGAGAAATTTTCGAAGAGTCCTTTTTTGTAGAGGAGACAAAGATGTACAAAAAACGTCTCTATGAAAACGCTCTATCTCGCTCCAATTCCGAGATCCTTTTAAAACTGAAAAAAATTACGATTTTTTCGTTTTTTTTTAAATTCTTTACTTGATCGATCAGTTTTGGTTTGATATCTCGGAAAATAAGGGAGATAGAGCGATTTTCGAGGAGACCTTTTTTGTAGCTCTTGATTTTCTCCCCAAAAAAGGTTTCCTCGAAAATTTTCCTATTTTGATTATTTACAGAGATTTTTAACGGAAACTGAATTTAAAAATTGAAATAAAATTGACACTTCATTTTACATTTCACCACTGAATTTTTTTTTATTTGGCACGACAATGAACCATCGAATTTTGAAGTAATTAATATTATTAATTAAAAATATTGATTAAGCCTGAATATTATAAATTCGTAGAAATTTCGTGTAATTCAAGAATAAATTCCATTTTTTTTTTAGATCAGTTTGCAGTTAATTGGGGAAAGTGGGGTAAAATGGGTATTAGGATGAAGCGATTGGAGATGGATTTTTTTTGATGATTCTATTGAAAAGATGAGGAAACTTCGGGTGGAAAACAAGTGTGAGAATTAATTTTTTTTAATTTTTTGAGAATTCGATTTTTTTGGGGGGAACTTTTGAAGATCTACTTCTTTTGATTTTTGAAAAAATTCACTTTTTTCAAAATATCTCCGGTTCTACTGATCACAGCTTGAAAATTCCGAATGGAGGTGAAAGGTGAGATCATTTGCCATCGATTAATGGGGTTTTCAATTAAAAAATATCGATTATCAAGGTATTTATAGGCATTTTTCGTGAAAATCAGTTTTTGCCCCATAACTATCTTAAAAATCCATAATTTTCAATTGAAAACCCCATAAATCAATGGCAAATGATCTCACGTTTCACCTCCATTCGGAATTTTTACGCTACGACCAATAGAACTTGAGATATTCCCAAAAAAACAGAATTTTCCCAAAAATGAAAAGAGGCACTTCTTCAAATTTCGACCAAAAAAGTAGAATTTTTTCAAAAATAGCAAAAAATCATTTCTGACACATGAGTTCCATCGCAAATTTCCTCAGCTTTTCAATGGAATCATCAGAAAAAATCTATCTCCAATATTTTTAATAATTTCAACTGTTTTTCATCTATAATATAGACATAAAAACTCAAATGTATCCATTTTACCCCATCTTCCCCTATTTCTATTTACCATAGCAAAAAAATTGAAGAAAAATTTCTAAATTTCGCTCTTGATAAACACAAATACTCTGTCGACACGTAGAGGCAGTGTATTTTCTTATAATCACTCAAAATTTTTTATTCGTATACAAAAAATTGTGTTTTTTTTTTTTTTTTATCTAACTAATACTCTTTTTTCAACACTCCACATGCTCCACCCAATTTAATTTTTTAAAAAAGTAAATTTTCAATGAGAAAATAATTGTAGAAGGTTTTTTGAGAAAAAAAAAACAATGAAAACATATTTTTTTCGGATTAAATAACTTATAAATGTTTTTATTCGTTTTTTGTTTTGTTTTTTTTTTTTAATTCCTTTTTTTTTACTTTAGAAACTTATCGTACTAATTCGAATATTCATATATTTAGTAAATAATTGGTATACATCGAAAAATTGGGGAGCGGGCCACTGGTTTTTTTTTTTTTTGAGCATTTAATCAATTTCAGAAGTAAATTTAATGAAACATTTCTTCTAATTAATTACGATTTTTCTAGGTTTTTAAAGGGCATTCGGAAACTAAGCGAGATAGAGACATTTTTATGGATACCTTCTTTGTAGAGAATTTCAAGAGCTACAAATTAAGTCTCATGCAAAATCACGCTATCTCGCTTAGTTTCCGAATGCGGTTGAAAAAACTGAAAATATAAAATTTTGGGAAAAAATGGTTCATATTCTTTGCTTCTGATTTTCATTATTTTTCATTTTATTATTATTTTTGAGTTTTTTTCACAATTTTTTTATGTTTCGGAGACATGATAAATTATGAGAGAATATGGAGAATTAAAAAATCATTTTTTTAAATAAAAAATCATTTTTTTTTAATGTAAAAAACGAGAAATCTCGATTAGAACAATTGTTTTTTGAAGTGCGCTCGGAAACTAAGCGAGATAGAGCAATTTTGCCAGGAACCTTTTTTGTAGCTCTCGAAATTCTCTACAAAAAAGGCCACTACAAAAATTTCTCTATCTCGCTTACTTTCCGAGAGCACTAAAGAAAACCGATCAATTAGTCACCAATTAATTGATATTAATTAAAAAAAAAAAAAAGAAATGTGAAATAAATTGACACAGAGGGAATGAAAGTAATCGATTATCGACGCAAATCTTGTATGGGGATGATTGTGAATGATTGAATAATGGAGATGAAGAGTCAATCGATAAACTTTCGATTAAAATCTCTGTGTAACAAAATTTTTCACATTTTTTCCTTTTTTTTTCATCTTATTTTTTTCAAAGTTTTTCTTCGACGAATGAATAAAAAAAAAAAAAAATTGATTATTAATGAGGGAATGTCTGAGGAGTTTTTGGGAGATTCATCATCTCCAGATGAAATGGGGCCAATTGAAAATTCAGAGAACAGTCTATGTCATGGAAATGAAATCCGAGATTATTGATTAATTAATTGATCAATTAATCAATCAATTATTTCATCTCTTTGATTTAAAAGTTTGAATATCTCGGAAACGAGTGAGTTTAGGAAAATTCATGATGAGAGCTTTTCTGTGGAGAATTCAATTCCCCATAAAAAAAGTCTCCTCACATTTTCCCCTTAACTCGCCAGTTTCCTCGTAATTTTTGAAAAACGTCGAAAAAAAGCCTGAAATTCAAATGAGGCCCGCAAATAACAATTTTTACCATTTTTTTAAACAATTGAATTATTATTCAAAAAATATTTTAAAAATCTGAACTTGTAGCTTTTTCAATTTTCTACTCGTCCCAATTTTTTGTTCATTTTTCAAATAATTTATTTGTTAGAGAAAATTGTCAAGACGAATTTTGTTGATAGTTTTTCGGAATTTCATTGAATTGACTGTTTTCCATCTTCGTTGGCCCCTCGACAAGGCTAAGACAATGAGAAAATGAGTAATAATTAATAAAAAAAACAAAGAAATTAGAATCCACCGCCCGCTAAGCGACTAAGATTTTACCTACAAATATAGACCCCTAAAAAACGTTTACTTATAGCTTAATTGTTCATCCGGATTTTGCTATTAAATGCAAATTAATTGATAATTAATAAAAAAAAGTTGATAAAAAACATGTCACGAAGTTGTTTATTTCATCAGTCATTTAATGTGAGAAAATTATGTTAATGCTATTTTTTTTTGAAAATAGCCTTTTGAAAAAAAAGTCTCTTTTTTTTGGAAAAAAAGCCTTCTTTAACGAAAAAAAAGTCTTTTTTTTTTTTAAAAAAAAGCCTTCTTTAACGAAAAAAGACGTTTTTTTTTAAAAAAAAACCTTGTTCAACACAAAAAAAGTCATTTTAAGAAGAAAAGCCTTTTTTCACAAGAAAGGAGCCTTTCTTTTTTAGAAAAACCTTTTTTAACAATAATAAGTGTTTTTTTTTACAAAAAGAAGTCTTTCTTTCTTGGGAAAAAGCCTTTTTTCCTAAAACCTATTTTTTATGAAAGTTTTTTTTTTTATGAAAAAAAATTTCAATTATGTTGACTATTTCGACATGAGATTGCCTTCGTGGACGGTCGCTGGCGAGAGTTTATTATTTCATTTTTCTGACTAATTATTACGTATTAACTTAGGGCAATGATCGGTGTAAAACAAATGATTGAAATTGAAATTGTAAAAAAATAAAGCCTGCTATTAATAAAAAAAATTATTAATGAAATCGAAAAAATCGTGGAAAATTCGTTTTTTCTGCAGTTGAATTGATGACGAAAGCGCACTCGGTGAATAAGCGAGATAGAGCAATTTTCGAAGAGATCTTTTTTGAAGAGCGAAACGAGAGCTAAAAAAATGATCACTTCAAAAATTGCTCTATCTCACTTATTCTCCGAGATATCTTCAAACAACTGGAAAAATCGAAAATTAGCAATTTCTCAAACTTCATTTTTTTTCTTTTTTATTTCAAATTCTCTGATCAATTTCTGCTGTTATTTTCATTTTTTCATAATTTCATCTTTCTGCGGTTTTTAATTATAAGATCACAGTCAATTTTGTCGACAGAAAATTATAGAAAAAAAAATTAATCACAAAAATAAAGAAGAGATTTACAGAGAAAATGTGTTTTTTTTTTCTTTTTTTTTCTTTTGATATTTCAATTTTTATGGGCAGTTAGTTTTTTTCTCTGTATTTTTTTTAAACAATCGAGCGAATTGAATTAATTATTAATTATTTGAATTTAATTAAGTACAGTGAGTACAGATGAACTTTGACGATCAATTCAATTTTTTTCAATCAATTGAATTTTTTTTTCAATTTATTGAATTTTTTAATTTTTTCTTTCTCGGTTGTTTTTTTCGTGAGATTTCAGGGGCCAGCGACAGAAGAAAATCATTTGTGCATTATTATTTTTTTTTTCATCTATTTTGTCAGTCTTAAGTAACATCGGTCGCCGCGAGAAGTCTGAAGTATTTTAAATTGAGTATTTTTTTCAAATAAATTCGTGTCTTTTTTTTCTGTTTTAATTACAAAAATTGAAGAGAAATTGAAAGAAGAATTCTTACTCGCTAATTAATTCAATAAAAAAAAATAATTGTGCATTACAAAATTGACGTAAAAAAGATAAATATCGAAATTTCAACGAATTATCGTTCGATCCATCAATTTTGATCGATTTTAGTCTCTTTTGATCGAATTAATTGATTGGAAGAAAGAAAATGAATTAATTATAACACTTTGTGTATCTAATTTTCTCTGAATATCTCCGAAAATAATGGAGATACGAAATTTTACATGGAAACCTTTTTCGTAGCTCTCATAAAGCTCTAAAAAAAAGGTCTCCACAAAAATTCCCCTACCTCCCTTATTTCCCGAAATATCCCTAAAAAACAGATGAAAAAAAGAGAAAAATTTCTCAAAATTCTCTTCAAATTCTTCAATCTCAACTGAAAAACAAAAAAAAAAAAATCCAGGAATATTCACAGTTTGGCACAGCTTAAAAAAACCCTAAACTCAAGTATCTACTTTAAATTACGAAAAAAAACGTCCATTTAAAATCGTATTTTCATTCAGCATAGAAAAAAAGGAAAAATAAAACCGAAATTGGTCAAAAATTCGATAAAAAAGACGGAACATCTTTTAGTTTTCTTCAGTTACACTTTTTATCCCTTAATTTTAAATCTTTTTTTTTTTTCTTTAATTAAGTATTTGAATTCAGGGGGGGGGGGGGGGTAAAAGGGGGGGGGGGAGAAGGGGGATGTCTGTGTTATGCATTAGGGGTTTTTCCTTATTTTCTCAATTATTTTTTCTTTTCCTCATTCTTTTTTCTTTCTTTATCTTTTAAGATTAAATCGAAGGTAAATGTTGTTGTTGTTGTTGTATTATTGTTGCTTGCTTGTTTGCTGTTGTAAAAAAATTATTATGACGTTGCAGCAACAACAGCAACTGGTGTTACAACATCAGTATCACCAGCACCATCAACAATACTGTCGACAACTTTTTTAATTTTAATTGATTCTTTATCATCAACAACTGAACTCTCACCATTTTTATTACTTGTTGCTGTTGCATTTGTTGGTGTTGTTGATGTTGTTTTTGTTGTATCCTCGCTAATTCTGTGTTTTTCCTCATTATCAGTATTACCATTAACTTTTTTTTCACTGTCCTCCCCCTTTTTTTCCTCCTCTTTCTCCTTTTTCTCATTTTTTTCCTTTTTTTCCTCTTCAATAATTTCTTTAGCCTCTTTTTTCTCCTCCTCCTTAACATCCTCCTCCTCCTTTTTCTTACTATCTCCATTTAATTCTTTGACAATTTTCTTTTCCTCTATCGTTTCACTGGATTTATCGCCATTTTGCTTCACCTCATCATCTCCATTTTCCTTTTCCTCAACTTTCTCCTCTTTTTTATCCTCAATTTTCTCGATTTTCTCAATTTTATCATCCACCTTTTTACTCTCCTCCACTTTTTTCTCATCAATCAATTTTTTATCATCAATAATTTCCTTTAATTTTTCATTTTCCTCTTTAATTTCATCTGTTTTATTAATTTTATCATCTTTTTTAGCATCATCAGTCTTAGTCTCTTTAATTTCTTTAATTTCAGGTAATTTATCGTCTGATTTATCGTCTTTTTCATCGTTTTTCTTGATTTCCTTCTCGATTTCCATTTTTTCAGGCTCATCAACTGTTTTTTTAGGCTCTTCCGGTTCTTTCTCGATGGTTGGAGATTTTTCGGGGGATTTTTCAGGTTCTGCAGCTTCTTTTGGAGTCTCTTTGTCCTCTGGAGCTTTTAGTTTCTCAGAATCCTTTTTTTCCTCGGGTTTTTCAGGTTTTTTGTCACTCACGTCCTTCATCTCGACGTCTTCAGGCTCTTCAGCCTTTTTTTCAGGCTTTTCCTCCTTTTTTTCATCTTCTTTCTTTGCTGCAGCCTCTTTTGGCTCTTCTATCTTCTGGCGTTTTGCTGAAGATTGAAAGGACAGGTCCAGGAAACTTTTGATGCTGGAATATTTGCTCTTTTCTTCGGTACTTAGAGGCTCATTTCCCTCACGAACAACGATAACTGCTGATAAACCTGCTTCGATAGCTGCTTTTGCCTCGTTTGGAATGTCTGTTAGAAAGAGAATTTTCGAGGCATCTGTCTCAATTTTTGAGGCAATTGCTTTGTAGGATGAGGCTTCTTGTTTAGCACCAATTTCTGTGTCGAAATAGTCAGTAAAGTGCTTGAGAAGATCACCGTGAGTGCTGTGGCCGAATAACAGCTTCTGGGCTTCTACTGAACCACTTGAGTAGACGTAAACCTTTTTTCCAGAGGTGGTCCATTCGTCTAGGGCCTTTGGCACATCGTCATAGACACTGGAAGGAAAATTTTGGAAATTTTAGAATAAAATTTAATAAAATTTGGAAGTTAAAAATTTGAAAAAGATAACAACTAAGGAGAAGGTGGGGTAAAATGGATATTTTGATTGAACGGTGAGAGATGGAGTTTTTCTGATGATTCCATTGGAGAGCTGAGAAAATTTGGGTGGAAAACATGGGTTAAAATTTTTTTTTTTCAATTTTTTTACAAATTTAATGTAAAAATTTGAAACTGAAAAAAGAAATGAAGGGGAAGGTGGAGTGGATATTTTGATTGAACGGTTCTAGATAGAGATTTCCTGATGATTTTCCATTGAAAAGCTGAGGAAATTTTGGGTGGAAAAGATGGGTTGAAATTTTTTTTTTCGATTTTTTTAGAAATTTAATGCAAAAATTTTAAATTCAAAAAAGAAAGTAAGGGGAAGATGGGGTAAAATGGATATTTTGATTGAACGGTTCGAGATAGAGATTTCCTGATGATTTTCCATTGGAAAGCTGAGGAAATTTTGGGTGGAAAACATATGTTGAAATTTTTTTTTCAATTTTTTTAGAAATTTAATGCAAAAATTTGAAATTGAAAAAAGAAATTAAGGGGAAGATGGGGTAAAATGGATATTTTGATTGAACGGTTCGAGATGGAGATTTTCTGATGATTGCATTGAAAAGCTGAGGAAATTTTGGGTGGAAAACATGGGTTAAAATTCATTTTTTTCCATTTTTGGAAAAATTTACTTTTTCAGCCAAGTTTTGAAGGGGTTTACCTTTTGAAAATCGAAAAAATTCACTTTTTCGACGATATCTCCGGTTCTATTGGTCGTAGTGACCTGGAGTTCATCTCAAATGAAAGGTGAGCACATTCCTCATCGATTTATGTGGTTCAAATTTTTATAAAATTAATTTTTCAAATATTTATAGGTCATTTTCTGAAAATCCGGTTTTTGCCCTATAAGTACTTGAAAAAATTGATATATTCCTTTTTAAATCCCATAAATCGATGGGAAATGAGCTCACCTTTCATTCAAGATCAACCCCAGGCTGCTACAACCAATAGAACCCGAGATATTCCCGAAAAACCTGAAATTTTCGAAAAACAGAAGAGTTTCACCTTCGAATCTCCCGCAAAAAATCAAATTTTTGAAAATTTCGAAAAAATAATTTCCGACATATGATTTTTATGGCAAATTTCCTCAGCTTTCCAATGGAATCATCAGACAAAACCTATCTCCAATATTTCCATCGATTTCTCCCAATTTTCATAGTATAAAATACCAAAACCAACTTCGTGTCCATTTTACCTCACCTTTCCCCACACAAAAATCAGCAGGTCATGACTTTTAAAAGTATTCCCATAATTTGGAGGATTTATCAATACTTACTGGCCCTTAACTCCACCCGACTTATAAGCCTCACGCCACATGTGACCTTGAAGCTGCTTGAGGGCAGTTGATTTACGATCATTGTCCATTTGCCATTGAATATTCTTCAAAACTGTCTCTTTTTCCTCGTCTGTTGTAGCAGAAGTTATTGGAATTACCCCCTCCACTTTGTCACTCTCATCTTTTTTAGCCTGAAATTACAAAAGAAAAAAAATTAAAATCATCAATTAAAATCAAGAAAATCCAAGAAATTTGAAGAATAAAAAACTAATTTTAATTTTTTTAAATAAAAAAAAAAAGCTCATCATTTTGCAAATATCTCCCAAAAAAATTGAGATGCGAAAAAAAGTGTGGACACCTTTTTCGTAGAGAATTTCAAGAGCTCAAAACTATATGGAGGGCAAAATCACTATATCTCTCATAGTTTCTAAGATATTCAACAAAAACTCTTGAAAAATTAATAATAATCGTAAGGATTTACTCTATGCTCATAAATCGAGACTCTCATAACATCAAAAAGTCTTTCCTCACAACTGCATCAATTTTCTGGAATCAATTGGCCTTCTGAGATAATTTCTGCTAGTTCGACAGAACAATTTAAAAAACTGTGCTTCCAATTTTTTTAATGAATCAAGAGATCTTTGCTGTGATAAGTAACTAATAAACAATTAATAGTTGCATTTATTGTGATTGCTAGTAATTTGTAAAAATTTGTAAAAATTGAACTTCAGTAATAGCTTTGATTAATGTTATTGATTTTATTTAACTAGAAACTACTTGATATTTCTGTGATACCTCAAAGTTTGATTATTTTTATTGCAATGCAAATATTAATTATCAATTATTCATACATTTTTCATGTACAGTTCAATGTGATTGCTTCTTGTATATTTTCAATGTTATTGGCTCCGATAAGCATTCTAGCCTGGAGCCTTTCAAATAAATGAAAATTAAACATTAAACATTAAAAAAGTAAAACTCAAAAATTTCCCAAAAAAATCATTTTTTCAAAAAATTCGCAGAAATTCGCGATTAAAATTTTATCTCTCTGTCTCTTTAAATCTCTCATCTCTCTCATCTTTCTTTTGAGGTCAATAGGAATCTTTGGGACCTCATTATTCATGCACAAGTACTGTGAGGAGATTGACTGGATCCTTTTCTTTGGACAAAGGAATCGGTTAAGGCCCAGGTCAGAAACCTCCAACAGCAGCCAGCTGGTCTGTGCTTTTCCCCTCCTCTTTTCAATCGCATCTTCATCCCATCCCTCTCTCTCTCTCTCTCTTTCTCTCTCTCTGTGTGTTGCCCCTCTCCAATGCGATTTTACCACCCCTTACTCGTTTTCTGAACCCAACGAGCCCACCCAAGGCTATTTCTTATTGTTAAAATCTCATTTCAGGGCAAAAATTTGCCAGAAATTCATTTTATCATTACTATTACTATTATTATTACTAATATTGTTCAAATTATTTAATTTAACTATTATTATTATTATTATTGTATGGAAAAGAGAATTGGGTACTTTCCAGGTGTGTGTTCACTGAATTATCGTTTAGAAATATTTCCAAGAAATCAAAATTTTATTTGGATAATATTTCATAAAAACGATATTTTTCAGGGCTATTGTTAATTAATTTTAGGATTTTTATAATTAAAAAATTATGAAGATGAAAATAAAAATGATACTTAAGATACGCAAACATCTGCAAATTTTTAGGATTTTTTTGAAGAATTCAATTATTACGAAAAAAAAAGTTTTAAAAAATTTGCATTCATAGTTTTTTTTTTTTTTATCTTTCTACATTTGTATATTTTTGTAATTTTTGAAAAAAATTATTTGTTTATCACGATCAACAAAAAAAGACTCAAAATTGTCAGATGTCTGCTATTTTCAGTAGCATAAATAAAATTAACAAATATTTGGACAATTTTTTGAATTTTTTTTTTGAATAAATAAATTATTATGAGAAAAGTATTCAAGAAATTTTTTGGCTGTTTGAATTTTTTTTGAGCTTGTGTTTTTTTTTTTGTTTTTTCAATGATTCAATTATTGAAAGAACAAAAAATTAGGAAAATTATCAAATGTCTGCTATTTTTAGTGTCACATTGGAAATTGATGATTTTGAAAATAGCAGAAATTTTAAATTTTCATTTTCCTTTTTTTTTGTGATGAGTCAATTATTTTTAAATAAATAAAAAATATGTACATCGCCACCTAAGAAATAAAGGGGCGTAAGTGCTATGCTTATACACAACACTTAGGCCTCTTTGCTTCTGGGATGACTTCGTGGAAAATTCTGAAAACTGCAAGTGCAAATTTCATAATTATTTTATTTTTACTTTTCATTTCAATTCATTTATTTAAAAAAATTAAACATAAATGTCAGATGTGTGCTAATTTCATTGAAAAATTTTATACCTGCTCCTTGAGCTTTTCGAGGTCTTCCTTGAACTCTGCATTATCCCAATTCTTCTCAATGTACTCTTTCAAGTGCTCACGTACATAAGGAAATAGTGTCTCCTGAAAATTTGAAAAAAAAAAAAAAAAGAAAATAAGTCAATAAAAATGATTACTTTTATTTAAATTTTAATTCATCTAATTTATTCGATTTTTAATTTGTAATTTTTTAAAAAATGTAAAAATCATTATTTTCATATTTTTTTTTATTTTTGTCATAGATTTAATTAGAAAATTTCGGTAAAACGAGAAATTGTCGTTGAGAAATGCGGAAACAGTTGTTGCTGATGCAATTGTCCATCAGACACTTGAAACAACAGTTATCAATTTTTTTTTTTTTTTTTTCAGGTGTAAATTTACAAAATTTTCGGAAATTCTGGATTTTCCACTCAATAAATCTTTAATATCTCGGAAACTAAACGAGATAGCGCAATTTTTGTGAATACCTTTTTTGTTGAAAACTTCGAAAGCTACGAAAAAGGATCCCTGCAAAATTGCTCTATCTCTCTTAGTTTCCAGGATAATCAAAGAAAATCCCAAAATCAATCTTGACTTGATAAAAAAAAGTTTGTTTACAAATTACTTCCGCATCGGAGTAGTCCTTCAACCCCCCAAAAATCCCCGAAACCCCTAAAAAATAGAATGCCTCCGACTTTTTACAAAATTCAAGCAAAAAATTCAAAAATTCAAAACTTTAAAAAAAAATGCCTAACCCCCCCTCCTCTTCCACTCCCCCAAGAGTCCTTCAATCCTCAAAAAATCCCCAGACCCCCTGAAAAATGGAAAAACTCCCAATTTCGTCTAAAATTCAAATAAAGAATTCCAAAACTTAACGATTGAAATTTTTTTTTCTTTAATTTTAAAAAATCGAAGAAGAAATGCAAAAAAATGCCTACCCCCCCCCCCCCCCTCCTCCCCCCAAGAGTCCTTCAACCCCCCAAAAAATCCCCAAAAAGTAAAATTTCCCCAATTTTTTTCAAAATTCAATTAAAAAATTTAGGAATTAAAAATTTTTAAAAATCGAAAGAAAAATGCAGAAAATTGCAAAAAAATTCCCATCAACAAACACAGATCAATTCTCTCGACCACGCAGTGCCGCCCCTTCTCTCTCTCTCTTTCTCTCTCTCCCTCTCTCTTCCTCTCCCATGCGTCCGCCAAAACGTCCCTCAGACCCCAGAAAATCCCCCAAAACCCCCAAAAATTGGCGAAAATTAGCAAAAAAAATCCACAAAAAATCCAAAAAATCCCCCAAAAAATGGAAAAATTGAAAAAAAAAACGTAAAATCGAACGAAAAATACTTTTTAACTCGTTTAGCCGGTGAGAATATATCTCATGCAAAAGAAACACGAACTGGTTTTTCAGCCGGCATTACCCAGCCCCAGCGCCTGAAACAGGAGCACACACACACACAGCAATGGAAGAATTGCAAGAAGCGAAAGAAACCCGAAAAAATTGATTACAAGTAAAAAAAAACCCTTAAAAAAGCTTTAAAAACCTTAAAATTGCCACTTTTCCCCTAAATTCATAAAAATTCCCCCAAAAAATTATTTAATTTAATTTCTTTTTCGTCAATAATTCAAATAACGGCCATGCTCTCTCTTTGTGTGCTTGTCTCTACATCGATATATATACATATATATAGATATATATACATATGTACATATATATATGTATATATACGTCTCTGTTACCTTGACAAAGCTAATGCTAGTTGTGGTTCCTTCGATGTCAACGATTATGATATTTTCTGTACGTTGTGGCTCCTCCTCAGTGGCCTGACTACGTTTTTCACCAGCCATTTTTAAATTTTTTTTCGAATATTCTCTTTTCTTTTTACTCTTCAAATTCTCTCCAGTAAGAAAAAAGGGCAGAAAAAGAATGAATTTGCTGCTGCTTTTTTTTTTTTTTCGTCTGCTGCGCTTCTTTCAATAATTCGAAAAAAAGTATATCTCTGTTCTCTTGTTTTTTTTTTTTTGCGCTTCAGTAGAAAAAAAAACAGACACAAACCGAGTGTACGAAAAAAATTTTTTAACCGTTTTTTTCCTTTTTTCTTTTTTTTTTTTTTTAGGTTTTTCACGCGCGCTGCGGTGAGACGTTGACTCTCCTCTATTTTCTCGGTTTGTCTGTGTCTGCTGTGTAACCCCTGCTTGACGCCGGCGATTTAGAGAAATCCCCCACCACACTAGAAGGGGGGAGGAGGGGAAAGACCGGTACCCGTTAAAAACAGGGCTGTAACGAGATACACGAAATTTTTGTGCATTTTTCTAGTGATTTTTATTGGAATTTTCGGGGAAAAAACGAATTTCCCGCGTTTTAGTGGAGTTTTAGAATTTGAATTTTCCGGGTTTCGTGGGGATTTCCCGGGGTTTTTCGGGGATTTCTTTGGTGGCTGGGATGGAGGGGAAGGGATTGAGGAGGAATGGGGGGGAGTGGAGTTTTGAGACAGCACTGAGTCGAGACGTTTAGTCGACAGAATTTTGCGTAGTTGTGGTAGTGCAGAAATGGCGCTCGTGTTAGTTCGTGTGCATTCGGGAATTTGCCGGCAGGAGCCAATGGGATTGAGCCGTTGTCGGGTTAATGCACTACAGTGAGTTGACGACGATTTCTACGCCGGAGAAAAATTGATGGGTTTTAGGGGGTTTTCTGGGGAATTTGAGGAGTTTATTGGGTTTTTTGGGGTTTCGGGATTTGAATTTTTTGTGGGAAGGGGGGTGAGGGGTTTTTGGGGGGTTTTCACGGGGTTTTTAAGGGGTTTTCAGGGGGGTTTGGGGACGGACCACCCGGCGTGCCGGTGTTCCTACGCCGAAAGCAGTACCCTTGCAATGATTATTTTTTTTCCCCCTTTTTTTTTCTCGAATAATTTATGATTTGTTTTTTTATGGGATTTTGGGGAGTTTGGGAGGGGGGGGGGGATTGGGTGACGGGATTTCTTGGGGCGATGGGGGATTTTTTGGAGAGGGGTGGGGAGATTTGGGAAGCCGGATGCGAAAATTGGGGATTGCAAAAAATGAGAGGGGAGTGCGCAGGTTTTTGAGGGAGGCGGGAAATTCGAATTTGAAAAAAGTTATTTCTTGATGAATTGGGGGGGGGGGGGGGGAGGCAGGGGGGTTGGGAAAGGAAGGGGTTTGGAGGTTTTGGTGGAAAGATGAGATAATTTGAGCTGGAAACCATATGTCACATGGATATTTTATTTTTTTTTCTCAAAAATCAAAGGGTTGAGCTTTCAAATTTGAGCCGAAATAATCAGCTTTTGCAAAGAAATAATTGCAATAACGTGTGACAGATGTTTCTTGACTGAAATTTCCCCAGCTTTCCAATGGCATCATCAAAAAAGCCCTATCACAACACCCTGACCCACTTCACCTCATTTTCCTTCCAAAATTCCTTGAGCTTTCGAATATAAACTAAAATTTTTTTTCAAAAATTCCAGAAAATAACTTGCGACCCATGTTTTCCGGCTAAACTTTCCCCAGCTTTCCAACGAAGCCATTGAAAAAATCCTATCCCATCACTCTGACCCATTTTGCCCTATTCTCCTACAAACATCTCTTGAGCTTTCAAATTTGGGCCCAAAAAATCATCTTTTTTTCCAAAAATCCCCAAAAATAACTTGCGACCCATGTTTTCCGGTTAAAATTTCCTCAGCTTTCCACTGAAGCCATCAAAAAAGCCCTATCTATCCCCCCTCATCCATTTTGCCTCATTCTTCTGCAAGAATCGTCTTGAGCTTTCAAATTTAAACTAAAAAAAAATTAATTCTTCCAAAAATCCCCAAAAATAACTTGCGACCCATCTTTTCCGTCTAAAATTTCCCCAGCTTTCCAATGAAGCCATCAAAAAAGCCCTATCCAGCCCCCCTCACCCATTTTGCCCCCTCTTTTCCTCATAAATCAAAACCCTCTCCCCCACCACGCGGAAAATTCCCGCCATTTTTCAAAAATCCCCTCCAATCCGATTTCCATTGGTACCAATGATCATTGAAGCCTCTAAATATGGCAACACTGCCTCAATTTTCAAATTTCCAATATTTTTTGACTACAGGATACGCAATGAATGACGGGATATGGCGACGTGTGTAAATTTATTAATTTTTGTTATTTGACGAAGAAAAAACGTCATTATTTGGATTTTCTCGTGTTCATTAACAGGATTGACTAGTCTGGGCCATCAACCAGTAGTTCCCAATTGTCTGTAATAGTGAATTAAAAGTGGCAGATTACGTAGAATAGTGGTAACATGAATTACAATCACTCAGGAGCTCGAAGGGGTGAGTTAAATTTCATATTTTCCCTCAAAATAAGACATATGTCGTTTATTTTCTCAAGATTAGTTAAAAATGAGCTTTCAATGACTTTCAATGACTCTTTCTTTTTTTTTTGAAGCACTTGCTCCAATTAATTAGGGGAATAAATTTTTTGAGGTTATGTTTTGCTCCAAAATTTGTCAAAAAATTAGAAAATATTGGAAAATCAAAAAATGTTGAAAATAAAAAAAAAAATTAAAAATTTACAAAATTGAAAAAAATTTGAAAAATCAATTTTTTTCTTTTTAATTGAAAAATCGAATTTTTTTTTTTTTAATTTAAAAATCAAAGTTTTTTTTTGAATATTGAATAATCGACAAATGTTTAAAAAAAATTTTAAATAACTTTTTTTCTTGAAAAATTGAGGAATCTTTTTTTTTCTTATGGAATTTCTGATTATTTAATTTTTTTCGCCATTTATAGGCAAACCGAAGAGAGTGGTTGATCCATCAGTCAGTGCATCTGCTCCTCCTCCACAAGCACCACAGAGCTCTTATATGTACAATCAGCAGGTATAATAGCGAAAGAAAAAAAAATGACATTTTCACTGTTTTTTTGAGGAATTTCGAGAATATTCCAGAAGCCGTTGGGTTTAGAGGAAAATTTCAAGAGACCTTTTTTGAAGGAGATTTGATTTTTTTTGAAATAGATATCTTGACATTTTCCGATAAACTCAACGGTTTCAGAGATCCTTAACAAAATGGATAAAATCTATGAAATAACGAAACAACCCCTAGAAATAATATAATTTCCTAATGGAACGGTTCGAGATAGGGATTTTCTAATGATGCCATTGAAAAGCTAAGGGAATTTCCGGTGGAAACCATTCATCAAAGTTTTCTTTTCTATTAAAAGAAAAAAAAATATTTTTTTGACCAAGTTTTGAAAGGATTTCCCTTTTGAAAATCGAAAAAATTCACTTTTTCAGCGATATCTTCGGTTCTATTGGTCGTAGCGACCTGGGGTTCATCTCCAATGAAAGGTGAGCTCATTTCTCATCGATTTATGTGGTTCAAATTTTTTTAAAATCAATTTTCCAATTATTTATAGGTAATTTTTTGAAAATCAGGTTTTTGCCCCAAAAGTACTTGAAAAAATTGATATTTTTCATTTCGAACCCCATAAATCGATGGGAAATGGGCTCACCTTTAATTCAAGATCAACCCCAGGTCGCTACGACCAATAGAACCCGAGATATTTCCGAAAACCTGAAATTTTTCAAAAACAGAAGATTTTCACCTTCAAATCTCCCGCAAAAATCAGATTTTTGAAAAATTCGAAAAAATCATTTCCGACATATGATTTTCATGGCAAATTTTCTCAGCTTTCCAATGAAATCATCAGAGAAAACCTATCTCCAATATTTCCATCAATTTTCCCCAATTTTCATAGCATAAAATACCAACCCATCTCCATTTCATCCCACCTTCCCCTTGGTACAGAAATTACTAATTTTTTTTTTCAAATATTTCAGGTACCCGCGAATAATGGACTCCCAGACTACGGTTTCAATGTGCAAGATCCAGCACCGACCTATGGCTTCAACCCATCATCAGTGCCATCCTCCCCCATGCAATCTCCAACGATGCAGCCCTATCCCAACGTTCCCCCTCAAATCCCAAGTTTTTCAGCTCCTCAATTCACAACGCAGCTTCTAAACGAACCTCTCGTTGCCAATATGGCAATGAAGTACGGTGATGCACTAGTAGATTCTGGTAAACAGCATCTCGAGAAGTACGTGCCAGTAACGGCTTTAAAGTACTACTTCGCCGTTGACACAGACTACGTGCTCGTAAAATTAGCACTTCTGTTCTTTCCGTTCACCCAAAAAGTAAGTAAAATCCGTTTTTTCCTCTATATCTCAGAGGCAAAGCGAGATATCGAAATTTTTGTAGAGACCTTTTTTGTAGCCCTCAAAATTCCCCCAAAAAAAGGTCTCCACGACTTTTCCCCTATCTCCTATCACCTCTAAGATATTTTTAAAAAAATGATTTTTTACATTTTTTCAATTTTTTTATAAAATAAGTGAGTAATTCACCTTTTTCCCTTATATCTAAGAGGCAGAGCGAGATGGCTAAATTTTTGTAGAGATCTTTTTTGTAGCCCCCAAAATTCCCCACAAAAAAGGTCTTCATGACTTTTTCCTTATCTCCCATCGCCTTTGAAATATCCGAAAAAAACGATTTTATTCAGAAATTTTACTAAATTTCATTAATTTTAAAAAGTAATCTTCCATTTTTTTTCAAGGATTGGTCCGTAAAATACGAGCAGGACGAAGGTTTCCGGAGCTAAATATTTAGCGAAATTTGGAGGAAAATTTCGAAAAATATTGAATTCACGAAAAAATCTCAAAAAATCTGCAAATTTTCAGATTTCTCGTTAATTTGAAATTGTTTGAAATAAACCAGATCCCCCTTCCCCCCTCAAATTAAATTCAAATTAAGCTCTGGCAACCTTCCTTCGTTCAACTAAATATCAAAAATCAGATTTTATTTCAACATTTTCGATTTTTCAAAATTTTTAAAATTATTTTCAAAATTTTTGAAATTATTTTCAAAATTTTTGAAATTATTTTCAAAATTTTTGAAATTATTTTCAAATTTTTTAGAAAAATTTTCAATTTCTTTTTCCTCAAAATGAAATGTTTTTCTTTAAATTTTTTTTCGATTATCTTCATTTTTTGTTGCAGGATTGGTCTGTAAAATACGAGCAGGACGTGCCCCTTCAGCCGAGATACGAGAAAAATGCACCAGACATGTATATACCGACAATGGCCTTTTTGACGTATGTCGTAATGGCAGGATTGTCTCTTGGAACCCAGGAGCGTTTTACACCAGAGCAACTGGGGATAATTGCGAGTTCTGCACTAGCCTGGGGTGTAATTGAGCTGATTGTGCACACAGTGACTCTTTATGTTATGAATCTCGACACGAGTCTGAGGACACTAGATTTATTAGCTTATTGTGGGTACAAATATGTCGGGATAAACGGTGCTCTGCTGGTTTCGTTGATTTTTCGACGTTTCGGGTATTACTGCATCATCACTTATTACAGTATAGCGTTGGGCTTTTTTTTGATAAGGTCATTGAAGCTGCGGGTCATACCGGAGGGTCACACGTCTTATACAGCAACTGGAAATAAAAGGAGACTTTATTTTATCTTATTCGTTGCCATGCTACAACCGGTACTCATGTGGTGGCTGTCCTATCATCTCATTGAGTGAAGAAATTTAAAAAAAAATTCATTTAAATTAATTAAAGGTAAAAAAAATTAATTCAAATTAATTAAAGGTAAAAAAAGATTAATTTAAATTAATTGAAGGAAAAAAAAATTAATTCAATTTAATTAAAATTGAAATATTAAGATTAATTTGAATTAATTGAAATTGAAATATTAAAATTAATTTTAATTAAATCAAATTAAGAAATTTAAATTAATTGAATTGATTTTTTGAATAAAAAAATTAATTGAGGGGATTTTTTTTGTTGAAGGGATGTAGGAGAGGCGGGGCAAAATGGGCCTGCGGATCAGAATGATTTGGGATTTTTCTTAAAGTGCAGGAGTCTTTAAAAAAATCACTGATAATTTCTATATATTGGAGCATTTTCTCAATTTTTTTTTTTCAAATTTTTCCATTTAGTCCTTCGTTGAATGAGGGATTTTTTTTTCTTTTGGAGATTAGGAAATAAAGTGCAAAATGGACTTGAGGGTGGATTAAAATGATTCGTGATTTTTTTTTAAAAGCAGCGGCTTTTTAAAAAATTCGGAAAAAATTCAACAATAAGCTTCATATATTGAAGCATTTTCTCCATTTTTTTCAAATTTTTTAAACAAGTTCTTCAGTTTAATTGAATCTTTTTTCGTTGCCATTGCCCAATTTGATTGTACCTCATTGAATGAGGGAATTTAAATGATAATTCGAATAAAAAATTAAATAACGGGATTTTTTTGAGGGGGTGGGCAATTAGGGAATACAGGGATAAAATGGACGTGTTTGGCAAAATGATTTAGAATTTTTTTTTTTAAAGATAGGCGACACTCTCCAAGAAATTGAAAAAATTCACCAATAATCTCGACATATTCGAGCATTTTCTCCAATTTTTTCAGATTTCCTCATCAATTCTTTCGCTCTGAAAAAAATTCCTGAATCCTGAAACTGTTGATAGAGAGGTCCATTCTGCCCCATTTCTCGTCTCTGCGAGATGCTTTTCATTGTGAGAATTGTGAGACGATAAATTGTAAGCTGTATGGTTATTTATGATACGATTACTGAATTTTGTATGAAAAAAATATAAATACTGTGAGAATTATTCATGTTTTTTTGACTGATGTTTTAGATTTTTGGGGAAGATTTTTGAAAATAATGGTAATAGGAGAATTTTTGTAGAGAATTTTGAGAGCTAAAAAAAAGATTTCTATGAAAATTTTGATAGTTTCGTTATTTTATTAGATTTTTCATGAAAATCTGAGTAAAATTTATAATTTTAGGAAATATTCATTTTTTTAAATTTTATTCATTTCCGACAGGTTGAATAAATTGAATGAGCGACATGTGTGGCTGCTGCCACATTGCTGTCACAAGTGAAAACGTGTCAACATTGATATCCACGTGTTTCGTCCGCCAAAAAATTTAAATTTAGAATTCAACGAATTTTGACATTTCATTAAATGTTAAAGAAGTTCAAATAGAATTTTGAAAATGCTTTTTCTATTTTTTCTCGTGGAGAATTTGATGATTTAATGAAAAGCCTTGCAAAATTTTCCGAAACTCAATATCTTCAATTTTTTTATTTTTATTATTATTAAATTAAGCAAATTTTGTTTTGGAGCGAAATTCAATAATTAGTTTTTGTTGAATATTTCAAAAACTAAGCGAGATAGAAAAATAACTGTGGGTGCTTTTCTTGTAGAGAATTTTAAGAGCTAGAAAAAACGTTTCATCCAAAATTTCTCTATCTTGCTCAGTTTCCGAGATATTTAAAAAAAACGAAAGGCACCTCAATTTGATTTTTTGCCATTCTCTTCTTGAGCACCAAAAGAAATCGAAAAATCAATAAATAAATGAACTCATTAATAAATTCCCCCATTTTTACCTTCCACAAAGAACCCAAACCATAAAATCATCTCATTTTCCCTTCAATTCCTTTCAAACTCCCCGGTATCCTCATTTTTCCCCGCAAAATCTTCAAATTCTCCCGCCTTTTCCCCTTCCAATCATGCGCGCGCACCTCAAACTCCATCCGCCATCTTGTATTTACAATATCCCCTTGCATATGTGTGCATGTGAAAAATTTTCCCCTCAAAATCCTCAATATTCTCATTGATCCCCTCAAAAATCGTTCAAATTTTCCCGCCTTCGGGGGAGACGACCTTCGATCATGCGCGCGCACTTTCAAACTTCATCCGCCATCTTGTGTCTTCACTATATTTCCATTAAAATGTGTACGTGCGAGGAATTTTCCCGTTTTTCTCATTTTCACTCTCAAATCTTTCAAATTTTCCCGCCACTCCTTCACTAATTATGCATGCACACCTTCAAACTTCATCCGCCATTTTGTTTTCTCACAGTATCCCCATAAATATGTGTGCGTGAAATTTTCCCCTCAAAATCCTCAAATTTCTCATTTTCACCCACAAAAATCCTTCAAATTTTCCCGCCATTCCCTTCCCTCAATCATGCGCGCGCAACTCCAAACTCCATGCGCCATCTTGTTTCCTCACCGTATCCTTCACTGCATGTATGTGTGCGTGCGAGAAAATTTCCCCTCAAAAGCCTCAAAATTCTCATTTTTCTCCTGTAAAATCGTTCAAATTTTCCCGCCTTTGGGAGAGACGACCCTCAATAATGCGCGCGCACCTTCAAGCTCCATCCGCCATCTTGTGCCCTCGTCATATTCCCTTTCCACATCTGTGTGTATCTGTATGAGTGTGTGTGCGAGAAATTTTCCCCCCAGTTGCACGACTCGTGTGTGCTCGTAAGCATTGAAAACAGTGAAACCAGCGAATTGTTGAATCAGTAAGCCATGAACAGCGGCAGTGAGTGGGGCGTGGTGTTCAAAGGATTTCCTTGAGAAGAAATAAATTCAATTTTTCTTTTCCCTCCATTGTATTGTATCGAATCGGCGAGTTTTGTGTTTTTTTTTAGTGTTTATTAGTTAGTATTGTGGCAGTGTGGCCGAATAATGGCGGAGCGTACTAAAGTGACGGCTCCGGCCAGCCGGCCTGTGCCAATGAAACTATTTGCTACATGGGAAGTCGATAGAACACCACCAAATTGCATACCAAGGTGAGTAAAAAAAAATACCATAGAATTTGCGGGCATTGGAAGAGAGGCAAGAGGCTTTTGTTGGAGTGAATTACCTGTCAATTCGAGGATTGGGCGGACAATGGACGCCAGAGTACATACAGGACTCGAATCGACTAAAATGGACCCATTTATTGGAATAATTATGGGTTTTTGTTTTTTAAAAAGAGGCGGTTCTCGAAAAAAATTTGAAAAAATTTGACAAAACTCTCAACCAATCGGAGCATTTTCTCAAATTTTTTCAGATTTTTTTATCAACTTCTTCGGTCTGAAAAAAATCCTCAATAATGGGAAGACCCGGAAAAAATGTGTTTAATCATCAAAATAATTATGGGTTTTATGTTTTTAAAAAAGAGGCGGTTCTCAAAAAAAATTTGAAAAAATTTGGTGGAGCTCTCGACCAATTGGAGCACTTTGCCAAATTTTTTCAGATTTTTTTGGTGACTTTTTCACTCCGAAAAAAATTCCTGAATTAAGTCAAGCTTGTTTTTTACAATACTTGGGAAAAATGGACCTATTTATCAGAATAATTATGAGTTTTTTGTTTTTAAAAAAGAGGCGGTTCACCAAAAAAAATTGAAAAAATTTGACAAAACTCTCAACCAATCGGAGCACTTTCTCAATTTTTTTCAGATTTTTTTGCCAACTCCTTCACTCCAAAAAAAATCCTGAATTCCATTAAAACCCGGGAAAAAAGACCCTGTGCTTCAAAATAATTTGAGACTCTTTCATTTTTCAAAAAAAGGCGGTTGTCCAGAAAATTTTGAAAAAAATCCCCAAAAATCTCGACCAATCAGAGCACCTTTCCAAATTTTTTCAGATTTTTCCATCAACTCCTTCCCTTCCAAAAAAATTCCAGAATCCACCCATCTCGGTGCATTTCCCTCATTTTCCCCTTTTTTCCCTCTAAATAATTCCCCTTTTTTCGCAGAATTCATCTCCTCTCATCTCTCCACATTTCCCAGAATTCACCGGCAATTCCTCTCTTTATCCAAGCGATTATTGACACCAAAAACAGATGCAAACTGTCAGAACTCACTTTTTTTACGACTCCAATTGTTTTTTTTTTATGGCAGTTTTTTGTATTATTTTGTACTTGGAAACGATGAATTTATTAGTCAGGTGTAAACTTATCTTGGAATGATAATTGATAATTCTTTGGGATTTCATGAATCATCGGAGGAGGAGGAGGGGGTGGGAGTGGGGGGGGGGGGTCGCTTGACTGGTTTCCATTTCTTTTATTCGTTGTCACATGCTCTCTTTATGTTTAGTCTTCTTATTTTTATTTTATGTGATTCACCGATTAATTGAATTAGGAATGAATTTATCATTATTATTATTATCATTATTATTATTATTAGTTGTTTTGTTTATTACGACGGAATTTTTTTCAGAAAAAAAAGGAATTTTCCTCCATTATTTAAGTTTTTTAAAGAGTTCTCAGTAAATAATGGAGATACGCCCTTTTTGTCCTGGAGCTGTTTCGTAGAGAATTTCAAGAGCTACAAAAAAGGTCTCTTGCAAAATTTATCTATCTCGCTTAGTTTCCAAGATAATTTGGAAAAACTGTTGATAAAGTGGAATTTTCATTTTTTTTATAGATTTTTCCAATTTTTTCATCATTTTTCCTGGAATAGCTCGGAAATTAAACGAGATAGAGCAATTTTTGTAGATACCTTTTTTCTAGCTCTTCAAATTCTCTAGAAAACTTTGGAAGGGTAAAAAGGGCGTATCTCCACTATTTACTGAGATTCTTTCAAATAAATGATGAAAATGTAATGAATTTGTTTGAGAATGTTAAATTTTTGAAATTTATAGAAATTCAAAGGGCACTCGAAAACGAGAGGGTTTAGAGGAAGGAACAATGAACTCTTTCTTGTGCAAAATTCAATTCTCTACAAAAAAGGTATCTTCATGAATTCCTCTAAATTTGACTGTTTACGAGAAATTCAAAGAAATTCAGAAAAAAATGTATTTATTTCGAGAATTTTCGTTCTTTTTTTAGTTTCATTTGTTTTTGAAGGGGTAAATGAGACTGTTTTTCTTGGAATTAGAGGAGGGGCGGGAGAGGGGAGGGAGGGTGGGGGTAGGGGAGGATGTTTGTGGAGAATTCGGAGTAATTGGGGCTTTGGAGTAAACTCTTCTTCTCTTGATGCGAGTAAAACTGAAAAAAAAAAAAAAAAAAAAAAAAACGATAATATTTTTGTTTGAACAGAGCACTTGGCTTATCATCAGCTATGATGATACAGTAAATACAGCGTTACCGTTGTTCAAACACAAAAGATAATCCAATTTTTTGAGTAAATTCAGGAGGCAAAAAAGTTGATTTTAATGGTGCTGAGATGAGAGAGAATGAATTTGAGTATCAAAAATGATGTTTTTTCTACGTTTTTCTGAATTTTTTCATAATTTTTGACCGTGCAGTTTGTGAGATATGAATTATTGAAGATAGTGGGAATGAAACGCCCTAAATCGGACGGAAATAACGAAATTACTGGAAAACCACTGGGTTGATCCATTATTTAAAAACAATTGGCGAAGAGAACAGCATTTTAACTAAATAATAGAAGAAAAAAATATTCAATTCACCGGATAGTTATTGAGAAATTTTAATTAGAAGGTAGTCGTAACTATTTGCCTCTCTCTCTGTCTCATGCATGTGATAGGAGATTAGTGATGTAAAAAAAATTTCGAGAAACAAAAAAAAATTATATTCACAAGCTGAAGATATGACTTTTTGTGTATGAAAAATCCCTATAGAGAATTTCTATAGAATATTTCTATAGATTTATTCTATAGAGAATTCTATAGGTTTATCGTGTAGGGAAGAGTGGGGCAAAATGGACACTGTAATGAAACGGTTAGAGATGGATTTTTTTTGATGATTCTATTGAAAAGCTGAAGAAATTTTAGCTGGAAAACGAGTGTCAGATGTATTTTTTTCGATTTTTTTTTGAAAATTCGATATTTTTTGGCATTTTTGAGGGATGAAAGCCTTTTCTTTTTTGAAAATTGCAGTTTTTTCCAAATATCTCTGGTTCTATTGGTCGTAGCAATTCGGGGATGGTCTCAAATGAAAGGTGAGCTCATTTGCCATCGATTTATGGGGTTTTGAATTCAAAAATATTGATTTTTGGGATAGTTATAGGCCAAATACTGTTTCCCAAAACTGTTTCACAAAAATGCCCATAAATACCTTAAAAATAGATATTTTTTCATTGAAAACCCTATGAATCGATGGCAAATGATCTCACCTTTCACCTCCATTTCGTATTTTTACGCTACGACAAATAGAACCGAAGATATTCTCAAAAAACTGAAAATTTTCAAGAAAAGGAAGGGAGAACCCTTGTAAAATGCTCAAAAAAGTCAAAATCGCCAAAAATTCAAAAAAATTAATTCCAGCACTTGTTTCCCACCTAAAATTTCCTCAGCTTTTCAATGAAATCATCAAAAACAATCTACCACCATTATTTCTATCAATTTCAAAAGTTTTCCATAATATTTGCCTACAAATTTAGATGTGTCCGTTTTGCCCCACCTTTCCTTATGATATTGGGATATTTTCTATAGGTATTGTTTCTATACAATTGGAGTTTCATGTGATTCTACAATTAAATTTCGTGTCTTCAAGAAAAATATCTATAAATTTTGGGTTTTTTTTTGCACCTCCTTTTGACTTTACCAGTGTCTATAAAAAAAGATCTTTTGCAAAACTGCTCTATCTCGCTCAGTTTCCGAGATACTCAACAGAAACTGGAAAAAATAAAGTCGAATTTTTTTATTTTTTCATTCGATTTGTGGACTAAGAAAGAATTGGAAAGTTTTAGCAGAAACTTACACACAAAAATAAATGGAAAGTTTTTCGAGTGAGGAATTGTCACCAGAGGCTAGTGAAACAGTGAATGAACTGGATAACATTAAATGATACCTTATCATCGAGTAAATCTACAATTTAGTCCTCAATTTCGTCATTGTGTGCTTTGGGTGTCATTGGAAATTAGAATTTAATGCTGTTTCGGTGAAATTGGTCATTATGAAGTCTCTGCGAATGTAAAAACACAATTTTTCAAATTAAAAAAAATTTTTTCATTGAAATTAACAAAAAAAAGACAAAAAAAGGGATTATGATAATTTTTTATTGAATACCTCGGAAACTAAACGAGATAGCGACATTTTTGTGAATACCTTTTTTGTAGAGAATTTTAAGAGCTACAAAAAAGGTCTCTACAAAAATTGCTTTATCTTGCTTAGTTTCTGAGTGCCTATTAAAAAACAAAAATACTTCAACTTTATTTTTTCATTTTTCTTTCATCAGCTCCAAAAAAAAAATCATAAAATTATAAAATTAATTAATTTATAAATTCTGAACTTTTCCTCATTTTTTTAATTCCCTTCAGCACCAAAAAAACAACAAAAAAAACATCGAAAAATTCATAAATTCTCCTTTTTTTCATGAAGAACAAAGAATTAAATGTTCTTCTATTTTGCCCCTCGATTCTCTTCCTCTCGAATTTCTTGGGAATTTACGGTTCGCTGGCACCGCATGTGTGAATGAGTTGTTACAGTTCTTCTCCCCCCTCCCTCCTCCTCCTTCCCCT
Organism: Aleiodes alternator; assembly: GCA_963921955.1. Classification (NCBI taxonomy): domain Eukaryota; kingdom Metazoa; phylum Arthropoda; class Insecta; order Hymenoptera; family Braconidae; genus Aleiodes; species Aleiodes alternator. Next base: position 3,699,356 of record OY998105.1, on the reverse strand, counting down.
CTCTCCCCTTTCCCCTTCCTCCACAGAAAGAGTTACAGAGGGAAATTTCCTACTGACATCCATCAACATTCCTCATTCATCCTTTTTTTTTCCCTCCCACTTGATTATTTTTTAAAGGCTTATAGATATAGATATAGACCCATGGGAAAGTCCTCGTGAGATGTTGAATACTGATAGATATAGCTGCCTTAGAGTCGAAGTGGCTTAAGTCCTAGGTTTCGGAGGAAGGTGGGGTAAAATGGACACAAGGGGTAAAACGAACACGTGTTATTGTTGGTATTCTCATTTTCCAAATTTTTTTCAATCAGAAATTTTCATTTTCTGCGTTTTTCTTCTGAAAAATTCTTATTTTTTAAGAATTTCCACCAAAAATTCTCATTTTTTGATTTTTTTTAAATCAAAAATGCTCACTTTTTAATTTTTTTAATAAAAAATTTCCAATTTTTGATTTTTTTAAATGAGAAATTCTCATTTTTCTAATTTTTCAATCAAAAATTCTCAATTTCCTAATTTTTTTTTAATCAGAAATTCTCATTTTTGAAGTTTTTGTTCGGAAAAATTCGTATTTTTTAAAAATTTTCATCAAAAATTCTCATTTCATTCGAATAATTTCAGGTCATTTCGTTGCACCTTTTGCTGCTCATTCATTCTGCAATCACATGGGCTTTCCAGATCTCTCTGAAGTGATTGCATACAAGGATCCTCTGAAACGAGCTGGACTACTCAGTCTATTTGTTATTGGCTCAATTGTCTGGTGTTTTTTATTAACGCCGTTGACTAATCCAAATTTTTTCAACAACAATCTCTTCTGGCAGAAACATTTTTTGTAACGAAGCATTGGTATTTTTTTTTCTTGTATTATCGGACTGATATTGAAATTATCGAGTGAGGTTGAATTTGGTTGTGAATTAATCAGTTCATTAATTAATTAATAATCAGGGGAATGTGGGGTAAAACGGACAAACGTGTTAGTTTTGGTATTTTGTGCTCTGGGAATTGGGGGAAATTGATGGAAATATTGGAGATAGGTTTTTTCTGATGATTCCATTGAAAAGCTGAGGAAATTTCCCATGAAAATCATATGTCGGAAGTTACTTTTTTGAATTTTTCAAAAATTCAATTTTTTGCGGGAAATTTGAAGGTGAAAACCTTTTTTTTGAAAAATTTCAGGTTTTCGGGGATATCTCGGGTTCTATCAGTCGCAGCGATCTGGGGTTGATCTTGAACGAAAGGTGAGCTCATTTCTCATTGATTTATGGGGTTTAAAAAGAAAAATATCAATTTTTTCAAGTAGTTACAGGGCAAAAACCTGATTTTCAGAAAATCACCTATAAATATTTGAAAAATTGATTTAAAAAAAAATTGAACCACATAAATTGATGAGAAATGAGCTCACCTTTCATTTGAGATGAATCCCAGGTCGCTGCGACCAACAGAACCGGAGATATTGCCGAAAAAGTGAATTTTTTCGATTTTCAAAAGGTAAACCCCTTCAAAACATGGCCAAAAACGTAAAATTTCCCAAAAATTGAAAAAAAAAAAATTTAACCCATTTTTTCCGCCTAAAATTTCCTCAGCCTTTCAATGGAATTAACAGAAAATCTCTATCTCGAACCGTTCAATTGAAATATCCATTTTACCCCACCTTTCCCTGTTCCTAACACTTATGCCCCTTTAATTCTAGGGCAACTATATTAATTTGCCCTTGAGGATAAAATAATTTTTTCTTTTGACCGATTGAATCGGATAATCGTGTCTCATTAACATTCCAACTGCAGGCACCTCCAATGACAGCTGTCATTGGTCAATGTCACTCGTATAATGAGGATTTATCAATGCAAATCACCTCTTCCTAAATCCGTTCAATTTCAATTAATTTCTTTTTTTTTTTTTTTTTCTAGATAAAATTGCACTTCATAAATTTCTATTGGATATCTAGGAAACTGAGCGAGATAGAGAAATTTTTGTGAATACCTTTTTTTTAGAGAATTTTAAGAGCTACAAAAAAGTTTCCCACGATAATTTCGATATCTCTTCATTTTCCAAGATATTTGAAAAAAAATAATCAAAAATTTCGGGCATTCTTGAACTGTTTTTAGAAAAAAATGAGAAATTTTTGGAATTTTTGCACATTTTTAAAGTGCACGCGAAAACTAAGCGAGTTAGGGCATTTTTTGTTATGATCTTTTTTATAGCTCTCGAAATGCTCTACAGAAAAGGTCTCTTCAAAAATCCCTCTATCTCGCTTAGTTTCCGAGATACTCTAAAACAAGCAAAAATACCAATTTTTATTTTTTCAATTTTTTTTTCATTAATTTCCCAAAAAATTAATAAATCAATGAATTATCATTTTTTTCTTTACTAAAACTTCAAAATATCGAATCTTCCCCCCCCCCCCCCCCTCCCCACCCCACCCACTCCTCAATTCCTCTCAAATTTAATTAAATTTACATTAATTGAGAGGAATTCCCCTTATTTTATTCTTTTGCGTCTCAAATAAATAATCAAAAAAATAAATAAAAAAAAAAAACAGGAAAAATAAGAAACAAATACGTAATACACTCTTGAATGAAGACGTGAGAAGACTTGAATCGTCAATGCAGGGTTTCTTGATGTTGTCGTCTCTCAGTAATTTAACACGAGGTGGCATAATAAACAACGCTAATGCTTGATAGATGTGTCTTGTGTTTTTTTTTTTTTGGTAAACATGAGAAGCATCAAATTGTCAGTGATGGTCTGAAGCCTCAATTATACGGAATTACATGGTTTTTTATGTGTGATCGGTTTATCGAGGAATTATGGAGGATTTAGAGGGGGGGAGGGGGAGGAGGGAATGAAGATAATCTCATGATTTTTTATTTAATTGAATAAAAAATGAAAGGATTGGAAAAAGCATGAAAATTATGTGGAAAAATTTGAAATGTTTAATGTTCATTTATTTGAGAGGCTCCAGGCTAGAATGCTCATCGAAGCCAATAAGATTGAAAATATACAAGGAGCAATCACATTGAATTGTGCATGAAAAATATATGAATAATTGATAATTGATATTTGCATTGCAATAAAAATAATCAAACTTTGAGGTATCACAGAAATATCAAGTAGTTTCTAGTTAAATAAAATCAATAACATTAATCAAAGCTATTACTGAAATTCAATTTTTACAAATTTTTACAAATTACTAGCAATCACAATTAATGCAACTATTAATTGTTCATTAGTTATTTATCACAGCAACGATCTCTTGATTCATTAAAAAAATTGGAAGCACAGTTTTTTAAATTGTTCTGTCGAACTAGCAAAAATTATCTCAGAAGGCAATTGATTCCAGAAAATTGAGGCAGTTGTAAGGAAAGACTTTATGATGTGATAAAAGTCTCGATTTATGAACATAGAGTAAATCGTCATGATTATTATGACGTAATTGTGCATTGAAAAGTTGAAATTGAAGTTCATTCGTAAATAAACTTTTGTTATTCAACTTTATTGCTGAAAATTTCATTATTTTTCGGATATTTTTGGAGCGAGTGGGTTTAGCGGAATTTACTAAGAGACCTTTTTTATAGGGAATTCAATTCTCTATAAAAAAGGTCTCTTGATATTAGCTCATAAACTCAACTGCTTCAGAGTTATGCATAATTCAATGAAAATAATGTGTTTTCTCGGGTTTTCTGGAGGTTTTATCTGTTTTGAAGAGGATTACAGAAGTCGTTGGGTTTATCAAAAAATGTGAAGAAACCTTTTTTTTAGCTCTTGAAATTCTCTACAAAAAAGATATCTTGACCTTTTTCCCTCAACCAACTCATTCTCGAGATATTCAATTTCCAAACATTCAAATCTCGCTTTTTTCGAATTTAATCACCGAAAAATTTCGAAATTCTATGAATTTTTTATTTCTCCTTTCGTGTTAAATGCAAAACACTCAAACACGTTTGGAAACTTGTTAACGAACGAGTTAATTGGAAGTCTGTACGTTGGCTTAAGTGAATTTCCATTCATTTTTTTCCTTTTCTCCCCTTCTCACGTTCGTATTACGTTTCTCATACAGATGAAACTCATTCTGCATTATCTCTGTGATACCAAAGAAAATTGTTACAATTTTCAATCAGTTTGACTGTTTCATCGTTTTTTTTTTCTTTTTTTTTCTAAATGCGTGATTGGTGGATGCCTATTAATAGCGCGGACTGTTGGTAAACGGTTTTCTAAATATATCTCATCACAGTAAACACCACGGTCAATGATAAATTAGCCATTGCCATTTGTTAATCTCGATAAAACCCATTTTTGTTTTTTTGTTTTTTTAACAAATTTCTTCATTAAATGAACGTAATTGAATTGAATCCTGTATTTTACTCCGGATCTCCGTAAATAATGGAGATACGCTCTTTTTGCGCTCGGGATGTTTCGTAGAGAATTTTGAGAGCTACGAAAAAGGTTTCTAGCAAAATTTCACTATCTCGCTTAGTTTCCGAGTGCTCATTAAAAAATGGATTTCGTTCGTGATAACTTTGCGATTGAGGAATAAACATCAAGATTTTATTCTATTTTTGAAGCGCACTCGGAAACTAAACGAGATAACGAAATTTTTCAGATGACCTTTTTCGTTGAGGATTTCAGAAGTTACAAAAAAGGTATCTTGCTAAATTGCTCTATCTTGCTTAGTTTTCGAGATAACTTATAAAAATTTTCGCTAAAGTGGAATTTTTGATTTTTTATAATTATGCAATTCATCATCACTTTTTTTGGAATATCTCGGAAAATAAGGGAGATAGGGAAATTTAGCAGGAGACCTTTTTTGTAGTTCTTAAAATTCTCTACAAAAATGGTCTCTACAAAAATCACTCTATCTTGCTTAGCTTCCGAAATAATCAAAGAAAAACCCGTCGAAATCGATTTTTTCAAAGCAAATTCCGAATTTAATTTACTTTCCTTGATGAAAAAGATGCAAAAAAATAAAAAAAAATAGAATAGATGAATTAAAAAGAAACCACAAATTACTCAAATGAGATCCTAAATCCCCAGGAAATTAGCCTAATTAATGTGCACTTTAATTCCCCTTTTAATACCCTTTAAAAAAAAAATAAAAAAAAGACAATTTAACCTTGTTCTTCAAAACTAAACCAATAATTTAAAAAAAATTACATGAGCAGTTGCAGCAGTTGAGTTTTTGGCGCCGTTTCCATAGCACTGATGTAATGCTCCTGCTGCTGCAATGCGGATCTCCTCCAAAAAAAAAAAGAAGAAAAAAACAAGGAAAAACCCGCTGTCACCACATTTTCAATGTCATATTTTTTTTACGAGATGAGAAAAATAAAGAAAGAAAAAATTAAGATAAATGAGAAAGATTGTGATGGAAAATGAGCAAGTTGGTCCATTGGACTTGACCATGCAGCTTCCAACTCGTAAACTCAAGCAAATCAATGAGCATAAAAACAAGAAATTTTTTTTTTTTCTAATTAAAAAAAAAAAAAAATACTATATCAGATGGAAATTGAATTAGAACAAATCTAAAAAAAAAAAAATTAATTTTTTCTTGTTATCAATGAATTTTTTTTTGCCCTCAGAATTGGAGAGGCGTAAGTGCCATGATTATTCACAGCACTTACGTCCTTTTGTTTTTCAGGTGAAGATTTTTATTTGAAAAAAATGAGGAAGAAATTGGAAATTTTGTTACTTATATATATATTTTTTTGAAATTTTTATGCTTGAAAATTTTTTATTTCTATTTTTTGGGGCCAAAAGTCTCGCCAAAAACTCAAAAAATCCACCCCCCCCCCTCTTCTTTCTGTTTTTAATTGTGATTTGCCAAAATCTCATTTAAACTTATCCCCCCTCCCCCCCTCCAAATCATGAAAAATCGATAGTTAACAGTAAAGATTCGACTTTTATTAATTTTTTTTTTTCACAAACTCTTTTCTTTTTTTTTCCTCTCTTTTTCCATTTTTTTTTCTTTTTAGGAATTCCGCGGAGTTTCTTCATTTACTTTTTTTTTTTTTTTTTTTTTTACACTTTTTCCTCGTCTTTTAATGGTCTATTCTCGTCACAATAGCTATCCGTCCAAGTTTCACAGACTCTCATCGATGCGTAAATTTTCAATTTCGCAATAAAAAATCCTCGAAATTTTAAGAGAAAAATCAAAGAAATAAATAATATATATATATTTTTTTTTTTTAATTCTTATTTCTTGACTTTAGAAATGAAGTGGCGTAAGTGCTGTGTATAAGCATAGCACTTACGCCTCTTTGTTTCTTATAAAAAGAGAAAAACGAGAAAAATAAATGGGAAATATTCGTAAGCTTTGGAGCAAAAAGGCGTAGTTACTTTTTGCATTTTTTTTTAATTTATTGCTTTTGAATTTTTACGAATTAGTCATTTTTCTCCCGGAAAATATTGTGAATCAGCATTTCTTGTGAATCATGGAAAAAAAATTCATCAGTGATGAGAATAAACAATTTCATGGAATTAATGAAAGAAAAAATTGAAAAAAAAAGAATGAAAAATTTATTGTGAAGTCAATGCTTCTTGCCAAGAGACGCATGTCGAGACATCTCTTTCGCAAACATAATAAATGACTCGAGCCAATTTTTCACGTGTTTTCAAGTGATAATATATAGCATATATATGTATATAGTATTTAGTGATATATCGAATGTAAAAAAGTCTATTTTTGTAATTAAAAATGAACTAATTTAAATGATTATTGAATTTTTAGACAAATTAATTTTATTACGTCATCAGTTTTTGGAAAATAAGCGAGGTAGGGCGATTTTGCAGGAATGCTTTTTTGTAGCTCTTAAAATTCTCTACAAAAAAGGTTTCTTGTGAAATCGCTCTATCTCGCTTAGTTTCCGAGATCCTTTTAAAAAACTGTTGATAGAATAAAATAGATTTTCCTGAAAATTTAAATTTCAAGAAAAATTAGTCAAATTTTGCGAAAAATTAATTAATTTTTATCTGAATTCATATTCTTCCTGCCTTTTTAGTCCTTCGAAGATAATTTCTCGAAGGAATTGATGACTCTAGAGACATGCCTATTGTATTTTTTCTATTTTCTTCCATTTTTATCATTTTTTAAATACATTTTTCACATTATTCTTGACTTTATATGTCCATTAAATTCTTTATTACGCATAAATTATTCCCAAGAAAGTGTCCAACCCTCGTGACAATGTGGTTTCATTGTATTTTTTGATCCATCAATAATTGAATAAATCGAGTCATTGAATTCTTTAAATAAAATTCTAAATTTAGGAGAAAAAATATCAAATTTTTAGACAAATTGATTTTATTTTACTTAAAAAAAAAAAAAAGATCTTGGTAAATAATAGAGATACGCCCTTTTCACCTCAGAGCGGTTTTGTAGAGAATTTTAAGAGCTACACAAGAGGATTCTTACAAAATCGCTATATCTCGCTTAGTTTCCGAGATAATTAACAAAAAGACTCAGAATAAAAGGGAATTAATCAAAATAAAAAATCAGAGAATCATAAATTTCCTAAAAATTACAATTAATTTCTTTTTCTTTCCAAAAAAATCGATCAAAAAGAAATTAATTAGTTTATTGAAGAAATGAAGAAAAATTCTATCGATGACGTCACAATGAAAAATTTTCATCTCCAGTTGAGTGCACGTGTCCTCGTGGTTGTATATCTATATATATATATATATATATATATATATATATATATATATATATATATAAATCAATAGTTCATTTTGTCTGAGCACGAATGCTTCTTCATGATATATACGCATATATAAGAAAAAAATTAACTGAATAGATATGAAAACATCACGGAATGTTCTATTAGCACAAGGGCACTTGCCTACTGATCTTAATCAGTGCTATTGATTATGCTCTATTGTCTATTATTCGATATTATCAAGTCATTTATCTGGGTTGATTCGTTCAATTCGCATTTTTTGTCATTGGTGAATGAACAGAAGAAGGAAAAACAAGTGGATAATAGCATTGCTTTCCAACTGATATAGATTTTTCTGCTGATGCTTCAACAATATGCTTTCGAATAGAAGTGATAGAACGTTTTTCAAACCGTCATCGAAATATCAAATTTTGAAGAAATTCATTGAAACGCCAATAACTCGAGAACTAATCATGCTGATAAGCTCAAAATTTACAGGAATCTAACTGATGCAACTCTCGAGATAATGAATGAGTATGAATAACATCAGTTCAATAGTTTCCAGAAATTCCATTAAAAACTGATTTTCGAAAAATAAACATAGGGGAAGGTGGGGCAAAATGGACACTAATGAAACGGTTTGAGATGGATTTTTTTTGATGATTCTATTGAAGAGCTGAGAAAATTTTAGCCGGAAAACGAGTGTCACATGTATTTTTTTCGTTTTTTTTTTTTCGAAAATTCGATATTTTTCGGCTTTTTTGAAGGGTAAAAAAACACTTTTTTTGAAAATTTACCGTTTTTTGCAAATATCTCTGGTTTTATTGGTCGCAGCAATTCGGGGTTGGTCTCAAATGAAAGGTGAGCTCATTTCCCATCGATTTATGGGGTTTTGAATCCAAAAATATCAATTTTTGGAATAGTTATAGGCCAAAAACTGTTTCACAAAAATGCCCAAAAATACCTTAAAAATTGATATTTTGGAATTGAAAACCCTGTGAATTGATGGAAAATGATCTCATCTTTCACCTCCCGTTGGAATTTTTACGCTACGACAAGTAGAACCGAAGATATTTTCAAAAAACTGAAAATTTTCATAAAAAGGAAGGCTTTTACCCCTCTAAAATGCTCAAAAAAGTCAAAATTGCCAAAAATTCAAAAAAATCAATTCCGGCACTTGTTTCCCGCCTAAAATTTCTTCAGCTTTCCAATGGAATCATCAAAAACAATCCATCGTCAATATTTTCTATGAATTTCAAGAGTTTTCCATAATATTTGCCTACAAATTTAGATGTGTCCATTTTACCCCACTTTCCCATATTTCAAAAAGTATCGATCGAATTCTCTCCAAATAAAGCTTGAAAAATAGAGTTTTCCGAGAGGAAGTTTTCTACAAAATATGAAATTTTTCTATAAAACCGTTTTGCTGTAATTGAGACTTTTATGCACACACATACATACACAGACATGCGCTAGAAGTATCATTTCCTCTCTATTTATATCATTTCAAGTATTTTCTGTCAAAAAAATTACAATCGAAGATTCTGATCATTACATAGCTTCCATTTGAAAGCAGAAAAGAGAAGAAACTTGAAAAGTTAAAATACATAAAGAAATTTTCATTATTTTGAGGATTTTTCCTCCTTTTTTTTGTGCTTCCTTCAATTCGGTTGAGCTCGAATACTTTGCTGCAGAAGAGCAATTCTTCTTTATTTTTTCCCTCGGGAAAAGAGGCAGTGATTCATGGCTGACCTCTGGAATGAACGAAATGAATGAAAAAGGAAAGGATGAGGAGGAGAGGCTGATGGTGATGAAGAAACATGGACCACTTGATTAAATTGAATAAAATGATAATTTTGTTGATATCTCAGAAACTGTTGGGTTTAGGAAAAAAAAGCAGGAAACCTTTTCTCTAGAGGATCAAATTTTCTGGAGATAAGGTCTCTTGATATTTTCCTTAAAGAGGTACCACCTCAAAGTAATCGTCAACTGAATCCAAACATCGTCCAAATGATGATTTTTAGATGAAAAATGAAAAGAGACAAAAAAAATCTTTTTATAATCCATTTTTTTCTGCTGAAAAGTGCAGAATTCGTATTATCAATGACGCCACCATACTGCCTGATAAGAACTTCCATTAAATAACAATGAGGCATTCAGCTGCATGTGTGCATGTATTCCAATAGACCACTGATGGACGTGTGTTGATGCTATTGATTTTGGTGTCAGCGACCAGTACTAGGTGTTATAATGCACGCAGTTGCACACACCATGTAGCAAAAAAGCTTGGATTCTCTATATTTGACACAATGCAGGTCACAAGGGAAAAAGCACATTTTTCTTCATTTTCCTTGAATGTAGGAGATTTTTAATCCAGCAGATTCTCTTTTTCTGTTTCAAAGTGCTTCTTACCCTATATAACATATGTTTCTCATCAGAACACTCTTTGATGATGTGAAAATTACGAAAAATCGTAGAATTTTGCAGAAAAAAATTGAAATTTTCGAAGATGAATTTCATTTCATCACCAGTTTTTCAAGAATATCTCGGAAACTAAGCGAGATAGGGCGATTTTATAAGAATCCTTTTTTATAGCTCTTGAAATTCTCTACAAAATCTTGTTCGTGTAAAATCGCTCTATCTCGCTTAGTTTCCGAGATACTCTTAATAGAAGATCCACAAAAAAATAAAATCCTGTTTTAAGTTAAAAATGAATGGCCAATTTTTTAATTAGATTTTTACGAATATCTCGGAAACCAACCGAGATAGAGCAATTCTACAAGAATACTTTTTTGTAGCTCTTGAAATTCTCTACAAAAACTTTTAAGGGGAAAAAGGGCGTATCTCCATTATTTACCGAGATCCTTTTAGGAAAAGTGTTAAAACAAAAAAATTAAATAAATTAGTCTATAAAATTTCATTTTTTAAGTTTTTTCTTCACTTTTTCAATAAAATTAAAAATACAAGAAATTGTGGAATCTCGTGGTTTTCATGCGCGAATAGGAAATTCAATACTTTGCCTATCAGTTCCAAGCACCTGTACCTTCATAGACTCACTGGCGTCTTCATCGAAGAGGCACCCCTCCCCCTTCTTCCCCTCTTTTTCCCCCTATCTCGAGTATGGTAACCACAATGGACGAGAGAGGGTGGCCACTTCGTCACAACCGACCTCCTGGAGCCACACGCACGGCTTTTTGCCAATTACGTCTGTCTCACCCCTCTCACCCCCCCCCCCCCCCACCCTCCTCCTCCCTCTCGTTTGCTTCGTTCTCTTTTTATCGATCAATAGGGAATTTTTTTATTCCAACGGGCAATGCATTTATCGCAGTTGCAAATGTGTTTACATGGACGTTTTTACGTAAAAAAATTTGGGTTCATTGAAACCCATAAAATAGGCAAATCATGGGAAGAAACTGCAGAAATAAGGGTGAAAGATTTCCCGCGAAAATACAAAATATTTCTTGAAAATATCAAAATTTTTTAAAATAAATTGTCACTTTTTTTAATTTTTATTCATTTTTTTCCCCATAAAAGTGACCAAAATTATGTTAAAAATCGATATTTTTCAATTAAAAACCCCATAAATCGATGGCAAATGATCTCACTCATCATCTTCATTCGAAATTTTTTAGCTACGACCAATAGAAATGAAGATATCCTTAAAAAACTGAAATTTACTCGAAATTAGAAAAATTCAAATTTTCAAAAAAATGAAAAAGAAATCGGAATTTTCAAGGGAAAAAAATTAATCCGACACATGTTTTTCACCAAAAATTTTCTCAGTTTTCCAATGAAATTATCAAAAAAATTCAATTTCAATTCCTTTTCCATGAAAATCCCCATTTCCTCTGTAATAAAGGGTAAATTCAATTAATCGTCAGATTCACAAAAATTTCCCCATTCATTCCCTCCCCCTCCCCCTTTTTTTTCTATTCATTTATCGAATTTCTTCCGAACAATTTCGAAATATTCCCCTTCACATTCGAAATAAATTGCTTTACTAATTGCATTATTATATCAATACCCACTGGAGTTACTCAAAAGGGAAAGGGGGATGGGGAGAAGAGGGATGAGAAGATTGAATGAGACAAGAGATAATGACGAAAGAATAAGGACGAAAGAGAAAAACGAGTATTCTGTATACTTCAATCGAGCCCTCATCGCGTGCTGAGTAAGCAGAAGCTTATTCTTCTTTTTTTTTTTCTTTTTCTTGCTTCAATCTTGAACTCGTTCACCGCCCACATGAAAATTTCTCCATGTATATCTATATATAGATACATATATATATTTTATCGCCTTAGAAACAAAGGGACTTATGTGCTATATGTATGTATGTATGTATCTATAGCGGAGAGTGGGGCAAAATGGACACTGTAATGAAATGGTTAGAGATTTTTTTTGATGATTCTATTGAAAAGCTGAGGAAATTTTAGCCGGAAAACGAGTGTCAGATGTATTTTTTTCGATTTTTTCGAAAATTTTATATTTTTTAGCATTTTTGAGGGGTAAAAAAAAACAGTTTTATTCTAATATATTTGAGATTTTTCAGAATTTTACTCAAATTTTCATAAAATTTTCTGAAGTTTTTTCTAAAATTTTCCGGTTTTTTGCGAATATCTCTGATTCTATTGGTCGTAGCAATTCGGAATTGGTCTCAAATGAAAGGTGAGCTCATTTCCCATCGATTTATGGGGTTTTGAATTTAAAAATATCAATTTTAGGAATAGTTATAGGCCAAAGACTGTTTCACAAAATTGTTTCACAAAAATGCCCATAAATACCTAAAAAATCGATATTTTTGAATTTAAAATCCCATGAATCGATGGATAATGATCTCACCTTTTACCTTCATTTCGAATTTTCACGCTACGACAAATAGAACCGAAGATATCCTCAAAAAACTGAGAATTTTCGAAAAAAGAAAGGCTTTCACCCCTCTGAAAGCTCAAAAAAGTCAAAATCTCCAAAAATTCAAAAAAATTAATTCCGGCACTTGTTTCCCGCCCAAAATTTCCTCAGCTTTCCCATGAAATCATCAAAAACAATCTACCGCCAATATTTTGATCAATTTCAAGAGTTTTCCATAATATTTGCCTAAAAATTTAGATGTGTCCATTTTACCTCGAATGTCCATTTTCCCCCTTCTTCCCCTATGTATAAATGATTCGCGTGTCTCTGTATAAAAGTCAATGTTCAATGGTATAAGACAGGTATAGAATGTCTACTCAATTGTCTCGAAGTTATGTTACATATATGTACCTTTAAAGGCTGTAGTTAGTGGCCCTGATTTAAATTTAGAAAAAGTTAAATTTCACCCCTTTTTTTTTTTTAATTTTTCTTTTTCTTCGTGGAATTATATAATTGGAAACTTTTCAATTTATTCGTGGATAATGTGCTTATTTTTACTTAGGAATTTAGCGTAATGATTTAATGGCAGTGATTAATGGTAAAAATCCTTTTTTATTTTGGGGCCGTATCAAAGATGATGTTTTCTTACGTTTTTCTGAATTTTTTCCATAATTTTTGACCGTGTAGTTTATGAGATATGAATTATCAAAGTTATTATTATAAGTTATTATTAAATTATCTATAGAAAATTTCTATTATTTCTATTTCAAAGAGCTCTCCTAAACCATTGGGTTTAGCAAAAATCGTCAAGAAACCTTTTTTGTAGAGAATTAAATTCCCCACAAAAAAGGTCTCTTCACATTTTCTCCTATACCCAATGCTTCTCAAGATACTTGAGGAAGAACAACATGGAGAAAATTTTTTTTTCACATAAATATTTTTATTTATTTTACAGATTGTGCACATTAACACTATCCAGACTCGTGATTCTTCGGCCTCTGGGTGCAGATCTGGCTTCCATTAGTATTGCTGTTAAAATGCAGAGCTCCAAACGTACACTACGATCAAATGAAATGGCTATACCATCTGGTGGAATACTTGATACTGAATTAGAGTTACAATTTGCCTTGCAGTATCCACATTTTCTGAAGAGAGAGGGTAATAAACTACTCGTTTTACTACAGAGAAGAAAGAGATACAAGAATCGAACGATGCTGGGTTACAAGACACTTGCTGAAGGTGTTATCAATATGGCACAGGTGAATTATTCATTTTTTTTTTATCGTAAATATCGGATTAACAATGAATAATAATAATAAACATGGGAAAATGGGTTTTTTTGAGGAAAAGGGTTGGTGATAAATTTTTTTGGATGATTCCATTGAGAAGATGAGAAAATTTCAGGTGGAAAACATGGGTCAAAATTGATTTTTTGGAAATTTTGAAAATTAGAATATTTAAAAATTGACATTTTTTTTGGAATTTCAATTAAATTTTCGAAAATTTGTAAAAAATGATTTAAAAAATGGGGTTTTTAAGGGAAAGTGTTGGAGATGGATTTTTTCTAATGATTTCATTGAAAAGCTGAGGAAATTTAAGATAGAAAACATGTGTTAAAATTGTTTTTTTTTGCAATTTTGAAAATTATAGTTTTTTTAAAATTCAAATTTTTTTTCAGAATTTCGATTAAATTTTTAAAAATTATCAAAAATGATTTGAAAAATGGGGTTTTATATGGAAAAGGTTGGAGATTGATTTTTTTTATGATCTCAGTGGAAAGCTGAGGAAATTTCAGGTGGAAAACATATGTCGCAATTTAATATGATAATTCCCTAAATTCTGTTTTTAAAAAACAGAAAAAAAAATTAAAAATTTTCTTTTAAATGCCTCCTGTTTTCTCCCTTTTTTTCCACTCTTTCTCCCTTTAATTTCCTCGAAACTCCTCAATGAAGCATTAAATCTAACTTTTTTTTTTAATCCAACTTGAATTTTTTTAATAACAAACAATTTTTTATTATAACAAAAAAAATTCGTTTTATAACGAAAAAATATTTTTTTTTGTTTTCCAGGTTTTACAGAAGCAAATGGACCTTGAACTGGAGCTTGTATCAGATAAAGCTGAAAAATACGGTGGTCCATCAGTTGTATTGGCTAAGGTCAGTGTTGTTGCATTGAGCTCACAGCCAGTTGATCAGGATAAAAGACTGATTAATGATCCAAGTGAGAGACTTTGTCCTGAGTACAGTGACGAGGAGGAGGAATTTAGTTCAGAGGCTGAAGCTGAAGGTAGCGACAGTGAGCCAACACTGGAGATGCACAGGAGGAAGAGTAGAAATAAAATTCCAGCTAATGCACGAGTTAGTTGGTTCATTTTTTTTTAGAGAAAAATAATGTGGAAACTAAGAGAGATAGAGTGAAAAAAAAGGCAAATGGTTCTATTTTGTGGCATTTTTTCCGCTCTACAAAAAAGATCTCTTGGAACATTTCGCTATCTCGCTTAATTGCCGAGTTATTTGGAGAAAATCAAGTGAAATATGTGAAATTTTTAATTTTTTTGTTTTTCGATTTTTGTTTTTTTAGCAAAGGAATTTGAAGCAAAAATTTATCGCACTTCTCAAACGATTCAGAGTTTCGGAGGAATTGGAGCACGATCAAGAAGAGATTGGACAGAAATTATCAGGTGAGGAGAAATTTCTTTTTTATAAAAACAAAAATCCATTTTTTAATCGAAAATACCCCATTTATCCTTATTTTTTAGAAAAAAATGATCAAATATATCCAAAAAATAATCGAAAATCGATTAATCGATTTTCTGAAAATCGTCTGAAAAATCGATTTTCAACGAAAACGAGCCGATTCTCCAAAAATCGATCCAAAATTGCCAATAACTAATTCTAATTCATTTTTAACAGGCAGAGACATGGAAATCGAGGAGCTATTCGATGAATTGGAGGATTTTTCAGACAGTGGTCCAGAGCTGGATACAATGTCTGTCAGCAGCACTCCAAAGCCATCTTTACGGCCATTCTTCAGTTCTAGTCGATCACTACTTGCTCCACCTCACACCGGTAAATTTTCTTCTTTGGACGTTTTTCCTCCCTTTTTTTTTCAGCTCCCCCCTCCCATTTTCAGCCTTTTACCCACCTAAAGTTTCGCTCGTACTACGTAGAATTTGAAGGCACGTCTCTGCTCCAAGCCGAGCTATCGATCGTCCATTTTCTATTTATTTTATTATCATTTTACTTTTTTTTTACAAGTGAAGCATGAATTTTGCTCCAATTTTTTTTACAATGCAATTAATGCATTGTGCACTGAGAAACCGTAAGAGATGGAAAATTTTTGTAAAAACCTTTTTTGTAGCTCTTGAAAGTCTCTACCAAAAAGGTTTCTTCAAAAATTTCTCTATCTCGCTTATTTTCCAAGATATTTCAAGGAAACGATTTTAAAATCGAGTAAATTCTAACAAAAAAAATAAAGTTTCGTTGAAAATAATTTTTTAAATTACAAAATTAGTTTTCAATTAAAAAAAAAATTAAAATATAATTGAAATAATTATTATTTCTCAGTGCACATGCACTCATCGAATTTCCCTTTCTCCTCTGTAATATTTTATTAATTTAAAAATTTATCAAAGAAATTTGAGAAAAAAAACTTTGAGAAAAAAGGATAAAAAAACATTTTTTCATTACAAAAAAAAAAAGAAAAAAAAATTAATATTAATTGTAATAAAACCAAAACTAAGTGAGAGTCTTTGGTGGGATTGGCTTTGCACTGTTGCATGGTACAATTCAATAGTAGTTACCAGAGACGAGAGTGGAACAAATTCAACCAATGTAACTTCAGTAACACAATCAACGTCTGGTCAGGCTGTCAAAGAGAAATCACGTGTTGGACATACTACTCCAGGTACGTAAAAGAAAAAAAAAACAAAAAATGCAGTAATAAATGCAAAATTCATTTAACCAACTCAACAAAGCTGTCAGAAACAGAAATTTAAGAGAAAAAAATCAATAAATTCTGCTTTATTTCTTTTATTTTCATCGCAATTTCTCTGAACTTTTAATAAAAATTTGATTCTGTTCTTTTGAGATATCACGATGGATATTGGGAAAAGGTGGATGGGGAATGAATCTCGTTACACCACCAAGTGTCTGGCTCTTTGGCTCATTTTCCTTTTCCTTTTTTTCATCGACTCTCATAACTGGAGAATTCAATTTTTCAAGATTAGTCGCATCTTAACTTTGGTTTCCTTTAGGCACTCGGAAACTAAGCGAGATAGAGCAATTTTGTAGGAGATCTTTTTTGTAGCTCTTAAAATTCTCTACAAAAAAGGTCTCTTCGATAATTTCTCTATCTCTTTTATTCACCGAGATACTTTTAAAAAACAGAATTGAATAAGTCACGCTTTTCATTAGTCACGATTTAATTAATCATTAACATAATTATTATCCACTCGTGCATGTACAAATGAACGATAGTGAATGAATCCACTCTCTTCATTATCAATTCTACACTTATTTTTTTTAAATTTATTTCTTATCAATTATTATCATTTAATTATTTTTATTCACTAAAAAAATAAAAATAAAAATTAAAAATTCTTTTTCAATGCAAAATTCAATTTTATCTTTGATTAATCATCGACTTCTGTGTTTATTGAGAGAAAAATAACATTTTTTAGATTGCCGGAGAAACTCGAGTGCTTGAAAAATTTATCAATGGCAGAAAAAGAATTGTGCGTGTTCACAAATTGCGTTTGACATCGTATAAAAATCGAATATTTACTTCTCGATTCTTCATTGAATTAATTAAATCATTGCTTTTTGATTAAAAGGAAAAATTGAATTATTATAGGCTTCATTCATTTTTGTTTTCTCTCTGAAGAATTGTATTAGCAATTGTAAAAGAAAAGAATTAGTCGAAATACATTTATTTTTAGTGAAAAATGTGCAATTTTTTTTTTTTTAATTAAATTCAATTACAAGTCAGTATTTAATTACAATATATTTTTGTTATTATAGGAGAAGGTGGGATAAAATGGATATTTCAATTGAACGGTTCGGGATGGAGATTTTCTGATGATTTCATTGAAAAGCTGAGAAAATTTTAGGTGGAAAACATGGGTTAAACTTTTTTTTTTCAATTTTTGGAAAAATTGACTTTTTTGGTCGAACTTTGAAGGGGTTTTCCCTTTGAAAATCGAAAAAATTCACTTTTTCGGCGATATCTCCGATTCTGTTGGTCCTAGCGACCTGGGGTTCATCTCAAATGAAAGGTGAGCTCATTTCTCATCGATTTATGTGGTTCAAATTTTTTTTTAATTAATTTTTCAAATATTTATAGGTCCATTCACTGAAAATCAGTTTTTGCTCTATAAGTACTTGAAAAAATTGATATTTTTCTTTTTAAACCCCATAAATCGATGGGAAATGAGCTCACCCTTCATTTAAGATCAACCCCAGGTCGCTACGACCAATAGAACCCGAGATATTCCCTAAAAACCTGAAATTTTTGAAAAATTCGAAAAAATAACTTCTGACATATGATTTTTATGGGAAATTTCCTCAGCTTTCCAATGGAATCATCAGAAAAAACCTATCTCCATCATTTTCATCAATTTCTCCTAGTTTTCATAGTATAAAATAGAAAAATCAATACGTGCCCGTTTTACCCCATCTTCCCCTATATTATATTATTATTATATTTTATTCTAACAGTCAATTATATTTTTTTTTCAAGGCAATGACACGAAAAATTGACAGCATGCTCATTCATCTCAATTTATTTGAAAATTTTCTTGTTTTATTGAATTATTCATTGATTATTGTTGATTTGAAATAAATGATAATTTGTATAAAAACTATGTATATATATATATATCTATATATATATATAAAACTGAAGTCTATCTATCTACTCTAATACGTACGTATTCTTCTATTTCACTTCAGGCATTTATATTTATTGATATTTTTCTATATCTGTCTCTTTTTCTCTATCTGTGTCGCTCTTAATCTGTTATAAATAACTGCACTATGTAAGTAATTATGTTTTATGGCTTTTTCTGTAATATTAATCAATGATTACTCCTGTTTTTCCTCTTTCTCTTCCCCTCTACTGCACAAGTATCTACATATCTGTATCTATTCACCAGAATAATCATGAAATTTTTTATTGATCGAGAGAAACATTGATTGAATATGCTAAAATAAAGGGCACTCGGAAACTAAGCGAGATAGAGCAATTTTGCAGGTGAGCTTTTTTGTAGCTCTTGAAATTCTCTACAAAAAAGGTCTCCTGCAAAATTGCTCTATCTCGCTTAGTTTCCGAGCGCCCTTCAATTCAAACAGACAAAAAAAATTTAATTGAAGAAAAAAAAATTCTTTCAATTTAAAAAAAAAATTCTCTCGATCAAAAATTTTTGATAAAGGACTTTCGAGTCCTTGAAAAAAAAGCACTATTGTTTTCTACTATTTCTCACGTCTCTACGACCTCTGCTATCCTTTTTCTACGAAAATTTGCCAGAAAAATGAAAATTCCGATAGTTTAGTTGATTAAATTAATTAAGAAAAAAAAATGAAAAATGAATTAATTTTTGGAAATAAAAATTTTCAGAAAGATGCACAG
Organism: Aleiodes alternator; assembly: GCA_963921955.1. NCBI lineage: Eukaryota > Metazoa > Arthropoda > Insecta > Hymenoptera > Braconidae > Aleiodes > Aleiodes alternator. The sequence goes on along the minus strand of OY998105.1, from coordinate 3,680,238 downwards.
ATAGACAGAGTGATGATAGTTCAAGACGAGCTGATAGTGACTCACATCCTGAGAATTGGACGGATTACGAGGCCAATGATCCACCAAATACACTTGCTGGTTCACCACCAAAATCTGAACAACAGCATGGAAATAAAAATGAGGGAAGTGACAGGAGAAGTAGATTATTTGCCAGAGATCGTGGTACTCCAGGAAGTAACAAGTCGAAGAAACACAGTCTGAGTGTCGATCTGAAGCCACCAACGGAATTGAATAGTTTAGAAGTGAGTGATTTAATTAATTTTTTCTTCATTTTTTTCGAAAAATTCCTAAAACTGAATTGTTTTTCTTTGTGCAATCGGAAACTAGGCGAGATAAGGCGATTCTGCAAGAGACCATTTTTGTAGAAAATTTCAAGAGCTACAAAAAAGGTCTCTTGCAGAATTGCTCTATCCTGTTTAGTTTCCGAGTGCCCTTTACTTAACGCATTCAATCAACTTTCTTTTTTGTGCTGATGATAAAATTTCGTTTTTTAGCCAAGGAAAGCACTTGTAGAGCAATTAGGAAGAGTTTTGCCAGACGATTATCTCCCAGAATCACTGGCCCTAGTATCCCTGGCGGATACAGGTGGTGCTGTACTGGCTGCACGTCTGCAGGAACGCAATCTCAGGGTATTAACAACAGCTTCACCAGCTGATATACGTGCTACATTCACTTGCTTAGTGGCAAGAATCCAAAAATTGTGAGTATTCTAATGTTTAATGTTTATTTATTTGAGAGGCTCCAGTCTAGAATGCCCATCGGAGTCAATAAGATTGAAAATATGCAAGAAGTAATCACATTGAATTGTGTATGAAAAATATATAAATAATTGATGATTAATATTTGCATTGCAATAAAAATAATCAAACTTTGCGGTATCACAGAAATATCAAGTAGTTTCTAGTTAAATAAAATCAATACCATTGATCAAAGCTATTACTGAAGTTCAATTTTTACAAATTTTTACAAATAACTAGCAATCACAATAAATGCAACTATTAATTGTTTATTAGTTATTTATCACAGCACCGATCTCTTGATTCATTAAAAAATTGAAAGCACAGTTATTTAAATTGTTCTGTCGAACTAGCAGAAATTATCTCAGAAAGCAATTGATTCCAGAAAATTGATGCAATTGTAAGGAAAGAATTTTTGATGTGATGAAAGTCTCGATGTATGAACATAGAGTAAATCGTCACGATTATGATGACGTAATTGTGCATTGAAAACTTCAAATTAAAGGTCATTCGCAAATAAACTTTTATTCTTTTCGTTTTTCGTTGATATCTTAAGTGCCACTGGATTTACCGAAAAAACACCAAGAAACCTTTTTTGTAGAAACTTTAATTTCCCACAAAAAAGGTCTCCTGGCAAATTCTCCTAAACTAAACCGTTCTCGAGATCTCTTTGAGAGAATACTAGATAAATTGAATTAATTTGATTTTTTTGGGAAATTTCAGTTGCAACAGTTCGGCGAAGCCTCCAGCTCCAATAAAAGTGGTCATTGCAGGTGGTGATGGCTTTGTAAATGCTGTTCTCAAGAATTACGTGGATCTTCTGAGCTTTCGTCCACCAGATTGGCAGAATTATCTTCGTTTCTTGATAGTTCCACTTGGTTCGAACACTTTATCGAAATATTTGGGATCAGTTGACACGAAATATTCCATGTTATTTGGTGATGAGTGGAAAGAATTGTTGGAAAGAGAGGTTGGTGGTGCTAGTGAAGGTGCTGCACGTGTTTCCGAGTATTTGGCCAATGTTGGGCCAACTCTGCTATTGCCAATTGCTGAGGCAATGGTAACATACAGGTAAATTAGAAGTAATTTTTTCTAAATTAAGGATTATTAAGAGGTGAAACCGGAAAAAAGTTAAATTTTTTTTATAAAATTTGTTGATAACAATTTATACAAGATGAAATTCTCAAATGTGATTCAGTGAATTTGTGAAGAATGTAATGAGGAATGAAATGAGCTGTAGAAACAAAAAATTAATTGAAAATTAAAGAATTTTCTACATTTCTTTGAATCTTGAAAAATTTGAAAAAATGCAAAAAGTAATGAAAATTTTACAATTTTCAATCAATTTTTTCAATTTTCAATCAATTTTTTGGTTCTAAGGCTCATTTTATTCAGAATTACATTCTTTACAGTTTCACTGAATCAGATTTGAGTATTTTATATTGTATAAATTGTTATTAAAGATTTTATACACAAAAATTTAACTTTCTTCCCGATTGTACGTTCAAATTATCGTCAAATATTGAATGAACAGATGCATTTTGATTAAGAAAAGCTAGAAATATTGGAGATAGGTTTTTTCTGATGATTCCATTGAAAAGTTGAGGAAATTTCCCATGAAAATCATATGTCAGAAGATATTTTTTTGAATATTTCAAAAATTCCATTTTTGGCGGGAGATTTGAAGGTGAAAGTCTTCTGTTTTTGAAAAATTTCAGGTTTTCGAGAATATCTCGAATTCTATTGATCGTAGCGAACTGGGGTTGATCTTAAATGGAAGATGAGCTCATTTCCCATCGATTTATGGGGTCTAAGAAGAAAAATACTAATTTTTTCAAGTACTCATAGGGTAAAAACCTGATTTTCAGCAAAATGACCTATAAAAATTTGAAAAATTGATAAAAAAAAAATTTGAACCACATAAATCGATGAGAAATGAGCTCACCTTCCATTTGAGATGAATCCCAGGTCGCTGCGACCAACAGAACCGGAAATATCCCCGAAAAAGTGAATTTTTTTGATTTTCATAAGGAAAACCCCTTCAGAACGTAACATTTTTGGAAAAAAAATCTTATTTCCCCAATGAAATCATCAGAAATTCCCTATCTCACTTCCAATCGAGATATCCATTTTACCCCACCTCCTCCCTCCTCCCTTAATTGCCCCTTTAAATGTCTACAACATTCAACATGCAAATGTCAAGTGTCAAATTAACCGAAAATTTCCCTATTTATTTTACAGAGAGACAGACGACAGTAGTCAAATATTCATTCCATTCGTTAATGACGTACGTGTTGGATGTCCTGACAGCAGTACATCAGCATCAGTTGACCTTGATGAAAGTGGTATGGCTGTATCAGGTTCACCACCTTCATTACCACCTCCATGTTTGCCATTACCACCACCTGGTAGGTTAACACCGCCAAGCAGTCCAAATGTTAGTCAACCACGTGATGGATGGGAGCCAGTTGAATTACAATTGGATTATTGGAGTAAACCATTGCTTGGTGATAAGGGCAAAAGTACACTGAGACAGGCATTCAGGGCACTACATGTCCAGAGACTACCGGCCTTTGGGGAAAACCCAGGACAACATTTGTCAATGAATTATATGACTAAAGAGAAAAAACAGAAAAGTAATTTTCATTAATTGTTTAAATTTTTAGAATTTTTTAATTCAAATTTTTTCCTTTTTTTTTTATATTTCCGTAAATAGAAGGGATAGAGAAATTTTTGATGAAACCTTTTTTGTAGAGAATTTCAAGAGCTACAAAAAAGTTCTCTTGCAAAATTGCTCTATCTCGCTTAGTTTCCGAGTGCCTAAAGGAAAGCAAAGTTAAGATGTGATTAATCTTGAAAAATTGAATTTTTCAGTTATGAGACTCGGTAAAAAAAAGGAAAAAGAAAAGGAAAATGAGCCAAAGAGCCAGACAGTTGATGGTGTAACGAGATTAATTTGCTCAGCTAAAACACACAACATTCCATTGAGAGGTGAGTAATTTAGTTACCTTAAATTAATTAAAAACAAAATTAAATAATTTAAAATTTAAGTCAAAAATATTATTTCTTTGAATTCAGTTACGATAGATGGAACTGAGTGGTATGGAGTTAAATTCTTCCAACTATCAGCACAATGGCAGACACATATTAAGACATTTCCAGTTGCAATGTTAGTTTATTCGCCGCTTCAGCAAACAACTAGTTTTACCTGAAATCCAATGAATTTTTTATCAATTTAATTTGAAAAATTCATTTATAATTCCATTAAATTATTTAGATTTTAGGTGAGTTTTTCCTTTTTTTTTTTTTTTTTGTTGCTTTTAAATGGAAGAATTATTTTTTTAGACTATTTAAATTTTGAATTTTTATTTAAATATAGCGAAAACAGATTTTTTTTTTCTTTATTTCTAAGATTTTCTGCGATTTTTTAATCATCAGTCGCCTCTTTTTCTCGTGTTTTTACAGAAATCTTTTCTTCCCAAAAGATTTCAGATACTTTTACTTTTTTTGTGATCTTTTTTTTCTTCAAATAAGTGTATAGTCGAAGTTTTTTCATTAATGACTTCTTGAAAAAAAATAGAAAATTTGAGGAATTGCTTGAAAATGAATTTTTTAATTATTTTATTCAGTACTGAAGGAAATTTTTCAGAGAATTTTTTGAAAAATGAAAGGGATCTTGGAAAATAAGAGAGATAGGGCAATTTTTAAGGACACCTTTTTTTTAGAGAATTTTCCGATCTACCAAAAAGGTATCTTCATTAATTGCCTTATCTCTCTTAGTTTCCGAGATATTGTCACAAAAACTCCAAAAATCTATAAAAATGATTTTCTATTAAATTAATTTAATCAATTGAATTGAATATTCTTCAGCTGATTTCCATTGTGATTGATGCTACGACTTCAGTACTGAATGATTAATGGAAAAATTAGAGTTATTGATTGATTTCCCTTTTTTTGGGCAACAAAAACGTTGCCACGACTGCCTATTGCCAAATTGACGTAAATCATTCATTTTTTTTTTCATTAACAAATAATTTCATTGATTTCACTTAATCAATTCTCAAAATAAAAGATAACAAAAAATATTCATTCCCATTTTAGAAAAAAACAGTGGAAAAAAGAATATATATATATATAATTTTGTCGTTAAATTGAATTAATTGGAGAAGATCATCAGTTTTTTGTTGAGAATTAGTCGATCTATTCGATTTTTCTGCAATAATTGACAAAACATTTATTTGCAATTGATAAAATATGTTTAAATAATAAAATTTTATAAGAAATTAATTACTTGATTAAAAAAAAGAGAAAATATCTTTTTCACAAGAAAAAAAAATAATTAATTATTTTGAGAATAAAAGAAAAAAGTTCCTCCATTTTAGTTTTTATTGAAAAAAATATTATTGCAATAATTTCATTTTTTTTTTCTTAGGAGAAATTAGGAAAAAATGGACTTGTAGTTAAAAATGATTCGGATTTTTTTCAAGGGTGAAGGAGTCTCCAGAAAAATTTGAAAAAATTCACCAACAATCTTCATAAATTGGGGCATTTTCTCAAATTTTTTAAGATTTTTTGATCTAGTCCTTCTCATTGAAAGAAATAAATCCTGGATTATGTTGCACTGGAGGCCCATTTTGCCCCATTTTCTCTTATATTCGAGGTTTAATTGTTAATATTGCGTGCTAACGTCTCGTAATGTTTTTTTTTTTTTTAATTATTCTAATTAAAAATTATATTTCCATCTGTTTGATGATGTAAGAATTTTTTCTAGTCATTAATCAAAATTGTAAATTCGAAAAATTGAATTAATTCATCAGAAACTGACTAAGTTAATTCATTCCTTTCGAATTATTTATTATAGGAGAAGATGGGGTAAAATGGGTACAAGAGGTAGAACGAACAAGAGTTGATTTCAGTATTTTATACTATGAAAATCAGGAGAAATCGATGGAAATATTGGAGATAGATTTTTTCTGATGATTCCATTGAAAAGCTGAGAAAATTTTCCATGGAAATCATATGTCAGAAGTTATTTTTTGGAATTTTTCAAAAATTCAATTTTTGGCGGGGGATTTGAACGTGAAAATCTTCTGTTTTTTTGAAAAATTTCAGGTTTTTCGGAGATATCTCGGGTTCTATTGGTCGTAGCGACCTGGGGTTCATCTGGAATGAAAGGTGAGCTCATTTCCCATCGATTTATGGGGTTCAAAAAGAAAAATATCCATTTTTTCAAGTACTAATAGGGCAAAAACCTGATTTTCAGCAAAATGACCGATAAAAATTTGAAAAATTGATTTAAAAAAAATTTGAACCACATAAATTGATGAGAAATGAGCTCACCTTTCATTTGAGATGAACCCCAGGTCGCTACGACCAACAGAACCGGAGAAATCGCCGAAAAAGTGAATTTTTTCGATTTTCAACGGGAAAACCCCTTCAAAACTTGACTAAAAAAGTAAATTTTTCCAAAAAAATTGGAAAAAAAATTAATTTTAACCCATGTTTTCCACCTAAAATTTTCTCAGCTTTTCAATAAAATCATCAGAAAGTCTCCAGCTCCAACCGTTCAATCAAAATATCCATTTTACCCCAACTTCTCCTATTTTTTTAAATAACTAATTTTTCAAAAACGAGAAAAGCTAAAAAAATCGTCAGATGTCTATTATTCTACTATTTTTACGATCATACTAATGTTTTTAAATATCATAAAAAAAAGAAAAATTGTCTAATTATCACTTGACTGCTGACTAGCTTTTATTATTATTTTTCTTTTAATCATAATTATGATAATAAAATTAAAAATCACATGGGGGCTAAATTTTTCGATGCCCAGCTCAATGCTTACAATAATTAAAGACGTATAATCGTTATATATTGATTGAAACACATTTTTGAGTTTCAATGAGTGATTAAAATTTTTTTGATCAAATTGAAGGAAAAAAAAATATATATATATAGAAATTAAATTGATGGATGAATGAATGAAAATAATTGATTAAACAATAATTAATAATTATTAATTATAATGTAGCAAGAAATTTGTTCATAGGAGTAGACGTCTTTATTGTGCTTACAAAGGGGATGTCGATGATATATATGTATATATAATTGTAATAATATATTGATTTAATCGAGATAGAGTTTAATTAAAATGGCTGTAAATTAATTCCAATGTGAAAAAAAAATTATCAATTTAATTTAATTTAATTTGAGCTCAATTAAACAATGCATATCGTCCATTTCGTACAATTTCGATTAAATTCATTGATTTATTGAGTTAAAGGCACTTGATAAATTAATTTTCGAAAATTTTTCCATCATCTTAGGAAATTTTGAACATTTTTAAAGAAACTAAAAAGCCTTAAAATGTTGAAAATTCTGAAATTTCAAGATTTTACAAATTTTTAGAATTTTTAAAAAATTTAGAAAATTTTGAAAACTTTGATAATTCGAAAAAATTTGAAATTCATTGATTAATTGAGTTGAGGGCACTTAAAAAATTAGTTTTCAAACATTTTTCGAAGATTTTAGAAAATTTTGAGCATTTTCAAAGAAATTTAAAAGCCTTAAAATGTTTAAAATTCTGAAAATTTCACAAATTTTGAGAATTTTTAAGAAACTTGGAAAATTCTAAACACTTTAATAATTCAAAAAAATTGGAAATTCATTGATTAATTGATTTGAGTTGACTTAAAGAATAAGTTTTTCAAAATTTTCGAAGATCTTAGAAAAGTTTGAAAATTTTTAAAAAACTTTATAAATTCTGTAAATTTTGAAGATTCTAAAAACTTCGAAACTTTGGCAATTTTGAAAATTTTAAAAATTCAACAAATTCGCAATATTTCAAAAATTCGCTGGAAAATTTGAAATTTTTTGAAAATTATGCATTGTTGAGAAACGAGAATATCAAAAAAGTGCCTGGTTTAATTATTTAACTACTAAAATGAGTTAAAAAAACACAAAAACTGGAATAAAATTGAGGAAATATCGAGAAAAATTAATAATTTATCAATTGGACTTAAAAAAAATGATAAAATGAGGAAATTCACATATTTTCCATCAAAAATCATTGATAAATTTGAAAAAAAAGCCGATTTTAATTCAACTCTTCGTTCATGCAGGAATGAAGAGGCAGAACATGTAAATTTCCACTTCAAACTCGATTTTTTTAAAATATCTCGGGAAATAATTGAAATAGAGACTTTTTTTTCCACAAAAAAAAATTTACAAAAAATTTTTTTTGCAAAAATTCCTCTATTTTTCATAAAATTTCGAGATATTCCGTAAAAATCAATGGAAAATAAAATTCATCTGTTTTACAACTTCATCACTGACTTGTGTATGATAAATAAATAAATGAATAAATAATTAGTTAATTAATTAATTAATTAATTAATTAATATTGAATACTTATATGTGATACATACTTTTAAATATAATATTCAAATGTGGAATATTATTCGTTAATTTTAGAAAAATAGTCTTGTGTTCTGAGCTTTCGTGATTTTTCTTCACTAATTGTTCATCGATAAAATCGAGAATTTTATCGATTATCGACGAAAAAAGCTTTGATTTTATTTTTCAAAAATAAAATAAAAAATTTAATTAATTATAAATTGTGAAGGAATATTGTCTAATAAAATAAAATATAATATAATAAAATAATTAACGCTTATAAAATTGCAAAAAAAATGAGAAAAGGGGCTCAGAGCACAAGTAGATGAAATTAGTGAAATGATTAGTGTATTTATTATAAAATAAAAAATAAAAAAAAATGAGAATTGAATAATTATGTTTAAAAGATGAGAATAATATAAAAAAAATCTGTGGATTTAAGAATTTAATGAAAAAAAAAAAAAGAAAATTTAAAAAAGTGGTAAAGACATATAAATTATAAAATTTAGATGAATACATTTAAAATGGAATAAAAAAAAAAATATGTTGTTGATGTTTGTAAGCTTGAAATATAAATGTAACGCATTTTTTTGGTACTTTAGTTTTATAAGTCAAAAATTGAATGTACCTCTGTTCCATTGGAGAAAGATGGGGTAAAACGGGTTAATTTTGGTATTTTATACCATGAGAATTGGGGGAAATTGATGGATACATTGGAGAGAGCTCCTTTCTGATGATTCCATTGAAAAGCTGAGAAAATTTCCCATGAAAATCATGTGTCGCAAGTTATTTTTTTGAATTTTTCAAAAATTCCATTTCTTGCGGGAGATTTGAAGGTGAAAATCTCCTGTTTTTGAAAAATTTCAGGTTTTTCGGGAATATCTCGGGTTCTATTGATCGTAGCGATCTGGGATTGATCTTGAATGAAAGGTGAGCTCATTTTCTATCGATTTATGGGGTTTTGAATTCAAAAATATTAATTTTTCGGATAGTTATAGGCCAAAAACTGTTTCACAAAAATGCCTATAAATACCTTAAAAGTCGATATTTTTGAATTGAAAACCCAATGAATCGATAGCAAATGATCTCACCTTTCACCTCCCATTGGAATTTTTACGCTACAACAGATAAAACCGAAGATATTCTAAAAAAAACTGAAAATTTTCAAGAAAAGGAAGCGTTTTACCCCTCTAAAATGCTCAAAAAAGTCAAAATGGCAAAAAATTCAAATCAATTAATTGCGGCACTTGTTTCCTGCCTGAAATTTTCTCAGCTTTCCAATGAATTCATCAAAAACAATCTACTGCCAATATTTTTATCAATTTCAAGAGTTTTCCATAATATTTGCCTAAAAATTTAGATGTGTCCATTTTACCCCTGATTCCCATTTTGCTCCACCTTCCCTTAAATATTCGAAAAATTGATTTTAGAAAAATTTGAACCACATAAATCGATGAGAAATGAGCTCACCTTTCATTTGAGATGAACCCCAGGTCGCTGCGACCAACAGAACCGGAGATATCGCCGAAAGAGTGAATTTTTTTTTATTTTCAAAAGGAAAATCCTCTCAAAATTTGGCCAAAAAGGTATTATTTTCAGAAAAATAATGATTTTCACTCGAGGCAAGGGAGTTCAGAACCCGAATAAGACAGAATGATGGATAATCCCTTGGAATCAGGTCCCAGCATCTTGAAATTACATCTGCAATGGACCAATTTTCATCAATTAAATTTATCCATAAAAAATCATCAAAAATAAGGCTTTTTCCATCAGTTTATTGGTAATTTCAGCAAAATTAATTGTGACACAATTGAATAAACCGATATTTCATAATATTTCGTTGTAATTATAATTTTTCATTACAGCCAATGGGTAAAGCATACTTTGAATGAAGAAAGCCCATATTTTCATTTTTTTTCTTTACACATTTTTGATTTTTCTCATTCATAGTTTTTCAATTAATTCTACACAAAATTCACTGGAAAAAATCAATTTTCAGTTTTTTTTCTTTTTCTTTAAATACTCCTGGATTTTTCAAAATTTCGACAATTTAGGTTTATTACGTGAAATATTATTAAAAATATTTTTTTTTTAATATCAACGTTTAATTTATCATTAAATTATCAATCAAATTTGATTAGATGATTAAATTATCAAAAAAATTGAAAATTTGACAGGAAAAAATTGAAAAATCGCAAATTTGAAAAAAAAATTCTTTCAAAAAAGCACAAAAATTTACCAAAAAAACGTTTTTTGACGAAAAAAAAAGTAATTAAAATTAATTAATGATAAATCGAGATAATAAATAAATGTTAATAAACCTTTGGCAATTTCCTAAGATTAAATAACAGAGAAGATAATGCAATGCACAAATACATAATATTTACGAATGTTTCAAATATTTTTTTACTTATTAAATAAACATAATTAAACATAATTAAAATGAGAGAAAAGAAAGATATGAATTATTTTTTTTAATAAATTCAATCAAATACTTTGATTTCTTTGGGGATTACACCTAATAAATTCCATTTTGAGATTTACATTATCATTATTATTATTATTATTTTTATTATTATGATTTATTCATGAGAAAAGAATAAAAATAATTAACTCAATTAAATTCTCATTATGGATATCACAGTGAAATTGTGACTTTAGGAGTTTAATTTCATTAACAATTAAATTTTGTTCATTTTGTTTTTTTTTTTTTTTTACTTTTTCTTTATTACTATTTCGAAATAAAAGTAAATTTTATGGAAATAATCGAAAATAATTTTTTAAGCCACGTAATATATGTACACGCCAATAAATTAAGACATAAATTAGACTTTTCAATGATTTTTCACATTAGTTTTTTTCTTTTTCTTTTAATTTTAATGTGCAACAATCTTTAAACGTTGCAGAAAGCTTCGTAGATTTTTCAGAAATTCTGTGAAAAACGAAACTCAATTTTTTTTGCTGTTTTTTTTTAAATATCTCGGAAAATAATTGAGATAGGAAAATTTTGGAAGAGATCTTTTTTGAAGAGCAGAAAATTCTTCACGAAAATCGTTTCTGAACGATTTTTTCTTATCTTCAGTAGATTAAAAAAAACAGGTAAATTTTCATTTTTGAGATTCTCCGGAATTTTCGGAATGTCAGAATTTCTAAATCTCGAAACTTCATTTGGAAATTCAAAAGATTTTTGAATTTCCAAAATTCTAGGCAATCTCAAAATTTTGGAATTTTAGGATTTCTGGAAAAGTTGGAGATTCGAAATTTCAAAAATTAGTGACATTCTTGGAATTTTCGAAATTTCGAAATTCTTAAAATCCTAGAAAATCACAAAATTGTGAAAATTAGTAAGACTCTCAAAATTTCAAAATTTCTAAATTTTCAAAATTACCAGAAAATCTCAAAATTGTGAACATAAGTGAGATTCTTGAAACTTCGAAATTTTTCATAATTCTAGAAAATCTCAAAATTTAGAAAATTGGCGAGACTTACGAAATCTCTAAAACTCTAGGAAATCTCAAAATTTATAAAATTAGTGAGACTTTCAAAATTTCGAAATTCTTAAAATTCGTCAAAATATCTATTTTATTCCGAGATATTCCCCCAAAAAAAAACCGCAAAAATTCAAATTTCGTAATTTCACATCACACTGCTGATTTAGTTATCACTCGCATTGTTTTCTTTTAAAATCAATAATTATTAATATATATCGCGGGACATCATAAAATATATATACATAACGACACTTATAAATAACAAGAGAGATAATACGCAGAGTGGAGAACCAGCAGCGAGACATTAAATATAATTCTTCCCTTTTTTTTCCTGTTTTTTTTAATCCGGAAAATTTTCGTTTCTATTTTTTTAAAGCAAAGAATGAAAAATTCTCAATTATTTCTAATGACTAAACTTTTGGATGTTTTTTTTTTTCAAATTTTTTTCATCTTTTTTTTCTCGATTTAGGATGAGTCCACTGCGATGCACGGATTATCTACGTTAGTGCCATTTCGAAGGATTTTTTTGTTCTTTTTTTTTGTTTTTTTTTTTCGGTTTTTTCGCTCATATGTAGGGATGAAGAGCAAGTGCACGACCTCGAAGTCCTCTTTGGCCACCGACACCACCTTTTGGAATAACGTAGCCACCAGCATGCCTTGCTGTTCCCTCCTCCTCCAGATTTCCATTGCTCTCGATTAAATCGCGAAGAGGCCAGCACGCTAAATGCCGAGATTTTCCATGTCTTGCTAAGACATAGTACCCTTGCCTGTTGATTTGAAACAAGTGGATAATAGTATTTCTTTCCAACTGATACAGCTTTTTCTGCTGATAGCAATATGCTTTCGAATGGAAGTGATACAACTTTTTTCAAACCATCATCGAAATATAAAATTTTGAAGAAATTCATTGAAACGCCAATAACTCGAGAACCAATCATGCAAATAAGCTCAAAATTTACAGGCATCTGACTGATACAATTCTCGAGATAATAGAGTTGCCTTAGAGTTAAAGGGGCGTAAGTGCCGTTTTTCCCGATTTTTTTTTTCTTCAAAATAACACAAAAGGCGTAATAGTATCTCCACTATCATTGCTCCAATAGGCTTTCCAAGGACTTCTACGCAATATTAGTAGAAAAATGAAAAAATAATAACATATAGGCATAAGTACCACTGACTAATAACAAAGGGGCGTAAGTGCCGGAGATACGCCTCTTTGTTTTTAGTGTTTTCATTGAATTGTCCCTAATCATCGGGAAAAAAACTAATAACAAAGAGGCGTAAGTGCGAAAATTTAGATAAAAAAATCCTAAAAACAAAAGGGTATAACTCCAAATATTCTCATGAGATGAAAAAAATTGTAAAAACAAAGAGGCATAAGTGCGGAGATACGTGCTTTTCACTTTAACTTTAAAAATTATATAGCTTTTAAAAAAAGAAAATAACAAAGTGGCATAAGTGTGGAGATACGTCCCTTTCATTTTAAAAATTGGTAGTTACGCCACTTTGTCATTTTAATTTTCAATTATCCAAATAATGTTCCAGAGGCCATAAAAAACATTTTGGAGTGATAAGTGGACCCCTTTCACACCAGAATTTCGTGTTTTTGGCACTTACGACACTTTAACTCTAAGGCGACGATATATAAGTATAAATAACATCACTTCAATAGTTTCCAATAATTCCATTAAAAATTGATTTTCGAAAAATGAACATAGTGGAACGTGGGGCAAAATGGACACTGTAATGAAACGGTTAGAGATGGATTTTTTTTTTGGATTCCATTGAAATTCTGAGGAAATTTTAGCTGGAAAACGAGTGTCAGATGTATTTTTTCAGTTTTTTTCGAAAATTCTATATTTTTCGGTATTTTTGAGAAGTAAAAAGCCTCTTTTTTGAGATTTACCGTTTTTTGCAAATATCTCTGGTTTTATTGGTCGTAGCAATTCACGATTGGTCTCAAATGAAAGATGAGCTCATTTCCCATCGATTTATGGGGTTTTTAATTCAAAAATATCAATTTTTGGAATAGGTATAGGCCAAAACTGTTTCCCAAAACTGTTTCACAAAAATGCCCATGAATACCTCAAAAATCGATATTTTTGAATTAAAAACCCTATGAATCAATGGCAAATGATCTCACCTTTCACTTCCCGTTGGAATTTTTACGCTACGACAAATAGAACCGAAGATATTCTCAAAAAACTGGAAATTTTTAAAAAAAGAAAGGGTATTACTCTTCAAAAATGCTCAAAAAAGGCAAAATTGTCAAAATTTCAAAAAAATCAATTACGGCACTTGTTTCTTGCCTAAAATTGTCTCACCTTTTCAATGCAATCATCACGAGATCTCCATCTCAAACCCTTCAATCAAAATATCCATTTTACCGCACCTTCCCCTATTCTTAAAAAAAAGGAGAAGAAATTACCTGGAAGATATTAATCCAACGAGCAAGGCCCAATGCGCTTTGTGTCCCCTTTTCAAGCATGGTGCATGATTAAAATCAGAGTCATATGGTATCAGCACCATGGCACCATGAGCAAGTGCATGGGTCAATGTATCTGGACACGTTTGTAAGTCAACGAGAATATCTGGCCTGTGATCTGGTAAATATTCAGCAGCAAGTGTTCCCATAAAATCAACACTGTAAACCTCTCCATGCTGTGTAAAACCTCGGACACGTGCCTCAGCCAATAATTGACTTACTGACACGGGTTTTGTGTATTCCTGAGAGGCCATTGCAAGTGCAACAAGTCCGCATCTGTTGAAATTACGTAAAAAAAATTTAATTCATAAATAAAAATCAATTTCTACATTAAAAAAAAAAACTTATCAGATTTTTTTTTAAGAAAAATTAATACCTTGGGATTTGAAAAAGAGGGATAACTTTGGAGCGAGTGAGTTTAGGGGAAAATATCAGGAAACCTTTTTTGTAGAGAATTTTAAGGGCTACAAAAAAGGTCTCCTGACAGATTTTCCTAAACCTCATAGTTTTAGAGATTCTATTGTTCAAAGAATGAATTTTTGGACGAATTCAAAAGTGAAGAGATAAAGAGAGGTTTTTTGTGCACACTATTTATTATAAATCTGTTCCTATGGCGAATTGAGAGATGATTTTTTATATGGTGAAGAAAAAATATATTGAGGAGCCCTCAAATTGAGGGACATCACATCTAGGGAGTAGTCATGGGTCCCATAATTGACGTGAGGCCCAAAATACGTGTAGATTCTACAAATATTTTGCACTGATACCATGGAGGCACCAGTTATCGGACAGTTAAAGAAATGGCACTAGTATCTGGACAGTGAGAATTAAATTATTAAAATAATAAGAATATTTCACTCAAGTACCATCAAAAAAATTCGGTCGATTTTTATTTTGACACTTTGCAAGTATTGGGAAATTTTTTTCACACTTAAATATTAATTATTAATATATTAATAATTAATATATTTATTATTAATTGTGATGAATATGATCATCAATTATACTGATTCTTAATTACTATTAATATTAATTATTAATTATATTAATTATCAATTATTATTAATATTAATTATTGTTATTTGTCTGTAAACTGGGCTATGTGTCCGGAAACTGGGTCCACCATGATAGCTTTAGTGCCACAAAAAATCAAAAAATTCCAAAAATTCGTGAAAATTCAATACTCACTGTGGTCCATCCTGTAAAATAGGCTCAACCTGACAAAAATACGTCACTTCAGCATCTTTCAATTCATTACGTGCTATTAATTTTTCAATTTCAGCCTCAGCCGACGTAAGTGTTATCTTAGCCCACGGTGGAAGATTTTCAGATTCTGTAACTTCATTATTTTTTTCACGTTTTGATGCCTCAGTTGGATTTGGCATTGGCGGTGGAGGTGCTGGCATTTTAATTAAAAAAAACTCCTTTTCTCCAAAGATATTTCTTCCTTTTTTAACGAATCAATTAATTAATTAATTAATTCCCTCTCCTTTTTTTTTAGAAAAAAACGTATTTATAAATGTAATTTTTTCGATTTTATCCTTCAGAATAAATTCATTTTTTCAAATGATTTTTTTTTTCATTGATGAAAAAAAAAGAAATTATCCTCACAATTGGCTGCATTTTGTCATCGATCTGAAATAAAATTGAAAACAATTAATATGATAATTAACAATTAATTGTGATAGGGAAAAGTGGGGTAAAATGGACACATTTGAGTTTTTATGTTCATATGATAAATGAAAAACAGTTGAAATTATTAAAAATATTGGAGATAGATTTTTTCTGATGACTCCATTGAAAAGCTGAGGAGATTTGCGATGGAAATCATGTGTCAGAAATGATTTTTTGTTATTTTTTAAAAAATTCTACTTTTTTGGTCAAAATTTGAAGGAATGCCTCTTTTCATTTTTGCGAAAATTCTGTTTTTTTGGGAATATCTCAAGTTCTATTGGTCGTAGCGTAAAAATTCTGAATGGAGGTGAAAGGTGAGATCATTTTCAATTGATTTATGGGGTTTTTAATTGAAAATTATGGATTTTTGAGATAGTTATGGGGCAAAAACTGATTTTCACGAAAAATGCCTATAAATACCTTGATAATCGATATTTTTTAATTTAAAACCCCATAAATCGATGGCAAATGATCTCACCTTTCACCTCCATTCGGAATTTTCAAGCTGTGACCAGTAGAACCGGAGATATTTTGAAAAAAGTGAATTTTTCTAAAAATCAAAAGAAGTAGACCTTCAAAAGTTCCCCCCAGAAAAATCTAATTCTCAAAAAATTCAAAAAAATTAATTCTCACACTTGTTTTCCACCCAAAATTGCCCCATTTTTTCAATGGAATCATCAAAAAAAATCCATCTCGAACCACTCCATCCCAATATCCATTTTACCCCACTTTCCCCTGAAACAAAATGAAATCATCACACACTTAACAATTTTCTTTAATTAATCAAATAATATCAATCTATCTGACGTTGAATTAAAATAAATTATTCATTAAATGATTATATTTGTTAAATAATTAAATATTCAACAAAAAAAAGAAATTAATAAATAATAAAGTTATTTCAAAAAATTCTTTGAAAAAATCACATTTTCAGTTTTTTGAATCCTCTAAAACCCAAATATTTTTATTTTCAAACAATTTATCTATTAAAAAAATGAAAATAGAGAAATTTTAGCAAATTTCTATTATTTTTTTAATTTTATTGAGAAATTTTGAAAATCAAAATAATTTTTTTCTGAAGAAAATTCTTTTTTTTCATGAAAAAATTTTTTTTTTAAATTATAAATAAACAATTTTTATTCATAGAAATTTTTTTTAAATGAAAATTCATCTTTTTTCTATTCAAAAAAAAAAATCCACCATTGACACTCGACTGTCACTCGTCCATTTTTCATCTCCCACAAATTATTTCATTTTATTAAATTAATTTTCCACAATTATCATTTTATTCAATTCAAAATCATGACTCATCACTTATTAAATCCATTGATTGAACGATTCTATTTGAGAAAGAGTTTAAAAAAATCTTAAAAATCAAAAAAAATTGAAGGAAAAACTTTTTTTTTAAGAAATATTCACACAAATTGTTGTGAATGTGTTGTATTGACAGTTATTTCGTTCATTATGTCAAATAAATTAATAAGTCAAGAAAATTAATCGTTTGAAGCCCGAATTAAAGAAAAAAAATTTCAAATTCAATTTTAATGAGAAAATAATTGGGCTTATTAGCTTCATTGGAAAAAAGGCCACTGACAAATACTGTATATACCATGGTGGACCCAGTTACCGTACATGCCCCAGTTTACGGACACAGCAGCAGGATAAACACTAATAATTAATAAAAAAAAAAAAGAAAATTGATATTTAATTATTATATTTCATTTTAATAATTTAAAATTCTCACTGTCCGGATACTAGTGCAATTTCCTTGACTGTCCGATAACTGGTGCCTTTATGGTATTTGACAGTGTGAATTTTCTGTCTCTCTCTGATCCACTGAATGAGGTACAGTTGAGTTAAAAAGTGGGGGGAGAGAGGGGGGGGAGGCAAGGCCCCAATTATTGGGAATTTAATTATAATTAATTGCCTATTTAATTGATAATTTGATTTAATTCGAGAGAAAAATCATTACTTCTTCATTTTGATGCTTAATTTTTATTCTTTTATTTTTGAAACTTGTGGATAATTTTAGGTTTTTTTCTCTGCTTTTTTTTTTTCTTTTCTTTTTGGTGATACGAACGATGAGAGAATGAATTGCAGACTGAAGAAAATTATTTTTTGGACTTACTGTATATGAGCCATGGATTTTAAAGATTTCACAGAGAGGGGCGTTTGAGAGAAGAGGGATCTGATTGGCGCATTTTAGTGGCAAGAGATGGCGGCAATGTGGCGCGAAATTTGAAATGGAGAAAAAGGAAAATTTGATGATATTATTGGATTTTATAATTTTATTGGTTTTGAGGATTTTTTTTGAGATGTTTTTCATCTTTTTGATAGCAAAATAAGTGAATTTGTAATTATTTGACCTTGAAATTTTTGGCGCCAATAATTTAAAATGAAAAAATTAGATAGAAAACCTTGAAATTATCTTTTTCTTGTGCTGATCTCTGTTTTATCTACAAAATCAATGAAAATAAAGATTTCAGATGTATTTGAAGAGAGAGATTTGATTGGGGCATTTTGATGGGGGCAGTGAGGCGCGAAATTTGAAAATGGGAAAACTAAAATTTGATGATATTATTGGATTTTAGGATTTATTTAGGAGATTCTTTTCATCTTTTTGATGGCAAAATAAGTGAATTTGCAATTATTTGACCTTGAAATTTTTGGCGCCAATAATTTAAAATGAAAAAATTAGATAGAAAACCTTGAAATTATCTTTTTCTTGTGCTGATCTCTGTTTTATCTACAAAATCGGGTCCGGTGGAAAATCTCAGTCGCGAAAAATCTCAGCGTAAGTAGAGGCATGTTCAGGTCATTGAATAAGGCTGGGAGGCCATCTAGTGTGGCAGAAAAAGACTATAATGCATCGAGTTAGGGAGATGGCGGTAGTAGTCCGACAAATCATCCTACAGAGGTTCTCACTGAAGTTAATTGGACGATTTGATGGTAAATCGCGATTGGAGTATTGCCTTCCACTCAAACGGAATGCATGAGATTAATATTTCTACCGTGTTTATTTTGATTTGTATGGAAACTTATCACAAATGGATTGGTCTCCTTTCATTGATGCGTTATCAATTTTCACAGGGAAATGCGTTTTCATTCAAAGCACTCGGTGTTCAATAAATCCCATACGTTTTTAGGCTTTGAATTCATCAAATGGAAAAGAAACTAAGTAGAGAAGAAATATTTATTTGTTATATATTTATGGTCTTTATTTATCATTTTTCAGTACAAAAACGTGATTTGATAATACAATTTGAATACAATCAGAAATTTGAATTCATCCTTGACATAATAATTCCTTCGTAATCATTAGTATCAAAAGGAGCCGAGAAAAAATATGAAAATTAATTAATTATATTGCAGGTAGAATCACCCAATCTATGGATATGAATATGTCCCTTGAGAAAATAATTGAGAAATAAAAAAAAAGTATCAAAATAGCAAACTTCAATGATAGAATCGTTCTTTCTTTTTTGAACTTGAATCATAAAAATAATTGTGAAAAATCGGAGATTAAATTGTATTTGATTCCCTTCTGAAAATATTTTATTGTTCGATTCTATGAAAAAAAATGGAGAAAAATTGAATGAAAGGAAAAAATGTTAATTGAAAATTCTCGTCAAAGCGAAATAAAGGAGGTGAATAGCCGCAGAATTATTCAAATTAAATTTAGAGTTTTGGAAGGGGAAAAACTAATGAAAATAGAATAGTAAATGATTCTTGAGCTACTTTATCTGTAGAACAGTTGAATGTCGTTATCCTATTTTTATACATTTAATATCAGCATTAAGGGATTTTCCCCCTTCTATTATGATTGGAAAATTTCAATTAACGAATTGAAAAGAAAGAATAAAAGTATATACTTGCCGCAAATTCATGAATTCCGTCATGACATTGAAATTGGCTGGGCCTTCATTCCATCACTGGATTATATTAATTCTGCGGTGTATGTATAGATAATTGACTATATGGTACAATAAATAGAGGGATAACTTCACCTGTTGATTTAATTATTAGCGGTAAGCATGATTTTATTGTGGAGTAAAAGGAATGAAGAGAAAAAGCAAGAAAGAAAGTAACGTAATGTCTACATTAGAAATGAAAATATTACTGGGTTTCATAAATAATTTCTTGCATTCCTGCGAATTTTGAAGATTAATGAAAGTAGTTTTTTCTTTGGAAATGAGAATTTTATTACGTTTCACATCGAAAAATACATATTTATGTCATATAAAAATATAGAAATGATGGAACTACTGACGCAGATCGTCTTGTTTTCATTTAAATTCAAGTCTCAATAAATTAATACTTGTAATTTAAAAATATTTCCCAAGATGTAGAGCTAATGTGTTGGGATCAGTTTTTTGTCCATGTTTCATAGGTTTTCCATTTTTATTAACAATGAATTTCAAAAGGAAAACATGATTTGATAATATAATTCAAGGAAGAACGATTACGAGCATTTTCTGATGTATACAATCGCAGTATCATTTATTTTTTATAATATAATGAAACATAGATGGGCTCTTATGGAAGTTCACTTCGAAATATCTTGCTCAAGTGTGCTCGCAAAAGATGAATTCATGTTTTTACGATGGTTTTCTCAACAGGCCCTGAAATGAGCATACCAATTCTTTTTTTTATTAATGAAAATCATCAATCACTCCTCAATAATTCAATAAGAATGAAAAAATTATCGATTTAAAAAGATCACCGTCGTTACCTCGAGAAATATCTCACCTCGTTAAGGCACTTCGATTTTTTCGTTCTAGATAATCCAGTTACGAATCATAACGTATACCGCAAAAGGCCTTTTTTTCAAGGCGCCTTTTTTTATCACCCCCTTTCTCTCGGTTAAGTTTCAAAGTCTCTTTCTTTGGCTTGATCGATAGTTGAAACGATCGTTTAAAGTTAATATCATTCAACATAAAACAATGTGGAGTGGAAAATCAATATATTACTCAAAAGTTGATCTCCCGAATAGTCATGAGGAACATATTATCTTTTTCGCAAAATATTTGGTCTACTTTTCTTTTTAAGAGGATTTGAGACCAGTGGCTGTTCCTCGTTTGACTGTTGCAATATTGCTTCTGAAGATGGAAAATGAAAAAACTGACAATCTTCTTCCACTGACTGTATGACAGTATACTTTCTTTTGGAAGCTGATACTGATCCTGAAGAATTTGATTGACTTTTGATGATGCTCAATGGCGTGCGTAAGCCCTGATTTAACGATTCATTGTTCTCCATTGAAATAAACTCCGTTCCTAATGAAGGTCGGCTGTTTCCTGAAATACTCTCTATGCTCATAGAGTAATTGGAATTTTGTTTTCCTTCATCTCCTTCGAGATCTTCACATTCCAATTCTTCCTCTAAATCATCCAAAAGCTGTTCCAAAGCTCGATCATTCATGTCATCGTCCAATCCAATCAGTGATAGTAGGCAATCCATTCGGCTAATACGACGTGCAGCGACATCGGTCATACAATATTCAATGTTCTTCTCTTTTTGTCTGTCATAAGTTCTTGGCTTTCGATGAACATCAAAGTCTCTCGCTACGATGTTCTGTAATTCTCCGAGCGTTCGGACAAACTGCCATGGTGAGGGATTTTTTTTAAATAGTGAATTTATGTCCCTGTTGCGCGATTCACAGAAGTTATTGGTTCGGAAAGGCTCTCCGTGGATGGACCATTTTTGTGGGCTACATCTGTGTAGCCATTGTCTCTTCCAGTACGCTACATAGCCTGAGATCCTCTCCTGTCCTTCTGGAGTCATTTTTCCTATGATGTAATCTGCCAAACCGTCATCTATCATCGTGTACGGTAAATAAGGAAATTTACGGAAAAGACCGAGTATCTTCTTCACTTCTGCCAAGATTTCTTTCTCTTTCTGTATTTGCTCGTTTTCTTCGACAGTGTTATTTCTATTTTTTGGTGGTTTCTTCAAAGCTCCATTTTTCTGGGCATTCTTCCATTGCGCTTGATCGTAGTGAAAAAGGCAAGGAACAAGTCCGATATCCGGAACAATTCGTTCAAGCGCGTTCGATTCTGCAATTTCAAAGTCAAGATGAATTTTTTTAACTTTATTTTTCAGTTCCGGTGCTAATTCACAGAAGAGATACTCAAGTACGGCTTGATAGGCTTCAGTGGTTTTCCTCTCCATTAATGCGTAAGCTAGAACCACTGCATGATTAAACCGAGATACTTGAAAAAGCAGCAATTGTTTGGCGCCAACTGCTTTTGGTACTGCCTTAAAGGTTGCATCCTGGAATGCCTCCAGGCTTTCATTTTCGCTTTCTTGCAATACGTGCAGGATGAAAGCTCTGTCTGCAAATACCAGGGAATGGGAAGTCGATTTATCAGTCGGATTATTATTCTCGACGAGCTTGGCTGTCATTTGGCCGGAATGATCGTAGTCATATTGTAATATTTTCCGCCACTCTGTTGAAGATAGATACTTTGCCATATCTTCAAGATTTCTCGGCATTGGAGGATTAACTTTCTTTTTCTCCCTTTTAATCGTATCTCTATAATCATTATAGTTGAGTGCAATTGCCGAGGGCCATCTAGAAAAATGAGAAAGAAATTATCATATTTTTTACCCCGAAGAAAATCTTAGGCAGTTAAAAATAATTATCAAAAATATTGATATTTCCTCAGAAATCGAGATTAAAAATGTTGAGTAAATTGAGGAAAAAGATAGGAAAATTGGTGACACTGAGTGAATTATGTCTATAATATGATCCAAGGACTTCTGTTAGGTTTGAAAGTGCATTGATACTGTTTTGAATTTACATAGCATATTCTTAAGGTTATTTCGATTATCTGTTTTTTTTTAATTTATTGAATTATCATTTTATATCTTCACTGAAAATCATTTATTTAAATCGAGATTATGGGTTCCAAAACGGATCGACGTGGCAAGAGCCGGCGAGTCGACGACTCACATGAACATAAACAATGATTTCATAGGGAGATAGAACTGAGGGTTCTTTGTCTTTAGGTACCGATACTTTCGGGCCTTGGTGACAAGTTGTTATATAGTCTCTCGTAGAGAGTTCACCGATGCACTGACGGTCCATCCTCGTGCAATTAAATAAAGTATTGAATATTAAAGTTAATCAATTTCAAATCTCTATGGAAAACTGCCGAGAGATAAGGGGGGGGGGGGAGTAAAGGTTTACGCGTGAAGAAAAAAACACTTTTTCTACGATTTTTTTTTAGATGTATGGATTGAGCAGATTCATTGAAACCTTTTGAACATTATTAAGCATGGATTCAACAACATTGAGTGATTTTTTTATGCGAAAATATCCGCAACCAAGCTGGCTTTTCCAAGAACGTTTCTTTAGAATAGATGACTTGCGGTGATCACTGTATCTCAGTTGGAAATTATCAGAAATGAAAAACCATTGAAATTTTTTCAAAGTATCAGTAAATCCTCCCCCCTACGTTCTCTGAATGATTTTTTTTCCACTAAAGCGGTTTTCAACCTACAAAATGGCGCAATTTTTTGTAAAAAATAGCGGTTTTCACTTTAAATGACCACCAAAATTGAAGAATGAAAAAAAAATAATCAGAGAACGTTGAGGGAAAGATTTAATGATACTTTGACTAAATTTCAATGGTTTTTCATTTCTGATTATTTCCAGCCGAGATACAGTGATCACCGCGAATCGGCTGTTTCAAAAGACGTTCTTCGAAAAGCTCCGTCACCGGCTTGTTTGTGGATATTTTCGTATAAAAAAATTACTTCATATTGCTGAATCTATACTTAATAATGTTCAAAAGGTTTCAATAAATTTGCTCAATCCATACGTCTAAAAAAAATTCATAAAAAAAGCACTTACCCCCCCCCCCCCCCTTAAGGTTTTTTTGTATACAGAGCAACCCTTATCATCGGTTGATAGTATTGATCATCAACACAATTAAAAAACATTACGTTCATTAACTTACTCCTTCCGTAGCCTATCAAAAATCCTTCGTCCATTTTCATTAGAAATTCGGACTTCAGCAATCAGTTCTTCTCGGAATTGTTGTTTTTCAATAGCATATGTGTCCGCTTTACATTTGTTATGTTTCTCGTCATTCTTCTGAACGAAGGTGCCATCGGGCTTATACGTTCCTCGACCTTTGCATTCTTTCTTTCTGCAACGGATCCTCCTGTTGATAGAGAATAAAATTGTACGAATTAATGGTTCGAAAAAAGTCGTTGATTATAGCAGTCATTACGATGAAGAACCCAGAGTACTGAAAATATGAAGGGTCGAATAGGTTTCATCAATAATCAATTCGAAATCGAAGTATTGTTTATAACATGCTATTCCATTCATGTATTTATTATTATTAGGCTCTGGTCGATAAGCTGATGAAGCTTCGAAATGCTTTTTCTCTCAAATTCCAATACAATCATTTATCGCAAAGTTACAGCCTTCAGAGAATCAAATAGAATTTTTTTTTGACAAGTGCATATGTGAATGGTTAATTCATACATAATAACACGTTTCCCCTTTAGTCTCAGTTCATTTTGATAGATTTGTTCACCTTGATTTTTCTTCTCACCACGTCTACACCTACGAACTAAATTATTGATTTTACAAATTGAGTTGGCAAAACGGCTAGAGTTTGGGGAGAAAAATTTTAAAACATCAAAAAAATACCACTAAGAACTCAATGTTTTTCATACTGTTTTAATGTTCATTTCTAACCACTTCCGAGTAGGGCAAGCTGGGGGAGCGGAGAAATTAAGGGTTAAACAAATATATCCTAACTTTGATGTTTGACATTATGAAAATTGCTCGAAATCAGTCGAAATCTTCACAACAAGCTTTCTCTTCTGATTCCATTGAAAAGCTGAGGGAATTTCTGGTAGAAATCATGTGCCAGGATTTTTTTTCTTAATTTCTCAGCAATTCGATTTTTTTGAGAAGATTCAGAGTTGAAAATTTTTCTGTTTCTGGAAGATTTCACGATTCCGGAAATATCGCTGGTGGTAGTGAACTGGAGTTCCCTGCAAACAATACCGGTACCCTCAGTTGTGTCAAGACCCTGGTGAGAAAATACTCAAATGGCTAAAACTCGTGGTTTTCAGAATAATCGATGATCATGAATCGGACTACCGTCAATGACCCAATTAATGCCACCAAGAGACCTATTCTGCCACATATCTTTCATAGAAAAATTATATCTCATCATAAATTCAAAATCGATTTTTCCTCGAAAGAATTTAGAGTCTAGACTATCATTTACATTCATCATTTTCCTGAATTAATGATAAAAATTATCTAATTTATATTTTTGAAAATATTTTGCCCATGGCTCGATTCATGCCACCATGGCCCGATTTCTGCCATCAATTAATTTCCATCACTGGTCGTTATTTTTAAATTATTCGTCAATTTATATGAAAGTCCAATGATTTTGCTAACAATCAATACGATTTTCGATTTATTAAATACTTAAATTTTCTCAATATCACACATTAAACTGATGGAGCACTCTAACCACACATGAAGAGCTTCAGGGCTTTATTTTGCTGAGCACGCTGGTCGCATTTAACGGATTAATTTTAGAAATATATCTAGTAGAGAAATATCGGATATTTTGATTGTCCGGTGTCCTCAGAATTTTTTTTTAGCCACTGTTATCAATTACTTAGAGTTGAGAATTCAAATAAGTTCAATAATCACGAAAATATATGAAAAGTGGTATTAATCGGGCTGATGGTATTAATTGGGCCATTGACGGTATTGACCTGAGAAGTGATTAACTGATTCGGGTGAGAAAAATTAAAAGAATATCTCGAGTATAGTTCTTTTCCTATATTTTAGAAAAATAACTCAAGCAACCAATTAATAGTTTTTTTTTCAGTCAACGCAATATTTATCATGAATAATCGCTGGATAATTTCCTTCATTCATGCATTTCTCCGATCAGCAAAACTCAATAACAAAATTAAAATGCCATAATTACACTTACAGTGAACCATCTACATTGGTCCAATGTCGAATATAATGATAACCATCGATAATGTAGCGATCATGTTTCCTTTGTTGTTTCCTTGTCTCCTGTGGAGAATCCTCTTCGCCTTGTGTCTGCGGAGCCACATCTTCGGTTGGCTCAATGATGTAGATCCGACTCATCCGTCAGGAATAATTAAGAAAATATTCCGTATTGCAAAACTCCTCAGAATATGTCGATTAAATTGTACAAAAGGAAAATACTCAGAGTAATTTTCGGGAAGCTCTACTAATGATGAAAATGACTCTTTATTTTGTAAAGAACTAAAATAGCCAGAAAGGGAAATACACAATTGAGTTGGAGTTACAGAAGAATGTTGTGTAGGATTCACGATATATTAATAGCTTCCCAATTAATCTTCTTCTCAACACCAATTTTCACTTTTTCTCATAACACTATTTTGATGCTCTTAACTCTTGATCACGCTGGAATGTACTGACAAGAAAAATCAGGTATATAATGAGGTCCCCTGAGGACCAATCCATCAGGTAAAATTACGGAGGACCCTGTAACCTTTCAATCATCACCGTCAACCAATAGAAGATGGCCCAAAGAATTTTCGAGTGGGGTTTGACCCAATCATATAAAGTGGGCGTGGCTTGTTGGAAAGTAAAACTCCGAGATTTACTTTCTGATATCAGACTTTATTACTTTATCATTTTTCAGGGAGTAATCCCAATCGTCGTTTTTCAACCTAATGGAGTTCACATCAATGGTTGGAGGAAAAGCTGTATTTCTGTTATCTACTTATTTTTGGTATTTGTGTCCTTGTTTGCTGAGGTTTCACCACAGTTCTAGACACCATTTGGATCCAGCGCGTTTCGTCATTTTTATTAATTTGTAATCATTTGGGTAAAAATGAAATCCTGGAAAAGAATTGACTCTGTTTGTTGAATGTTTGATGAACTATTATGTTTTTTAAATGACATATCCTAGAAAGTTGATGAAGAAATAAAATAAATAGGAGTGGGTAGCGGAATTTTTTTCATGCTAAATGGACTTTCCCTGTGAGCAGGATTGTCGAAAACTCGGTAAATGCACTCGAGCGGTGTAGAATGAGCCCTGAACAAAGCTCTGAACAGAAAGGAACGAAATTCCAGTTATTGCATTGGTAACAGTGAACTGGAAATAAATCTAATATATGATTATAATTCGGCTTCTAACATAAACATCATTTAGTTTATATGAACATAATATATCAGTATATCAGTATTGAGGGAATTGATATTCCCTCAATCACAAAATTCCTCATTAATCATGAATTTGAACGGAAAAAGAAAAATTGTGCTCGGATGGGATCGAACCCAGGACCCTGACATAATGAGCCTATCACACCACCGTCTTCGCTATTCACATTTTACACACACGGAAAGAAAATTCTACCAAAATTTACGATGTTAACATCGTAATCCTGGACTAGACTTTTATTAACGTTAATTTTGAAATATCTTTTTTCGAAATTTACTATGTGGGTTATATTTTTTACTATTTAACATCGTAATTTTAACAAAGACTTTTAGGATTAAAAATTACTTCAAAAATTGCAATTTAACATCGTAAAAAAAAAATAAATGAAAATTACACTTTAAAAACTACATTTATTCGTATATTTAATAATTCTATTTACTTTTTAATAAAATAAATATTTCAGTGCTGCCTCTGTTATAATACGACGAAAGCTATAAAAAGTACGATGTTACATCGTAATTTTTGAATACTAACTGCGTCCTCCGCAAGAGGCACTCTCGTGTCTTATGACCTTTTATTGAAATCGTTAATATAGATCTTAAAAACAACTTGAAGTGTAGGCTCTTCGGTGGCCGAGTGGTTCATGGCGTCGGTCATTTCGCACTCGAAAGGACCTGGGTTCGAATTCAACCACCGGTCGATTATTATTTTATTCTTTTATTTAAGATTTCTCTTCAAATTTTACGATGCTCACATCGTAATTTATATTAAAGAGCTTAAGACTTGGTATTATTTGTCTAAAGTATTATTTCTTAAATGAAATTTCCAACGCTACATCGTAAAAATTACGATGTTAAAGGTCTAGTCCACCACTACAATAATCAATAGGACAAATTACGATGTTAGCATTGTAAATTTAACTAGAATTTTTTTTCCGTTTGGGAGCACCCAATTGAGGAATTTTGATGCTCATGTATTGATCAGTGTCTCTCTGACTTAGAAGAATTGAATTCAATTGAACTGGTTCGATCATTGAAAATAATTTTTGCAGATAATTTCAAGAGTTGCGACAGATGATTGGGGCAAAAGGGGCGTATTTCTATTAATTTTCGTAATATTCCTAAAAAATGATACAGAAAATTGTTTTGTTGCTGAGGAAATTTATATCAACAAAAAAAGAAATTTCAAGTAAAATTGGAGTAAATAGAGCATTTGAGATGAAGGAAAACATTCTTAACGTTCAAAACAATTTCTTAAGAACAAACAAATTTTTTCATATTTTTTCTATCATTTTTGGAGGTGATCCGTCTTGCCCCACCCTCCTCCAATTCATATAAGGCAAAATCATATGCCATGAAATGCTATATGTATCATGAACTAGAAATTCATGACCCAAATACACATGTACGAGAGTGCTTTATGAAGAATATATTTTTTTATAAGGAATTGAAACTTTTTTATAAAGACGTTGTATAATCTTTATAAAGTATTTTCATATGTGCAGCTTTCTCTGTGCGCACCTGTGAAAAGTTTTATGAATACTTGTGACAAGTATAAAAGATACTTGTGACGAGTATCCCTTATACTTGGTACAAGTATTTTTTTTCTACTTCTGATCAGTATACTCCTGCTGAGTACCTAGAGATACTACGCAGTAGCATATTTTTTTTCAGTATACGACGCTACCCGGGATAAAATTTTTGAGTCTTTGGAGAGTCTTTTACGGTCTTCAAAGACTCCCAGAAGGACTTTTCGGTCTCTAGAGTGTCCCACAAGTCCCGCAACTGTCTCTACAGTGTCTCTCGTGTCTCTCCCGTAAAGACTTTTATCTTTGCTGGTCTCTCCCGTAAGGACTTCTGTCTTCGCGTGTCTCTCCCGCAAGGACTTCTGTCTTTACTGGGCTCTCAGTAGATTTATAAAGATTTGTAAAGACATAAGTCCTCATGAGAGAGACCGAGGAATGAAACATTTTTTTTTATTTCAACTTAATAAATTTTAAGTTTACGATTTTTATAATTTTTGCAAACCGTGGAATTATTATTTTTTTCATATTTGACTTTAATTAAAATTCTCAATATTAGCGGAAAGTGGAGTGAAACGGACATAGGGGTAAAAAAGATATATTTGAGTTTTAATGTTTATGTTATCAATTTTTTTTAATTAATCAGAATATTGGACATTTGGAGAAAAGACACACATATTTTATTATTCTTTGTCAATCAAATTGACAGGCTCTATAATGTACATACTTTCATTGAGAACTCTTAAAAGAAAGCCTTATTTAAGAGACTGATGGCTTTCGAAGAAAGACCGGAGGAGTCCTTATTTGAGAGACTGTGAGTCTGTCAAGTAAGGACTCTGGTTCATTGAGCAGGGACTGAGTCCCTGCAGGAGAGACACGTGTCCCGTTTGGAGAGACAGCAAGGTGTCTCTAGAAAGTCCCTGCCATGGCGCGAATAGGGACTCTGTCAGAGACCGGGACAGAAGTCTTTCGACCACCGAAAGACTCAAATTTTTTCATCCCGGGTACAGTGCTCGCATTCGCACTCACTCTGAATTAGAGTGAGCGCAACAATACTACACGCGAAAGCTGTAATGTAGTCTGGCTCTATTCAAACCAACTGGCATATCTGCCACTTGGAATATATGTAAAGAATATTATCTCCGACAATATATGAAAATTGCTTCTCTTTATTCAGCATTAATGACGCGGGCTGATGATATCCCTAGCTAGAGCCATGATCACTTTTGAGTACTAATCGGTTAGTAGTTCAATCATTAAAATTGTAGCGTTGCTGCTATAACTTCGTAATCCAGCATTTTGTTATATCTTTCTCAACTGAGCGCATCGAATAAGAACTTCGTGGTAAGTAGTTTGTGCCCATTTGATGTAAAGTGAGTATGGGAGAATGACTACTGAAAATATGAAATTTACTTGGATGAACATTGGGGGGAAGCCACTGGTTCATGCACTATCTTCTCGTTGCACCACTGCAGTTCGGCCTTTATTTTTGACAATTCGAGTGAAAATAAGAAGGATGAATTGGATACAGGAGAAAAGAATGGTGCATGCAAACATTTTTTTTTTAACATAAATAAAAAATCTAAAACCAAAATCTTGAAAACTTGGAAAAAAGTATTTGTTGTTTGTAACGTCCGTTCCTTCAGTGGAATTTTGTATTGTATTGGAAAAAAAAATTGGTAAAACAAACCATGTGTTTTTTCTTTACAAATGATTATATACAGGGGAAAACAGTAAATTTATTCCTCATTTTTTGAGTTTTTCAAAAGCAAGCCCGTTTTGCAAAACATTGTCCCTTTCTCAGGTATTCGCCCCATCTATTCTTCCATTTTTGATGGCATTTATTGCCTCTGTATTGTTCTCTGAAGAACACGGACTGGTCACAATTTCTTAATCCCTCGAACTTTCGCAGTTGAATTCAGAAAAGCAACTTTATTACTTTTTATGATCTTTTAACCTTTTTTTACCCTTTCCAGTGAAATTCTTCAAAATTTCCAACCATAAAGTGTTGAACTGGGGAAAAGTGCGTTTATTACTGGCTTACGGAGGGAAACGGAATGGCAATTATTTCTTGGGGAAATCCCATTTGGAACAATTGATTAATTCTTGGGGAAATCCCATTAAGAACAATTGAGCTACCGGATTTTCATCACTCCGTCTATTCTCTCATTCTTAGTGGCATATTATGCCCATTCCGTTATTTCTAATAACATTGGTCTTTTTTGTTCTTCTTACTATTGAATTTCGATCTTTTTTTAAGAGAAGATCACATTTTTTAGCACACTGATGTAGAGAATATAAGTTTCTAGTTAACCCTCTGAGACCAAATCCGTAGTAATCCATAGTGCGGCTCTTACAGTGGGGCTAACCAATGAACGTATAGTGCGCTATAAATTTACATGCGCCCCACGCCATGTCATGAACGGCCGGTCGTGGAGTGGAGAAACCAAAATTAACCTCAGAGGGTCAATGAAGCCACGTGAAACGACATTACCTGAAGAATAATGGATGAGAATGTTTATTATTCAATAATATCAGGAAATTAATCGTACTTTCTGCCAGTTAAGTACTTTGCCGAATTTTACCATCATTTTTTTTATTCCTTGGGAACTAAGCGAGCTACGGTGATTTTCATGATTAGAATAATGATGTTCAATCAATTTCCACTTGAGAAGAATCGGAAGATTTTCTGCCTTTTTGAAATAAACTACTTTCATCCTCTATAATTTTTTTTCACAATTCGAGAGAGCTTATGATCAAATTTCAATGGTCTGAAAAAGATCATTAATCGCGAAAATACTCTGCCGTGAACTTCTATGAAAGCCCATGTATTGTCCATTGCATAAGAAATAATAAATAACACTGGACATTTCCTTTGGAACCTGAAATTTTCACTGATGTCTTAGGAAAGATTTGTGTAGAAAAAATCTAGATTAATTATAGAGAACAGTAAATGCATTCCTCATTTTCTATTTTGATGACATTTGTTGTTTTGTTATTCTTCTCTGCCGTACATAGACCAGTCCAGCCTCGGGCAAACCATGCTCTTCATACTTTGCGTACTCCCGGCATTTATTACAGTGAAACCTCTATTATTTTCCACGCGCCAGGCTCAAATTTGGAAAATAATAGAGGTTTCGACTCGGTTTCTGTGGCCCCCACTCCGCCAGCGGGAGAGTGAGAGAAGACGATACGTCGCTTTCTCTTCAACCGCAATATTATTATTGTTGACTCTCTCTAGTCTATATGTGTCTTTGTCATTCCGCACATGTCTCCGCATGCGCAGAAGAACAGAGATAGCTATAGATGGAAGAAAGACAACGAAAAATGGTTGCGAGTGGGGGACACTCTTTCTCCTCCGTTGAGGGGTGGTGGAATATATTGGAGGTGAAAATAATGGAGGTTTCACTGTAGTGTGAAGAATGCCGGACGCTAATCCTGTTACCACGGTCCGGCCGATTCCTCCCCCCCCCCCCCCCCCTCCACCCCATAATTGGTATGGACTGTCGATTCTACTCTTTTCCGGGATAAAACTATATCACTTAAATTTGGACTGACATAAAATAATGTGGCCAACTCTTCATCAGGGGAGCGATTCCGCACGTTTCAACGTGCTTGGTTGGATTTGCACGCGCTGTACAGTTCCATATAGCGTAAACGCTAAGAAAGTGTACAGTGTGTGCAGCTCCTACCAATACGTTAAAACGTGCAGACCCATGTAGGGTTTCCCGACATCCACAGGGTGGCCAATGTTCGGGCCAAATTATTTTATACGATTTTGGGCAGTCTATTAAAGGCCAAAGTACGAAACAATATCGGGGCGTCGATATTGGTTCCGCTAATAAGCCCGATCTTCTTCCCAACGTCGAGCCCTGTATATTGGGATGGTGAGTTAGATCGTAACTCGGTTCTATATTGAGTAGCCGAATATCGGGAAACCTATATCTATCCGAAATCGCACGTAATTCGCGTAACCGAAGTTCGGCTGCTCTACTTTTGACGAAAATATTTCCAACAATAAGTTGATAATTTTTTTTTTTGATTAATTGTCATATTTTTTTATTTTCCAACATAACTATTGAAAAATCACACCATAATTGATTTTCCTTCAATTATTCTTCTTGCTAATGATTAATTCGTGAACTAAATTTAAAAAAATATAAAAATAATAAATAAATGTAAATTAGAATAGATATAAAAATTGATCAAGAAAAAAATCTTCTCTTTCTGCCATCAAGTGATTCGATCATCAATAGAGGAAAAAATAATACTGAAATAAAACTTTAATTTTCAAAAATAGGAGAATTTTCTGTAAAAAAATGAATATTCCATTACGAGAAATATGTAGTTTTGTTCCTCGGTTCTTACTTCATTTTTATTATATTCCTCTTAATAAAGATAGTCATATAAACAATATAAATATCGATATGAATTTAGACCAAATGATTTTTAGATTCATATAGACAGTACGATTCTGTCAAAGTCGAATAGAGTGATAGTCCAGTCGGCAGCGCGCAAGTTTCATCGTCCAACGATCGAGGGTTCAAAACCGCCTGTGGGAACTAAAATTTGTAATGATAAAAATGACTTTGAAATGATTAACATTGAAATATAAATAATAAAAATATAAAAGTACGGAATCTTAGAAAAAAAAATGATAATTTTCTTTTCATTTTATGTTTAAAATTTGTTTTTATATTATTGAGCGTCTGTCGAGTTCGATATCGGACTCGATGTTGGGCGTATATCGTAGCGCTAAGTCGAAATTCGTCACATCGAATTTAGCCCGATGTAGGGCCGAACTCAAAACCCTATATCGGGTCGAAATCGGATGCGATGTGCGCCCTATTTAGTTTTCGACTTCGGCCCGCTGTGACATGCCATTATTGGCTCGAAGTTCGCACCAATATAGTTCCCCTATATCGAAACTCGACAATTCGACATCGCCCCGAATTGCGGCCAATTTCGGTTTCCTACATGGGGAATCACTCCCCAGTTGTAACTAAAACCGGGAATTTTTTTGTCTTTAGGAGAACTATTTCCAACAATTTTTGAATACATAGATTTCATTGCCCTTTTTTTTGAGGATATGGTGAAAATTAAGTGTGGCAAGGCAATTTTCTTCCAATCCTTTCTTGTCGAGAATTTTAAGAGCTGAAAAAAGGATCAAGACAAAAGGCCCTCATTTCCCTTACTTTGTACAATAGTCTCAACAGGTGCATCGGAGCAAAGAGGCGTATCTGCCTTATTTTTCTGAAATGATAAAAAAGAACGTTTTCTTCGGGACTTTCTTTTTATCAGTGTTTCTTTTGAAAATATCCGAGAACCAAAGAAGGAGAACGCGAATTAATTCTGCTCCTTTTCCGTAGAGCATTTCAAAAGCTACGAAAAAAGAATCGGACAAAAAGAGCGTATCTCCATTAGTTTCTGCGGGGCATTAGTATTGGTTCCGCGAATAAGCCCGATATTCTTCCCAACATCAGTCCCTATATATTGGGATGGTGAGTTAGTATCGTAACTCGATTCTATATCGAGTAGCCGAATATCGGGAACCCTATATCTATCCAAAATTCGAACCGAAGTCATGACACCCTTATCCGCACAATAAATTCGAAACGATTATCGAACGTAATTCGCGTAACCGAAAGTTCGGCTGCTCTACTTTTGACAAAAACCTTTCCAACATCGCTCCCCTCAATTCCGTGGTACGAATTCCAATCGATATCAGTCTCGAAATCGCCCAATAATTTTTTACAATCGTTTATTTTTTTAATTTTTCTTTGATTAATTTTCCTTTAATTATTCTTTTTACTAATGATCAATTCGTCAACTAAATTCAAAAAAATATAAAAATAATAAATAAATGTAAAATAGAATAGATATAATAATTGAGCAAGTAAAGAATCTTCTCTTTCTGCTCTCAAATGATCTGATTATTAATAGAAGAAGAAATAATACTCAAATGAAACTGTAATTTCCAAAAATAGAAAAATCTTGTGTTCAAAAATGGAATTCCGTTGTGAGAAATATGTCATTTTGTTTCTCGGTTCTTACTTCACTTTTGTTATTATATTCCTCTCAATAAGGATATCGATATGAACAATATAAATATCGATATGAATTTGAGATCAAATAATTTTTAGATTCATATAGACAGTACGATTCCGTCAAAGTCGAATAGAGTGATGGTCCAGTCAGCAGCGCGCAAGTTTCATCATCCGACGATCGAGAATTCAAATCCGCCTGTGAGCACTAGAATTTGTAATTAGAAAAATGACTTTGAAATGATTAAAATTAAAATATAAGTAATAGAAATATAATATTACGGAATCCTAGAAAAAAATGATAATTTTTTTTAATTTTATGTTTAAAAATTGTTTTTATATTATTAAGCGTTTGTTGAGTTCTGTATTGGACTCGATGTTGGGCGTATATCATAGCGCTAAGTCAAAATTCGTCACATGGAATTTAGCCCAATGTTCGGACTTAACTCAAAACCCTATATTGGGTCAAAATCGGATGCAATGTATGCCTTATTTATCAAATCATGGTTCCTTTTTGAAATTCGTTATTAATAAAAATGAAAAACCCATGGAGAGACATGGACAAAAAACTGATCCCAACAGATTAGCTCTACACCTTTGCAAATATTTTCAAATTACAAGTATTAATATATTGAGACTTGAATTTAAATGAAAACAAGACGATCTACCTCAATAGTTCTATCATTTCTATAATTTTATATGACATAAATATGTATTTTTCGATGTAAAACATAATAAAATTCTCATTTCCAAAGAAAAAACTACTTTCATTAATCTCCAACATTCGCAGGAATGCAAGAAATTATTCATGAAACCCAGTAATATTTTCATCTCTAATGTAGACATTACGTTACTTTCTTTCTTGCTTTTTCTCTTCATTCCTTTCACTCCACAATAAAATCATGCTTACCGCTAATAATTAAATCAACAGATGAAGTTATCCCTCTATTTATTGCACCATATAGTCAATTATCTATACATACACCGCAGAATTAATATAATCCGGTGATGGAATGAAGGCCCAGCCAATTTCAATGTCATGACGGAATTCATGAATTTGCGGCAATATACTTTTATTCTTTCTTTTCAATTCGTTAATTGAAATTTTCCAATCATAATAGGAGGGAAAAAATCCCTCAATGCTGATATTAAATGTATGAAAATAGGATAACGACATTCGTCAACTGTTCTACAGATAAAATAGCTCAAGAATCATTTACTATTCTATTTTCATTAGTTTTTCCCCTTCCAAAACTCTAAATTTAATTTGAATAATTCTGCGACTATTCACCTCCTTCATTTCGCTTTGACGAGAATTTTCAATTAACATTCTTTCCTTTCATTTAATTTTTCTCCATATTTTTTCATAGAATCGAACAATAAAATATTTTTAAAAGGGAATCAAATACAATTTAATCTCTGATTTTTCACAATTATTTTTATGATTCAAGTTCATTTCAGAAAGAACGATTCTATCATTGAAGTTTGCTATTTTGATATTTTTTTTCATTCCTCAATTATTTTCTCAAGGGACAAATTCATATCCATAGATTGGGTGATTCTACCTGCAATATAATTAATTAATTTTCATATTTTTTATCGGCTCCTTTTGATACTAATGATTACGAAGGAATTATTATGTCAAGAATGAATTCAATTTTCTGTTTGTATTATCAAATCACGTTTTTGTACTGAAAAATGATAAATAAAGACCATAAATATATAACAAATAAATATTTCTTCTCTACTTAGTTTCTTTTCCATTTGATGAATTCAAAGCCTAAAAACGTATGGGATTTATTGAACACCGAGTGCTTTGAATGAAAACGCATTTCCCTGTGAAAATTGATAACGCATCAATGAAAGGAGACCAATCCATTTGTGATAAGTTTCCATACAAATCAAAATAAACACGGTAGAAATATTAATCTCATGCATTCCGTTTGAGTGGAAGGCAATACTCCAATCGCGATTTACCATCAAATCGTCCAATTAACTTCAGTGAGAACCTCTGTAGGATGATTTGTCGGACTACTACCGCCATCTCCCTAACTCGATGCATTATAGTCTTTTTCTGCCACACTAGATGGCCTCCCAGCCTTATTCAATGACCTGAACATGCCTCTACTTACGCTGAGATTTTTCGCGACTGAGATTTTCCACCGGACCCACAAAATCAATGAAAATAAAGATTTCTCAAATGTACTTGAAGGGAGAGATTTGATTGGCGCATTCTGATGGCGGCAGTGAGGCGCGAAATTTGAAAATAAAAGAAGGGAAATTTCGTGATTTTTTGATATTTTATGACTTCTTAAAATTATATCCACCTCTTCAAGGTCAGAGAACGACCCTTTCAAGGTCATTTGACCTTGAAATTTTTGGCGCCAAGAATCTAAAACGAAAATCAAAAAACGCGATAGCGTTTTGCGCCATGTGTACGTTTAAAACGTGCACAGCGCTATCAAAAAACGCGATAGCGTTTTGCGCCATGTGTACGTTTAAAACGTGCACAGCGCTATTTATACATTTACGATTTGAACCCTTTTTTTAATTTTTTAATTGCGCCTCTCCTTTCGTCACGAAAAATACTGCATGTAATATGCACTATTTATTATTGAGAAAGGAAGCTTTAACTGTAAAAAAAAACAAGCCTATTGTTTAAAAAAAAATTTTTTCATATAAGCCACGCCCCATCCCGACGTTTTTAAGTAAAATGAAAGTCAATGGGACATTTCGTTGTAACGTTGGCTGCATTCGGCTGGCTGAAATGAATCGGTGAGACATTTTTTCTAAACGTTGGCGGCACTGACTATCAATGTATACCCGTCAAAACAATAACAGTGCACCGTAACCTCAAAAAGTCCGGAGTAATATAAACCGTGCTAGGCAGTTTCTCGAACGAAAAAAAAATTATAATTTATGAAAAAAATATGAATTAATGAAAGAAGTTGATGGAAAAAAATCACAGCTCAAATGTATTGGAATAATTGAGTGATTCAAAAAAAATACAATCGGCTACAGATAAAATCATGGAAAAAAAAATCTGAGGTTTTTGAAGGTCCAATGATACTAATAATTAAAAATGAGAAATTCTATAACATTTTCCATCAATTACGTGAATATCGTGCCAAAATTCGATGTCATTTTGTAGTTTAGTTTTCGAGGAAAAAATATTTGAATTTATAGATTTTATACGGAGAGATGAAAAAAAGGACGGGATTTTCTATACCGCTCGCGCGGTAAAGCAGATTTCATGCTAAACCTATCGGCATGCCATATCTCTGTGTACAAAAATTGGAACTACAAATATTTTTTTCTTGAAAGCTTCGCTCCAAAATCAATTTAAATTTAAAAGCAGGACATTTTTTATAATCTCATAAATTCATTATTGAGAATTCAAGTGAAATGAGGTGATACTAATGTTCGAAATTCCTAAAAAAAATTAATTTTTACATAATTTTATGAATTTTCGATCATTTCTTTTTTCAGCATTCTTTTTTCACTAAATGATAATCATTTTCATTATACATAATAACAGCGTTCTAATCTGTCACATAAAATTGATCCTCAAAAAATTGCATAGATTTTTGCCAAAGCTTCACACGTCCTTTTCTCCCTTTTCTTTTATCACTTTCACCCATTTCTTCGAATCTTTTCTGCTGAGAATTCTAAGAGCATGACAAAGTATAAAGGAAAAAACCATACATCTGTTAGTTTCCGAGCTGATTTAGAAAAAATATTGAAAAAGGGATTTTTCTCTGCTTTACCTTCCCAAAGAGTACAGACACTCTTTGACCTCTCGATTATTGAATTTGTAGTTTTCTGACAATATTCCGAAATCTAAACGAGATAAAATGATCTTACCTGAATTCTCTTTCGTCAACAATTCCTAGAACTACAAAAAAAGATTAGGACAAAATCGCTCTATTCCACTCAGTTTCCGAGTTATTCTAAAACCAGTGGAAACTTGCTTTAATTATAGTTATCATCATAGTTTTATCTACTAAGTCATTAGCAAATCAGTTCCGAATGGTTCTCCTTTCTATTAACGAGCATTCAATTTTAAATATTCCCCTAATAATCATCTGAATGAGATCGACTGAGAATTGGTTTTGAATTTTAAGATAATTCTGAGAATTGAAATTTCAAAAAATTGCCTCTACTTTGAAAATGAGCTGTAGATGAAGCTTCTTTATGCAATATTAATAGAATTAAAATAACTCAAGAACTAATGAGGAGAAAAATCTGGAAAAATTCACGCAGTTACAGAATATGGTATCGAATGTTATACATTCATCTGGACGAAAGCGGTAGAGAATTTTTTAAAACATTGATTTTTCTGAAAAAATCCGAAATTCATCACATCTCAGAGAACACTAAATGAGTTCCAAGCGACGAGGCCTCAAAAGAAAGCATTTATTAAAACAAATACTGTGAAAACACAGGATTTTCAGGTTGAAGTTTTACCGTTTCTAAGTGAAATCGAATCCTTTTTTTTTTTCAAAAATTTTCAAAAGTTGAGATCTCGCACCCATGAGATTGACGATTTTCATCAGGTGATGGGTGCGACACTGCACGTTTTGGGTAAAGTGCAACGTTGCCAATAACCATTAACGACTCGAAGTGCCAGCCATTTTCATACACACAAATCGAATGACGTGGCAACACGGTGGGAAGAATTTCCACTACGATGCCAGTCGCGTAGTGAGCAGCGTGCAACATCCCGGAATCGAACTCACGAAAAAATATTTTTTTTTATACAAAAAAAATATATTCCACAAAAAACAAGATCCTTTTCCATTCGCAACATTATTCAAAAAGGATTCCAAAAGTTACAATTCGATCTTTTTAGTCTATTAGTTGATATTCACATTTTCGTACCGAGTGCGGCATCACGCTCATAGCGCGGGTTCTCAAGGGTTGAGATTTCCAAGATCTCAAGACATTTAGAATATGAGAAAAAATATCACGTGATTTCATAAGTCCTGCGTCCGAACATCTAGTTTATTTACGATATTGTAAGAATGACAATATCCAAAATGACGCAAAAGAAATGAAATATGGCCCGACAAATTATTAAAAATAAAAAAAACGCGCCATGTGCACGTTTAAAACGTGTTGTTTGGCAGGCCAAAAACTGAACCAGCGTTGGCTGTGCAAATAATAGATGAATGGGCAGAAAAATGAAGTGGCAAATCAAAGATTCAAAAAATATTACGCAAAAGAATGGAAATAAAACCCAATGGCAGGGGAAAATATAAAGGAGGTAGGGAGAAATTTTCAATTCAATTTATCTATCTATAAGGCTGTGCAAATAATAGATGAATGGGCAGAAAAATGAAGTGGCAAATCAAAGATTTAAAAAATATTACGCAAAAGAATGGAAATAAAACCCAATGGCAGGGGAAAATATAAAGGAGGTAGGCAGAAATTTTCAATTCAATTCATCTATCTATAATTGCAGCAGTAAAGACGAAAAAGTAGGCCTTTCTACGTAAGAAAAGAGCTTTGTCTTTTCACTATTGGTAAAAATGCACATGGCGCGCCCGGTTTTTTTCAAATAGATCAAATCATTCTGTAACGTAATGAAGATGATGATGATTACACATCATTTTCAATAAACATGTATGACGAAAAGCATTTGTTCCATAGTATCACTTATTCATATGAGATAGGAAAATTAGTTAAACAGTTAGAAAGGGATGAATATAACCTCAACCAGCTGTTTTTTGAATTGGTATTTGATTCATGGAAAGTTCATAGATTTATAAGAATCTTGAAATAGTAAACATTTGCTCATCTGGAAATCAGGATGATTATTAGGCGACTGACCTAGCCTTTATTAAGTTAAGTCGTTCTATGATTATACAGACTTCTATTTGAAAAAAACCGGGCGCGCCATGTGCATTTTTACCAATAGTGAAAAGACAAAGCTCTTTTCTTACGTAGAAAGGCCTACTTTTTCGTCTTTACTGCTGCAATTATAGATAGATGAATTGAATTGAAAATTTCTGCCTACCTCCTTTATATTTTCCCCTGCCATTGGGTTTTATTTCCATTCTTTTGCGTAATATTTTTTAAATCTTTGATTTGCCACTTCATTTTTCTGCCCATTCATCTATTATTTGCACAGCCTTATAGATAGATAAATTGAATTGAAAATTTCTCCCTACCTCCTTTATATTTTCCCCTGCCATTGGGTTTTATTTCCATTCTTTTGCGTAATATTTTTTGAATCTTTGATTTGCCACTTCATTTTTCTGCCCATTCATCTATTATTTGCACAGCCAACGCTGGTTCAGTTTTTGGCCTGCCAAACAACACGTTTTAAACGTGCACATGTTAATAAAGAAAACCACTAAAGTATCTCCATTTCTTTGCAAATCCCTAGTTTATCTACAAAAATCAATGAAAATAATTCAAAATAATCCCCTCTCCTTTTTCCAGCAAAATCTTCATAATATTCCAAGTCGCGCGGGAATCCAAAGTGCTTCAAGTTCTTCAACAAGATCAATCTATCAATTCTTCAAGTGAGCCTCCAAAAACCACGTTTTAATCATAAAAGTTACTAAAACGACACAAAAGTGCGATGAATCCGCAGCACTCCACCAATTCCTAAGAGGTAATAAAAAAACCTCTGAAGTTCAAATAATTGTGCATTGAGGTTAAGTTGATGATGAGGTATATTTAGATGATAATATCTATATCATAATATATCCATAAAATTATATCGTCACCCTAGAAACAAAGAGCCGCAATTGTTATGTATAAATATAGCACTTACGCCCGTTTGTTCCTAAAGTGCTGATTTCAAAAGGGCATAAGTGCTATATATATAAACAAAGCACTTGCGCCCCTTTATTTCTGAAATGATTTTGAAGGGACCCAAGTGCTATAGGGGAAGGTGGGGCAAAATGGACATAAGGGGTAAAATGGACACATCTTAATTTTCATAGTTTTATTCTGAAAAACGCTCCAAATTAATGAATATAATGGAGATAGAATTTTTTCAATGATTTCATTGAAAAGCTGAGAAAATTTTAGGTGGAATTATGAGTGAAATTTTTTTTTTCGCATTTTTGAAAAAAAAAATTTTTCACTCGATATTGAAGGGTGAAGGGTCCCTTTCGATTTTTTTGAAAAAATGGTTTTTTGAAGATATCTCCGGTTCTATTGGTCGTAGCGATTCGCGGGTGGTCTCAAATTGAAGAGGAGCTAATTACTCACATTTTCGTTAAAGTCTCATTGATTTTTATCGAAAATTACGGAAGTTACAGCCCAAAAACTGATTTTCACAAATTGCCCTGTAATTTCGTCAATTTTCGATAAAAATCGATGGGACTTTAACGAAAATGTGAGGAATGAGCTCCTCTTCAATTTGAGACCACCCGCGAATCGCTACGACCAATAGAACCGGAGATATCTTTAAAAAACCATTTTTTTCCGAAGAAACCCAAAGGGGATACTCTTCAATTTTGGTGCAAAAAAATGAAAATGTTCAAAAATTCGAAAAAATCGGTTTCGACACATGTTTTCCGACCAAAATTTCCTCAGCTTTTCAATAGAATCATTTATAAAAATGTAACTCCGACCGTTTCATTTAAATGTCCATTTTGCCCCACTTTCCCCTATATATGCAAAAAAAAAAACCAAAAAGTGCTATATATACACAAAGCACTTATGCCTCTCTGTTTCTGAACTGAACCTATCCACTGTCCATTTAAATGATGCATTAATGATCTTTCTTATCTTTCCAAAGGTTAAATTG
Source organism: Aleiodes alternator (assembly GCA_963921955.1). Classification (NCBI taxonomy): domain Eukaryota; kingdom Metazoa; phylum Arthropoda; class Insecta; order Hymenoptera; family Braconidae; genus Aleiodes; species Aleiodes alternator. Next base: position 3,637,888 of record OY998105.1, on the reverse strand, counting down.
TCCATAGCACCATGATAATAAAGCCGGAGCGTATTATCACGTGCTCCTCCGAGCATCCAGACTTTCCAGCATCCAACCTCCTGAAATCACCGCCCCCAGGACCATGGAAATGCGAGAAACCCGGTTTATTACTGACAAACCTGATCTTTCAGCTTCCCGAAGAGTCCTGTATCACTGGCCTAGACATTGGAAATTATCGTTCGTGCATCGTCATTGTGACGGCATCAACGTCATCAGAGCCCGACAACTGGACGCCAATCGTAAATCACCAATTTCTGACCCACGACGAAGCTGCCAACAACAAATTCAAGGATCAGGTCCAGCTTTTCACGAAAAAGGAGCTTAATCCAGAAACCCTGAAGATCAAATTCACGAGAGTCAAGATCACGTGCATGCAATCTGCTAATTTAAAGGAACTCTTTGGCTTATCTTTCATTGTTCTGCGAACTGAGGTCGTTTTGGACATGAATATCGACGTTTTCGGACGATTTAAGATGAAAAAACCGGAGGAAAAGCGAAGCGAATTCAAGGAAAAGTATCTGCGACTTTTTCCGAGTAAAAAAGTTGATTATAAGGAGGAAATCAAGGAGAAGATGAGGGAGGATGGATTAAGGAACTTTAATAAGAGGCAGGAGGAGGGGAGGGAGCCACGAAAGCGTCCACTGCTGGAAAAGTTGGAAAATGGAAGGGGGGATGAGGTTTTTGGGAAAAATGAGGGAAAAGGGGGGATTAAAGGGGATGGGGTGAAGCGCACGCCTTTTGGGGATGTAGTGGAGGAGAGGGGGAAGGGGCAGAAGAGGGGGGAGTCCCCGAGCACTTCGAGAAAACGGTCCAGCGATGATGATGATGATGGGGGAGGGGGGGAGAAGAAGGTTGTTAAAAAGGGGAGAAATGAGGGAATTGAGAAGAAGAAGCTGTCAAGAAGTTTGGTTGGAGATGGGGAGAAGGGGGGAGGGGGGAAGAAAGGTCCAGGGGTCCATGATGATGCTGATGCTAATGATGATGATGATGAGGGGGAGAAAGGTGGGAAAAAGGGGAAAAAAAGGGGCATTAACAAGGAACAGCTGTCCACGAGTTTATTTGGGGATGGGAAGGGGGGGAAGAGGCGCTCCAGCTTCTTTAATGACGATGATGATGATGATGATGAAGAGAAAGGTACTAAAAAGGGGAAAAAAGAGGAGAAGAAGACGCAATTGTCTACGAGTTTGTTTGGTGATGGAAAGAAGGGAAAAGGTGTGAAAAAAGGCTCGAGTTTTCTTGATGATGATGATGATGATGATGATGATGATGAAGATGAAAAAGTAGCTAAAAAAAGGAAAAAAATGGAGAGCAAGAAGCCATTGTCTAGAAGTTCGCTTGACGATGAAAAAAAGGGGAAAGGCACCAAAAAACGCTCTAGTTCTCTTGCTGATGATGATGATGATGCTGATGATGATGGGAAATGCGCAGTTTGTACTGGGGAATCACAGGACAGGCCCTGCAAAAACTGCGGAAGGTTGCCGAAGCAAAAGGCAGTGGAATTGCCAAAAAAAAAGCCTAGAGTTGAGGAAAAGATGAAAAAACCGTTTTCAAAGCTGCTGGACGACGTCAGCTTTTCGTTGAGTGGGTATGTGAATCCCCAAAGGGACGAAATAAGGAGGAAGGCTCTCAAGATGGGGGCTAAGTATGTTGCCGACCCAAATACGACGACAAATAAGTGCACGCACTTGATTTGCGCTTTTAGAAACACTCCGAAGTCACAGCAATTGAAGGGACACGCTAAAATACTTTCGCACTTGTTTGTTGAAGAGTGTTTCGATCATGAGAAGAGGTAATTTGCAACGATTTATTAAAATTACATCTATTTGGAGGCTTTTTTCTCGAAATTTCTGTGAAAATACGCGAATTATCGAGTTTAAAAAATAAAAATCAATTATATTTCGTCATTAATTGTTTTGAAAATATATTGTGAAACTAAGCGAGATAGAGCGATTTTGCGTTGATGTAATTCTGTAGCTCTTGCAATTCTCTACAAAGTCATGTCAAGAGAAATTGCTCTATCTCGCTTAGTTTCCGAGGTATTAAAAAAAAAAAACTGGTGGCAAAATGACATTTTTTTATGGAAATTCGTGAATTAACTGTTTTATCGGTTTTTTTAGGTATCCTTGGAGGCGTTATGCAATGGAAAAATCCGAAAGAAAGCAGCCGGAGAGTGAGGATGAGATTGAAGCGAGTAAATCTCCAGTTCGAGCACCAAATCCCTTTGATCAAGACACAGATCTTGATTCTGATTGCGATTACTAAAGAAAAAAGTGAAAAATCCAAAAAAAAAAATATAAAGTTTTCAAGCAAATTTTATGTTATCATCAGTTTTTTTTTGACAATGTCTCGGAATTTAAACGAGATAGAGCAATTTTCGAAATGACCTTGAAATTCTCTATATAAATTGCTCAATGTCGCTTAAATTCCGAGATATTTTCAAAAAACTGATGACGAAATGAAGTTTATTTATTAGAAAACATTTCATAGTCGTTAAATTCAAATGAACTATTCCACAAGCGATGTGCCAATTGTAAAAAAACATTACATATTTATGAAAATTCTAGTATTATATTTTTGTATTTTCTTTAATTATAATTTAATGCATATTTGTCAAAAAAAAAAAAATCGAAAAATGTGTTTATTTCAATTTAAATAAGCCCGCGAGAACTCTCAAATGATTTTTCCCGCCCAAAAAATTTGAAATAATTGCGCTCTCAATAATTACAATATTTATAAAAATTCTAGTATCATATTTTTGTATTTTTTGTTAAATTATAATAAATATTTGTAAGGAAAAACTCGAAAATTGTGAGGATTTCAATTCGAATGAGCCCGCGAAATCTCTAAAATGATTTTCCCACCAAAAAATTTGAAATGATTGCATTTTCTAAATATTTGCAATATTTACAAAAATTCTAGTATTTTTCCTCAATTATAAGTCATATTTGCAAAAAAAAATCGAAAAATGTGTTTTATTTCAATTTAAATAAGCCCGCGAAATCTCTCAAATGATTTTTCCCACCAAAAAATTTGAAATGATTGCATTTTCTAAATATTTGCAATATTTATAAAAAATTCTAGTATTTTTTGTTGATTATAATTAATATTCGTTGAAAAAAACTCGGAAAATATATTTTGTTTCAATTTAAATAAGTCCGCGAAATTTCTCAGATGCATTTTCCCGCCAAAAAATTTGAAATGATTGCATTTTCTAAATATTTGCAATATTTATAAAAGATTCTATTATTTTTCTTTAATTATAATTCATATTCTGTAATAACAAAACTCGAAAAATGTGTTTTATTTCAATTTAAATAAGCCCGCCAAATCTCTGAGATGATTTTTGCCGCCAAAAAATTTGAAATAATTGCATTTTCTAAATATTTGCAATATTTATAAAAGATTCTATTATTTTTCTTTAATTATAATTCATATTTTGTAATAAAAAAACTCGAAAAATGTGTTCTATTTCAATTTCAATAAGTCCACAAAATCTCTTGATTAATTTTTCCCGCCAGAAAATTTGAAATAATTGCATTTTCTAAATATTTGCAATATTTATAAAAATTCTAGTATTTTTCTTCAATCATAATTCATATTTGCAAAAAAAACTCGAAAAATGTGTTTTATGTCAATTTAAATAAGCCCGCCAAATCTCTTAAATGATTATTCCCGCCAAAAATTTGAAATAGTTGGTAAAAATCGTTTGCTTGTCGCTCATTGGAGACTCGCCCTAGCCCTCAGCCCTTTCACTCCATTCTCCCCCCTTCTTTTTTCGCAATAATTGAGGTTATGAACGTTCCTTCAAACACACACACGTAAATGGCGGCGTTGTCATTAAAAATAATGTAGTGTAAGAATAATTTTGTATTTAAACAATTTAAACTGAAGCCTTTGAAAAGGCCCACAGATGTCTAATGACAGTGGAATTATTGGCAAACAGAGACACGTGCCTCGGATACCAAATAATTCGATTTTATCAACACAATCAAGAGATATTTGGAGTACATTTGAATCAAATTACTTTGGTAATTCCAATTGTCAGTCTACAAGCGTGTCCTGTGAGCCAACAATCACTTGGACAATTGAAAATAAACAATTTAAGGAAATTAATCATTGCTCGAGTGAAATCGAGTCAATGATTGTTACTTCTGGAAGAAATTGGAATGGATACCACGTGAGTTTTTTTTTTTTTTTTAATGATTTATTGGAATTAATTAATTGATTAATTAGGGGAAGGCTGGGTAAAGTGGATATTTTGAGTGAATGGTTCGAGATGGAGATTTTCTGATGATTTCATTGAAAAGCTGAGGAAATTTTAGGGGGAAAACGTGGGTTAAAATTTTTTTTTTTCAATTTTTGGAAAAATTTAATGTAAAAATTTGAAATTAAGCAAAGAATTTAAGGGAAAGGTGGGGTAAAATGAATATTTTAATTGAACGGTTCGAGATGCAAATTTTCTGATAATTTCATTGAAAAGCTGAGGAAATTTTGGGTGGAAAACATGGGTTGAAATGTTTTTTTTTTCAATTTTGGGAAAATTCTACTTTTTTAGAGAAGTTTTGAAGGGGTTTTTCTTTTACAAATCGAAAAAATTCACTTTTTCGGCGATATCTCCGGTTTTGTTGGTCTCAGCGACCTGGGGTTCATCTCAAATGAAAGGTGAGCTCATTTCTCATCGATTTATGTCGTTCAAATTTTTTTAAATCAATTTTTCAAATATTTATGCGTCATTTTCTGAAAATCAGATTTTTGCCCTATAAGTACTTGAAAAAATTGATATTTTTATTTTCAAACCCCATAAATCGATGGGAAATGAGCTCACCTTCCATTTAAGATCAACTCCAGGTGGCTACGATCAATAGAACGAGATATATTCTCGAAAACCTGAAATTTTTCAAAAACAGAAGAGTTTCAGCTTCAAATCTCCCGCAAAAAATGGAATTTTTGAGAAATTAAAAAAAAATAACTTTTTACATACGATTTACATGTGAAATTTCCTCATCTTTTCAATGAAATCTTCAGAAATAACCTATTCCCAATATTTCCTTCGATTTCCCCCAAATTCCATATCATCCCACCTTCTCCAATATTAATTTTCCATTTTTTTCAGGCAAAAATTGCAAAAAGTAAGACTTTATATCAAAGAGATCTCAGAAACTATTGAAGTTAGAAAAAAAAGTAAAGACACCTTTTTTATAGGAAATTAGATTCTCTACAAAAAAGGTCTCTTCATAAATTCTCCTAATCCCCACAGTTTCCGAGATCCTATTAATTTTCTCTCCTTAAAACTCACTAAAATCTGTTTTCAGTGCACAAATGGAAAGCACGAGGATCTCCCAAAGCCTCCGAAGATCCGTGACTCCTCGAAATCTCATCCAAAAACCGTCGAGGACATCGAGAGATGGTTAAAGATAAGAGCCGACCCCTGCCCAACAATGGACCAATCAAAATCCGACGTAGAGACAGTCGACCGCTACCTAAACACCGATTTATCCTCAACTTTCCTGGAAAAAGATGCGGACGTTCTCTCAATCGAGAAGTTGACCCTCGGCTACGATCCATCCTACGAGTTCCAGGAACTCCAAAGTGAAAAGTTCCTTGAAGTCTGCGGAAAAGACGCTTTCATCCTTCCGGAGTTCCAATTGGACAATTTGGACCCCTTGACACTCGCAAACAACGATATGATGGTTGCTGGGGAGATCCTTCCCTCCACAAGCACCCACCCTGAAGACTTCCCATCCCCCAAGGCCCCCCAGTCCCCCCTGAAACCGCAAATCCCCGAATTCGACCTTTTAACCCTCTCAAACCCTGAAAAACTCGAATTATCGACTCCAAGTCCTGACCAGGCCCTCGCCGAGGCTCAGCCAAGGCTCGATGGACCTCCGAGGCTCATCCAGGCCTCGTCCGAGGTTCAATCAAGAGTCGCAGGACCTCCAAGGCTCCTCCATATCTCGTCCGAGGCTCAACCAACACTGGATGAACCGCCAAGGCTCATCCAGACCTCGACCGAGGCTCAGCCAAGACTCGCCAGTGCACCTCCAAGGCTCATCCAAACCTCGTCCGAGGCTCAACCAAGACTCGCAGGACCGCCAAGGCTCATCCAGATCTCGGCCGACGCTCAGCCAACACTGGATGGATCCCCAAGGCTCATCCAGACCTCGTCCAAGCCTCAATCAAGCCTCGATGAACCTCCAATGCCCAGCCAGGCCTCGTCCGGGCCTCAGCCAAGCCTGGCCCAAGCCTCGCGATCAAAATTAAAGACTAGAATAGTAAAGAAAAAGCGCAAACCCCCAAAATTTGACGAAAAAATGCAATACGAAGAGGGAGAGTATCAGACTGACAGTAAAGATGGTATAATGGCGGTTGTAGCTATATCAACGGACAAAGTATCGAACATGACGCAAATTGTTATCAATACGGGGAAAGAGGAGCAGATTTATCAGGGGAAAACGTCGGAATTGATGGAAGCAACAGGTTACTTTCCGAAATTACCGAAAATCGAGACTTGGAGGAGCTTAGAAAAAGAGGCTGTTCCTAGTAATCATGAGGTGATTATCACCAATGCTCTTCAAGAGTTGGGATATACGGAAACGGGGCTAATTTCGATGTCACTGACGTTGAGCGCCAATGGAAAGACTTGGATTTGCCCCATGGACGATTGCCGCAGGGAATTCAACAGATTGTGCGCACTAAAAGGACACTTGTTGGCGCATTATGGGGTGAGAGGCTAGTAGGGGTGGTGAAATTGATTATGGGTTTGATCGAAAATCGATTTTCTCATGATAAAATAATCGATTTTTTACATGAAATCGATTTTCTTATCATGAAAAATCGACTTTTTCGTGTAAGATCGATTTTCTTAGTAGAAAAAGTCGATTTTTTTTTGCATAAAATCGATTTTGACTTTAATTAAAGATTGATTTTCTGATCAGAAAAATCGATTTTTCATATAAATCGGTTTTCTCATCAGAAAAGTCGATTTTTTACATGAAAACGATTTTGATTCCAATCGAAATTCGATTTTCTCATGAGAAGACAATCGATTTTTTATATTAAATTGATTTTTTTATCGTGAGAAATCGACTTTTTCGTGTAAGATCGATTTTCTTATCAGAAAAAGTCGATTTTTTTACATGAAATCGATTTTGACTTTAATTAAAGATTGATTTTCTGATCAGAAAAATCGATTTTTCATATAAATCGGTTTTCTCATCAGAAAAGTCGATTTTTTACATGAAAACGATTTTGATTCCAATCGAAATTCGATTTTCTCATGAGAAGACAATCGATTTTTTATATTAAATCGATTCTTTTATCGTGAGAAATCGACTTTTTGTGTAAGATCGATTTTTTTATCAGAAAAAGTCGATTTTTTTACATGAAATCGATTTTGACTTTAATTAAAGATTGATTTTCTAATCAGAAAAATCGATTTTTCATATAAATCGGTTTTCTCATCAGGAAATTGAATTTTTTACATGAAATCGACTTTGATTCTAATCAAAAATCGATTTTCTCATGAGAAAACAATCGATTTTTTATATTAAATCGATTTTCTTATCGTGAGAAATCGACTTTTTGTGTAAGATCGATTTTCTTATCAGAAAAAGTCGATTTTTTTACATGAAATCGATTTTGACTTTAATTAAAGATTGATTTTCTGATCAGAAAAATCGATTTTTCATATAAATCGGTTTTCTCATCAGGAAATTCGATTTTTTACATGAAATCGATTTTGATTCTAATCGAAATTCGATTTTCTCATGAGAAGACAATCGATTTTTTATATTAAATCGATGTTTTTATCGTGAGAAATCGACTTTTTGTGTAAGATCGATTTTCTTATCAGAAAAAGTTGATTTTTTTACATGAAATCGATTTTGACTTCAATTAAAGATTGATTTTCTGATCAGAAACATCGATTTTTCATATAAATCGGTTTTCTCATCAGAAAATTCGATTTTTTACATGAAATCGATTTTGATTCTAATCAAAAATCGATTTTCTCATGAGAAAACAATTGATTTTTTATATTAAATCGATTTTCTTATCATGAAAAATCGACTTTTTCGTGTAAGATCGATTTTCTTATCGTGAAAAATCGACTTTTTCGTGTAAGATCGACTTTCTTATTAGAAAAAGTCGATTTTTTTCAATGAAATCGACTTTTTACTATAGAATTGATTCGGATTTCAATCAAAAATCGATTTTCTTATCAGAATCAGTCGATTCTTTAAATGATATCGACTTTTCAATATACAATCAATTTCGATTTCAATCAAACATCGATTTTCTTATCAAACAAAGTAGATCTTTCATATAAAATTGATTTTGACTAATCGAAAATCGATTTCCTCATCCGAAAAAGTTGATTTTTTATAATCTCAAATATTGGGACAAAACTGATTCTATTTTTTTTTCTTTTTTCCTATTCGATATTCGATAATTGATAATCGAAAATCGATTGTTAAAATTCACTTTTTATTTCTAGGTGAGGCCATTTAAATGTGACCAGGTCGGCTGCACGTGGGCATTTCACTCGGAATTTAAGCTCAAACGTCACAAAGAGACGCATTTGAAGAGAAAAGACTATGTTTGCCAGGTGCCAAACTGCAATCGGAGATTTACGACGATCTATAATTTGTGGACACATGAAAAATTGCACTCGAGGCCTAGTCGAATTGCTTGTCATGTTCCTAATTGCGCGGAAAGGTTTCAAACGAAGAGAGCTTTGGAGATTCACATGAAATCACATGATCAGGAACACGCACCTTATGTTTGCCAGCAGGAGGGATGTGGAAAGAGGTATTACAGCTCGAATGCTTTGACTTCACATCAGAGGTGCCATAGTTATAAGGAGGTTTGTGATTTATTGATTAATTAATTAAAAAATATATGGGGTAAAACGGACACGAAGCTGGATTGGTGGGTAATCCTGTGGGAATTGGGGGAAATTGATGGAAATATTGGAGATAGGTTTTTTCTGATGATTCCATTGGAAAGCTGAGGAAATTTGCCATGAAAATCATATGTCGGAAGTTTTTTTTTTTAATTTTTGAAAAATTCCATTTTTCGCGGGAGATTTGAAAATGGAAATCTTCTGTTTTTGAAAAATTTCAGGTTTTTCGGGAATATCTCGGGTTCTATTGGTCGTAGCGACCTGGGGTTGATCTTGAATGAAAGCTGAGCTCATTTCCCATCGATTTATGGGGTTTAAAAAGAAATATATCAATTTTTTCAAGTACTTATAGGGCAAAAACTGATTTTCAGCAAAATGACCTATAAATATTTGAAAAATTGATTTTAAAAAAATTTGAACCACATAAATTGATGGGAAATGAGTTCAACTTTCATTTGAGATGAACCCCAGGTTGCTACGACCAACAGAACCGGAGATATCGCCGAAAAAGTGAATTTTTTCGATTTTCAAAAGGAAAATCCCTTCAAAACTTGGCTAAAAAAGTAAATTTTTCCAAAAATTGAAGAAAAAAAATTTTAATCCATGTTTTCCACCCAAAATTTCCTCAGCTTTTCAATGCAATCATCAGAAAATCTCCATCTCAAACCATTCAATCGAAATTACCACTTTACTTTTACTTAAAAAACTAAAATAAAATGAAAAAAAACATAAAATAAAAATCAAAACTGTCTCTCTCCATTCCACAAATCTCTAAAGTCATCTAAAAAATCAATTTTTTTCCTTTCAGGTCGATATAAAATGCGGTTGGATCGGTTGCGGTAAAATTTTCGACAAGCCCTGTCGTTTGAAAGCCCACGTACGTTCTCACACTGGTGCAAAACCCTATTCCTGCACTTATCCCGGCTGCGAATGGGCATTTTCCTCATCCAGCAAGCTCAAAAGACACGAAAAGAAGCACACAAATGAGCGCAAATTTCTCTGCGACTTTCCCGGTTGCAGCAAGGCCTTCATGAGATCAGAACACCTGAAAGAGCACAGATTGACGCACAAAGAGGGCCGATATTTCCAGTGCTACATGTGTGATGCACGTTTTTCCGCGAAAAGTAGCCTCTACGTACACATAAAAAAGCATCAAAAACGAGAGAACGAGGGGGAGGCTCCTCCCCCCCTTCTCGCAAAAATAGGGGGTCTATCTATAGATAAGTGCAGATTGGAAGATTCAGAGAGTGTTAAAATCCTGTGCAACGAACTTGCCATCGAAGAAGCGGTGAAAAACAATTTAAATTTGAATTTAAAATTGGAGCGAAATGCGCGGGAAACTGCAGAGAATCAGGGAATTATGAAGTACAAGTTTGTCTGTTCTTTTGCCAGTTGTGGAAAAATTTATGCTTCAAAATCGTCGTTAAGGGGTCACATGACGAGAGTTCATGGTGCTGATGATGGTTTTACCATGGAGAAGAGGGAAAAATCCTCGGGAGATGATTTAAATTATGTTTTTTATGGTAATGATGAGAATGGGGGGGTTGTGGGGGAGGGAGAGGTGCCAATGGCTGTCGAGGCAGATGAAGAGATCAATGAGTGTCTTCCTGAACCTGAACCACCACCTCTCATCAAAATCAGAAAATGCCATGGAGCCGCAAGAACTGGCTTGACCTATCTCGATGTCTGGAAATTGAAAAAAAAAATTAATACAACACTCAATTCGGTTGGACCATCTGATGTTGTACTTGGGAGTGGTGATATTGATGATGGATTGATGCTGAGTGAGGAATTACCATCTATGTACTATCAGGATGAACTTGGTACTGAGTGCCAAATTTTAATGCTCGATTCTTCGGCCAATGAGAGCACCATTAATCTTAGGGATCTCGAGTAAAGTTAATTAAAAAAATGCTTGTGTGTTTGTATGGGTATGTGTGTGTGTGTGTATGTGTGTGGGAGGGGGGGGGGGGTGGATGTGGAGGGGTCTTACTCCTGTGGAAAAAAGTCTGGCGACAATTTTTCGGTAAAAATCTTTTTTTTTTTTTTTCGTTTTGAAAAGTTTGTCTAAAATAAGTGCGTGGGAAAAATCCCGCTTTTTTGAAATTTGAAGGAATTTTCGAATTTCAAAAAAGGGGGGAATGAAAGGCCTTCCATTGAGTGTGCTCCGTTTTCACAATAATTGTTTGACGATATTTGTTGATATTTTTTTTTAGATGAAAAAGTGTCAATGAATGAAAAAAAATCATTGAAAAGTCGATTTTTTCGATTATTTCATGGAAAAAAAAAGGAAATATTGGTCAACAATGGAAATTTTGAATTTGATGCGGTTCTCGGTTACTCCTTGAGAAAAAAAATTGGCGGGAAAAATGCCGCTTTTTTGAAATTTTGGTATTAATCTGCTGAGCCATGTAATTTACCTTAAAAATTGTTTTTTTCTTCTTTTTCCTTGTTTTTAATAGGAGATTTTTGAAAATTTGGAATTTACTGAGTCTTTGGTAACTCCTTGAAAAGGAAATTGGGAGGGAAAAATCCTTTTTGTTTCTGAAATTTAAATATTAATTTGTTGAGTCATAGAAATTAATTTTTTTTTGTAATTTACCTTCAAAATTTGTTTTTTCCCCTTTTTCCAAAGGAGATTTTGGAAAATTTGGAAATTCACTGGATTTTCGGTTATCCCTTGGAAAAAAATGCGCGGGAAAAATCCCGTTTTTTCAAAATTTGAATATTAATCTGTTGAGTCATAATAATTAATTTTTTTCGTAATTTACCTTGAAAATTAGTTTTCTCTCACTTTTTTGAGAGGATTTTTTTGTGGGAATGAGATTTTTCCGCGAATTTTATGTTAAAAGTTTTTTAAAGGGGAGTAAGACACCCAAAACACGTGTGTGATTGGGTCAGTGGGTGAAACTCATGACGTTCATTGTTTTTTAAGGATTCTTTAGGCTCTGAATGTATCTGTGATGATAAATGAATAACCGCAGTTTTGCAGCCTAGCTCATTCTTCAAATTTCGAAGAATTCTTTGGAATAAAACAAGAAAAAATAATTTTTGCTTTTTCCTTTTTTTTTTTACTTTAAATCATTATTTTTTATTAATAAAAACGTTGATATTTTTGAATATTTGGAGTTTCTCTAAACTTATTTTTAAATTACTTATTTGTAGGTACATTTTTCAGAATTTTTTTTTCTTTTTATCTTAAACAAAAAGTTTTTATTCAAGTCTATAGTTTTTTTTTTTTTTTTGAGTCAAACTTTTCGCATTACTCAATAAATAATGGTAGATACGAGATTTTATGTGGAATGCTTTTTTGTAGGGCGGAATGAGGGCTACAAAAAAGGTGTCTAGCAAAATTTCGTTATCTCTTTTTAATTCGGAGATATTCTCAAAAAAACTTGGAAAGAAAATTGACTCAATGAAATTTTTTAGAAAAATTGATTTTTTTCAGTTTTTTAGGAATTGACAAATTTTTCGTAAAATAATGGAAATACGCCTTTTCTGCCCTAAGACAGTTTTTTTTAGAGAATTTCGAGATATGCAAAAGGGCCTCAGGGTAAAAAAGGCGTATCTCCAGTATTTAACGAAATATTCACTAAAAAAAACTATTTTTGATGGAAAAAAAATATTTTTTGATGAAAAAATCAATTTTTCTGAAAAAAATCTTCATATTTTTCTTCCAAAAATCACTCGTTACTGATCCCTCAGTAAATTCAAAAAAAAAAGAACACATTACTCACAATCTAACAAATGTGATCAATACTAAATAATCTAATAATTAACGTATTGCACTTACAAAAAAAAAAAAAAAAAAAAAAACGCATTCGTTTATGGAATTAATTAAACATCAAAATGGACAAAATGAAAATACTTTAAATCCTATTACACAAAGATACTATCACGGATGACACAAGTTCAAAAAAAAAATCATCAATACTCAATGAATTTCATGACAATGAAACTAGCATACATCCAACAATTTTTTTAGATTTTTAACAAATAAATTACCATAAAAAAAATATATTTTTCCAAAATCTGCACTTTTTTTTCTTAAACGTTCTAAATGTGCATATTTTTCATTTTTTTCAAATAATTCATTTTTTATCAAAATTTGAATCAAATAGCCTTGGAAACAAAGGGGCGTAAGTGCTGTGCTTATAAATATTACTTACGCCACTTTTCTTCTAAGGTGACAATTTTTTTTTTTCAAAATTGAAGTATTTTTTGAAAAAAATTGAAAAATATGCATATATAACAAATAAAGTGTCATCTAAAAAATAAAGGGGTGTAAGTGCTATTTATCAGCATAGCACTTACGCCCCTTTCCTTCTAAATTGACAATTTATCCAAAATTTCGTGTAAAAAATTGAAAAATTGAATGTCTGCTATTTTCAGTAGGTAAAAACTGGAGCAAAATGAGCATCTCCGATGTACCAAGATTCTCCAATTTTTCTCAGAACCGCGACTCCATTAAAAAATCTGAAAAAATTTGAGAAAATTGTCCAGGACCTCCTCATCATGTCTGAATTCTTTCAAATTTTTTTCTCGAGTGCTTGTCTCCCAAAAAAAATCGCCAAATACCATTTTTCACCCAAAATCTCCATTTTTCTCCAGTTTTCCTCATCACTTTCTCTCATTGCTTCCCATTTTTTAATTAAAAAAAAAAGGGGCGGGAGGAATTTATACAATCTCCAGTTGCTTGACTTTTCCATCATTTCCACTATCCACAAGATACCGTGTTTTATTGTACAGCCTATACCTGAGACTACTAGCTAAGCACAATAGGCAGTGAATAGCAACAGCAAATAAAGTTCCACCAAATGAAACGAGAAAAGCAATTCCAGGTCTCTCCCAATTTAGGACTTTGTATATATAACGATTTCCATTTTTGTCGAGTCCACCAGCAGCATAGTAGACTATCGTGAAAACGACATAGCTCGTTACAACAACAATACACCACCAAAAGTGCTTCAATTTCAGTGGAATACTCGTTACAGCAACATCCAGCATCATCAGCAAACTGTTGCACACGTGCAGCATTATATTCAAAGGATCAACTCGATGAATTTTTGGATCATGAACAGCTATCCAGTAGGTTCCAGTTACTGAAACTGCCAATGAGCACGTGACCGTGTAAGTGACCCAGTAAATTTTTTCGGCTTTACCAAAATTCAAATTTCCCGCGTCGAAATCCGCACTTTTTTCCAGTGTAAAACGACGAGAAACGATAAAGAGGCCCAGAAGAGCCTGAATCAGGCCCAAACAAAGGTCCCAATTCGTCAGATATATGGGCCAGAGATGCGATTTGCCTATTGGCTTCCAGCTACCGAATTCCCAGATCGAACAGACTATTATACTGGTCCAGCACAGGAAGATGAGCCAACGGTAGATTAGGTACCATGTTGTCACACAATTTGAGCATTGGGGCTCGGAAAACGTGCGGGGATGGGGCGGCTCCGATTTTGGCTCGCTCCATGCTCTGCTCAATTTTCTGCACCAAAGCTTGTTCAGCATCGCTCGACGACCTGCAATTAAATAATTGGAATAATTAAATTTTTATTTTTTTTTTAGATTTTTAAAATTCTTTTTATCAAAAATTTTTTTATTCTTTTGGAGTTTGTTTTTGAAATGTTTTCTGGAAAGTTAGGGGTATGGAGCGATTTTTTGGCACTGAGACGGTTTTTGTAGAGAATTTCAAGAGCTACAAAAAAGGTCTCTTGGCATTTTTCTCTAAGCCTAATGGTTTTCGAGATATTCTCTAAAAAATAGATAAAATCTTCGAATAATGCAAAAAAAAATTTATTCATGCAAAAATGAACAGTTTCTCATTTTTTGCGAATATTTCGAAAACTACTGGGTCTAGAAAAAAATATCTGGAGACCTTTTCTATGAGGAATTGAATTTTCTGCAAAAAAGGTTTCTCTCAAAATTTTCATATTTTCTCTAGATTCTGAGATATTCAAGGAAAAGGAGAATTTTTTCTCTTTTTCTCTACTGTTTCGTAATATTTCAACAATTCCACTACTTTTTTTTACTCTTCCACGATTCTCCGCGTTATAATGATAATAATCAAGGATTCTCGTAACACAATCTCACGGATAGGTATGATGAATCTTTAGATAACTCATTTGCAAGGAAAAAAATCAAATAAAAACGAAATGAATGTAAAATTTCGTAATTTCCTTTCAATAATTCGTGATTTTACCATTTTCTAAAATAAGATTAAACTTCATTTTTTCACTTTTATTTTTATTTGTCTTCTGTAGCGCACGAGAAAATCACGGTGTTCAGTGGACGGATGTAAACTTTGATACAATTTCCGTGATTCTCCCACTACCGAAGTGATGAGAAGCGATTAGATCAATCAAAAACCTTGGGGAAGTGGAAAAATCGGGGATTTACCGGTAATAAAGAAGATTAAAATGAATTTTCGACATTAATTTAAGAGTATCTGTAAAAATATTGGATTTAGCAGAAATTCTCAAGAAACCTTTTTTGTAGAGAATTTAATTCTCTACAAAAAAGGTTTCCTGGGATTTTCCTCTAAATTCAATCGTTTCGTAGATCCTTTTAAGAGAGTGTTGAATTTTTGAAAAAACACAATTTTTCATGAATCTCTAGACTTTTTTCATTAATATAAAAAGATCTTGGAAACTATGAGGTTTAGGGGAAAATGTGAAGAGACCTTTTTTCTGTAAAATTAAATTTTCTTCAAATAAGGTCTCCTCACATTTTCTCCTAAGCCCAATAGTTCCCAAGATATTTGTAGAAGTAGTCCCGAAAAAAAAAAATTTCCTTCACTTAATCCCTGAAAAATTGAAATTTTCATTTAAAAAAGGCGAAATTCGTTGATTTTATAAAAAAAAAAAAAGAATTCTTACATGTAAAATACTGCAGAAGAAACGTCAGCTGTCTGAGAGGCACTGAGCCCCAGTTTTTCTCGACAACCATATTTATTCCGTCAAAAAAAGAACGATTATCACGTAAACAAACAAATAAATCGATTGAATTATCTAAAATGACGTCATTTCATCAATTTTCCCTCTTATCTCCAGCTTTTCTCTAAAAATTCAAATTTTTTTCTCTTATCGCGCGTAAATTGTAATTCGTAACTCGTGTCGTCACTGTTTTCCCATCTTCACCAATTAAATTGAGTAAAAAACAAATTCCCGGACTCCCCAACAAGTATTTCCACAGTTTTTCCACTAAAAAGTGATTGAAAAAAAATTTTTTAACATCAACAACTGATGAATTAGAAGGAAAAAGGGTCTTTTTGCTTTCGAATGGAAGCTATGTAATCATCAGAATTGTCGATTATAATTTTTTTAAATGAAAGATACTCAAAATGATCTAAATCATTACAGCAAAACGGTTTTATAGAAAAATTTCATATTTTGTGGAAAAATTTCCCTCGACAAACTCTATTTTTTTAGCTTCATTTGTAGAGAATTCGATCGATACTTTCTGAGATATGTTCATTTTTCGAAAATCAGTTTTTAATGGAATTTCTGGAAACTATTGAATTGATATTATTCACACTCATATATCGTCGCCTTAGAGTTAAAGGGGCGTAAGTGCCAAAAACACGAAATTCTGGTGTGAAAGGGGTCCACTTATCACTCCAAAATGTTTTTTTATGGCCTCTGTAACATTATTTGGATAATTGAAAATTAAAATAACAAAGTGGCGTAACTACCAATTTTTAAAATAAAAGGGACGTATCTCCACACTTATGCCACTTTGTTATTTTCTTTTTTTTAAAAGCTATATAATTTTTAAAGTTAAAGTGAAAAGCACGTATCTCCGCACTTATGCCTCTTTGTTTTTATAATTTTTTTCATCACATGAGAATATTTGGAGTTACACCCTTTTGTTTTTAGGATTTTTTTATCTAAATTTTCGCACTTACGCCCCTTTGTTATTAGTTTTTTTTCCCCGATAATTAGGGAAAATTCAATGAAAACACTAAAAACAAAGAGTCGTATCTCCGGCACTTATGCCCCTTTGTTATTAGTCAGTGGTACTTATGCCTATATGTTATTATTTTTTTATTTTTTTACTAATATTGCGTAAAAGGCCTTGGAAAGCCTATTGGAGCAATAATAGTGGAGATACGCCTTTTTTGTTATTTTGAAGAAAAAAAAATCGGGAAAAACGGCACTTACGCCCCTTTAACTCTAAGGCAACGATATTATCTCGAGAATTGCATCAGTTAGATGCCTGTAAATTTTGAGCTTATTTGCATGATTAATTCTCGAGTTATTGGCGTTATCAATGAATTTCTTCAAAATTTGATTGATATTTCGATAATAATTTGAAAAAAAAAGTTGTATCACTTTCATTCGAAAGCATATTGCTGAAGTATCAGCAGAAATAGCTGTATCAATTGGAGAACAATACTATTATCCACTTGTTCTTTTTTTTCTCACGAATTTTCTCATAATTTTATCACAAATTTTTCCATAAATTTTAATGGTTATTTAATTTTTATTTCTCCTCTTTTTTTCTTTTGCTCTTTTTCTTTTCTCTTTTAAATTCAACGTCAATCGTTCGAACAGCTGATTCTAGAGGGTCACGTGACTCACGATTAACGTATTTTGAGGAGAAAAAAGACAAAAGGTGCAGGCGTGGCAAAAAAAAATTGCGAAATTGCGATAAAATTTGAAATTAACCAATGGAGATACAAATGATTTTGTGATTAATTTAATTGGAGGGGGAGAGGGACAATAGCCTTTTGACACGAAATACGATGTGCACTGTACACTGGGGTTTTGGGGGGGAAGAGGGGGGGGGGTCGAAGCGCCCCGTGGAACTTCCGGGCAGCTGGAAAGGGCGGGCTATTTGAAAATAAATTACGAAATCGATGACGAAATTCAGGGACGACGTGAGAGGATTGCCTGTATCGTGGATATCTTGGAGAGTGTTGGGTTTAGAGGAAAATGTTGTAGAACTTTTTTGTGGGGAATTGAATTTGCAATGAAAAAGGTGTTCTGACATTTTTCAATAAAGTTAATTGCAGCTAAGTTAGGCGGGATTGAATGAAAATTATTTTTTTTTCAAGTGTTTTTTCGTTATTCGAAGGTTTTTATCTATTTTGAAAAGGATCTTGGAAACGATTGGATTTAGAGAAAAATGTGAAGAGACCTTTTTTGTGGGGAATTGAATTCTCTACAAAAAAGGTCTTCTGACATTTTTCTCTAAACCCAACGGCCACAAAGTTATTCATAATCATTTAAAAATGATCTTTTTCCAGGAATTTTTTTTATTATACCAAAATTTTTATCCATTTTGAAAAGGATCTCAAAAACCGTTGGTCTTATCAAAAAAAGTCAGCACACCTTTTTTGTGGAGAATTAAATTCTCCACCAAAAAGGTCTCTTCCTTTTTTCCCCTAAACCCAACAGTGTCCGAGATATTCGCAAGAGAATCCCGGAAAATCGTCCATTTTTATTACTTTTTTTTCATTTCCATTGAATTCCTAGTTGCGACTATCTAAACATCAGGCGATTCTACCTTTCTGCACGTGTGTGTCTGTCTCTCTCACACACGCCAAATGACCTTCACAACATCACGAACTTTATCAATGGCAATTTTCTCCTTTTCTCTATCAAAATTCGCAGAAAGTCACGTGTTTACAAGTAACCCAAGCCATACAGAGGAATCGATGTATATAAACCGTTCATTCCCCGGCTTGTTTTGTTTATCAGCAAAGACCGTCAGTTTGATGTGTGATTAATTGTTGACGCTGTTGTATTTTTTCGAGTGGGAATTGCCTGGTCTTTCTTACAATCAAAGACGTCAGAGTTTGCGCATTGCCAATGCAAAAAAAAAAAATGAGGAAAACAGATTTCATTACAGAAAAAAAAAAATTCGAGAAAATTACGTTTCGTTGGTGCACACGGAAACTAATCGAGATAGCGTGATTCTGTCTGAATTCTTTTTTGTAGAGAATTTCAAGAGCTGCAAAAAAGGTATCCACAAAAATTACGCTATCTCGTTTAGTTACCGAGTTAATCTACGAAAACTAATTACCCCCCGAAATTCGCAGAAAAACTTGCTGGGGACCAAAAAAAAAGAGAGACATCAATATAAAAGGGGGAAAATTGGCTGAATTATGAGAAATTGATGAAAATATTGGAGATAGGTTTTTTCTGATGATTCCATTGAAAACCTGAGGAAATTTCCCATGAAAATCATATGTTGGAAGTTATTTTTTTGAATTTTTTCAAAAAATTCCATTTTTTGCGTGAGATTTTAAGGAAAACAAGATTGACTGACAAAAAAAATCGATGTTTTTATGTATCTTAGATTAATCCTAGACTGGTCCCTCTATGAGGAAAATGCCGGTGTCTGCTGTTTTTATTTTTTCATTATTATTTGACAGAGCGTAAAATTCTGCAAAAAATTTGAATTTTATCATTGAAATGTTTAGCAAATTATTATAATTTTTTTAAAGACATATTCTGCAAAATTGATAGAGAAATAAATGAAATTCTGATAGGTGGCAGAATTTTTTCCATGTTGAATGGAATTGTCGGCTGAGCGATGTTGCCGAAAACTCGATAAACGCGTCAGGGCAGTGTAGAGTGAATTTGACAACGTTGCAGCTGAAATAACATGGCGGCAATTCTCTCATGAAAGGGACCAGAGTTGCAGGGGCAATTTAGGTGATCAGTCTAGGGTTAAATTGTTAAAGAAAAAATGGTAGTAAAAATTTGAGGGCAACATTGTCTCATTTTCTTTCGTATCATTTGAGATGAAGAGAGATAACACATCAAACCAAGTGGTGTGTGAGGAGTGTAGTCATTAATTAACCTCTATACTGGCCTTTATGACTGAGGTTCACACACGATGGTTCTTTTTTTTCTCCAATATCTCTATATAGCTAAGTCCATCACGCAGATAGTCAACTATATATATGAGAGGTCGTGGCCAACACTGGTCAATCAGTCAATACTCAATTTAAACTCAATTTATTACAGTGTCGTACCATTAATTTATCATTAGCATTGTGTCGCGTGTTCAAGAGAGATCAGAAAATTGTGAAAATAATGAGTAAATGCAATTATTTTATTTGCATACTGCTCAATTAGTTAATTCACAGGCATTTGAGAGATTCATTTTAATGAGATAAAAGCTTCATTTATTATTTTTTCACTGATTTCCTCTTTTTTCCTCTAAAAAAGCGCGGTTTTAGGCGCATTTTTGAATTTTTGATTTTGAATTTCGCGGGTTTTTGAAATTTTGATTTTTCCAGGAGATAGCCAGGGAAAAATGAGGCGGAAAACGATATAATAAAACCCCTGCCAGATGAACCGTTCTCGAGATAATAAAAAAATTAAAAACGATTTTTTTTAAAAACGATTTTTTTCAATCTTTTTTATCGCGAGAACCAATGGACCAAAATGCATTGCATTATACCATTTTTTCGAGCAAATTTTCCTGGGTTTTCAATGAAATTATGAAATTCTACAAGAAAGTAGAGTATCTCCTCTTTTTTCCCTTAAAAAACCGCGTTTTTACCCGATTTTTTGAATTTTTGATTTTGAATTTCGCGGGTTTTTGAAATTTTGATTTCTCCAGTCGATAGCCAGGGAAAAATGAGGCGGAAAACGATATAATAAAACCCCTGCCAGATGAACCATTCTCGAGATAATAAAAAAATTAAAAAACGATTTTTTTTTAACCGATTTTTTCAATCTTTTTTATCTCGAGAACCAATGGACCAAAATGCATCGCATTATACCATTTTTTCGCGCAAATTTTCCTGGGTTTTCAATGAAATTATGAAATTCCGGGAAAAATGAGAATTTTCCTTATCACTTTTGAGTTAATTCACGTGGAATAACGAGGATAATCGACTTTATTTGAAAGCGAAGTCTCGAACACGCGATTCTTACGGTTTTCAAAGTATTTACGGGTCTTCTTTCAGACTAATTCAATATTATGGCAATCGAGACACTCAATTAAAGCCCCTAATAAACATCAAATCCTATCAAATATTCACAAATTATTAAAATCACTATCGAAAGAATATTTTATTTTTCGCATTATAATTAAAATTGTCCTCGAAAAATGCAAAGTTCGAGGAAAAAAAATGAATTTTTCTTATCGAAGGATAAAAAAAAGCGAATTTATATTTTTTTTACGCTTTTTTTTTCTCTAAACAAGTGTCGTGACGTGAATATGACACGATAATCAACAAAAAACACGTAATATTCACTCTTTATGCAAGAAAAAAAAGTATATAAAAAAAAATAAATTGAAAGAAATTAATTTGAATTTTTATTTTTTTAAAGATTAATTTAAATTTCCATTTTTCCAAAATTCATTATTAATTTCAATTATTTTAGAAATAATTTTAATTTCAAATTTTTCGATAATTAATACATTAAAAAAAAAATTGAAAAAAGTTAATTTGAATTTTCACTTTTTTTTTACCAAAATTAAATTTAATATCAATTGTTTGAAAATTGATTCTCAAATGAATTTCTTCCAAAAATTAATTGGAATTCCAATTTTTTTTTTACTCAAATTTCACAAATTTTCTTTTTTTGCTTAAATTTCACAATTTTTTTTGTTCCTTAAATTTCCCGGATTTCACGGTTTTTAATTCAAAATTTCCCAAAATTTATATTTTTTTTTCCACTCTCACATTTTTCAAAACAAATCCAAAAAAAAAAAACACACAAATTTTCACCCACCACGCAATTGAGTATAATTATTAATTTTATTTCCTCCGTTAATAATTAATAATTTCGGTGTATCCTCGTACTCGTGCAAATCTACACTTTGCGGTGGCATTCAGGTGCTTTCTTGGACTGACACGGTGTGACTGCCGGCCGGTGATTTTGCTGCAGCGTGGACTAGACATCATATACTACAACTACAGTAGTCGGGAGCGCTCCAAAAAAAAAAAAAGTAGCAATTGCCCCCTCAGAGGGATATAATACATATATATAGATATAACACATACAATATATATATATATGATACATATAGTACATAATCGATATCGTTGCCTTAGAATTAAAGGGGCATAATTGCCATTTTTCCAGTTTTTTTTTTTCTTAAAAATAACAAAAAAGGCGTATCTCCACTATTATTGCTCCAATAGGCTTTCCAAGGCCTTTTACACAATATTAGTTAAAAAAATAAAAAAATAATAACATATAGGCATAAGTACCACTGATTAATAACAAAGGGGCGTAAGTGCCGGAGATACGGCTCTTTGTTTTTAGTGTTTTCATTAAATTTTCCCTAATTATCGGAAAAAAAACTAATAACAAAGGGGCGTAAGTGCGAAAATTTAGATAAAAAAATCCTAAAAACAAAAGGGTGTAACTCCAAATATTCTCATGTGATGAAAAAAATTATAAAAACAAAGAGGCATAAGTGCGGAGATACGTGCTTTTCACTTTAACTTTAAAAATTATATAGCTTTTAAAAAAAGAAAATAACAAAGTGGCATAAGTGTGGAGATACGTCCCTTTTATTTAAAAAATTGATAGTTACGCCACTTTGTTATTTTAATTTTCAATTATCCAAATAATGTTACAGAGGCCATAAAAAAACATTTTGGAGTGATAAGTGGACATACGCCTGTTTCACACCAGAATTTCGTGTTTTTAGCACTTACGCCCCTTTAATTCTAAGACGACGATATTATAAATATATATATATGTAGCCAATGTAGAATGAGAAGAAGAAAAGGAAAAAAAAAAGAAAAAAGTCAATAGTAATCCATATTACCCCCATTATTTCTGTCGTGGGTAGACAGTGTGATTTTTTCAATTCCCCTTGTCTCGCCGTTTGTAATTGTAAGACGTCCTCCTCCTTCTCTTCTTCTTCTTCTTCTGGCTATTCCACGTTTTTTCTGTACAATAAACTCCATGGAATATTCAATTTTATTCAAATGCACTTTTATGAGTGGCAAAAAGAAAAAAAAAAAAAAAAGTGCAGATACAGGGTTTTCATGATACGCCAGTCTTATCTTCATATTTTACGATAATTGGTATTTTCTATTCTTTTTTCATCCAATTATGTTGCTTTTTTCTTTAAAGACAATTTTTTTTTTTCTGTAAAAATAATTTTTTGGGGGATTTTTTTTGTTGAGAAGGATATTGTGGAAATGAGAAACGGGTGGGGGGGGGGGGGGGGGTATGACGAGGCCTTTTTTTGTGGAAAATTGAATTCTCCATAAAAAAGGTGTCCTGAAATTTTTCCATAATTCAAAAAAATAACTTCCGGCATATGATTTTCATGGAAAATTTCCTCAGCTTTTCAATGGAATTATCAGAAAAACTAGTCTAGAGTTAAAGAATTTAAAAAAAATACAATATTCCCCAAAAAATTGAGGAAAAACCCATGATAATGAAAAAAATTCAGTCAAGAAAATTTGAAAATTTGAATTTTTTCCTCTGGTATCCGCTTTGCCGGGTCTCTCACAACACGTGACATCCGTAATTTTATAAATATACCATCCCAAAGAGTATACAAAATGTTCCAGAGTAAGAAAAACGTTTCGGGTCGAGCTAGTATTCTCATCGACGAACCAAAAATAATCAGTCAGGGGCAGAAAAACACGAGAATGGTGTATCATTAGAGTCTCCAATGTTTCCTATAAATGTAAAAAAAAGGAATTAGAAATAATTATTAAATAAAAAACGAACAAAAAAAAAAAATTGGAGGAAAAAGAAAAATCTTTGATTTCCAATGAATTACTAAAAATATCTAAAAGATTTTTAAAAAAAACAATGTTTGTTCAATTTTCCACATTTTTATTATTAATATCCGGCATTTGTCTAGCTAGTGACCAACAAATGTGAGTGAATGAAGAAAAGTTAAAAACGTGCGAACGTTGTAAGCAATTGAATTGATAGAAAAAAGGATTTTTTTTTCAAATTTTTATGAATTATTGAGTCAATTAGGGTCACACGACCAATAGATGAACACTGACCAAAAGATGAACGATTTTTCTATTATCAAAGATTTCCATAAATTAATGATTTTTATACATTTTAACGTCAATTCGTGATTATTACATTCATATAAATTTATAAAATATTTGTTACATATCGATTGATCGAAATTTGAAATCATACCACTGCAAATATGCAACTGCGTCCATCTACTGGGGGTTCAATTTTTTTTTTCCAGTTTTTCCTTGATTTTCTTTGATTATTTCTACATTATTCAAGTTTAATTGATTTTTAGTCGATTCACTGTATATTTTTCTGTAAATCATTCATTTCTGCAGCTTTTCAACGTCATTTGCCTATTTCATATGAATTAATAAAAGCTAAAGAAAAAAAAAAAATTAATAAAAGTCTAATATTTCCTTAACCGTCCATCTACTGGTCATGTTACCCTAAATAAGAAAAAAAAATTTCTCTTTTTTTTCGATTTAATTTCGAAAACTAATTGTTTTTTTTTAAATTAATTTTTAGGGTTGATCTGTGGGCGAGAAATTTGGGAAGTGAACTATGGGATTTGGCTATTGGTGTTGCAAAACCCGAGGAATTGAGAGCAGTGAGTAATTTTCCATTCAAAAAAGACAAAAAAACGATGACATTTTCAAAAAAATTGAATTATTTTTTCTCTTTTTTTTTTAATGTCTCGGTAAATACTGGAGATACGCCCTTTTTGCCTTCTGTTTTGGAATGATTTTGCAGAAAATTTTGAGAGCTACAAGAAAGGATTCAAGCAAAATCGCTCTATTTCGCTTAGTTTTCAAGATATTTAAAAAAAAAAGAAGTGATAAAGTCAAATTGAGTTGACTGCGAAATTTCATAATTTTTGAAAAAAAAAAAACAAAGATTTTGGTGGAGGAAACTAGTTTTGACGTTGAGAAATGGTGAGAATGTTCATTGCCCTCTTGAAGCATCATAAAAAAATTTCCATCTGCCGTTGACCACCTGACACATTCCTCGAATCCTTCTAAGAAGAACTTTGCCCCCAATTGTCAGGAGTTTTTATTTATTTTTTATCTCTTTTTTAAATAATTTTTTTTAGTGAGATCCTGAGAGTTTCATTTAAACAGATAACAGGACTAGTACAATGTTCATAAAGTTTAGCGAATTTCAAATTATATATAGGGGAGAGTGGGGCATAATGGATCTTCATAGTCACATGATTGAGGAATTTTTTTCAGAATGAAGGATTCGACGAAAAAATCTGAAAAAATTTGAGTAAACTCTCCAACATATGTATATTGTTTGTAAATTTTTTCAGATTTTTTGGAGCAACCGCTGCTTTTTAAAAAATCTCGAGGCATCTCATCTTTTGGGTCCATTTTGCCCCACTCTCCCCTATAGATATATACATATATATATATAGTCTCAGTCCAGTTTGTTGGCGTATCTACGGTTTTACACACTGAGAAAAAAATTTTTTTGTTGTAAAAAAATTTACTTGAAGAAAATTCACTTCACTCCAGAAAATTTCAATATATAGATATGAAAATTGTAAATGAGGATAATTTTGTTGAAAGGCAATTTTCCTGCTACAAAAATTTTTCTTCTCAGTGCAGAAATACCTGTGAAAAATCTCTCTAGACAATGTCCAGAAGAGACCCGGGGCAAAACGGTTTTCCAGAATATAATGATTCTGCATTTTTTGTTGGACTGAAGGAGTTCGCGAAAAAATCTGAAAAAAAATGAGAAAATGCTCCAACATATTGACATTTTTAGTGAATTTTTTCAATTTTTTACGTAGAGATCTTAACTCAAAAAAAAATCAAATTCCTATAAACTTTTTGTTGAAGTGTTGCTCTGACAATGCTTCAATAATTTCTGTTCAAATTGTTGTTCGTTTAAGAAATTATTGATTATTGATTTTCTTAAATGAAAGAGACGAGTGGGGATGGATCATTCGATTTCCAGACGAAGGAAAAATCCTAATTAAATTTTTTTTCACAATTTTTAATGAATTTTTAAAAGAAGAACTAATTCTTCTCGGACGACCTATTTTTTTCTTCTATTTTCAACACTTTATGATTGAAATTACACCACTTTCGGCATTTACCCAAGGCCACGACGAGGACGTAGTAATGTATAGGCCTCGAAAAGAGGAACTGAGAGAAAAAATATATTTCATTGAGAAATAAAAAAATTGGAAATTTTCAATATCACATGAACTTTAAATTAAATATAAATATCATTACACTGAGGAAAAAATGCTTTCTCCCAAAAAATTGAATTTTTTGAAACTGAGAAGAGTCAATAATGATTAATTTTTAGAAATTAGTAGATTGAAATTGATTCATTTTTATTAGTTATTTAGAGCGAATTGAAGATTTTTCAAATTGATCATTTTATTGCTTGTTTCAACAATAAATATACTCTTTCCAAAGAAAAATTTTCATGTCAATCAATTAATTGATCAAAAAATTCATTTTTTTTCTTCAATTCAAAGACAAATTTTCTCAATAAAATCCTTTTTTCTCTCAGTGTAAAAAATAAGAACACTCGGAATTTCGATGAAAATTGACACTTTTTCCACCTTCTACCTTCCTCAGGCAAATTTAATCGAATAAATAATGTGTCAAAGTACTTAATTTTTTTTTATACACTATTTGCGTTATAATGAAAAAGGAGCGTAAGTGCCATGCTTATACGAAAGATTTGCGCCACTTTGTTTCTAAGACGATGATATTAATAGCTGATTTTCAGTGTTTATAACTAATCGAAAGATGTGAATTTTTGCTGAAGATCTAATTAGAGAAAAGGATTTTCCATAAAAAAAAGCCTTAATTTATTATCTGAAATTGAAGATTTTCGTGATTTTTTTTTTGATTGACAGAAATACAGAGAGCTGAATGCCCGAGTTGAGGAAAAATCCGGTGAAAATCTCGTTGAAATTATAAGCGAGAGTGTTGGAAGAATGCTTCGAAGAAAAATGGATGCAGTTAGATGTATACTTCAGCGAGCAGAAGATGCAGCTGAGGAATATGATGGAGATAGAGTTGATCCAAAGAATATCACTTATGTTTCTGGTAAATACAGCAGAGCAAGAATATTGACGACCAATGAGACAATTGATCCAAAAATTCCGGAGAATATGAAGAATGACAGTCATTGCTACAGGTAAGAATGCAATTATGATGTTTAATGGGAGAAATGGAATTGGAGCTTCTTTCTTTTGAGTTCTTACTATTGGATGGAAGCTATATAATCATTGGAATTTTTTATTGTAATTTTTTTTTTTAAAAGATACTCAAAATGATCTAAATAGAGAGAAAATTTTTTTTTTAGGACATGTCTGTGTTTGCATAAAAGTCTCAATTACAGTAAAACGATTTTATAGAAAAATTTCATATTTCGTGGAAAACTTCCTCTCGATGAACTCTATTTTTTAAGCTTTTTTTATTTATTAATGTATTTTTTTTTTTTAAGTTTCATTCGAAGAGAATTTGATCGATAATTTTTGAGATATGTCCATTTTTTGAAAATCAGCTTTTAATGGAATTTCTGAAAACTATTGAACTGATGTTTTGAGTTTATTTGCATGATTGGTTCTCGAATTATTGGCGTTTCAATGAATTTCTTCAAAATTTGACATTATAATGATGAATTCAGGTGTGAAGAGGTAAAACAAGATAAGTCTCTTATTTTTTCATTAAGTTTTTTCAAAATACCTTGGAAAATAACCGAGAAAAAGCAATTTTGCCTTGAAACTCTTTTGTAACTCTTGAAATTCTCTGCAAAAACAGATGAGTAATATCACCTTATCTCGCTTAGTTTCTAAGATATTTCCTCCGAAATGATCTCGAATCATTGGAAAAATACTAATAACGAAGAGGCGTATCTCCAGGACACCATAAAAAACAATTTTGGAGTGATAAGTGGAAATACGCCTGTTCCACACCAGAATTTAGTGCTTTTTTTGCACAAAATATGTTTTTTTCTGGGCTTTTCTTCGGATATCTTTGAGGCAAGGATTTATTTGACAAAAAAACATGAAATCTTTTTTGTAGAGAATTTTCAGAGCTACAAAAAAGGTCTCTTGAGATTTTTTGATAAATGCATTCGCCTTTGAGATAATCTTAATGTAAGTAAAGTATCACCAATAATTCCTTTGATTTTCAGGGAAATGGAGCTGGATCCAGATTCGCATTTTTACAATATTCCAGTGAATACAAATCACTCGTCCGTTCACATACCAACGAACGTCTACGATCTTTCTCCAGCAGTATCACACGCTATAAGATGGTCGGAAGAGCTTGATGAAGTTTTCAAGCAGAATTATCGATCAGATCCAGCATTATCTTGGCAGTATTTTGGTTCTATGACTGGGATGCTTAGACAGTATCCAGCTATGCACTGGAGAACTGAGATGCGAGCTGATGACACAGAAGAAGCAGATCTCTATGACTGCAGAATAAGAAGTTGGTTTATTGAAGCAGCAACATGCAGCAAAGACATGATAATTCTTGTTGACTCGAGTGGCAGTATGGACGGAATGGGAGCAACAATTGGTGAGAAAATCATGTCGCTTAAACTAGACATGAAAATATTCGTTGAATTTTTGGGCGCTTTGGGCATCATGTCAATGATGAGACCAACAGCATTGACTCAATTTCGCGATTAGCTCGGTAAATAAGCGAGAGAGAGCGAAATGGACGTCAATATGGAATCAGTAAAAATGACAATGTCTGCTCTATCGAATTCTCAGAACCATTCGCGATACTGTTGTGGAATTTTGCAGGCTACTTTCTGACGACATGGGCAGTATCACTGGCAAATTTCATCAGAAAATACGCCACAGAAAAAAAGTTATGAAGATTTGAAAATCGGGATTTTCATGATGGCTGATTTCCTTCGAATATTCCTTCATCCTCATTTTTCACCCATTTCCCGAGGGAATACGAGGTTTTCCTTGAAATTTCGCAAAGAGTTGATTGAAAACAAGATAATGGGGAACCCTAAAGGGCCAAAAGCCACAACGATTCGGGATATCCAGTATCCGCGGGATTTTCAGGCCAAACCCAGAGGCAATGGCCTTTGCTCTATGAAAATGACCATTTCTGCTCTATCGAATTCTCAGAACCGTTTGCGATACTGTTATGAAATTTTGCAGGCTCTTCCATGACGACATAGGCAGTGTCACTGTAAAATTTCATCAGAAAATACGCCACAGAAAAAGAGTTATGAAGATTTGAAAATCGGGATTTTCATGATGGCTAATTTCCTTCGAATATTCCTTCATCCTCATTTTTCACCCATTTCCCGTGGGAATACGGGGTTTTCCTTGAAATTTCGCAAAGAGTCGATTAAAAACAAGATAATGGGGGATCCTAAAGGGCCAAAAGCTACAACGATTCGGGATATCCAGTATCGGCGGAATTTTTGAAGTTTCTCGCGATTATCTCGATAAATAAGCGAGATAGAGCAAAATGGACGTTAATATGGAATCAGGGAGGTGTTCTCACAGTTTTTCGCGATTATCTCGGTAAATAAGCGAGATAGAGCGAAATAGACATTAATATGGAGTCAGGAAAAAGTTTTCTCAGTTTTGCGCGATTATCCTTCATAAAAAGGAACAAGAACGCAAACAATCGATATATCAAAAGTTGTCACGATTAAAGTGAAGTCCTCTTCCTCATTGGTCAGTTAAATTGTGAGTAGTATAGTACGCGTAATATACTATACTAAAGATACCTAACGGGCGCGCTGTAGCGCGCCATCGGTCTTGTTAATCTAAGATACATAAAAATATCGATTTTTTTGTCAGCCAATCTTGTTTTCCTGAGGCCCTCAAAATCTCCCGCAAAAAATTGAATTTTTCGAAAAAATTTCAAAAAAATAACTTCCAACATATGATTTTCATGGGAAATTTCCTCAGCTTTTCAATGGAATCATCAGAAAAAACTTATCTCCAATATTTCCATCAATTTCTCGTAATTTATCCAATTTTTCCCCTTTTATATTGATGTCTCTCTTTTTGTTTGATCCCCAGCAAGTGCAGTTATATCTTCAATACTCGATACTCTCTCCAACAATGATTTCGTCACAATTCTCCGGTACTCAAAGGATCTGGAAGACGTTGTGCCCTGCTTCAAAGACAAATTGATTCAAGCAACACCCGAGAACATTCAGACATTCAAAGAATTCGTCCGCAAAATATATCAAACTGAAATTGCCAATTTAACGGATGCATTCATTTATGCATTTGATCTATTGAAGACATACAGTGATAAACGTGGCTGTGGTCCAGATACACCATGCAATCAGCTCATAATGCTCGTTACAGACGGTGTCGCCTCCAATATATCAGAGGTTAATAAATTCATTGTTTAATGTAACCCTTGGAGCACATGGAGGCTCCTGACCCCAAAAACATAAAGATTTTTGCCCTAAAATATGATGAAATGGATATAGAAATATTGAAAGTACTAGGCTTTGATGCTTTTATGATTTTTTAAAATTGAATTTGCCGAATTTGGAAGAGAGATTCAATTTTAATCAATTTTTTCAGCATAATTTTTTTTTAAATTTACCAAAAATTTTGAAAAATCTAAAGAAAAAATCGAAATCTTTCCATTTCGAGATTAATGTGCTTTCAATTTTATAAAAGGGCAAAATGAAGTGGCCAGAGGGAGATTTGAAAGAAAATTTTCAATTATTGCATGTTTTTTCGAAATTTCCAGAAATCTTCAAATCGTCCTGTTTTTAGATTTTTTTTAAACTTAAATTTCAAATTAACTGGGATTCAACTGATTTTAATGTTTCAAGTGACAAATGAAAGTTGCTAGACCTAGATTTCCGAGAAATTTTGAAAAAAATTTGGAAAAATATGAAATTTTTCAAAAATCTCTAAAAATTGATAGAAATTTCGAAATTTTTCCATTTAAAAATTTTTCGTTGAATCTCAAATTATTTGAAATTAAGCTGATTCTGAAGTTTTTTTTTTTTGTTTTTTTTTTTATTAAAAAAAAAAAACTTCATTCGATTTCAAAAAAAATCAATAGTTTTTTGAACTATAACACTTAGCAAATGGATCGTGGTCAATTTGACTCAATGTATGTGCTTTGAATTTCTGTTCCGGAGGTGTCTGTGTGCTCCAAGGGTTAATTCGATTTATCTCTTTTAATTTGTCTCTATTATCAATTAATTAATAAATATTAAACGCCTGCAATATTTTTTCTTTCCCAACGAAAATTGAGGTCTTTGACGCATGGAACAGACAGGAGAATGGCACAAGAATACCAGTACGTGTATTTACATATCTACTGGGTAAAGAGGTGACAAATGTACGTGAGATACAATTAATGGCTTGTAAAAATCGTGGCTATTACACACATGTACATACACAAGAAGAGGCACAGGAACAAGTGTTAAAGTATATTCCAGTTGTTGCTAGGCCACTTGTCCTCCAGGGAGTTGTACATCCTATCATCTGGACCCATGCTTATGCAGATGTTTCTGTAAGAAAATCCTTTTATTTATTTTTTTGTAATTTCTAAGACTTATTCAAACTTGATTGAATTCTTAAAAAAAATTTTGAATCGTTTTTTGATGTGCACTCAGAAACTAGAAGGTCTATCGAAATTTGTGAAGAGGCCTTTTTTGTAGAAAATTCAATTTTCTACAAAAAAGTTCTCTTGACATTTTTCAAAAAACCCAACGGTTTTCGAGATCCTTTTCAAAACAGAGAAAAACCTTCAAAAAATCGAAAAAGAAGCTAGAAAATAACAAATTTTTGTTCAATCGCCTGTATCTTTGAGGCGAGGTCGTTTAGGAAAAAATGTTAAGAGACCTTTTTTGTAGGAAATTCAATTTCCCATAAAAAAGGTCTCTTCCCAAATTCTCCTCAGAACGTTCGCCTTTAAGATATGAACGAAAAAAAAGTTTTGTAAAAAATTTGTGTAAAAATTGTAAAGAATTTGTGTCAAAATTTTTTCCACATCAAGCACAATTGTGTGCTGCAATCAGGCAAATCGTATCAAGTTCATCGCCGAGTAATGAAAAAAGAGAAATATCAAAACAAAATTATGAGGAAAGACGACACAGTATCAAGGCAGATCGTATTTAATTACAAAGAAACGTCAGAATCAGATGAGCCAATGGAATTTGAAAAAAAAAAATAGCAAAAAAAAGCAGTATTCTCATGATTATTATCCGTAAATTTCATTCAAGTAATAAAATCTCATTAGAATCCAGCACTTGCCACGTGGCTGTGGCTCGTAATGGACCACGAGGAACAGAGATCACGTCTTGAGAAGCATCTTGAGGCGATACACCAAGGCGTAACATCGAACGATGATTCAGTCTACATAAAAAAGGTTTAAGACACAGTGAGAAAAAGAAAAAAAAAAAAAAAAAAGAAGGCGGAGATTTAATAATGAATTGTGACCCCTTAGATGTCCTTAGAATAGTGTTTTTATTTTTTATTATTGGTGTAAATTATTTTTTCTAATCGAATTTCTAAATTTAATACCTTTAGAAGTGAGAGAAAATAGTGATTAACATGATTTTTTTTATTATTTTGAAAAATTCTGTCAAAACTTATTATTAATCTTTTTTTGGGATTTATCAATCAATATCAATAGATGAAGAAGGGAGAGGATCCAAAAGAAGAAATCAGCAAGCTTAACACTACCAGAAGACAGGAATATCGACTTCTGACGTCCGTCAGTATTCCCGCATTTGATCGAAAAGGAAATGCCAATAATGAGACTCGAAGAGCAAATCTTTTGGGAGTTGCTGGCACTGATGTGCCCATTCGAGATATTGAAAAACTCACACTTCCCTATAAATTAGGAGTCAACGGTTATGCTTTCATTGTTTCTAACAATGGCTATGTTATACTGCACCCAGACTTGAGGCCAGTCAGTGGAGAAAAACTGAAGATCAATTATAACAGCGTGGATTTGACAGAAGTTGAGATTCTTGATGATGGAAGAGGTCCCAGGTAAAACGATCCATTTTTTCAATTTTAATTTTTACTTTAATTTGAATTCAAACAAGTGGATAATAGTGTTGCTTTCCAACTGCTGATACTTTAGCAATACGCTTCTGAATGGAAGTGATACAAATTTTGTCAAACCATCATCGAAATATCAAACTTTGAAGAAATTCATTGAAATGCAAATAACTCGAGAACTAATCATGCTAATAAGCTCAAAATTTACAGGCATCTAACTGATACAACTCTCGAGATAATATATGAGTACAAATAACATCAGTTCAATAGTTTTCGGAAATTTCATTAAAAACTGATTTTCGAAAAATGGACATTTATCAAAAAGTACCGATCGAATTCTCTTCAAATGAAGCTTAAAAAATAGAGTTTGCAGAGAGGAATTTTCCCACAAAATATGAAATTTTTCTATAAAATCGTTTTGCTGTAATTGAGACTTTTATGAAAAAACACACATACACAGACATGCGCTAAAAATATGATTTCCTCTCTATTTAGATCGATTTAAATATCTTTTATTAAAAAAATTACGAACGAAAATTCTGATGATTACATGACTTCCATTCGGAAGCTAAAAGGTGTAACATGTACATTTCCTTATTTAAAAGATAAGAAAATGTAGTCATCCGGGAATAACAGGTTTAGATCTAATTAGATCTAAGGAGTTTTAAAAAATGAGAAAACGGAGATCTATAAAGATCTGAACTGATTTCTGAACATCTTGCCTATGAGATCTATTGAAATCTACGGAGATACAAGTAGATCTAACTTCTCATATCTCTTTAAATCTCGATAGATCCGAATTGGTTCATGTGGATAAATGAAACCACAACACATATTTACAAAAATGCATAAGTGAATTCCAATAGATCTAAGGATATGAACGTAGATCTCAATTGATCTACTGAGATCTGGCCGAATCTAAGAAAATGGAGATCTACCTAGATTTACGTAGATCTGAACAGGACAAAGTGTATTTCCCCTAGAAGATCAACTGAGATCTAAAGAGATCTAAGAAATCAGATTTACACAGATGTAAGTAGATCTACGTCAATCTACGTAGATCTGAACAGGTCAAACGGTCTCTCGACCATTAGATCTTCTGAGATCTCGTTCGATTCAAACATCTCTTATAGGATCACCGTAGGATCAAAGTAGCGTAAGTGCTATGAATAGAACCGAGACGTTGGTGTACGGTTTGATCTAGACTGGAGTTGCCTTTGAATTAAACACATCCTGAATGGTTATGAATGTTAAACTGACATTTATAAACGTCAAACTGACTTCATGAACGTTAAAAACTTTTAAGGGAACTTCCAGAGGATTTTTCGGGGAACTTTCAGGGGAATTCTCAGAGAAACTCATAGGAGAATTTATTGCGGTCATAATTCACGATGAATAGTGTCATTCACATATTGAAAATTCTTTAAATTATTCAAAAAAAAAAAAAAAAAAAGAAATTCTTTAACGTTTATAAAGTCAGTTTACCATTTATAAATATCAGTTTGACATTAATGACCATTTGAAATATGTTTGATCTATAGGCAATTACAGGCTTTTAACTTCAACAGATTTTCATTAACATAAATGAAAGTTTTTACATTACAACAATATTATATACAGATGAGTAATGTGTACATATGATTTCGGATTATAATCCGAGCCCGGTGGCTTTTACATACAAATCTTGAGTGTTGTGAGATGGTTGCGTGATGACCCTGATGGATTGGGCGATTGCATATCGATCAGACAGTCGATTTTTTCATAAAATCGACTGTCATGTGACCACGATGAGACTGCGTGCGAGTGTGTGCGACGACGATGCGACTGCAGCACAGCTGCAATTCGATCGCATCGTGATCGAGTCACGGTCGATTCCGCGAAAAAATCGACTGCCCTGTCGCACGATCCACCAGGGGAGTGTTGGTGATGACGTGAGATATGTAATAGGGAAAATCAGTTTAAAAAACCCTATTTCTTGAGGAGTATATGAGAAAAATTAGCGTGCAATTACAGCAATTACAGGCTAGATCAAACCATACACCAATGTTTCGATTCTAGTTATGAATAGGTATGTCACTTATGCCCCTTTGTTTCCAAGACCACAATATTCACAAAACTCTGTTCCCCCCTCCAGAGATCCAGGTGAACAGGTTCTAGCTCTTCGAAAAGCCCTTGTGGATCACGAGCGTGGTAGTCTGAAGAACGTTTCCGTCAAGCTGCACTACGACGACAATCGTCGAGTTACTCTAGAACAGCGGGACTACTATTATGCGCCTCTTCCAGGCACCCCCTTTGGCATAGCCATTGCCATCCCAAATTACGGAAAAACTTGGATCAAAGTCGCTAATGAGATCGACAAAAATCGTCAAGCTGGGATCAATATCACGGAGTTCTTTATCGGCAGCCGTTGGCGAGTGCATCCAGGCTGGGTCTACTGTCGTTATCACTATCTCGAGGGCCACGAAATGCCGAATCCAGAGGAGGAACTGCGTCAATTTCTCCGGAAACTCGGAGGTCCTGGTTGGAAATGGTCAGAACAGTACGCAGCATACGACCATGATCCTGAGGACGAGGAGTCACTGGACTGCGACAAGAAGGTCCTGGAGGACGACGACTACTACTGCAATAAGGAGCTGATGGAACTGCTGGTTTTCGATGCGAAAGCAACAAATCAAACTTTCAATGAGGACTTCGTCTATAAAAGCCAAGAAATAGAGGAGTTAGCTGAGATTTATGGTGTCTTTCTGAGATTCGTTGCGACTCAGGGTGGATTGACGAGATGGCAGTATCTGAAACCTGAATCGTCGATACCGAAGCCTCATAATCTGACGTTCGGGGATCTTCATAGAAGAGCTGTTAATGAGCCTTGGTATAAAGGCGCTATTTTTCAGCATGAGATAGATCCAGACAGCATTTCTTTATCAGGTATTTTCTTTTGGAATATCTCGGAAGAGAAGGGAGATATTTTTATTTTTTATGGTATCACTTTTTGCGCCAATTTCGGTCATATATTGGCGTTTGTTCATGAGAAATTCATCTGAACTTAAATGGAGAGAAGGCCCAGAATGCCTGAGTATTTGAACTTCTAATCTATTCATGTTATAGTAGTTGAAATCTCATATTATCCAGTAAAGATGGAAAATGAAGAGAAAAGAGTTTAAAGAGAAGGGAGATAGATACAGTAGAGCTCCTGTAATTTCAACTCTTTGGGAGACTCGATTTTGGAAAGCTGCAATTAGCTGTAAAGCCAGCGATTTAGGGGGTCAGGTTGGGTGATAAGGGAACGACAACATCGTTAACGTAACGACATAGGGGAAAGCCCAAGAGTGGGGAGATGAGTGCTTCTCTTATCGAAATTACAGGAGTTTTACTGTAAATTTTGGTGAAGGCCACTTCTGTAGTTTTTGAAATTCTCCACAGAAAGATCCCTCAAAGTAAGAAGTATGTTGAGGTGTCTTGAAGTATGTTTTTTAAGAAGTATGAATGAGGAAGTGATTTGGCTGTTATCTAGTGGATAAAGTTTGGTACTCCAGGGGGTCTAAAAAGTGTGTCACGAGGTTTTGGGTCCATACAGAATCCTAATTTCCGTATTTTTCTCAATTTCCGAATATATCTTCCAGAAACTAATGCGAAAAGAAGCTTATTGAATAGATTCAAAGAATAATTTGTCATTAGTTTCTTAGAAAAATCTCGGTAAACAATGGGGAGATACGTCCTTTTTGCCCAAAGATTTTCTAGAGTAAGTCCAATGGTTACAAAACAGGATAAGTGCCAAATTGCTCTATCTCCCTTAGTTTCCAAAATATTCTCAATAAAACTGGAATAAAGTCGATTCATCTAAAAATTCCCTTTAACCCAACATTTTTTTGGACTCCAGTTCCAGGAAGAGGCGGAAAAGATGCTGTAGTGACGATTTCCATGGCGATAGTACCTCGTGATGGTGGAAAGGATGCTTCAGCAGCTGTTGTTGGCTTTCAAATGCCGATGACAGATTTCTTCAATCGATTCATCAGCATCACGTCTAAAAGTAACAATGAAGCATTTAAGTGTACGGAAGAAGGCATCGACTGCTATTTGATAGACCAGAATGGGTACGTAGTTATTTCTGAGGCTCACGATGACACAGGTGCATTCTTCGGAACAGTAGAAGGACCAGTGATGCAGTCAATGCTGAAGCAGGGATTCTTCAAGAGCGTTGATATCTATGACTACCAAGCTATTTGCGATAGGCCTGGATTCACAGGAACAGCAACAACCCTGCTAACTCCTTTCAAATACCTCTGGAAAATCATCCTTTGGATGTTTGCAAAGAGCCTTTGGATGTTCTCGCAGTTTGTTGAAGTACCTCATGTTTCTGCACGAGCCCATGATGACGATCTTCCGGATAAACCCCCACCACCAGAGGAAATCAAAGTCTATTACACGTGCGATCAAATGAGAGTCCTTTACATGATGAATCAGGATGTTGCGGAAAAGGGCATAACTAATTCGTCCATCCAGTGTTCACGGCCTTTTTATGCACAGAGAGTAAGTACTATTTGAAAAATGATACGTATATATATGTATGTATATATGTAGAACCCAGCTACCTCCGTGATCAATTGAAGTCGTCGCCTTAGAGTTAAAGGGGCGTAAGTGCCATTTTTCCCGATTTTTTTTCTTCAAAATAACAGAAAGGTGCAATATTAGTAACAAAATAAAAAATAATAACATATAGGCATAAGTATCACTGACTAATAACAAAAGGGCGTAAGTGCCAGAGATATGCCTTCTTGTTCTTAGTATTTTCATTGAATTTTCCCTAATCATTGGAAAAAAAACTAATAACAAAGGGGCGTAAGTGCGAAAATTTAGATAAAAAAATCCTAAAAACAAAAGGGCGTAATTCCAAATATTCTCATGAGATGAAAAAAATTATAAAAACAAAGAGGCACAAGTGCGGAGATACGTGCTTTTCACTTTAACTTTAAAAATTATATAGCCTTTAAAAAAAGAAGATAACAAAGTGGCATAAGTGTGGAGATACGTCCCTTACATTTTAAAAATTGGTAGTTATGCCACTTTGTTATTTTAATTTTCAATTATCCAAATAATGTTCCAGAGGCCATAAAAAAAGATTTTGGAGTGATAAGTGGACATACGCCCCTTTCACACCGGAATTTTCGTGTTTTTGGCACTTACGCCCCTTTAACTCTAAGGTGACGTGTTAATAGTATGAAGAAATACTGGAAATTAATGAAATTTCGAAAAATTAATGCTTCGATGAACATATTGTCACCTTCAAAACTAAGTGTCAAGTGGTAAGTGCTATGTATTAAGCATAGCACTTAAATGCCTTTTTGAAATAAAAAATGAACATTAAACATTGAATATTGATGAAATTGTTTCAGGTCCCGCAGACTAATCTTCTTCTCGTTGTAGTGAATTCTCTTTACTCCTCTTGTTACGTGCTACTTGTAACAGAGCCAACGGAAATACTGCCATCATTTTATGTGAGCTCGAGCAACGATTCTGCCTGTTACAAGCAAAGAATCAACGATCTTCCAAGAAGACGATTGGAGGGTTGCTTCACGGAACATCCACTTGAGGCAGAGATTGACATTTGTGGACGAGGTACAAGACTGCAATTAGCCCAAATATTGATAATAATAATAATTATAGTGAAAATGATGTTGTAAATAATTAGGCTTTAATATTTATCACCTATTTATGTTATTTCTTTCGAGGAATAAAAAGAAGTTTTGAAAATTAAAGATTGAAGGGGAAGATGGGGTAAAATGGGTACATTCCAATTGAACGGTTTGAGATGGAGATTTTATGATGATTCCATTGCAAAGCTGTGGAAATTTTGGGTGGAAAGAACATGGGTTAAAATTGATTTTTTGAAAATTTTACGTTTTTGGGCAAGTTTCGAAGGGGTTTTCCGTTTGAAAATCGAAAAAATTCACTTTTTCAACGATATCCCTGGTTCTGTTGGTCACAACGACCTGAAGTTCATCTCAAATGAAAAGTGAGCTCATTTCTCATCGATTTATGTGGTTCAAATTTTTTTAAAATCAATTTTTCAAATTTTTATAGCTCATTTTGCTGAAAATCAGGTTTTTGCTCTATAAGTACTTGAAAAAATTGATATCTTTCTTTTCCAACCCCATGAATCGATGGGAAATGAGCTCGCCTTTCATTCAAGATCAACCCCAGGTCGCTACGACCAATAGAACCCGAAATATCCCCGAAAAACCTGAAATTTTTCAAAAACAGAAGGTTTTCTGAAGTGGTAAACGAATTTACTATAGGGGAGAGTGGGGCAAAATGGACACTGTGATGAAACGGTTAGAGATGGATTTTTTTTGATGATACTACTGAAAAGCTGAGGAAATTTTAGGGAGATAACAAGTGTCAAATGTATTTTTCTAGATTTTTCTAAAAATTCGATATTTTTCGGCATTTTTTAGGAGTACAAGCCTTTCCTTTTTCGAAAATTTTCATTTTTTTGTAAATATCTCTGGTTCTATTAGTCTTAGCATCTCGGGATTGGTCTCAAATAAAAGGTGAGCTCATTTTCCATCGATTTATCGGGTTTTGAATTCAAAAATATCAATTCTTGGGATAGTTATAGGCCAAAAACTGTTTCACGAAACTGTTTCACAGAAATTCCCATAAAAACCTTAAAAGTCGATATTTTTCAATTGAAAACCCTATGAATTGATGGCAAATGATCTCATCTTTCATCTCCATTTGGAATTTTTACGCTACGACAAATAGAACCGAAGATATCCTCAAAAAACTGAAAATTTTCAAAAAAAGGAAGGGACCCCTCTAAAATACTCAAAAAAATTATAAAATCGTAAAAAATTCAAAAAAATTGATTCCGGCACTTGTTTTCCGCCTAAAATTTCCTCAGCTTTCCAATGAAATCATTAAAAACAATCAACCGCCAATATTTCTATCAATTTCAAAAGTTTTCCATAATATTTGCCTGAAAATTTAGATGTGTCTATTTTGTCCCACCTTCCTCTATTTTCAAAAATAGGTTTTCTAGCCCAGGACCAACGGGGGAAACGCACGGGCCCAAATGTTATTCTGTTGCGAGCGTCATCGACGAATAGTCAAGTTCTATATTTCGTGAAAATAATTAATTGATCATCATTAATAATAATTAATTAATTAAATTAATCAATGTTGCTATTTGCATCATTTAGGGAAAAAATCACATGAAAATAGTCTACATCACAATAACAGAAATTAATTGTGTATCGAGAACATCTCAAGAATTATACATGAAACTTTGAACTGCAGTGGATTAATGAATTAGTTAATTGAAAAAGAAAAATTTAAATGATGAGTTAGTTAATAAATTAAATATTATTAAGAATTATTCGAAAAATTTGATTTAAAAAAAAATTAGTCAATTGTAAAATTAAGTTCACAAAATATATACTGGGAATATTTTATTATTTTTTTATACTGGGAATAATATTTCTCTGTGGAAAATTTAAAGAGATGAAATCCCTGATTTTCATGAAAAAAAACAACATAGAAACGCATTAGTGCGTGAGTTTAATCCCAGTCAAGGGCAAAATACACGAGTTCTCGAAAAAACTGATTTTCGATAGAAATAAAACAGTGAATAAAAATAAATCCTAAGAAAAATAGAATTTAGAGATGAAATCAGTTGTTTTTTAAAAATTTAAAGTGATGAGACAATATAAAAACAGTCAAAAATAAGAAATAGAAAATTTATTTGAGAAAAAATAAATATTAAAGTGAGTGAATTTGATAATTTTGCTTAAATTTGTGAACTTAATTCGAGAAAAAAAAATACATTATTTTCCTTTCCCCTTAATTTTTTCGTCAATTTTCAGTAGTTGACCGCGTCATTTCACCTTCGATACTTGAGCAAAAAATTGAATTGAAAAAAATGAATTTCAAATTGACTTCAAAAGAAACAAATTTGAAATGTGATTTTTATGGGAAATTTTCTCAGCTTTTCAATGGAATCATCATTTTAAAAAATGTATTTCCAATATTTTTTGGTGAATTTTTCATAATTTTCATAGCATAAAATGCAAAAACTGAACGCGTGTCCATTTTGCCCCATCTTCCCCTATGTAATTTCTCCAAGTGAAGATGAGCTCATTTCTCATCGATTTATGTGGTTGAAATTTTTTTAAAATCAATTTTTCAAATTTTTATATGTAATTTTGCTGTAAATCAGGTTTTTGCCCTATAAGTACTTGAAAAAATTGATATTTTCCTTTTGAACCCCATAAATCCATGGGAAATGAGCTCACCTTTCATTCAAAATCAACCCCAGGTCGCTACGACCAATAGAACCCGAGATATTCCCAAAAACCTGAAATTTCCCAAAAAACAGAAGATTTTCACCTTCAAATCTCCCGCAAAAAAAATGGAATTTTTGGAAAAATTCAAAAAAATAACTTCCGACATATGATTTTCATGTCAAATTTCCTCAGCTTTTCAATGAAATCATCAGAAAAAACCTATCTCCAATATTTCCATCAATTTCCCCCAATTCCCACAGTATAAACCACCAAAACTAGCACCCACCCATTTTACCCCACCTTGCCCCCTTTTCCTATTCATGGAAATTTCTTCACAGATGAGAAATTTCACCCCCTCCCCCCTCCACCCCCTCTTCATTCATGTTATTTCCTCATGAATAAATTATTTAAAAAAAAAATTTTCGAAAATCGAAAAATTGATGATTTAATTTTTTTTTTTTTTTTTTTTTTAATTTCTCTTTCATCAGCTGACGATAAATTTCGAAATTCTGACAACGTGGAGCCATCCCCCTTTGCAACAATACAGTAAATCCCGCGCAAACTCTGTACAATTTGACCCCCCTTACGAGTGATCGATACTCGTTTCAAAGTAGGGGAAGTACGAGGCACAAAATTCACAGAGTTTAATAAAAAGAAAAT
This sequence comes from Aleiodes alternator, assembly GCA_963921955.1. NCBI lineage: Eukaryota > Metazoa > Arthropoda > Insecta > Hymenoptera > Braconidae > Aleiodes > Aleiodes alternator. The sequence continues at coordinate 3,596,101 of OY998105.1, read as the reverse complement.
TTCTCCTCATATAATGAAATAATTTCGTAAAAAGATAAATCATTTGATAGTAAAAATAATAATAATAATAAGTGATTTATTAAAAAAAATAAAAACAGAATTGTTTGATAAAATTGTGAATAATTTAATTTTTCTTGTGATTCAAATTTTTTTTCAAAGGGATGAGGAAATGTTTACTGTCTATACTATTAATTATTATTTTCTCGGCACCAGGAGGTACAGACGTCATATCATTTGCCACGTAAGTGACATACATTTTATTTTATTTAAAATTTTCATTATTTTAAATTAATCATCAATTTTGATGGAAATGATACGTAAAATAAATATTTACGTTTCTATTTTTCTAATGGATTTATTTTGTGAATTTAACAAAATTTAGAGTCCACGTGATGTTTCCACTTGCTTCACGTGCTCTTCTTGGTTTTGACACTCTTCACTTGTTATTATTATTATTATTATTATTATTTTTTATTAGAGCCCCTTTTATTTTCTTTCTTCATCAAGTGATTTTACGAAATAATCGAAAAATTTATGGAAATAGAAATTTCTTGAAAATTCCATAATTACTATTTCTTTAGATTTTTTTTCATATTTAATGCAGATAAAATCATTTGAGATTTTTTTAAAAAACGGCGGTATTTCCTAAAAATCTGAAAAAATTCAGCAACACTATAGACATTCTGGAGCATCTCCTCAAATTTTTTCAGATTTTTTTACAAAGTCCTTCATACCTAAAAAAAAAGAAATGAAACTATTATAATTTCTCTAATTTAATGTAAGTAAAATGATTTGAAATTTTTTCAAAGAACGGCGACATTTTCAAAAAATCTGAAAAAATTCACTAATAATATAGACACTTTGGAGAATCTTCTCAAATTTTTTCAGATTTTTTCGCAAAGTCCTCTACACTAAAAAAAAATATTTAATCATTTTACCACAGAGTTTCCTTTTTCCCCTATCTCTAATATACATTCAGTATTACGTATATATGGTTTTTAGCCAGAAAAAACGAAAAAAAATACAAATTGATAGACATGAGAAGAGAATTTACATGAATTTCGTAGATATAAAGTTCACAGGTCATCAAGAATTTGTCAATAGCACTGAAAGACTTACTTTTCTCCCAAAAAATTCAATTTAATTAAATTTAATTTACGAAAAAATTCTCTTATAGAGAAAAAAAGGCACTTTTGAACAAAACGATTTTTTTTTAATTGATAATATAATTGTGATTAATTATTATTTTCTTTCCAATTAACGAAGAAGTATTATGAACGTTAAATATTCAAATTATTGATTCTTGATAAAAAAAATTTTAGGGATCAACTATTTTATTAAAATTTTTTTTATTATCATATATATTATTTATATTTAAATTATATTTTACTTAAATTATTGATTAGATATAGAAAATTTTAGTGATCAACTATTTTATTATGTTAAAATTAATTATTGAAGAGGCAAGAAGTGGTCGAAGGTGTCCACCCCCCCTCATCCCTATAATTTATTTATTTTATTGATTAATTTAGGGTAAAAACATGGGCACACAAATTAGGCTTCGAGCTGTCTCAGCTTGGAAAATACGTGACAAATGTACAAAAATTCGAGGAGAGCTACAAACAGGCTGATATTAAACCACGCGATGGTAATGCACTGGTTCATGAAATTGCAAAGGATATTAAAGCAATGATGGAGTCAAAGATGTCAGCAATTAGGGTAATTAAAAAATACAATTGACAATTAAATTTTAGTTGTGAAATTCACAAAAAAAAATTGGTCTGGCTTCAAGAGTTGATATTTTCTGAAAGACCTGAATTTATAAAAAAAGAAAAAAACCAAAAAGCCTTTTTTGTTGAAAATTTCAAGTTCTCCAAAAAAGGTATTCACAATAAGTGCTTTATCTCGTTTAGTTACCGCGATATTTTTGCATAAAGTTAAAATTGCAGAAAACTCTAATTCCAATTTTTAATTCAAAAAATTCAAATTTTCAAATTCTAATTTCAGTTTTTCAAAAAATATCTCGGAAACTAAGTGAGATAGAGAAGTTTTATAGAAACAACTTTAGTAGATCTCAAAATTCTCTACAAAAAACATTTCTTCATAAAACTTTCTTATCTCCTTTATTTACCAAGATATTCTCCAAAATATAAAAATCTCTTCATTAAACTTTCAAAAGTGCTTGCACTTTCTTCCAAAATATCTCAAAGAAAAAAAACCTAAAGTTATCAAAAAAAAATCCAGAGAATCCTTTTTTGTTGAAAATTTCAAGACCTCCAGATGAGATCTCCACAATCTCTCCCTCCCCCTCCTTTTCCCTCCTCCCTCCCCTCGATAATCATCATTAAACCCTGAAAAACTTAAATTTTCCAGAGAATTTTCCTTCCCCCTCACCTCTCCCTCTCGATAATCATCAAAAAACCCTGAAAAACCCAAATTTTCCAGAAAATTTTCCTCCCCTTCCCCTCCCCCTTCCTCCCTCCCCTCGATAATCATCATTAAGCCCTCAAAAACTGAAATTTTCCAGAGAATTTGCCTCCCCCCTCCTTCCCCCTCTCGATAATCATCAAAAAAACCCTGAAAAACCTAAACTTTCCCGAAAATTTTCCTCCCCCCTCCCCTCCCCCTCTCGATACTCATCAAAAAGCCCTCAAAAACCTAAACCTGTTCCAGAGAATGCCCCCCCCCCTTTCCTCCCCCTCACTAATCATCATTCAAAACTCTCAAGAACCAAAATTTCCCACAGAATCCCCCCCCCCCCTCGCCCATAATCACCATAAAAACCCCTCAAAAACTCACTTTTTCCAGAGAATAATGGACATAGCCGAGTCAGTAGCCCTAGATGACGAAGAGCTAGACGTCAATTACACCTACACAAACGCTAAGAACCAGTCGCAGGATCTCCAGTACAGTGTACACTTTGGTGGTGATGTTAATACAACCATGTCCTCAGTGCACGTACCAACTAACGTCTATGATCGTGCACCAGAAGTCATAAAAGCCATAAAATGGTCAGCACGTTTGGACGATACATTCATCAACAATTATAAGCATGATCCATCCTTATCATGGCAGTATTTTGGTAGTGCAACTGGATTTATGCGTCAATTTCCAGCTACAATATGGGATCCAAAACCTGTGGATCTTTATGACTGCAGGACACGTGGCTGGTACATAGAAGCAGCAACAAGTCCAAAGGATGTTTTGATTCTTGTTGATACTTCTGGTAGCATGATGGGAATAAGAAAAGAAATAGCTAAACATGTAGTCAATAATATTCTAGATACATTGGGAAATAATGATTATGTTAATATTATAACATTTTCAAATGAGACCCACGAAGTTGTTGAATGTTTCAATGATACATTGGTACAAGCGAATCTCGCAAATGTCAGAGAATTGAAGGAGGCCATTGATGAGATGCCAACCGAGAGGATAGCAAACTTTCCAATGGTTTTGATTCAAGCTTTTGAACTTCTTGCGAGATTCAGAAATGAATCACGTGGTGCTATGTGTAATCAAGCTATTATGCTTATTACTGATGGTGTACCTTATAATTATAAGGATATTTTTAGAGAATACAATTGGGGTGGAAGCTCAGATGAACCGGAAAAATTTGATATGCCTGTTAGGGTATTCACTTATTTGATTGGTAGAGAAGTTACGGATGTTAGGGAGGTCAAATGGATGGCTTGTGCTAATAGGGGATACTATGTTCATTTGTCAACTTTTGCGGAAGTCAGGGAACAGGTGAGTTGAATGTTTAATCATTTTTTTTTATGAAGATGAAGGCTAATTATGGAAATGCATAATTGATTCTATGGCAGTATGACAAATTATGATGTATGTTGTTCAAATATTATGGTGGAATTCTTTCAAAATATGACAATTTTCGACTGAAAACTTTCGAAATTTTGATATTATGGGGTAATTATTAGTCAGAAATGAGTATATTTTGACAGAGATAAGTGTAATTATGGGGATTTATAAGTGATTCTGTCAAAATATCTCAAATTATAATATAATTTCTCCATAAATTTGTCAAAATTCGATTCGAATATGACAGTTTTCTCCAAAATTTGGTGAAATTTGATTAGAATATCTCAATTTCCTCCTGAATTGATCAAAATTTGATGCGAATATGATAACTTCCTCCAAAATTTGGCAAAATTTGATTCGAATATGACAATTTCCTCCAAAGTTGATCGAAATTTGATTCCAACATGTCAATTTCATCCAAAATTGATCAAAATTTGATTAGAATATGACAATTTCTTCCAAAATTGATCAAAATTTGATTCGAATATGACAATTTCTTCTAAAATTGATCAAAATTTGACTGAAATATGACAATTTCCTCGAAAATTTGTCAAAATTTGATCAGAATACGACAGTTTTCTCCAAAATTGATCAAAATTTGATTCGAATATGACAACTTCCTTCAAAATTCGTCAAAATTTGATTCGAATATCACAATTTCCTCCAAAATTTGGAGAAATTCGATTCCAACATGTCAATTTCATCCAAAATTGATCAAAATTTGATTAGAATATGACAATTTCCTCCAAAATTTGATTAGAATGTGATAATTTCCTCCAAAATTGATCAAAATTTGATTCGAATATGTCAATTTCCTCCAAAATTTAGCAAAATTTGATTCGAATATGGCAATTTCCTACAAAGTTGATCAAAATTTGATTCGAATATGACAATTTCCTCCAAAAAATTCGTCAAAATTTGCACATTTCCATCCAGAAATTCCAAAAAAATCATGTTTATCAATCTCTTTTAGGTCCTAAATTACGTGCCAGTAATGGCTAGACCCTTGGTCCTAGGAAAACACGAGCATCCAACAATTTGGACACCAGTTTATGCTGATATAACTGATCCAAAAATGGCAGATTGGCGATGGGAACAGCGTGAATGTGAAGAACAAAAAGAAAGATTCATTGAATATCGTAGAAATCGTCAGTCATTTGCATCAAATTATCAACGTGACAAAAAATTAGTACAAAAACAAAAAAAACATCATGATCCACTTGATGATCTACAAGAATATCAATTGATGACGTCAGTCAGTATGCCAGTTTACGACAGACGTGAAAATGCGGTAAGTTAATTTTTTAAAAAATTATTATAATTTTGAATAGAAAAAAAAAATGAAGCAATAAAAATTCGAGGATAATTATATCTAGGAAAAATAAAAAAAAATCTATGAAGCCAGGTAGATGGATGAATATTTTTGAGGAATACGTTTTTGTTTGTAAGTCGATGTTTGTCCACAGAATATAACTGAGCAAGTACTGGTGAAGGAGGCCTACTGGGTATCAGAAACGAAAGAGGTTCGGTGTTAATTAAACAAAGCAAATGAGATAATTAACGCAAAATACAGAAAAGATATATATATTTTTTTTTTTTAATTTTTATTTACAGTGCATAGAGCTCTACCCTTGACACCCAAATTCAGAATACTTGATTAATAGTTTTTTTTTTTTATAGATAGGGGAGAGTGGGGCAGAATGGACAGTGTTATGAAGCGGTTGGAGATGGATTTTTCTTGATGATTCTATTGAAAAGCTGAGGAAATTTCAGCTGGGAAACGAGTGTCAGATGTATTTCTTTGAAAAATCGATATTTTTTGGCACTTTTGAGGGGTAAAATGCCAAATGAAGCATTTTCTTTTTTGAAAATTTGCAGTTTTTTGGAAATATCTCTGATTCTATTGGTCTTAGCAATTCGGGGCTAGTCTTAAATGAAAGGTGAGGTCATTTCCCATTGATTTATGGGGTTTTGAATTCAAAAATATCAATTTTTGGGATAGTTATAGGCCAAAAACTGTTTTACAAAGCTGTTTCACAAAAATACCCATAAATGCCTTAAAAATCGATATTTTTGAATTGAAAACCCCATGAATCGATGGCGAATGATCTCACTTTTCAGCTCCCATTGGAATTTTCACGCTACGACAGATAGAACCAAAGATATTCTCAAAAAACTGAAAATTTTCAAAAAAAGGAAGGCTTTTACCTCTATAAAATGCTCAAAAAAATCAAAATCGCCAAAAATTAAAAAAAAATGATTCCCACGCTTTTTTCCGGCCCTAAATTTCCTCAGCTTTCCAATGGAATCATCAAAAACAATCTACAGCCAATATTTCTATTAATTTCAATAGTTTTTCATAATGTTTGCCTGAAAATTTAGATGTGTTCATTTTACCCCTGATGTCCATTTTGCCCCACCTTCCCCTATGTCTGAGGGAATGATCACTTGTGAAATTGTGTTTTTGCATTAAAATTTGGAAAACTTGAGAAAATTTTAGAATTTTTTTTCTGAAGATTTGTGAATTTTTTTTTTTAAATTTTTTGAAATCTTATGAAATCTGAAAAAAAAGAGAAATTTGATGGAAATTTTGTGAAATCTATGGGAAGGCTTTGGGGAATGAATCTAAAATAAATAGCAATGATATGTAAAAATTTGATTTGACGAATTGAGAAGAGTTATAGAAGATTTCGAATTTTTTTTAACATAATTTTAATCAAATTTTCTAGTTTTTAGAGAGGAAGATGGGGTAACATGGAGACGTTTTAGTTCTGGTGTTTTATGCCATGAAAACTACCAGAAATCGATGGAAATATTGAAGATAGGTTTTTTATGATGATTCCATTGAAAAGCTGAGGAAATTTGCCATGAAAATCATATGTCAGAAGTTTTTTTTTGAATTTTTCAAAAATTCCATTTTTTGCGGGAGATTTGAAGGTGAAAAACTTTGGTTTTTCAAAAATTTCAGGTTTTTCGAGAATATCTCGGGTTCTATTGGTCGTAGCGACCTGGGGTTGATCTTAAATGAAAGGTGAGCTCATTTTTCATCGATTTATGGGGTTTAAAAAGAAAAATATCAATTTTTTCAAGTACTTATAGGGCAAAAACCTGATTTTCAGAAAATGACCCATAAATATTTGAAAAATTGATTTAAAAAAAATTCGAGTCACATAAATCGATGAGAAATGAGCTCACCTTTCATTTGAGATCAATCCTAGGTCGCTGAGACTAACAGAACCGAAGATATCGCTGAAAAAGTGAATTTTTTCGATTTTTTAAAGGAAAACCCCTTCAAAACTTGGCGAAAAAAGTAAATTTTTCCAAAAAATTGATAAAAAATAATTTTAACCCATGTTTTCCACCCAAAATTTCCTCAGCTTTTCAATGAAATCATCAGAAAATCTCTATCTCAAACCGTTCAATTGGAATATCCATTTTACCCCATCTTTATCTATGAAATCTTCAGAAATCCATTAAATTTTCATAGATTTCAAAAAATCTCATAAATTTCAATGAAATCTACTGAAAATTCAAGAATCTCTAAATTTTTGCAGTTTCAAATTTAGTGTACACAAATTTTTCAAAATGATTATCCCATCAGTTTCATCTTTTTAAAAATTTCTTTTATAATTTTCATTAATTTTCCTTTAAATTTATCTATTAATTTCATTAGGTCTACGTCTGTCTGCTAATTTTAATTTAATTAATTTCGAATTAGTCTCTTAATCAATTAGGTAGGATTGAATATATATATTTTCATTTTTCAATAAAATTATTATTATTATTATTAAAAGGTCCTGCCCGTTGGATTGAAGAGCGATAAAATTTAGAGAAAAAAACAAAATTCCTTATTAATCACACAGTTAAATAATTTTTATGTGATTATTATAAATTAATTTTCTAGATTTTTTAGTTTCTATTTTTGATTTTTTCGAGTGCGAAGTTTGAATTAATTAATTGATTTTTTTTTTTTCGTACTTCGTACTTAAGGGGATCCTGTTTACTAAATTCCCAGGATTTCTAAATTAAATTAATTATTCAATAAATTTTTTAGAAAAACAAAAAATCTGAAAAATAATCCTCAAAAATTCGAGGTTTTTTCGCAATTTCACTTTTTTTTTTTTTAACTTTTTCTAAACAAATTTTCTAAAAACTTTTTTTTTTAACTTTTTAAGAAATTTTTTTTTTTTCCTTTTTTTTAATTTTTTTTTGTGTCTGATTTTTCATGAAAAATTTCTGCGCAAGTGCAACGTTTTTACTGTGCGCTATATTTTGTGGCTAAAAATTTGCTCAAATTGTTTAATTCTTTTTTTTTTTTTTCATTTATTCATTTATATTACTAATTTAATTTATGCAGTGTTACTTATACGCTGAAAATTTTAAATTAAAAAAAAAATAATAAACTGCCTACGCAAATGTAATTTTAGTAATTGAAATTTTTCAGGTTTTTAATTACGCTTCTGAATTAATTAATTAATGATAATTAAATTAAAAAAAAAAACAGTTAAAAAATTAATAACAAATTGTTATGGCACAATAAACTTAAGAAAATCTTTTTTTGACTGATTAATTCAATGAACTTTTTACTGTTAGAAAATTTTGCTGTTTCTATTTCTTTTTTATTTATTTTTTTCATTTTTTTCCAATAAAAAAAAAAAATTAATGAGAAAGGATCTCCTTAATTATTTCAACTAATTCAATTAATAGTTGGAACAACATATATAGATATATGGATATAGCGTCTGCCAGTAATAATAAAAGTTGATAAAACAATTAGTAAAAAAATTTTTATTTTCTTAAAAATTAGCAATAAACAAAAAAAATTTAAAAAAATTAGTTGAGATATTATTTTTTCATAAATTTGTGGATATCTCAGAGGCAGTTAGAGTTAAGGAAAAAAAGCAGGAGACCTTTTTTGTGGGAAATTAAATTTTCTACAAAAATTGTTTCTTGGCAAATTGTCTTAAATCTAATAGTTTCGGAGATATCTTTGGTGGAATGAAGAATAATTTTTTTTTAACTAATTTTTAATTTTTTTTCTTTTTATTACTGAAATTATTTTTCTATGTTTACGATAATAAAAACCAAAGGAGTAAAAATAATGATTTATAAATCATCTATGGTATCTATTTTCTTTCTTTTCTTTCGATATATATAAATATATATATTTATTTATTATAATGCTAGCTAAAAGTTTTTATTTAGATATTTATCGTAAATAGTTCATTTACTCGATAAAGGTAGCTATGCTTAATAGTTATGAATAATATAAAATTGTTATTTAATGTCGAATTAATTAATCATCGATGAATTAATTATTACAGACGAGAATTGCTGATTTACTTGGTGTTGCTGGAACTGATGTGCCAATACAGGAAATACAGAAACTCATGATACCTTATATGGTTTGTTCAATTTTTTTCAATTTGAAATTTTTTTAAATCGTTTTTTTTTTCGTTGAATTGGTGGTAAAAGAGTAAAGTGAGAGTATCTCAGAATCTATTGAGTTTAGGGGAATTGCCCAGGAGACATTTTTTGTAGAGAATTTAATTCTCCACAAAAAAGATTTCTTGACATTTTCTCTCAAACTCAATAGTTCTCGAGATCCTTTCCAAAATAGATAAAACGTTCAAATGATTGAAAAAGTACGAGGAAAAAAATCATTTTCATTTGATTGCGAATAACTTTAACGCAATTGATTTTATCAAAAAATCTGGAGAAGATCTTTTTTGTAGAGAATTTGATGCTCTACAAAAAAGGTCTCTTGACTTTTTCCTCTGAAGCTGATAATTTCCAAGATATTCACGAAATAAAACTCAAAAATCTCTGATTTTGGTAATTTTTCTACAATTTTACTATTTAAATATCTTTGAATTCTCTTATTTTAGTTGGGCGTCAATGGCTATGCCTTTATTGTGACCAATAATGGTTACATTCTCATTCATCCTGACCTAAGACCAGTTGTAAGTATAATTAAATTATTATCATTATTTTATCACCAAATTTTTTATTTATTTGTTTTCATTTTTCTTCGTTAATAAAAAAAAGAGTTCTTCCAGAAAATCTCCTAAAATAATGAATTTAGGCAAATTTTCAAAGAGATCTTTTTTGTAACTCTCAAAATTCTCTACAGAAAATGTCTCCACAAAATTTCCCCTATCTCCCTTAGTTTCCGAGATTTCCTCGAAAAACTGAAAAATTCACCAAATATCGAAAAAATCCAAATTAAATTAATCAAATTGTTTTTAATTAGTTTCAGGGAATTTTGAAGCCTTCTTACAACGCCGTTGACATGGCAGAGGTTGAACTAATGGATCAAACAGGCAGAGGTCCCCGTGAATTCGACGAGGGTATACTCAGGGTGATTTATAAAAAAAAATTCGAAATTATTATTAAAAAAAAAAAATTAAAAAATAATTTTTACAGAGAAGTAATAAAAACTAGTTTCATCTAATGAGTTACATTATTATGATTAATTGACTTCATTTCTAGTTTCGAGACGAAGTTATCAATCAAGCTAACGGTAGCATGATACTCCACACGAAATATCATTACGACGACATGGTGAGTCACATTTTTCCAGTGATAAAATTAAAAATTAATCAAATAATTATGTAATTCGGGGGTGAAGTGGGGGAAAATGGGGATTTTGATTAGGGGGTTCGAGATAGAGATTTTCTGATGATTTCAGTGAAAAGCTGAGGAAATTTTAGGCGGAAAACATGTGTCACAATTAATTTTTTTAAATTCTTTCGAAAATTTAGAATTTTTTCAAATTTTTCGGAAATAATTGTATTTTTTGGGGATTTTGGGGAAATTAATGATTTTTTTGTTTTTGAGTCATTCAAAGCTATGGGGAATGAGCTCACCTTTCATTTGAGACCAACCGCAGGTTGCTACGACCAATAGAACCCGAGATATTCACAAAAAAGTAAATTTTTTCGATTTTCAAAAAAATTTCGATTTCGTCGAATATTTCGAATTTTTTAAAAATTCTCAAAAAATTCATTTTTATATAGATTTTCTTACTAAAATTTTCTCAGCTTTTCAATGGAATTATCAGAAAAACCCTATCTTCAATATTTCTATTGATTTTTACTCATTTTCGTAATGTAGGGAAAATCAAGGGAAAATGGACCTATGGGTCAAAATCATTTGTAATTTTTTTTGGGAGTGAAGAAATGGTCAAAAAAATCTGAAAAAATTCAGTGACAATCTCCACACATTGGTCCATTTTCTCAAATTTTTTCAGATTTTTTTACAAAGTCTTTCATTCTCAAAAAAAAATCTTTCTTTTATAATAGAGAGACTGCGGAAAAATGGATCTGTGGTTCAAAAGTCTTCAGGAATTTTTTTGAGGATGAAGGAGTGTTCCGAAAAATCTGAAAAAATTCAGCAACAATTTTCATATATTGGACCATCTTCTCAAATTTTTACAGATTTTTTCATTAAGTCCTTCATTCTCAAAAAAAAATTCATGAATCATCTTTACCTCTTCATCCAATCAATTTTTTAATTTTTCAGAAAAGAGTTGGTCGGGTCAAGAGAAAATACGATTTTACTGGTATCGATAAAACGCCCTTTACGGTGGTAGTAAGTTTGCCATTACATAACAATGGTAATTACCGTGTAGATGCCACCGAAGAAATACACAGATCACACGTTAATGGTACGTTTAATTAATATGAATATAATTTTTTTTTTAAACTTACCCCGTTTGAATAATTATGGAATTCATTTGGGATAGGTAAAAATGCGACAGACTACTTCGTGGACGGTAATTGGCGGGTACATCCTGATTGGACATACTGCAAGTACGTGAAGCTATTAATAATTAATTAGTAATGAGATAAAAAAGAATTTTCAGATGAAATATTTTTTATCTCTCTAGTTTTTCAAAGGGCACTCGGAAACTAAGCGAGATAGAGCAATTTTCCAAGAGAACTTTTTTGTAGAGAATTTCAAGGGCTACCAAAAAGGTATCTTGCAAAATCGCTCTATCTCGCTTACTTTCCGAGTGCCTCTTAAAAAACTAACGAGAAAATGGATTTTTCTGAAAATTTCGTATTTTTGATGAGTTTAATTTTGCCATTTACTTTTTAAGAATATCTTGGAAACTAAGCGAGATAGAGCGATTTCGTTTGATGTTCTTTGAAGTTTTTGAAATTTTCTATAAATAATGGGTTTGGGTGAAAAAGGCGTATCTCAATTATTTTCCGAGATATTCACGGTAATGTCTGATTTTTTGCTCTTTTTTTCTGGTGACAGGTATCATTACGTGGATGAACACAGATTTGAGACTCCTGAAAAATTGCTTTTGCATTTTTTGGAGAGAACCCGTCAGCCTGGATGGTTTTGGAGTGATAAAAAATTACCGTCACAACCACCGGAGTACTCTGTCACTAATCCAAGAAGCAGTGGCTCTCATTGTGAGTTTTCATTAATTAATTATGAAGAAAAAAACAAGTGCAGATGTTTTTTTCGAAAATTCTACGAAAATTTCGAAACTTCTGGAAAATTTCGGAATTGAAGAAAGTACAAATTCTTTAGAGAATATATCAGCAAAGGAAATTGCTGAAACTCAATTCGGCAAAAATTCTGGAAAATTTTCGAAAATTTATGAATTTTTTACGAAATTTCTGCAAAATTCTGAAATTGATGGGAAAAAAATACTGATTTTATTTTCTATAACTCGGTGAATAATGGAAATAGGAAAAAAAAACTGCAGAATTCTTTTTTGTAACCCTGGTTCTCCCTTCAAAAACGTGTATTAAAGCGAAATTAAAGTAAATTATTAAAATTAGTTTAAATTATTGAAAAAAAAAAGAAATATCTCCATATTATTATATATTGTATTGTTATTATTATATTATTGAATAATGATTATATTATATTAATTAATTGTTATATTATTAGGGGAACATGGGATAAAATGGACACATCTAAATTTTTAAGCAAATATGATGGAAATCTCTCGAAATTAATAGAAATATTGGCGGTAGATTATTTTTGATGATTTTATTCGAAAGCTGAGGAAATTTCAGGCGTAAAACAATTGCCGGAATTAATTTTTTTGAATTTTTGACGATTTTGACTTTTTTGAGGATTTTAGAGGGGTGAAAGCCTTCCTTTTTTTGAAAAATTTCAGTTTTTTGAGAATATCTTCGGTTCTATCTGTCGTAGCGTAAAAATTCCAAATGGAGGTGAAAGGTGAGATCATTTGCCATCGATTCATAGGGTTTTCAATTGAAAAATATCGATTTTTATGGTATTTATGGGCATTTTTGTGAAAAAGTTTTGTGAAACAGTTTTTGGCCTATAACTATTCCAAAAATTGATATTTTTGAATCCAAAACCCCATAAATCAATGGGAAATGAGCTCACCTTTCATTTGAGACCAACCCCGAATTGCTACGACCAATAGAACCAGAGATATTCACAGAAAGCTGAAAATTTTCAAAAAAGCAAAGGCTTTCACCCCTCAAAAATGCCGAAAAAAATCGAATTTTCAAAAAAAACGAAAAAAATACTTCTGACACTCGTTTTCCGGCTAAAATTTTCTCAGCTTTTCAATGGAATCATCAAAAAAAATCCATCTCTAACCGTTTCATTATAGTGTCCATTTTGCCCCACTCTCCCCTATATTAATCAATTATATCATTTCCGTAGGAAAATCATAAAAAAACTCAACATTTTCTCGTGATTTTTTTTTTGCAGCAAGTTCATCGTCTCCAGATAGAGAATCCTTTTACTGTGATCGTTTACTCCTGCAGAGTCTTGTACACGATGCAAAGGTAACCGAGTGGTTTGCAAACATCAACACCACCCGCGATGAAAAAGCGTGAGTTTATAAATTATAAAATTTACCGAAAAAAGAAAATTACGAAAGAAATCACGCGTTTTTGTGTTAGAAAAATACTTTTAAAAAAGCTTCCATTCGGAAGTAAAAGAAAAAAATGAATTTTGCCTGATTATCGTGTGTTTACGTCCACGTGCGTGCAGTTTTAGACATTAGTTGGCCTAGATGATAAATAAATAGAAATAAATTAAAGAAAATTCATCTTTTGAAGATTTGGAAAAACTTCAGAAAATCGAGATAATCGTGCGCACGTGGTAGTATACAAATTGCACTGCATTAACAATAATTTTTGCACAAAATACAAAAAAATAAATAGAAACAATGCGATTAGTGCACGAAAGCTTCTTCAAATTTCGTTGTACTACCATTTTAATTTTTTTATTAATTTTTTTTTTCTTTTTTAGATCATTTACTGAAGTTTTTTAAATTACTCTTCGTGGAAGAGACGAACGTTTTCAGGTGGTATCCCAGTAATTTCGAGTATAGTTGAACCCTTATTTTTTTTGATGCAGCATCAAAGATGATGCTTTTTTAAGTTTTTTTTTGAATTTTTTCGTAATTTTTGACCGTGTAGTTTATAAGATATGAATTATCAAAGTTGGTGGGGAGGAAACGCCCTAAATCGGACGGAAATAACGAAATTACTGAAAAACCACTGGGTTGATCCATTATTCAAAAACAATTGGCGAAGAGAACAGCATTTTAACTAAATAATAGAAGAAAAAAATATTCAATTCATCGTATAGTTGTTGAGAAATTTTAATTAGAAGGTAGTCGTAATTATTTGCCTCTCTCTCTGTCTCATGCATGTGATGAGAGATTAGTGATGTAAAAAAAATTCGAGAAGCAAAAAAAAATTATATTCACAAGCTGAAGATATGACTTTTTGCGTATGAAAAATCCCTATAGAGAATTTCTATAGAATATTTCTATAGACTTATTCTATAGACAATTCTATAGGTTTATCGTCTAGGGGAGAGTGGGGCAAAATGGAGACTGTAATGAAACGGTCAGAGATGGATTTTTTTTGATGATTCTATTGAAAAGCTGAGGAAATTTTAGCCGGGAAACGAATGTCAGATGTATTTTTTTCGATTTTTTTGGAAAATTCGATATTTTTCGACATTTTTGAGGGGTGAAAGCCTTTTCTTTTTTGAAAATTTTCAGCTTTCTGCGAATATTTCTGGTTCTATTGGTCGTAGCAATTCGGGGTTGGTCTCAAATGAAAGGTGAGCTCATTTCCCATCGATTTATGGGGTTTTGGATTCGAAAATATCAATTTTTGGGATAGTTATAGGCCAAAAACTGTTTCACAAAACTGCTTCACAAAAATGCCCATAAATACCATAAAAATCGATATTTTTCAATTGAAAACCCTATGAATCGATGGCAAATGATCTAGTTTTTCACCTCCCATTGGATTTTTTACGCTACGACAGATAGAACCGAAGATATTCTCAAAAAACTGGAATTATTCAAAAAGAGAAAGGGTCTTACCTCTCTAAAATGCTCAAAAAAGTCAAAATCGCCAAAAATTCAAGAAAATCAATGCCGGCACTTGTTTCCCACCCAAAATTTCCTCAGCTTTCCAATGGAATCATCAAAAATAATCTATCGCCAATATTTCTATTGATTTCAAAAGTTCCTAATAATATTTGCCTGAAAGTTTAGATGTGTCCATTTCACCCCTGATGTCCATTTTGCCCCACCTTCTCCTATATGATATTGGGATATTTTCTATAAGATTATTTCTATACGATTGGAGTTTAATGTGATTTTATACAATGAAATTTTGTGTCTATAAGAAAAATATCTATAAACTTTGTGCTTTTTGTGCACATCTTTTTAACTTTACCAGCGCCTATGAGAATATCCCAATATCATACTCGATAAACCTATAGAATTCTCTATAGAATAAATCTATAGAAGTTTCTTACAAGTGTCGAATGATTTTAATCACTTTTTCCCCCAAATTATCACCAATCAATTCGAAATTAACCGAGAAATCCGCATTTCTTCACTGTTTCATCAATCGTAATCTGGGATACTACCTTAATGAATGATTCTTTCGGTTTTAATGGTGATAAACACCTGTTTCTTTTTTACTAATGTTTACCACTTTAACGCCATGCAGACCTTTAGCTACGCTGATGAAAAGCCTGTCCAGGTAACGCCATCACATCGCACCTTACATTTTATAATTTATTTAGTAATAATTTTTTTTGATAATTTCAGTTTCTCTTTCAATTTTTGAATCATTGAATCAGAAGTTGAAGATGGAAAAAATGGAGTAAAGCGAATTTAAATCTTTTTTCTGGGAAAAAATCTCGAAAATTGAAAAATTTAGAGAAATTGGTCGTATCGAAAATTTCCATATGTCTCGAAAATTTCGAGATATTCTCAAAAAAACTGATTGAATCAACAGAAACGTGGCGAAAATTACAATTTTTTTTGTAAATAAAAAAATAGAAAATATTTTGAAAGTATCTCCAAAAATATCGAGTTTAGGGGAAAAGTTCAGGAGACCTTTTTTGTAGAGAATCAAATTCTACACAAAAAAGGTTTCCTAACAATTTCCCCTAATTCTCACTGCCTTTGTGATATTCTCAAAATAAACAACTTTTCGCCCCAATTCCACTGATTTTAGAGATATGAAGAGCTTTTTTCGTAATTTTCCTCTTCACAACTGATTTTTTTTCTTCTTAAATTATCACCAATAGTCCCATCCTCCCTCCCCACCCCTCCCCCAAGTACTCATTTTTCCCCCTTTCTTAATTAACAATTAATTTCTTTTTAATTATTTTTTAAAATTCAATTTCAATTTTTTTATTTTAATTTTAATTCAAATTTCAATTTTTATTTATTTATTTTTTCAAATTTTAATTTTAATTTACTGATGCACATAAATTGCACCGAGCTTCTCGATGTCTCCAGCACCAATTTGGTGCACCATCAACATTTCAATATTGTTTTCAGATTAAATATAACTATCGAAGATGCATCACTGCTCATTTTATGAAAAATGAGTCATCAACGTGTCGCCGTACAGTATTTTAGAAAAATTTATGAAAAAAAAAAAAAAAATGAAAAAAATTGCTATTTGACAATATAATGAATTTTGAATGATCAATTGTTTTTTTTTTCGGAATTAATTCTGATTTTTCATTGTAGGAAAGAGTTTCAACAACGGTTTAAATTAATTCTCACGTTCATGGCGACACACAGTGGATTGACGAGGTGGCAGGATATTCCTCTGGATGATGAAATGGACCCACCGTCATTTGATGATCATTTTAGCAGAAGATATCCAAGAGCGATTGACGAAATCTGGTACAAAAGAGCTGTTGAGCAGCATTATGTGCAAGCGGATAGTTTTGTCTTTTCTATACCAATTGAAGAAGAGGCAGACAATCTGACAGTCGTTACAGCGAGTCGCGCGATTTTTATAGGTAATTTTCCCGCATTTTTCATTAATTTTCCCTGGCTTTTCATTAATTTTCCCTCAACTTTCATTAGTTTTCATTGAAATTTTCTTAATTTTCATTAATTTCCTTAATTTTCATTAATTTCCTTAATTTTCATTAATTTCCACTTAACTTTCATTAATTTCGATTAATTTTCATTAATTTCGATTAATTTTCACTTAACTTTTATTCATTTTCATTGATTTCCATTAATTTCGATTAATTTTTACTTAACTTTTATCCATTTTCATTTATTTCCATTAATTTCTACTTAACTTTCATTAATTTCGATTAATTTCCACTTAACTTTCATTAATTTTCATTAATTCCCATTAATTTTCCTTTAACTTTCATTAGTTCTCATTAATTTTCCCTTAATTTTCCCTCAATTTTCATTATTTCCATCGAAAATTCAGTAAATTCCTCCACTTTTTCCCTAATACTCCAAAAATAGGGGATTGGGGAAAGTGGGGTAAAATGGATATTATAATGAAACGATTGGTGATGGACTTTTTCCGATGATTTCATTGAAGAAATGAGGAAATTTTGGGTGGAAAACAAGTGCGAGAATTAATTTTTTTGAATTTTCTAAGGATCCGATTTTTTGGGGGAACTTTTGAAGGTCTACTTCTTTCGATTTTTGAAAAAGATTCACTTTTTACAAAATATCTCCGGTTCTACTGGTCATAGCTTGAAAATTCCAAATGGAGGTGAAAGGTGAGATCATTTGCCATCAATTTATGGGGTTTTCAATTAAAAAATATCGATTATCAAGGTATTTATAGGCATTTTTCGTAAAAATCAGTTTTCGCCCCATAACTATCTTAAAAATCCATAATTTTCAATTGAAAACCCCACAAATTAATGGCAAATGATTTCACCTTTCACCTCAATTCAAAATTTCTAAGCTACAACCAATAGAACTTGAGATATTTCCAAAACAAACAAAATTTTCCCAAAAATGAAAAAAGGCACTCCTTCAAATCTCGACCGAAAAAAGTAGAATTTCCTAAAAAAATGCCAAAAAATGATTTCTGACACATGATTTCCACCGCAAATTTTCTCAGCTTTCCAATAGAATCATCAGAAAAAACCTATCTCCAATATTTTCAATAATTTCAACCATTGCTCATTCATAATATAGACTTCAACTCCCAAAAGTCTCCGATTTTACCTCATCGTCCCTTACATAAAACCTCTTTAATCCATTTCCCCCTTTTCAGAAAAAAGCGAGGACATCAAGGCACCAGCAGCAGTCGTAGGTTTCCAATTCAAGCACTCAGCCCTGCAGTCTCTCTTCAGATCCATCACCGACAGTTGCGACAAGGTGCCAAATTGCCAGCGTAACTGCAGCAGTCCATCTCTGGCCTGTTACCTAATCGACAATAACGGTTACATCCTGGCTTCATCAACAAACGAATTAGACGCAGGTCGTTTTTTCGGTGAGGTACGAGGTCCAATTCTCAATAGCCTCGTAAATTCCGGTATTTACGAACGCATCAAGATCTACGACTATCAAGCCGTCTGTTTCGAGAGCACCCAAACAGCTAACGAAGGCAATATCCTGATGACTCCATTTTTGACCGTCAAAAAAACGCTTTCCTGGATGTTGACACAAGCTGTCTGGACCTGGGCAAGCCTTGGCCTTTGGTCCAGAAACTTTGCTGATGCTGAGGAAGAGTGGGAGCACGATGATCATCTCGAAAATCTCGATAAAATGACGGCTGACGGTAAAGTACCGTCATTCGATCCTGGTGTCATCATAAATCGTACGAAACCACAGCCCTGCGATCAAGAAGTTTATCTGTATTTGTTACGTAATGCTTCACCTGATGCTTATGACGTCAATTTCGACTCGAGTGAGACATGCGATAGACCCTATGTCGTACAACCTGTTGATCACAGCAATATGCTGCTAATTGTTGTTGATGTAGACTGTCCAAATACAGCAGAACCACCGATTTCTGTTGTTCCTGATCAGGTCATTTATCCTAATGCTTCTTTGGCTTGTCAGAAGGTGATGGACAATCTGAGAAGAAGAAGACCGAGATCCTGCATCAGGAGCCATCCAAGGGAACACGAGATCAAGGACAGATGCGGAAGAGCTTCGGGAGTTGAAGTCCATTTTGGTGCGATTTTCGTTGTTATCTGGGTTTCTTTGGTGGCGGGAATTCGGGCGTAAGTTTTTTTGGTGGTTTGGGGGGTGGATTGGGGGGAGGGATGGGGGGTGTTGCAGTGCATTTTGAACGCATCAACGACTGAGTTTCATTAAAAATCTGTTGTTCAGAGCTGATGTCAAAACGTATAACGTATTTTTCTTCCGATTTTTTGAGGGGTAATTGGGGGAAAGGGTGGAGAGTTATTAATGGGACGAATTTGGGAGGGTGGGGTAAAATGGGCACGTGTTAGTTTTGGTATTTTATACAGTGGGAATTGGGGGAAACTGATGGAAATATTGGAGATAGGTTTTTTCTGATGATTTCAAGGGAAAGGGGAGAAAATTTGTCATGGAAATGATATGGGAGAAGTTTTTTTTTTGGATTTTTCGAAAATTCTATTTTTTGCGGGAGGTTTGAAGGTGAAAATCTTCGGTTTTTTCGAAAAATTTGAGGTTTTCGGGAATATCTTGGGTTGTATTGGTCGTAGCGACTTGGGGTTGATCTTGAATGAAAGGTGAGCTCATTTCCCATTGATTTATGGGGTTTAAAAAGAAAAATATCAATTTTTTCAAGTACTTATAGGGGAAAAACGTAATTTTCAGCAAAGTGACCTATAAATATTTGAAAAATTGATTAAAAAAAAATTTGTACCACATAAATCGATGAGAAATGAGCTCATCTTTCATTTGAGATGAACCCCAGGTCACTGAAATCAACAGAATCGGAGATATCGCCGAAGAAGTGAATTTTTTCGATTTTCAAGAGGAAAACCCCTTCAAAACCCCGGCAAAAAAGTAAAATGTTCAAAAAATTGAAAAAAAATAATTTTGACACATGTTTTCCACCTAAAATTTTCTCAGCTTTTCGATGAAATCATCAGAAAATCTCTGTCTTGGACCGTTCAATTGAAATATCCATTTTACCCCATCTTCCCCTACAGCAGTTGTAAAAAATGGAGTTTTGATTAATTAATTAATTAATTAATTGTAAAATTAAGTCTTTGCTTTTTCGTTGGAGATGAAAATTAACGAAAAATTCTCGAATCAGTGGACCACTTGTGCATGAGATATTTGATGGTATGTACAGGACTTAATCTACTTAAAAAAAATAATAAAAAACCTTAATTAATTTGTATATCTGCCGCTCATGAAGAAAATTTCAGTTGAAATTACTGAATTTAACTAGATTCTGATAATTAAACTTTTATGAATTAAATAGATAAGAATTTTATAGTATTGGAAAAAAAAAAAACAAAAAAAAATTTACGTAACTATGTTCTCACATTCGTAATACCGCTTTGTACATTATTCAATTTAATATACACTATTTAATAATTAAATTTAATATTAATTAACATTAATTTTGTAAATTAATGTAATATATTAAGATATGAAAAAAAAAAGTGAAATGTAAAGATTGTGTGCCTTCCGTTAAATTAAACGGCACGCGGTTATTAACGATGAAAATAATCTTGTTGTATGTTTTTCAAATAAATTATGGAATCCTACTGTTCCAAATGTGCTTATTTATAAAAAAAAAAAACCCTAACAATTTGAAATTATAAAAAAAAAAGAGAAGAAAAAAAAATCAGTTTTAGGAATTTTACCAAAATTATTTCAGTTTTTTGAGATTATCTTCTGAGCCTTCAGCTTTACCAAAAAATCCCAAGAGACCTTTTTTGTAGGAAATCAAATTCCCCACAAAAAAGATCTCTTCACATTTTCCCCTAACTCCAACCGCCTAAAAGATCCCTTTAAAAAACTAAAAAAAAATGGGAAATTTCTGAATAATCTCCACTTTTTCCTAATTTCATGTAATCCATTAATTTATTTACAATTATTACAACCAAAATTTTCATTTCCACTTCTCCAGTGTCTCCTGCAGCACCTTGACCTGAAACTGTCTCTGCAGTTTCTCCTGCAGTCCCTCCAGTCCCTCTCCATCCTCCATAAATCCCCTCAAATTGTGCAGAGTTCCACTAGTAATCCTGTGATCAGTAACCCTGTCCTGACTATAATTATAAGTCCTAATTTTCTCGTTTCTCCTGCCCATGCCCCTCTGCTTTTTCCTCAAAGACCCAGTCTCCGTCTTTTGCTCGTTCAATTGCTTCTCGTAGATTCTCGTTCTCAGCTTCATCATGGCTATTTTCTTGTTTTTGATCTGTGATCGATCAGTTTGAGCTTCAACGACAATTCCAGTTGGGATGTGCGTTATTCTGACGGCTGAATCCGTTGTATTTACGTGTTGTCCACCAGCTCCACTCGCATTTTTCGTCTCAATTCGCAGATCTTTCTCCTTAATATCAACTTCTATTTCACTTGGCTGTGGTAAAACTGCAATTGCAACTGTAGATGTGTGAATTCGTCCACTTTTTTCAGTGGCTGGGATGCGCTGAACCCGATGGACCCCTCCTTCATGTCGCAGATTCTCAAAAGCTCCTTCGCCTGTTACTAGAATACTAACAGAACGCATTCCACCGATTCCCGACTCGGAATTAACGTCCAGGACCTCTTGGGAGTAACCCAAACGATCAAAGTACTTCTGGTACATGCTAAAGAGATCGGAAACGAAGATCATGGCCTCTTGACCTCCAACACCTGCTGTTATCTCGAAAATCACGTCTCTGCAGCTGTCTTTTCCGAGATTTTCGGATATTGTGGACAGGAGGTCGGAGTCTAGAGCTGATAACTGCTGGGTATAGAGGAGATGCTCTTCACGACTCATTTTCTTCATCTCCTCGTCTTCATCGGCTAAAAAAAGAGAAGAAAAAGTTGAAATTTGAGGGGAGTGAGAGAAATTGTTTCAGTTTTTTGAAAGGATCTTTTGAGCAATTGGGTTTATGGAAAAATGTCAAGACACCTTTTTTGTGGGGAATTCAATTCCCTACAAAAAAGGTCTCTTGATATTTTTCCCTAAATTCAACTGCCTGAAAGATACCTTCAAAAAACATAATTTAAATTCTTTAAATTTTAAATTTATCATTTAAATTTTCTTCAAATTTCTTTAATTACCAAGTTCCTTCAAATTTCCGATGTTTTCCTCGATTCTCATTCGATCCTCCAGCATCTCCACAACTTCTCTGACCTGCACGAGATACCTGAACTCTTCATCTCTCGATTTATGTACATACGCCTTTGTAACAGCCGTTAAATAATTTTTAACACAATTATCGGGCGCTGAAATCTCCTCATTTTTACGTTCAGCGTAAGATCTCGAGAAAACCTGAATTTTAAGGTTACTTCTCACCGCTCCAAGGCCCTTAAGCCCTTCAAAAACCTCTTTGACCCCCCACCCCCTTTTTCCAACCCCCCTCAACAAGAAAAACATCATAAACTCCCAAATTTCCCTAGATTCACTTCATTTTTAATTGAAAAAACTCTTCAAAATTCAAGAAAATTCTCGAATTTTCGCTTAAATTGTGTTTTGAAAACGCCGTCCGCCATTTTTAAATCGCATGTACGCACGTGGCTTGGTCACGTGTTCTATGGCATTTTTGATTTGCTATATAACTACACCGGTGCAGTGCAGCAAATCAAAAACGCCATAAAACGTAGAATTTTTAATTAAAAATCATCGAATTCAATGGAAAAAAAACAATTTAGGAACAATTAAGATTTTTTACCCTGAATTTTAGCAAAAAAATCTCCAAAAAGTTCTTTTTCTCCGTTTCGCACGTTCCAAACGATTCCAAAATGGTTCCGTTCCATGTTCCATGTGTTTCACGTTCACAAAAATGTACAAAAACAGCCGGTTGCATTTAGCGCGCCACAAACTCACCTGAAAAACACAAAATAACGAATTATTTTTCAGTTTATATCAATTTTTTTCGGTTTTTAAGAGGCAAAAAAACCGTTGAAAAACGTGCGAATCACATATCAATTCAAGAAAAGGAAGGAAAAATAAAAAAATGCGGGAAAATACGTTAATTTCAAATTAATTTCATTTTATTTTGAATTATTCCCATTTTTTTTCACTCTTTAAAGGGCAAAAAAAAACGTTAAAAAACGCACGAATTACTTATCAGCTTCAAAAAAAAGGGCGGGAAAAGCGTTAATTTCAAATTAATTCAATTTTTTAAAATTTTTTTTTACATTTCTTCAGTTTTTAAAAGACAAAACAACCGTTAAAAAACGTGCGAATCACTTATCAATCTCAAGAAAAAAAGAATAGAGAAAAAGCGCGGGAAAATACGTTAATTTCAAATTAACTTTATTTTATTTTGAATTGTTTCCATTTGTTTTCACTTTTTAAAGGGCAAAAAAAAACGTTAGAAAACGCACGAATTACTTATCAGCTTCAAAAAAAAAGCAGGAAAAGCGTTAATTTCAAATTAATTCAATTTTTTGAAATTTTTCTTTACATTTCTTCAGTTTTTAAAAGACAAAACAACCGTTAAAAAAACGTGCGAATCACTTATCAATCTCAAGAAAAAAGGAATAGAGAAAAAGCGCGGGAAAATACATTAATTTCAAATTAATTCAATTTTTTAAAACAATTCTTACATTTTTTCGGTTTTTAAAAGTCAAAAAAACCGTTTAAAAACGTGCGAATCGCTTATCAATCTCGAGAAAAAAGTAAAAAAGAAAAAGCGCGGGAAAAGACGTTAATTTCAAATTAATTCAATTTTATTTTGAATTTCTTTTCGCAATTTTTCTCCGGATTTTATGGCTTTTCTTCTTTGTGTGTGTGTGTGTATGTGTGTGCTGTGTGTTTGAGCGTTTGGGAATTGGGGGGGGGGGGGAATTCAAACCTATTGCCGTTCGACTATATATACACACACACACACTTACACCAACACAAATAAGCGCAGAATGAATGCGCTGAGCAATAGCCGAGAAAGATAGAAAGTGATACATTGATGTTAATATTTGTAATGCATTTATTTAATATTAATTAATTGATAATTATTGATTTTTACGTTAATGAAAAAGACTTTGAGACGATAATTATGAAAGAAATTTGCTTTTTTGCGGGGTTTTTTAAACGATAATTTGATAGTTTCGGGGTTTTTTGGAGTTAAAAGTGCAATAATAATAAAAAACTGAAGTTTAATGGATCTTCGGATATTATAGAAGTTCTGAAGAAGGAAAATTCTTTTCTCTTTTGTGCAGATAAGAAATTTCACGAAGTTTAATACCCAGAAAAATGAGCAAAAAACAAGAAATTTCAACTGAAGATGGTAAAAAATTTGTTTTTTCGTTGAATTCAATGATTTTTAGTGGAAATTACTATAGTTTTTATTATGTAATTTATTATTTATCATTAAAATTGAAAAATTTTCGAAAAATTTTGAGTTTTTTGAAAAATTCGTAACCTTCTGTTGAAAATTTTGAAAAAAAAAAAAATTTCAAATTAATTTTCAAATAAATTTTATTTAAAAAATTGGAAATTTTCGTTTTTTTTTTTCGAAATTTTTAATTTTTTAAATGAAATTTTTTTGAAAATTAATTTTTTCTAGTTTTTTTTTTTTCAAAATCTTTATCTAAAGGTTACAAATTATTTAAAAAATTAAAAATTCCAAAGATTCGAATTTTTTTTTCAAGTTTCATTTTTTATGTTTCTCTGTTTTTGCACTTTTTTGAATAATTTTTTCCTTCATTTCAGATGACGAATTTGTGTGGCAAGACTATCTCGATGCAACTGACACGACTGAAGTTCCACAGATTAATTTTCCACATGTTGAATTGACTCTACAAAATGGAATTGAGATTGGCATGTCCTTGGAGGTACCAACATCGAAGAATGACGAGACTGAAGGAACTTATTGGATAGCAACGATTGTCATGGCATGTGGACCTTTGCTGAGGCTCAGATACTATGGTGGTGATGACAGAACACTTGAATTTTGGTTCAATTTGACGAAAGAAGCTGCACACGAACTGGGATGGTGCGTGAAAAATGATAAGAAACTCGAGCCACCTGCAGCTGTTTTGGAGAGATCTCCTGATTGTTTGGAGAAACTGCAGGAATTCCTGATTACTGCCAAGTCTGTTCCACAGGAATTGCTGAGTGGAGTGAGTATAATTGTGATAATTAAATTAGATGATAATGAAATTAACATAATTTAAGATTTGCAGAAAACTGAGAAATTTTTTGGATTTTTTAAAATTTTTAAAAAAATTTATTATTAAAAAATGATTTTAAAAATTCGCATTTGTAGATTTTTGAATTTTTGTTTATTCAATAATTTATTTTTTGAAAAATAAATTCAAGAAATGATTTTTCGTGAATTTTTTTGGAAATTTTGAAAAAAGGGAAAAACTTTTCAGTAGTGAATTTTGAAATTTATGATTAAAAAAATATTTTAAAAATTTCTACTTGTTGATTTTCCAAATTTTTAGATGGGTCTTCTCTTTTAGTTTATTTATTTATTTATTTATTTTTATTATTGCTTCTGAAACCCTTATGAGTTTATTCAGCATTTTAATTTATTCCATCATTTATTTTTTGAAAGAAAAAAAATTCAAGAAATGGTTTTATGTGGATTTTTTTGAAAATTTTTGGAAAATGGGAAAAATTGCGATTTTGGGAAAAGTTGGATTTTTTGAGTTCTGTAGGTCGTAGCGATTTGAAGTTGATTTTGAATAAAAGGTGAGATCATTTGCCATTGATTTATGGGGTTTGGAAGGAAAAATGATTGATTTTCAACATATTTATGAGCATTTTGGTGAAAAACATTTTTTGTTCAATAAATATGAGTAAAATCGAAAAATTTTCATTGAAAACCACCTCAATCTATGGCAAATGACTTTACCTTTCATTTGAGATCGGTTTCAAGTCGCTACGACCAATAAAACTGGAGAAATTTTTAAAAAAGTGAAATTTTCCAATTTTGTCGAGGGTTAGAGTCCTGAAAAAGTCGAATTTCCTCAAAAAATTATCAAAAATGAACTCTGACCCATGTTTTCCAACGCAAAGTTCCTCAGCTTTTTAACGCAATCATCATAAAAATTCTATCTCAAATATTTTCACTGATTTCAAGCAATTTTTATATTGAAAAACATCATTTTTACTCCATTTTTCCCTAATTCTCTTTTTTTTACCTTCTAGGAGGGATTGAGCATGACTGAGAGAATAAAGCAGGGGATGAAGATTGAAGTAGTCGATTTCCAACATCCCTACAAGCTCTGGGCAGCTACAGTACGTAAAAAACCACATTCTTCAGCAAAAAATAATTAAAATCAAGAATATCTCCAAAATTAGTATATTTATACAAAAATTCCAAGAGACCCGTTTTGTAGAGATTTTTTCGCTCTCCAAAACAGGTCTCTTGCTAAATTCTCCTAAACCTCACCATTCTCAAAATACTCTTGAAAGAAACCTTACAATCTTAATTAAATCACAAAATTATAAAGTTACAAAAAAAATGTGGTTAAAATAATTAAATATTGATGCTATTGATCCTTAGCCAATATTTTTTTTCGCAATAATCAAAAAAGCTGTTAAATTTCCTGAATTTAATTAATTCAACTAATTAATTATTCAATCAATTCATCAATTAATGACCTGATTTCAGTAAATTCCACATCTTCTCAAATTATTTCAAAATTATTATTTTTTGTTAATTACAAATAATATGTGTTTTAACCAAGTTAGGAAGTCTTTTCTACCATACTGCAAAGGATCCACTCAAATCTCCTTTTGAAGATCTTCTCCCATATTGGATACACTCATTTTTTTCATAAATCATTCATAAAAATGGCACAATCTGTCAAAATGTACAATTTTTAATTTTTCCCGTGATATTTGTCCTTAGCAAAAAAAAAAAAAAATAGTAAGGACCAATATTTGAAATATATTGTCCTTACGAGAATCGCCATTAGCAATTTTTAAGGATCATCATCCTTACACCTGAAAAATCGCTGAGCAATCAAATTTCCGAATAATATGATAGTATCAACCACTTATTTATTCTCACTATGACATAATTTTTATTTCCAGATAATAGAAAATGTTGGTGGTCGTCTTCTCCTTCGCTACGACACTCCAGGCACTCAATTCAAGGATTTCTGGATATTCTGTACATCCGAGGCCCTTCACCATTACGGTTTCACCATGAAATCCAACTCGAAATGGTTCCTAGAGCCACCAAGTTCAATAGTAGAGACCCACACCTACGAAGAATGGAAAGAAGTCCTCGAATCGTCCCAAAAGATCCAAAGAAACTCGGAAAACCTATTCTTAGAGCCTCCAATTCACGCGCCCCATCGTTTCACCGTTGGCATGAAGCTCGAGGCAGTATCTCCGATAGACCGAAGCTCAATAACTCCAGCAACAGTCGTAAAAGTCTTCGACGACACTTACTTTCTCGTTCAAATCGACAACATCGATAAATTCTTAAAACGCGAGGCCGATTCCCTAAAATACGAGAGTCCGGAAAAGACAACCTGGCTTTGTACCATCAATCACCCCTATATTTTCCCCATAAACTGGTCAAAAAAGAAACACATAAAGTTCTCAGCCCCAAAAAATTGGAAGGGAAAGCCCGAAAATTTCGATTGGAGCCTTTATCTATCAGAAACTGATTCAAAAGCTGCAGATCCTGATTTGTTTCCACCTCGAGAATCCGCAATTGACGCGGGTTATGAAATTGGAATGCGACTAGAAGCTGTAGATCCACGAAACGAGAACATCATATGTGCTTCTCACATTACTGAGATAATAGACGACCTTCTGATCATCACCCTAGACAACTACGATCACCAACAGAAGCACATAGTGCACATGCACTCTCTCCAAATTTTCCCAGTTGGCTGGTGCGAGTCTAATCACTATCCCCTAAAACCACCCCGAGACTATCCCGAGATCTGCAAGAAACTCGAAAAACCAGATAAAGAAGAGAATAAAAAGGCTGTTCTAGACATTCCAATATCTGAACCAAGGTCCTCACTTTGGTGTCCAAAAATCTACTTTAACTATCGTTGCTGCACAGGTCCTATGATCTCAAAGGGAAAACTTGCAACACTGCCAAAAGCAGTTGGTCCTGGACCTGTAATCCTAGTAATGAGAGAAGTCCTCTCGATGATCGTTTCCGTAGGTTATCGAAGTGCTCGAATTCTCAAGACCCTCCAATGCGATACTGAACCAGAACCCGGTTATCATCTTGAAGTGCTCAAGGCCAAAGACAAGAACAACACTTATCGAGCTAATGTAGCTGTAGTGACCTCTGGCGAGAGCGTCTCTAAGTTCTGCCGGGAAATCTGCAAGAAGCTGATGGTCTGTCCGAGCTTGTTTGGACCAACGGAAGTCGAAAATGAGTGTCCGGACAAGTGCAATAGAACAGCTAAGAACAAGGTGACTGCGCCACTTCCCAGTACGAAGAGAGGCAAACCCAAGGGTTACGAGAGTATTCTGGTTGTTAAGCCTAAGTCGAATGGAAAGAAGAAACGGAAGAGGAAGGGAAAAGGTGCAAGGGAGAAGGAGGCTTCGGATAATGATCGAGAAGAGGATCTGCAGTTTTTGCCGCTGGACCTCGAGCAGACACCGTTGGAAGAGGCTGAGATTGATGGAAGACCGATTCTTTCGGAAATCGATGTTATGATCCAGAAGGACATCAAAAAATCGGAAAAAAGTGATGTGAAACATGATACACCTTCGAGTAATGCTTCGGATGACTCGAGAAGCTCTTTTGTTGAGAGAAGAGGGAAAGACAGCTCTGTGGGAAGTCCTGAGAGCTCGAATGGAAAGAGCAGCTGCAAATCTATGAATGCAGTTAACAAAGGAGGAAAAAGGGAGAGGGACTGGGATGATAGTATCGAGTCGGATGGCTCGTTGGATGATGCAGAGTACATTCGTATGCAACAGAAGCAGAGACGACCGAAAACACGGAAACTCGAGTCGAATCCTTTGTTCTGGTCGGTCGAAGATGTCTTCAGGTATCTGAGAAAGACGCATGATTGCAAGGATATTGCCCATCGAGTTAAGCAGGAGGAGATCGATGGACTAGCTTTCTTGCTACTTAATTTGCCTTCTTTGACGGAGCATATGAAACTTAGGACGAGTTTGGCGATGAAACTCTGTCGACATGTGGAGCAAGTCAAGGTTACTTTTTTCTTGAGGCATATCAGGGAGGATATCAAGAAAGAATGATTTTATGGCGATTCTTTTGAATGTAAATTGATGTAAATGTTGAGTTATTAAGGACTTTGTTTATTGAGATTGATGATTAAGTTGAATTTGGAGTGTATTGAGTAATTGTAAGTGAATAATAAAGGAAATTGAAAAGATGACTCAGGATGGTTTGACATTTATGATAAATCTGCATATAAAATTTCTATAGATTTATCGTGTATGATATTGGGATATTTCTTATAGACACTGGTAAAGTTAAAAGAATGTGCACAAAAAGCACAAAGTTTATAGATCTTTTTCTTGTAGATACAACATTTCATTGTAAAATCACATGAAACTCCAATCGTATAGAAACAATTCTTATAGAAACAATACCTATAGAAAATATCCCAATATCATATACGATAAACCTGTAGGATTCTCTATAGAATAAATCTATAGAAATATTCTATAGAAATATTCTATAGAAATTCTCTATAGGGATTTTTCATACGCAAAAAGTCATATCTTCAGCTTGTGAATATAATTTTTTTTTGTTTCTCGAATTTTCTTTTACATTACTAATCTCCTATCACATGCATGAGACAGAGAGAGAGAGGCAAATAGTTACGACTACCTTCTAATTAAAATTTCTCAATAACTATACGATGAATTGAATATTTTTTTCTTCTATTATTTAGTTGAAATGCTGTTCTCTTCGCGAATTGTTTTTAAATAATGGATCAACCCAGTGGTTTTTTAGTAATGTCGTTATTTCCGTCCGATTTAGGGCATATCTCATAAACTACACGGTCAAAAATTCCGAAAAAATTCAGAAAAATGTTAAAAAATATCATCTTTGATGCCCCCTTAAAAAAAAATAACAAATCAACTGTCTTCAAGTTTGCTGTGACACTACCTCAAGTGACTTAACAAATTGCAGCTGCATGAGTCACGTCAGTAATCCCGGAAGTAGTGCATTGCAAAGACTGCAAAGTAGCCCTGAAGATCATTCTTAATATTATTTTATATATAAAAAAAACGGGTGGGGCTGTGTGTGAATGTCTTCTCCCTCGTTGTCCTATTTCTCTATTTCCGCATCTAAATTCAGTTGTGTCCTGAATACCACGAACATCTGCCAAATACCAGAGAGGGGTTGACATTTCTCCCCCTCTTCAGTTCTAGAAGCTATTGAATTTCCGAAAAAAAATCGATTCAGCAAAAAAAAAAAAAGCAGCAGTGGACAAGAAGAATAAGAGTTTTCTCCATTTTTCACATCATTTCCCACGGATCAATGATTTATAAATCATTCTCCCTACATGAAAATCAATTCAAAATAGTCAGGAGCTTGACTAAAGTAGCCATTTGAATGTAATCGTTTTCAAAAAAACAAAGTGGCGTAAGTGCTGTACAAAAACACAACAATTACGCCCTTTTGTTCATCAAAAAAAATTATTTTTAACATAATTTTTTTAGAGGCAAAGAGGCGTAAGTCTTTTGTATAAGCATTGCACTTATACTTCTTTGTTTCTGAAACTTTAGTTTTTGAAATCATTCTCTTAGAAATAAAGGGGCATAAGTGCCATTTATAAGTATAGCACTTACGACCCTTTGTTCCCGAAACTTCATTTTTGAAATGAATTTTTTTAGAAACAAAAGCACTCAAGTGTCATATATATAAGCATAGCACTTGTGCCCTTTTTGTTTCTAAGATCTTTATTTTTGAGAGAATTTTTCTTAGAAACCAAATGGATGTAAGTGCTATGCTTATTTTCAAGGACTTACGACTCTTTGGTTCTAATACTTTAATTTTTTAAGTGTCATATATATAAGCATAGCACTTACGCCCTTTTGCTCCCAAAATTTCATTCTTGAAAGAAATTTTCTTAGAAACAAAGTGGCGTAAATGTCATATATATAAGCATAGCATTTATGCCCTTTTGTTCCCAAAACTTCATTGTTGAAATGAATTTTTTTAGAAACAAAAGCACTTAAGTGTCATATATATAAGCACAATACTTACACCTCTTTGTTCCCAGAACTTTAATTTTTGAAATGAGTTTTTTTAAGTCAAAAACAAAAAAAAAGAGCGTAAGTCCTACAAATAAGCATAACACTTATACCCCTTTGTTTCAAAGAGTTTAGTTTTTCAAATAAGTTTTCTTAGAAACAAAGTGGCGTAAGTGACATATATATAAGCATAGCACTTATACCCCTTTGTTCCCAGAACTTTAATTTTTAAAATGAGTTTTTTTAAGACAAAAACAAAAAAAAGAGCGTAAGTCCTACAAAATAAGCATAAAACTTACGCTCTTTTGTTTCTAAGGGTTTAGTCTTTGAAATTAATTTTCTTAGAAACAAAGTGGCGTAAGTGACATATATATAAGCATAGCACTTATATCCCTTTGTTCCCAGAACTTTAATTTTTAAAATGAGTTTTTTTAAGACAAAAACAAAAAAAAGAGCGTAAGTCCTACAAAATAAGCATAAAACTTACGCTCTTTTGTTTCTAAGGGTTTAGTCTTTGAAATTAATTTTCTTAGAAACAAAGTGGCGTAAGTGACATATATATAAGCATAGCACTTATGCCCCTTTGTTCCCAAAACTTTAATTTTTCAAATGAGTTCTTTAAGACAAACAAAAAAAGGCGTAAGTCCTACAAATAAGCATAAAACTTATGCCCCTTTGTTTCTAAGGGTTTAGTCTTTGAAATTCATTTTCTTAGAAACAAAGTGGCCCAAGTGCCACGAATATAAGCATAGCACTTACACCTCTTTGTTTCCAAAACTTCATTTTTGAAATGAATTTTCTGAGAATTAAAAAGGCGTAAATCCTACAAATAAGCATAAAACTTACGCTCCTTTGTTTCTAAGGGTTTAGTTTTTGAAATAAATTATCTTAGAAACAAAAAGGCGTAAGTGCCATTTATAAGCATAGCACTTAAGCCCTTTTGCCTGTAAGACAACTTGAATAATGGCGCCTCCGCTCGTCCAATCACATGCGCTCTATCCACAACTCGCCGCAGTAGTAGTGGTGGGGGGAAGACTGTAGTGTTTAATGGTGTATATTCAAGCACACAAATACGAGTATTCTGTGTCTGTGTTGGAGAATTATATCTGTGTAGATGTAGTACGGGATACCGTACGGTTAACGTTGAATGGTGAGACAGTGGTTTTTTTTCGAGAATGCCTTGGTGATATAGACGCATTTTGTTTTTATAAAGGAAAAAAAAAAGGGGTGTTTATGTTTTTGTTTAATTCCAAGTGATTTATTGGAAAAAGAAAAAGCGGTGAGTGTTTTGGGGATTTTTTTTTGGAAGTGTCAGGGATTTTTGCCTGTTTTTTTTTTGAGGAAAAAAAAAATGACTAACACCAGAGTAGTTGGGCGATCGATGCTCGCCCTTCGGGTGTGCCCGTTTGCCAAGCCTTCGTTTACAATTGTGTTTCGAATGATATTTGAGTTTTTGAAAGACGAAAAATATCGATAAAAAAAGGGGGAAAAATTGAAGCGCGTTATAACGAATTTATCTGAATTTTTTAAAATTTTTAATATTTGATTTTAATGAGTTTTTTGTTCTTTTTTAGAGAAAATTCTATTTTTGATTGATGTTGTCATTCGTTTTTCGAGGATATCGAGGTGAGATCATCTTGGCTACCTGTTTCGAGTGCGCGTGCGAAGCGTCAATTACACAACACAGACACAGACACGATTTTAATTCAACTTTTCTCGTTTTCGCCTTTTTTTTTTGTTTTTATTGGATTTTCGGGGTTTTGTGGGGATAATTCAATGGATTTTTTTTCTTTTTTTCTTTTGGTAGAAAAATGTTTCTAATGGCAACTGAGGGGCCAAAACACATTTTTAAAAGTGAAAAAAGTGGTTTTATGAATGTTTTTTATATTTTGAAATGTATTAAATGAGAGAACACGAAATACCTGAAAAACCAATGAAAATTTAATTTAAACAAAAAAGAAAAAATTGCAATATTTTCAACAATGATACGGTTATGATTCGGGTTTCTGACAGTTACTTCAATAATTGACTATTTTTTTAAATTTCTGAGTTATATTTGAATTTACAATATAGGGAATGGTGGGGTAAAATGGATATTTGTTAGTTTTGGTACTTTATACTATGAAAATTGGGAGAAATTGATGGAAATATTGGAGATAGGTTTTTTCTGATGATTCCATTGAAAAGCTGAGGAAATTTGCCATGAAAATCATGTGTCGGAAGTTATTTTTTTGAATTTTTCAGAAATTCCATTTTTTGCGGGAGATTTGAAGGTGAAATTCTTTTGTTTTTGGAAAATTTCAGGTTTTTCGGGAATTTCTCTGGTTCTATCGATCGTAGCGACCTGGGGTTCATCTTGAATGAAAGGTGAGATCATTTGCCATCGATTTATGGGGTTTAAAAAGAAAAATATCAATTTTTTCAAGTACTTATAGGGCAAAAACCTGATTTTCAGCAAAATGACCTATAAATATTTGAAAAGTTGATTAAAAAAAATTTGAAATCCATAAATCGATGAGAAATGAGCTCACCTTTCATTTGAGATGAACCCCAGGTAGCTACGACCAACAGAACCGGAGATATCGCCGAAAAAGTGAATTTTCTCGATTTTCAAAAGGAGAAACCCCTTCGAAACTTGGCCAAAAAAAATAAATTTCTTAATAAATTGAAAAAGAAGGATTTTAACTCATGTTTTCCACCTGAAATTTTCTCAGCTTTCCAATGAAATCATCAGAAAATCTCCATCTCGAACCGTTCAATTGAAATATCCATTTTACCCCACTTCCCCTAACTAAATTACATTTAATGAGCAAATAGTTATTGTAGGGAAAAGTGGGGCAAAATGGACCTGTTTAGTAGAATTATTTGGGATTTTTTAGAGAATAGGCAGCTTTATGAAAAAATTTGAAAAAATTATACAAAAATCAAGACATATTGGAGCATCTTTTCAAATTTTTTCAGATTTTTTCTTCGAGTCCTTAACATCGAAAAAAAATCCTGAATTATGTTGATGCAGAGGTCCATTTTACCCCATTATCCTCTATAAATAAAAAAAAAAAGTTATTCTCCTTTGATTTATACTGTCTGAAATAGGCTCTAAAGGGTCAGATACTGGGGCTATCCTAATAGTTCACACTGTACACAGATTTTAGGAGTAATTATCGTCTCGTGATTTTACCTCTCTTTTTTTGAAACAATAAGAATAAAGAAATGTTTAATCGAAACCGGTTGCGCGTGTCGAGTTAAAACGGTACTCCAAGAGGTCTTGAATGTTATCACAGGTCAAATAACACAATTGTGTCCAGTGATATTATAAAATTACTAATTTCTGTTCATGTTCATTGTATTTTTCAGATCAAAAATAGACGCGTGGGACCATGAGGTGTTCAATATTTATTATAATAGCGTCAGCGCTATATGCATCAGCCACAAGTAAGAAAAAACAACATTTTATTGAATTTTTTAATAAATTTTTAATCAATTAGAGACACTCCAATTATATTTTGAGAATATCTCTGTAAATAATAGGGACAGGGAAATTTTCGTAGAGACCTTTCTTGTAAGGCTTTAAATTCTGCACAAAAAAGGTCTCCACCAAAATTTCGCTATCTCCATTATTTATTGAGATACTCCAAAATAGCAAAATATGAAGTTTTCAGGAAAATTTTGTTTTTTTTCAGAAATATCTCGGTAAAGAATGGAGATACGCCCTTTTCGCCCTGAAATGTTTTGTAGAGAATTTGGAGAGCTACAAAACAAGATCAGGGCAAAACTGCTCTTATTCCGCTTAGTTTCCAAGATATTCTCGAAAAACTTCTCAATTTTCCGAAAAAACAATTTTTTTTATTTTTTAGATATTTTTTTTATTTTTTTAAATATCTCGGAATCCAAGCGAGATAGAGCGATATTGCTTGAATACAGTTTTTTAGAGAATTTCGAGAGCTACAAAACAAGATTAGGGCAAAACTGCTCTATCTCGCTTAATTTCCAAGATATTCTCAAAAAATTGATGAAAACTTCATAATTGTCCAGATTTTTTTTTTCCAATATTCTTTAGATATTTTATAATAAGACAATTTTGTTTTGGGTTTTATAGTTCGAATACCGGGCTTGATACAAGGTGAAAGACAATGCCAAGACACTGTAGATCTCTAACAGTTTTTTACTTTTTTATGGCTTTTAAATATTAAAAGAAAAATAAAGAAAAAATCATTAGATTCATCTAGTTGCTATGAATCATAACACCTGAGTCATCTGAGTGTTTTTTTTTTACGAATGAATATTCATTGAATATAAAACGATATATATAAATGTGTCTCCTTGTGTCACTTTAATTATCACAAATCATGAAAATCAAAAACAAAAACTTTGCCATTTGTTAATAGACATTTAAATTACATTCAAATTCCATTTAAATCTCATAAATTCAATGAACAATAATAAAATTAGCAGAAATTTGACAGTTTTTAAAAATATTTTTCTTCTTCTAATAAACTGATTTAAAAAAAAATGTTCAAAAATTCCCCCTTTTAGATTTTTTAATTTTCTGAATTTTTATCTTTTAAGAATGAAAAAAAATCCTAAAATTGTCGGATTTTTTTGCAATTTTTTTTTTTTAGTTCCTCATAATTTTCTACGTGTGATTTTTTTTTTCATTTTTTTCGGAAGTCAGTTGTTTATGAAAAAAAAAATTGTCAAATATCTGCAATTTTTTTTTATCATTATCATTAAATTCATTATTGATTCTCAATTCTTTAACACTTGGAGTGTGTAATGGTCTTGCTGCATTATTGTCATCATCTTCCCATTTCTCTTCCCTGAGTGTAGTTTTCTTTCAGAACTCATCGAAATTAACTGTTTGATGTAGAGCACTTATTCTGAAAATAGCAGAATACATCTAAAAAAAAAACAAATTTTAGTATTTTTTTTTCTCAAAAAATAAATTATTTAAAAAAAAACATTAAAAAAATATTTACATTCCGAAATTTTTTCGAGAAATTTCGATTTTCTTTCTTAGAAATTCCGATTTTTTCTTCAAAATTTAGATTTTCCCTTTCGAAATTTCGATTTCTTCTTCGAAATTTCGAAAAACTTTACATTTAATTTTTTCAAATATTTTTTTTTGTAATATTTTATTTGTTAGAAAGAAAAATCCTAAAAATGAGCAGATGTCTGCTAATTTCACCATCATTTCGTCGTTTTAGAATCAAAAGGGCGTAAGTGTTGTTCATAAACATAGAACTTACGCCCTTTCATCTTTCTAAGGTGACGATGCCTTTTTTTTACTAATTATTTACGTGAATTTAATGGATTTTATTGAAATTTTCTAGTACAATCCCCACCAAGGATATCAAAGCAGCCACCAACAGATGAACTATTGTTCCAAGTAGCACAGGCTAATTCAAATGAGAATGATAAGCCATTCTTGATTGAGTGCGAGGCGGAAGGAGAGCCAGCACCAAAGTAAGTTCTTCCCTATTAATTCAAACTCATTTGTCATAATTTCGAGTGAAAATTGGAGTGTCAAAAGCCTGCAACCGTAAAAAAAATCGTAAGAAACAAGTGCAGTTAGAGTGGATAAGTAAAGTTAATCATTTGGATGACCTCATACTACTGGGAGGGGGGGTCTTTATATTACACCACGCCCCACTAGACCCATGAAATGTAGACATTTCATTGATGATATCAATTAAACGATTAAATTCTTAAATTCTTTAAGAATTCGTAATATTTCCATTTTATTTTTTTATTTATCTCGGAAAGTAATCGAGATAGAGCGATTTTTGAGTAAACCTTTTTTGTAGCCCTTGGAATTTTTGAAAAAACCTTACTCAGTCAAAATCGCTCTATCTCTCTTAATTTCCGAGATACTATAAAAGAATAACATTTTTTTTTCAATGAAACCAATAAATTCTTCAAGAATTCGTAACTTTTCTATTTTATTTTTTCAGTGATCTCGGAAAGTAAGCGAGATAGAGTGATTTTTGAGGAAACCTTTTTTGTAGCCCTTGAAATTCTTGAAAAAACCTTACTCAGGCAAAATCGCTCTATCTCCCTTAATTTCCGAGATACTATAAAAAATGACATTTTTTTCAATTAAACGAATAAATTCTTCAAGAATTCGTAATTTTTCTATTTTATTTTTTTAGTTATCCCGGAAAATAAGCGAGATAGAGCGATTTTTGAGGAGTCCTTTTTTTGTAGCCCTTGAAATTCTTGAAAAAACATTTCCAGGGCAAAATCACTCTATCTCCCTCAATTTTTGAGTCCTCTTAAAAAACTAAAAAAACTTTATTTTTCGAATTCTAACAAATAAATAATAAATTCTTCAAGAATTCGTAATTTTTCCATTTTATTTTTTTTATTTTCTCTCGGAAACTAAATGAGATGGAGCGATTTTCGAAAACCTCTATTTTATACCCCTGAAAATTCTCATCAAAAACCCCCCTACTCCAAAATAACTCCATCTCCCTTATCTTCCTACCCCCATTGACCCCCAAAACTAACATATTGTTGAATATTCAATCTTCGTTTGCAAATAATAATTGCTTGTCCATTAACAGTAAGGGAAAATGGGGCAAAATGGACCTCTGCAACAACATGATTCAGGAATGTTTTTCGAAGTTAAGGACTCGATTGAAAAATCTGAAAAAAATTGAAAAGATGCTCCAATATGTCTTCATTGTTGTATAATTTTTTCAATTTTTTTTATGAAGCTGCCTATTCTCTAAAAAATCCCAAATGATTCTAACAAACAGGTCCATTTTGTCCCACTGTCCCCTATAATAAATATTTAATTCACAACATGCCAGTAATCCACTCCATGCACTCTCTTGACATTCATTTAATTCATCTAACTTCAGCGATAAATTGTTCGATCAATAATCTTTTTTCTCTCCAATTCCATTTCATAACAATATTTCCATTCCCAGATATCGTTGGATAAAGAACGGAAAGAAGTTCGATTGGCCAGCATACGATGACCGTATATCCCAGCAGCCAGGAAGAGGTACTCTGGTCATCTCACG
Organism: Aleiodes alternator; assembly: GCA_963921955.1. Lineage (NCBI taxonomy): Eukaryota > Metazoa > Arthropoda > Insecta > Hymenoptera > Braconidae > Aleiodes > Aleiodes alternator. The sequence continues at coordinate 3,557,712 of OY998105.1, read as the reverse complement.
TCCACGTGACGAGGATCTCGGTCAGTACCAATGTTTCGCTGAAAACGAATGGGGCATAGCAACCTCCAACTCTGTTTTCGTACGTAAAGCTGAGTTAAATTCCTTCAAAGACGAACCCCCAATGACCCTAACTGCCAACGAGGGTGAACCCTTCAAACTAACATGTCAACCACCAGACGGTTGGCCAAAGCCAAACGTCTACTGGCTCATCCAGGATACAGCCGGTATAATAAAATCAATAAACAATTCGCGTATGACCCTCGATCCTGAAGGAAATCTTTGGTTCAGCAATGTAACACGTGAGGATGCATCCGACAATTTTTACTACGCTTGTGCAGCAACATCCCTCTACAGAAAAGAGTACAAAGTAGGTAACAGATTTCTCCTTAATGTCATATCATCTGGTGCATCAGCAAGTCAGAATAAACACGAGCCAGTTCGTCAATATCTGAGCAGAAAAAATGAAATAGCTCTACGTGGTAGAAAAATCGAACTATTCTGCATCTATGGTGGTACACCACTTCCAGAAATGATATGGACAATGAATGGAACACGTATAAAGGCAAATGATCGTGTTACACACGGTAATTACGGTAAATCATTGATAATAAAACACGTTAATTTTGAAGACCAGGGTATCTACACTTGTGAAGCATCAAATGGTGTTGGTAAAGCTGCTAGTCACTCAATTGATCTTAAAGTAATGGCTGTACCATTTTTTACTGTTGAACCGGAAATAATAAATGCCGCTGAGGATGAAACAGTTGAATTCAAATGTGAAGCTACTGGTGTACCAGAACCACAAATCAAATGGATACACAATGGTATGCCCATTGAAATAGCACCACCAAATCCAAGACGTAGAGTTGGTTCTAATAGAATTGTAATTGAAAAGTTGACTAAAAAGGATACGGGTAATTATGGTTGTAATGCTACTAATTCACTCGGTTATGTTTATAAAGATGTTTATGTTAATGTACTTGCATTAGCACCTGAATTTACGCAATTACCAATGAATGAGGCTACAGTTAATGGTAAAACAATTGTCATGACTTGTCGTGTATTTGGTGCACCAACACCAGCAGTAAAATGGATAAGAAATAATCAAGAATTAACTGGTGGAAGATACAAGACCCTTGAAATGGGTGATCTTGAAATTAGTAACGTTAATTTTCAGGATGCTGGAACTTATACGTGTCATGCTGTTAATAAATTTGGTGAGATCGATGCTTCGGCTAATTTAGTTGTTAAAGAACGTACGAAAATTACGGATGAACCAGAGGATTACGAGGTTGTTGCTGGTGCAACTGCTACATTTAGGTGTAATTCGGTAACAGACTCGAGTCTAACACTTATGATAGACTGGTTGTGCAATGGAGAACCTATTGATTTCGAGGCTGAACCACGTTTTATTCTGTCTAGTGACTATTCGCTTTCGATAACGAAGACTGCCGAGTTGGATTCGGGGATTTACACGTGCGTTGCGAGAACGGAATTGGACGAGGCAAGGGCACAGGCAACCTTGACTGTGCAGGACGTGCCTAATGCACCGATCTTATCAGACTTAACCTGTTACGCAAAAGAAGCGAAGATTAGATGGCAGCCAATGGGCGACAATCGTGCACCCATTTTGCGATACGCCATTCAAAGTAACACATCCTTTACACCTGATGCCTGGGAAATTGCGAAGGACTTTATCCCAGCAACTGAACAGACTTGGTCCGTTGAAATGTCACCCTGGGCTAATTACACGTTTCGTGTTATTGCTTGGAACAAGATCGGTCCATCCTTACCGTCACCTCACAGCTCCGTCTGTACAACACAACCGGACGTACCCCACAAGAATCCTTCTAATGTCATGGGCAACGGTACAACTCCTCAGAACATCGTTATTTCCTGGACAGTAATGCCACAGATCGAACACAATGCACCGAGATTCATGTACAGGGTCTATTACAGACGAGACATACCGGGACAGGATTGGATCAAGGAGGACATCACTAACTGGAAGATCAATAGGCTCGAGATCGATAATCAACCCACTTACCAGAGATATCAGATAAAGATCGTAGCGATTAATGAAGTTGGAGAGTCTCGGGTATCACCAGATGTAGTTTACGGATATTCTGGAGAGGATCAGCCTACTCAGGCACCTGGAAACTTTACGGTTGTCGAGGTACAGTCGGCTACTACTGCGGTTCTTTCGTGGTCAAGGGTCTCACCAGAGTCAGTTAGAGGCGAATTAAGGGGATACAAGGTCCAAACATGGACAGAACGGGATGGAGAAGACGGAATGAGGGAACTGACTATAAATGGTGCTAATACAACGAAAGCTACGATCACTAAATTCGTACCTTTCAACAAGAACTATGTGAGGATTTTTGTTTATAATGGACGATACAATGGACCACCATCAGAAACATTGAGCTTCGATACACCGGAAGGAGTTCCTGGTACAGTTCTAAGTTTGAATGCTTATCCAATGGGATCGAGTGCACTTAGGCTGAAATGGACAAAGCCAGCAGAGGCTAATGGAAGACTAACGGGATACAGGATATATTATCAAACGGTTGATGGAACTGAGCTTGGACCACTTTTAGAAAGGCAACCACATGTGACGAATCCTGAGGCAACTTCTGCCAAATTGGCTAGTTTGAAGCCTAATACTACTTATAGAGTGCATATTAAGGCGACCACCAATGCTGGAGAAGGTGCAAATTTTTATATTCAAGAGGGAACTCGACATTCACAGCAACCGGACAAACCGCAATTCAGGTGGGAGTCTGTGCCTAAGGAGAATGGATTTGCCAATGTTAGGATCATGTGGCTGCCAACAGTTTCTGGGAATCCTGGAAGTCACTTCTTTGTCAAGTATAGGCAAAAGAATCATCCGTCTTGGTTGGAGACAGATCCGGAGTTCCAGAGCGATGAACTTGAGATTCGTGGACTACAGAGTGCAGAGATCTATGAGATGATTGTTTATGCGGTTGATGGAGAGTATTTGACGCCTAGTGATAGCCAGTTTGTTGAGACTAGTTCTGAGGGGCCTATCATTCAGCCTAAGGAGAATGTTGCTACGGCAGGATGGTTTATCGGTAAGTTTCATTGAGGATATCTGAGGGTTTTCTATGAAAGAGGCGATTAACCCTTATTTTTTTTTGGATAGTATAAAAAATGGAATTTTTTTATATTTTTCTGAACTTTTTCAGAATTTTTGAACGTGTAGTTCATGTAAGAGTTCATATAGGAGATTAGTGGTTTCAAAAAAAATACGAGAAACAAAAAAAAATTATATTCACAAGCTGAAGATATGACTTTTTGCGTATGGAAAATCCCTACAGAGAATTTCTATAAAAAATTTCTACAGAAAACTTCTATAGAATATTTCTATAGAATATTTCTATAGATTTATTCTACAGAGAATCCTATAGGTTCATCGTATAGGGGGGAAGGTGGGGCAAAATGGACATCGGGGATAAAATGGGCACGTCTAAATTTTTAGGCATATATTATGGTAACCTCTTGAAATTAATAGAAATATTGGCGGTAGACTGTTTTTGATGATTTCATTGGAAAGCTGGGAAAATTTTAGGCAAGAAACATGTGCCGGAATTTATTTTTTTGAATTTTTGGGGATTTTGACTTTTTTGAGCATTTCAGAGGGGTAAAAACCGTTTCTTTTCTTGAAAATTTTCATTTTTTTGAGAATATCTTCGATTCTATTAGTCGTAGCGTAAAAATTCTGATGGGAGGTGAAAGGTGAGGTCATTTGCCATCGATTCATAGGGTTTTCAATTGAAAAATATCGATTTTCAAGGTATTTATGGGCATTTTTGCTGAACAGTTTTGTGAAACAGTTTTTGGCCTACAACTATCCAAAAAATTGATATTTTTGAATTCAAAACCCCATATATCGATGGGAAATGAGCTCACCATTCATTTGAGACCAACCCCGAATTGCTACGACCAATAGAACCAGAGATATTTGCAAAAAACTGAAAATTTTTAAAAACAGAAAGGCTTACCCCTCAAAAATGCCGAAAAATATCAAATTTTCAAAAAAATCGAAAAAATACATCTGACACTCGTTTTCCAGCCAAGACTTCCTCAGCTTTTCAATAGAATCATCTAAAAAGATCCATCTCTAACCATTTCATCACAGTGTCCATTTTGCCCCACTCTCCCCTATGATATTGGGATATTTTTTATAGGTATTGTTTCTATAAGAATTGTTCCCATACAATTGCAATTTCATGTGATATAACTTAATCATTCAAAATCCCCAATTTGCGTGACTCTATTAGTAAAACCATGAAATAACCCAGAGACACTTTTTTTTTATCCTTATACTTAAATCAATATATTTCACCTCATTTAGGCATGATGCTGGCCATTGCCTTTCTCCTGATGGTACTGATAATCGTTTGCGTGATAAAACGTAATCGCGGTGGCAAGTATGCCGTACACGAACGTGAATTGGCAGCTGGAAGGGGTGACTATCCAGACGAGGGTGGTTTTCATGAATATTCACAGCCATTAGACACAAAATCAGCTGGTGGTCGTACATCACTGGCTTCATCATCTCATCAGGATGGAAAACATCCGGAATCAGACACAGACTCAATGGCAGAATACGGAGAAGGTGATACCGGTGAGTTTTTCATTTATTTAGCAAAAAAAAAGCAACAAAAAAAGGGAACATTCTTGCTTTTCTGGTCTAGATTTATTTTTGTAATAGTGCCGAATTCCCTGAGACACCACTAGATGATTAGAAATAGTTTCACCCTTTTTCATTTTTAGTTAATTCATAGTCATTCCTCTTTTTTTTAATCATTCTCGCCGAATATAATTGCAATTAAGGACATATCCAAGTAGCTCCGATAATCTATTTTTCCTTTTCAATTTTGGGACACTTTCGATTAGAGCAGCTGTTAGGAGATCTTTTAAAAATTTACTTTACACCATGTTATCGGACACAAATTGAGGCAAAAATAATTTTTGATAAAACAATTAAATTAACATCAGAACTCCATAAACGTGATTCAGTTTCAGTTTCACTGCAACAATTCATGGTTACAGTTCTATTTTTTCCTTATAATAACTGTATATATTCTTGTTCGTCAGAGTGTCTATTAATTTTTCAAATCATAAAAAAAATGCCTGTTACCGGACAAATAGCAACGATTAATCCGATTAATTACATGAAAACATTAATGGCGGGAATTTTGGTATTTAAAAACCGTGGATCCTCCAATCACAGTCCTAGATGCTGAAACAGCTTCAGTCAAATTCGGAACAATATTGGATATTTATAATATTATTTAATAACAATTTACTATCGTAGACATTATTTTAATATCAGTAAAATCCTACAAAATCGGAATAATTAGAATATTTATAACTTTAAAAGAAAAAAGGAAAAAAGTAGATCATTTGGATTTGCTACTTGGATTTATCTTGAATAGAAACTGAAAATTTTTTTTTATACTTCATTATCGGTATCATCTTTCATCATTTTTTATCCATTTGTTTTGTTTGTTTTTTTGTTTTCTGTTTTGTTACGTTACCCGTTGTACAAATACAGAAGGTATGAACGAAGATGGATCATTCATTGGGCAATATGGTCGACAGAAGAAACCAGAGCCAAATTCACAGGCATATGCTACATTGGTTTAAGGTAGGTCATTGTGCACATTGATGTGTAGATGATTTTTTTTTATTAATTAATTACGTAAGTAATGCTTTATTGGGTGTGCAAAGTGTTTGTTTAAGAATTTTGGCTATTTTGGTGCTTTTTTCGACAGAAATGCAGGGATATCTTGATGGGGAGGGGAGATTAATTTTTTTTATGATTTCAGGAGAAAGCTGGGAAAATTTGCGATGGAAATGACATGAAAGAAAATTTTTTTTGATGATTTTTTGGAAAAAATCTGTCCCTTTTTGGATTTGAAATCGATTTTTTTTATCGAAATTTGGGGTTTTTGAGGATATCTTCGGTTCTATTTGTCGTAGAAATTTCGGGTTGGTCTCAAATGGAAGGTGAGATCATTTGCTACTGATTCCGATGAAGTGCCATCAATTTAGATGAAAATTCTGAAAGTTATGAGTTATGAAATACGTTTTTCTCGATTCGAAAAAAAATGCATGTTCATGAAATTGGTTCTAATTATTCGAATTTTCATTAGAATTAATGACATTCTAGTGAAACCCATAGAAAATGATCTCATCTTTCATTTGCGACCAACCACAAAGCTCTACCACAAGCAGAACCTGAAATATCCTCAAAAGAATCGAAATTTCCTTTGAAAAAGTGGAAATTTCAAACAAAAAAAATAGTTTTTTTTTTTAAATCCTAAAAAAATGTTTTTTTTTATATCATTTTCATGTCAAATTTTCTCACCTTTCCGATGAAATCATCAGAGAAAATCTATTCCCACTAATTTCCTCAAAACCCCCTATTTCCCCTCAATTTTCTCTACTTATTGCCTTTGAAAAAAAAAAAAAAACTGCTAAGCTATAATCCAATCAACAGGGTGGCGATTGACTAGAGAACCTGGAAAACTCAGGGAATGTAAAATTTCTGGAATAATCAGGGGAAAGTCAGGGAATTTTAGTGTTAATCAGGGAAATTTATATTTCATTCTTAATATTTCTGGATATACGACCTTAGTAATTCATTTAATTGTTAAATGTCGCTATTAAGATCTCTGCGGATGCCTAAAAAATCACATTTGACAATTAAAAGTAGTTCATTTTTTATTATTTCCACATTTTTAAAAGTTACAGATAGTTAATCGAAAGAAAATTAAACTCTTCGATTAGTCGGAAATCTGCAAAATACTCAAGAAAAAATCACAATTCTCAAAATTTAACGCAATTTCGGATATCATTGTTAAATTCTAATTAAAAAAATTGTTTTCAGGAATAACTAAGAATTTTAACGTAGAGGAAAGTGGGGCAGAATGAACATTCAAATGAAACGATCGAAGTTACATTTTTTTTAAATGATTCTATTGAAAAGGTGCGGAAATTTTGGGTGAAAAACATGTATCGGAATCAATTTTTTCGAATTTTTGAAAATTTTCATTTTTTTGCTCCAAAATTGAGGAGTATCTCCTTTGGGTTTCTTCGAAAAAAATGGTTTTTTGAAGATATCTCCGGTTCTATTAGTCGTAACGATTCGCGGGTGGTCTCAAATTCAAGAGGAGCTCATTCCTCACATTTTCGTTAAAGTCCCATCGATTTTTATCGAAAATTGACTAAGTTACAGGGCAATTTGTGAAAATCAGTTTTTGGGCTGTAACTTCCGTAATTTTCGATAAAAATGAATGAGACTTTGACGAAAATGTGAGAAATTTGCCCCTCTTCAATTTGAGACCACCCGCGAATCGCTACGACCAATAGAACCGAAGAAATCTTCAAAAAATCATTTTCTTGAAAAAATCGAAAGGGTACCCTTCAAGATTGAGTGAAAAAAATTTTTTTTTTTTTCAAAAATGCGAAAAAAAAAATTTTCACCCATGCTTTCCGCCTAAAATTTCCTCAGCTTTTCAATGAAATCATTGAAGAAATTTTACCTCCATTATTTTTATTAATTTGCAGCGTTTTTCAGAATAAAACCATGAAAATTCAGATGTGTCCATTTCCATTTCTCATATCCATTTTGCCCCACCTTCCCCTATATGTAAGTAATTAAATTAGTTTTCAGTCGCCATCCTGTGTCAATATTAATTAATTTAATTAGAAAAACCCTCGATGCTATCAACTCCACTAAAAAAAACCATGAAATCCCATAAATAAGCAGTCATAAGGAAGAAATAATAATTTAGAGTGCTTGTGTATTTGATAAAATCATTGACTTTTTCCCATTAATTTCGCCATTTAATCTAATTACCAAAAAAAATTCCGTATTTTATAGGACGCTTCACAGAAGATGGTTCATTTATTGGACAGTATGGGCCAAAGGGTAGACCAGACGAGACCCCATCGCTCCAAGGAGGCACAATGGCAACGTACGTTTAAAAAAAAAAAATCGTAAAAAAAAAGACAAAAAATACCGAAAATCTGCGTTCATTTGAGTTCAAACTCCGAAGCTTGTACTCGAGGATTAAAAAAAAAAAAGACATTAAAAATCCTTGCCTGCCAATAATGCAGCTAATTAAAAAAAAAATTAATAATAATAATAATAATAATACACCTTGCGCAGTGCGCAACGTCCACTCTTTACTGCCAATTAGAATTTTTTGAGTTTTGGGTTTTATAAGAGAAAAAAAAAACAAAAAATAACAATAATCACACGAGAATCAAATTGACTGAAAAAAAAAAAAAAAACAAATGTTTCCAACACATTCTACACATTTTTGGCCTTTAGAAACAAAAGGGCGTAAGTGCTATGCTTATATATATTCTTATATATACGCGTTATATAGATATATGTATATAGCACTTACCCCCCTTTGTTTCTAAGGTAATTGACATAATTTTTGCAATTAAGTAGAAATTTTTTGCATTTTTACGATTAACAAAGAAAATCGAAAAATTAATTCGAAATTTTTTGCATTTTTACTATATGAAAAATTCCGAAAAATTAATTAGAACAATTTTTTTTTCACATATCGTTCATCAACGACGCAGCTGGTACAATAATTTTTATTGATATTCGTAATTAGCAAAAAAAAAAAAAAAATGAAAACGGTTTATTGACTGTTTAATTTTTTTAATCGAAATTTTTCACTTCGTAGAAAATTCCATCCATCATCTTTTCCACCCCCCCCCCCTCCTCCTCCTCCCATTATTTTCTGCGTTTCTCACAGTTTAATTTAATTATAAAACCCAAAGACAATTAGATGTTTTTTCTTAGCTGGCTATTTACAAGAAAAAAAAAAAAAAAATGAAATGATTAAAAATTAATGAAAAAATATTAAAAATTAAAATCATGTTGTAGAGAAAAAATATTAATTAATAATTCGCATAATCGGGAATGCTTTTATTTTCCGAAGCCTTAAAATTATAAAATTTACGTTTAAATTTCAAAAAATTTGTAAAATCCAAATTTTTTTCAATTAATTTTTGCTCCCCTTCCCTCCCTCTTTTCCCCCATAAATTAATTAAATTAATGTATTAATTAATTAATTGGATTTTAGGCAGTTTATAGCTTGACACACACAGGGTAACGCAAAGTGTTTACGTTTAACTCTATTTGTGTTTTAAAATTTAATTAAATGAAATGAAAAAAAAATTTAGAGTGATGCTATTGGTACTACGAGACTGCAATTATTATATGTTGATTAAAAAAAGAAAAAAAAAGCAAGAGAGAGAGAGAGAGAGAGAAAGAGAAAGAACAAAATTTAATTAAATAGATCTGAAATTTAAATTAGAAAAGAAAAAGATCTGAAATTTAGATTTAAAAAAAAAACATCTGAATTTAAATTTAAATAAAAAAAATGTAAATTCAAATCGTCAACTTAGATTCAAAGGGGCATAAGTCCTGTGGAAATGCATAACACTTACGCCCTTTTGTTTCAAAGGCAAAGAATTGAGAAAAAAAATCTGAAATTTGAATTGAAAAAAAAAAGATCTGAATTTAAATTTAAATAAAAAAAATAGATCTGAATTCGAATTGTCACCTTAGAGTTAAAGAGGCGTAAGTCCTGTGTATATACATAGCACTTACGCCCCTCTGTTTCTAAGGCGAAGAAATTTACAGAAAAAAAATAGATCTGAATTTAAATTTAAGGAAAAAATAGTGAACGCAATTTTTTTTTTTTTACAAAGATAATTATCGACTGAAATTGTTTTTTTTTCTGTGACGACAAATTTGTTTCCTTTATTTTTTTTCCTCAATTATTTCACGAAACACAGTAATTAATCTGCCGAAGGCGGGCCAATTTGAAAAAAAATCAGAATTAATTAATAATTGAGTATATACAAAAAAAAAAAAGATTTTTAATATACTATTGATATTGAATTTATATATTATGAATAAATGCACGAAAAAAATGCGATTAATGAATTTAAAAAAAATATATATATATATTAAAAATGAATAAAAAAAAAAACGCAAGGGCTCTAATTGTTGCTTTTTGTACGTGGAAACGCGCTTTACATTTATTATTTCATTTTATTTTTTTTTATTTTTCCTTTTTCCTTTTTTTTACAATGACAATGATTTTCGATTTTTTTTTTTGGCACGCCATTATTAGATTAGAATTAATTATATATGACTATTTAATATATTGAGAAAACATTAAAATATATATATATATAGAATATATATTATAAATATTATTAGTGTTAGATTATTTCGAGAATGATGAAAAAAAAGTTAAATAACAACACAAAAGCAGCTATTATATTAGTGATTATTGCATTGTGTCTTTGTAATTAATATTATTGAATTATTCGCACCAAATGGCACCATAGAATTACGTTGCGATAATTTTTTTGATTCATTTTGAATTTTCTTTTTTTTTTGATAATGAAATTGGGATACATTCGATGATTTTTAGGATTTTTTAACAAATAAATGAATTAAAAAATGTATTTGAGGAAAATTGAACTTGGGGAAGATGGGATAAAATGGATATTTTAATTGAACGGTTCGAGATGGAGATTTTCTGATGATTGCATTGGGGAGATGAGAAAATTTGCAGTGTAAAACACGTGGGTTAAAATTTATTTCTTTAATTTGTAAATTTCACTTTTTTGGCCAAGTTTTGAAGGGGTTTTCCTTTTGAAAATTGAAATAATTCATTTTTTTGGCGATATCTCCGGTTCTGTTGATCGTAGCGACCTGGGGTTCATCTCAAATGAAAGGTGAGCTCATTTCTCATCGATTCATGCGGTTCGAATTTTTTTAAAATCAATTTTTCAAATATTTATAGGTCATTTTCTGAAAATCAGGTTTTTTCCCTATAAGGACTTGAAAAAATTGATATTTTTCATTTTCAACCCCATAAATCGATGGGAAATGAGCTCACCTCTCATTCAAGATCAACCCCAGGTCGCTACGACCAATAGAACCCGAGATAATCTCGAAAACCTGAAATTTTACCAAAAACAGAAGAATTTCACCTTCAAATCTCCCGCAAAAAATGAAATTTTTGGAAAAATTAAAAAAAATAACTTGCGACATATGATTTACATAGCAAATTTCCTCAGCTTTCCAATGAAATCATCAGAAAAAATGTATCTTCAATATTTTCATCAATTTCTCCCAATTTCCATAGTATGAAATACCAAAACTAACACGTGCCCGTTTACCCCACCTTCCCTTCGAATTTTCAAATTTTCTAAATATGCATTTTCCCTCTTTTCCAACTATATTTGTTGAAAAAACGAAGAAAATTGTGAGATGTCTGCTAATTTCAGTATTTTTTTTCATGTATAGAAGATACTAATGATCAAGTTAATTAAAAAAAAAAAAAACTCGGGTTGGGCTTGCAAATTAGATAATTGGTTCGAAAAAAAAAAAAAAATTAAAAAATAAATGAGTCAATTTTGTCGCTTGATAGTTCTCATTAAATCAAGTTTAATCAAATTAAAATGGCTTTTAGGCTGAATAACTGGGGATAATGAAATAATTAAAGTATGGAATTTAGATTTACTCGGACAATTAATTACTATCGGCATATTTTTTCAGGATATTTTTCTATAATGTACGATTCTCGAAAGAAAAAAAAAAAAAAAAACAAAAACGAAAGCAATGTTTTGAGAAGTTTAAAGTAATAATCGAAATAAAAAGTGTTTACACGCTGAATCTCTAACCCCCCCCCCCCCCCCCAACCCCCTCCCACCCACCCATTGTGGAAAACCTTGAGAATCTCAATTTAGATTTTTTGCCTGGTCAGTACCAGAACTACTCCACGTAAACTTCCAGTATTTTTTTTTTTTTTTCGATTTCACATTAAAAAAAAAATGTTTTTTTTTTTTTCACCTTTTTTTTAATTTTTTTTTTCGATTTCACATTTTTTTTTCTTTTCTTTTCGATTTCAATTTTTTTTCTTTCGATTTTACATTTTTTTTTTTTTCGAAATATTTTGTTACTTATCGAAAAAAAAACAAAAAAAAAATTTCTCTATAATTTTAAGGCTTCCTAATTTTTTTTTTTGTCATTGTAATGTTGTGAAATTTTGAATGTTACTCATTGAAAATTAAAAATTAAATGAGGACTAAATTGAATTAATCATCGCCAATTACTTACAATCGAATTTAATGAGAGTTAAAATTTTTCAACGAAACATTAACAAAAAAAAAAAAAAAAAACGCTAATACATGTCTGCGCATTTTATTATATAAAATAAATGAGAAAAAAAATTATGAAAAAAAAAAAAAAACATTTAAGAGTATTCAGAAATGTGTAACTAAATCGTTAAAATCGATATTCAATAACTTTTTGTATAAATATTGGAGATAAACATTCGTTTAGATTGATTCAGTCTTTTTTTTTTTTTACTGATAACTAAAGCCATGAAATATTGCCTATTAATGTGAGTCTTGGAAAGTCATTGAGAATGAGTGAAAGGTACAATTGAAAAAAAAAAAGTTCAATTTTTGTATAAAATCGTTAATAACATATTTATAACAGATGAAATTCTCAAATTTGATTTAGTGAATCTGTGGAGAATGTGATGATGAATAAAATAAGCCGAAGAACCAAGAAATTAATTGAAAATTGAAGAAATTTCATTACTTTTTGCATTTTTTCGAATTTTTCAAGATTTAAAAAAATGTAAAAAATAATGAAAATTCTTCAATTTTCAATTAATTTTTTGTTTTCGAGGCTCATTTTATTCATCATTGCATTCTTTACAGATTCATTGTATCAAATTTGAGAATTTCGTCTTATATAAATTGTTATTAACGATTTTATACAAAAAATTCAACTTTTTTCCCCGATTTTACCTCTCAATCATCCTTAATTTTGAGAAATGTCTGAGTTTTGAGGGATAAATGCTCTTTTGTGTATTGTTAATGCAAGTAGAAATTATTGCGAGTCGTTTAAATCTTGATTACAACATTATAAAATGCAATTTTGATGAGAAATAATTAAAAGGCAATTGAAAATCGTTGATAATTCATTTTTTGAAGCTGTTCGAAATTGATGAATTGAGGGATTATATCTTTATTTTAAAAGGCACTTGAAAATGACAAGTTTTAAGAGAATTTATGAAGAGACCTTTTTTGTAAAAAATTAAATTCTCTACAAAAAAGCTCTCCTGACTTTTTTCGATAGAACTACTCAATTCAGAGATATTTTTTAAATTAAGATCGATTTTTCCTCTTTTCGCATTTCATCACTGAATTATTGTCGATTTTAGTGGAAAAAGATCTTAAAAAATTAAACACTAGTAATTTAAGTAAAAGAGAAATATTATTTTACACATCCCTGAATAAACGAATAATCGTGAAAATTCAGTGGAAAACAATTGCACCGTCTTTAGTATGTAAATTTCATTTTTTTTCTACCAATTAAACGAATAAATCGCTGATAAAAAGCGATAATTTTTTATTACACGAAGAGAAAAATGAAGAAAAAAGAGAAAAAAACGAGCGATAAAAATCACCTGATCATCTACCTTTATTATGTTTGCATAGTATTATAATATATTTTTTTTTTCTTTAGTATTTTTTATTTGTCAATTTATTTGTCGATTTTCAATAACGTGCATTCCATCATACGTCCATGTAACATCTCCCATGTCAATAAAACAACTGAGAAAATAAAAATTACGTTTTATTTTTTTCCTAATAAGTACCATGATGGACCCAGTTACCGGACTTGTCCCAGTTTACGGACATAGCGGCAAGATTACACTAATGATTAATATTCAAATGAGAAGACCAGATTTTTCAATTATTGCAAAGTATCAAAATAAAAATCAATTCCATGAATTCGATGGATGTAAATGAATGCGATAAATTGATAAGTGGCAGGAAAACTTGAAAAAAAAGCAGCAGAAAAAGAGGAAAACTGCAAAAAGTTGAATAATGAATGATTCTATGATGAATAATTCATTGAGTATTTTACATTGTCGCCTTGAAAGCAAAGGGGCGTAAGTGCTATGCATAAATGTAGCACTTAAGCCAATTCTTTTACACTTAGAAACACAGTTGCGAAAGTACTGTGTATAAGTATAGCACTTATGCCACTTTGTTACACTTAGAAATGAATTGGCATAAGTGCTATGTGTGTAATATTGTTTGAGTTTGTTCCTAAGTGCAATAAAGTGTCGTAAGTGCTATGTATGAGTGAAACACTTGCGCCACTTTTTTGCACTTAGAAACACAGTGGCTCAAGTGCTATACTCAAAAATAGTACTTTCAGAATTTTTTACACTTAAAAACAAAGTGGCGTAAGTGCTATACTCAAAAATCGCACTTTCAGCATTTTTACACTTAGAAACAAATACAAGCAGTATTAAGAAGATAGCACTTGAGCCATTTTTCTACACTTGGAAACAAAGTTGCGGAAGTGCTGCGTATTAGTATAGCACTTATGCCATTCTGTTACACTTAGAAATGAATTGGCATAAGTGCTATCTATGAGTGTAACACTCATGCCACTTTGTTGCACTCAGAAACAAAGTGGCGTGAGTGCTATGCTTAAAAATAGCACTTTCAGCATTTTTTTACACTCAGAAACAAAGTGGCGTAAGTGCTATATATGAGCATATCACTTATGCCACTTTATTACACTTAGAATCAAAGGGGCGTAAGTGCTATACTTATACATAGCACTTACGCCCCTTTGTTGCACTTAAAAACAAATTTAAACAATATTACACACGTATCACTTATGCCAATTCATTTCTAAGTGCAACAAAGTGGCATAAGCGTTAGTCTTATAAATAGCACTTATGGTACTTTTTTGAGTGCATCAAAGTGTCATAAGTGCTATGCTTAAACATAGCACTTACACCCCTTTGATTCTAAGTGTAAGACAGTGGTATAAATGCTATGCTTAAGCATCGCACTTAAGTCTCTTTGTTTCCAAAAAAGCTTAAGGCTTTGTTCGGGAGAAAACATTTAAAAAAAAAAATTTCTATAGAAATAAATTGTCTACAGAAAAATGTATCTTCACATTTCTTTTGGGTTTTTTCAAAACCCCCATAAAAAAATCCTAAAATATTCACACGGCAATCCGTCAATTTTCTCACGTGTCTTTCCAATGTCAATAAAATAAATGAAAAAAATCAAAATTTTTCCATTCACTCCACTACATTTCTTCTTTTCCTCAAGATTAACGATACGAGTAAACAGATTTTCAAGATGTGTTGATATATACATATTCTTCAGATCAATCATCAGGGTGTTGGCATGAAAAAGAATCAGAAGACATGTAAAATCCAGACCCCCTGTGGACAACATCTCGTTACAATGTCCTTCTTCATTAATGTTTCTTCCTCTTTCTATCCGTTTCATTTTCGTTTCCCTCTTTTTTTTTTTTTTTTTTTTTTCGTGTTGTGTTGAAGAGAATAAAGTGAGGTCCACTCGGGTGCTCCTCTCTTCTCGATCGGTTTGAAACGAGTCCGTAGGAGTCTGAGACAGAAGTCGTGCGAGATCTGACCGATAATGTAATTATGCGGGACAGGTTTTTTGTAGTGGCCACTCTGCACACACGTATATGTATATATAGATATATATACACATATGGACTTGCCAGAGACTCACTTGATCTCATGGGTAACTTTTTTTTTACGAAAGAGATGCCAATGTGTGTTTTGAGGGGGCGGACGGGGAAGAATAAAGTTGAAAAATAGAATGAAGAATATATATATATATATCAATGTATATAGGGGGAGGTGGGGCAAAATGGACATCAGGGGCAAAAGGGACACATCTAAATTTTCAGGCAAATATTATGAAAAACTTTTGGAATCAATAGAAATATTGGCTGCAGATGGTTTTTGATGATTCCATTGGAAAGCTGAGGAAATTTTGAGCGGGAAACAAGTGCCGGCATTGATTTTTTTGAATTTTTGGCGATTTTGACGTTTCGGAGCGTTATAGAGGGTAAAACCCTACCTTTTATTGAAAATTTTCAGTTTTTCGAGAATATCTTTGGTTCTATCTGTCGTAGCGTAAAAATTCGAACGGCAGGGGAAAGGTGAGATCATTTGCCATAGAATCATAGGGTTTTCGATTGAAAAATATCGATTTTTAAGGTATTCATGGCCATTTTTGTGAAACAGTTTTGGGAAACAGTTTTTGGCCTATAGCTATCGCAAAAATTGATATTTTTCAATTAAAAACCCCATGAATCGATGGGAAATGAGCTCATCTTTCATTTGAGACTAATCCTGAATTGCTACAATCAATAGAACCCGAGATATTTACTAGAAACTGAAGATTTTCATAAAAGAAAAGGCTTTTACCCTTCAAAAATAACGAAAAATATAGAATTTTCAAAAAAATACATTTGACACTCATTTTCCAGTTAAAATTTCCTCAGCGTTTCAATAGAATCATCAGAAAAAATTCATCTCTAACCGTTTCATAACAGTGTCTATTTTGCCCCACTCTCCCCTATACAAGTGCAAATATATTGTAGGTATAATACAACTGCCCAATGAAATTATGGTAGATGTTTGAAAAATAACATCATACACCTGACAAAAATGTTGTGACAAGAAAATTTTGATATGCAATTTTTATATACCTAAGGATCTAAGGATATTGTTGCCTTAGAATAAAAGGGGCGTAAGTGCTATATCTATGAACAACACTTACTCCACTTTCTCAGTGAAGATATGAATAATTAACTTATACACAAGTCCAAATATATTGTTATTTCTAGGGTCAAATTAATTAGACACAAACATTTTTTATTTATTCATTAAATAGTTGGTTTTATTTGATTATTTTCATTACAGCGATGTGTCCACGTTGAGTTCTGAAATCA
The DNA here is from genome assembly GCA_963921955.1 of Aleiodes alternator. Classification (NCBI taxonomy): domain Eukaryota; kingdom Metazoa; phylum Arthropoda; class Insecta; order Hymenoptera; family Braconidae; genus Aleiodes; species Aleiodes alternator. The sequence goes on along the minus strand of OY998105.1, from coordinate 3,540,809 downwards.
GTCTGACAGTCTTATTTTGTTATTTGCAATATACAAAAAAAATGACGAGTGTCGATAGCCTTCTCCATGCAAAGTGCTACTGACCGTACACGTAGCGTGCAAAAAGTGGCTACTTTCCGCACAGCGTGCGAAAATAGTATATTACATGCCTAGGGCAGTAATGTGAGAAATGTCTCAGAGCACATGTAATTGTTGGCCGAGGCGGAGCCGAGGTCAACAAACATGTGCTCTGAGGCTTTCTTACTTACTGCCCAAGGTGTGTATACTATTTTTCTGCACACTGGGACGGAAGTGAGCTTACGCCCGAGCGCAGCGAGGGCCGAAAGTCTCACTTTCGTCCCAGTGTACAGAAAAATATATTGTAGGTATAATACTTCTGCCCAATATGATTATAGCTGATCCTTCAAAATTCATCATAAATTGAACAAAAAAAAAGTGAAAAAATCTTGTAGCAAGAAACTTTTTTTTTGTACCAAAATCTTAATTCAAAATTTTCATATCTAATTAAAATCTTCGCAACATCGATATTGTTGTATTAGACTGAAAGTCGCCTAAGAGCCATTTTTATGTGCAGCACTTAAGCCACTTTGTAACTCACATTTATAAATGGAAATTTTCTGGAGTTAATTTCCCACAGCTAATCATCAATGTAATGCTAGTCATTAATTATCCTTGGAAGAAATCCTTTTTCTTTGTTTTTTTAGTGCATAAAATTTCGTATTATCACGAATTAGTTATAATTGAGGAAATATGAATTTCATTAAAAAATTGACATTTAATTAGGTAACATTTCCTCATTTGTGTTTCGAAGGAAGGCAGGCGCACAAGTCCGTGTGGCAGTTAAAAAGAATGAGATGAAAAAAAAAAGGGAAGAAACAACACAATGAGCCATTTGTTAGGTAGCCCATCCCCCTTCGACACTGTGCTAAAGGGGAGGGGAGGGGGGGGGTACAATGAACACTATTATCAACTATTCATCGACGAGTGAAGTGCAGTCTTAAACCTGTTGTGTCCATTTCTGCCCCCAGGGACTATATATATATATAGATATATATACCTCTCTCTCTTTTTCTCTTCCTATCCTTCATCCCACCTCTGACCACAATATTCTCGTCTGTCAAAAAAAAAAAAAAAAAAAAATTGAGATATCTCCTCGACCCCCTGGGGGTCAAGTGTGGACTCTCGAGATGATGGTAAAATAAAAAAGGCCAAAAAAAAAAGGAGAAATGACTAAAAATAAGCAGGAATTGCGTCTCGATTTTGTCTCCTTGACTCAAATAATCAGCAAATGTGGGGGATTTCGCTTCTTTTTTTTTTTTGCTTATTTAAAGAGAATTTCGTGAACGCGAATGATTGGGGCCTCCAAAGAGGAGGGGGTAGGGTACCCCCTCCCCCACCCCCCTTTCCACTAATAATCCTTCCAATTTAATTCTCTCCTCTCAAAGTAGAGTGGAGTGGAAACAAGGTCGTATGAATACGAAGAGCCAAAAACTTCAGATACAATCAGAAGTCTCTTTTTTTTTTTGAATTTTTTTTTTTTTTAATTGAGGAGACATGGGTTTAGTATTCTATCCTTATTTTATCACATCTTTCCTTCCCTCCTTCTTTTATACAAACGAAAATGCAAAGGAAGAGATGTATGTGCCGAGGGAGAGGAGGAGGAGGAGGGAGGGAGGGGGGAGTGTGTGCGAAGTAGAACCTGGGGGACGTTAAAAACTGGTTCCCCACTGCTTCAATTCTCTTTTCATGTGTGTTTCTGTGTTTTTGTTTGTGTGTGTGTGTGTGTGGCTTTCAACGAGAAGAGAATAACGAAAGAGATCCCCTCCCCCCTCCCCCCTGGGCGCTTTTGCCGCAATAACCGCGAATCCACCCAATTTTTGCATTTGCCTCTCTTTTTCTTCTCTTCTTCATTTCTCTTTTTTTTTTTTTTTTTTCATTAAATTTCCCGTTTCAAATCGCAAATTCTCGAAAATTCATTTCGAAATTCTCCTCCAAAAACATTGAAAATTTTGCATTTTAAAGTTTATGAATTCTCGCAAAAATGATCATCACTTTACGAAAAAAAAGGCGTAAGTTCTATACTCAAACATAGCACTTACGCCCTTTCGCTCCTAAATAATAACACTTACGCCCCTTTACTTCTGAGATGACCATCAATTATTTTTTTTCCACAAAATGTCGAATTCCCAAAAAATTTCGAAACTCAAAAAAATCATCGAAAAAGTCTCTTTATCCGCAAATTCACAATGGACTTACGTCCTTTTTTCATTTGCAAATAATAAAACAAGATAAATTATCTGTACTCTCTTTCGATTTCATTCATGTTCATCGAAATACATCAGAAATTCATTTTCGAATTGTTTTTTGAAGCATCGAAAATTTGCAATTTTTAAATTTATAAATTTTCGAAAAAAAATGATTGTCACTTTATGAAAAAAACACGAAGGGTCGTAAGTGGTATGCTTATACACAGGACTTACGCCCTTTTGACTCCAATACGATAATATTAATGATATGTGTATGTGTGTGTGTGTATGTGTGCAAGCCAGTGTGTACGAACCCTTATCCCGATATATCGAAGAACTTTGGTAAGATAGGGATCTCCGGTTCGCGCTAGAAAGAGAGAGAGAGAGAGCAAACCACACGAGAAACACATATATATATATATATACATATATACTAAGATCAGAAGAAGAAGAAGAAGAAGTGAGCAGCAGCCTGCAGGGCCTTTTCCTCTCATTGAGAGTCAGTCGTCAGTCAGTCAGTTACTCCAGCCACTCAGCTACACACGTTCTTCGTGCAAAATTTCGTCTTATTATTTTCAAAACTCGTTTTTTTTTTTAAATTACACATTGTTACAGACTAACTCACTCACATAGATCCTCGCGAGAGGACATTGTGTTTCAAGAAGAAGAAAAACGCTGGATCTAAGTCAAATTTTCGAGGATCCACTTGTCTGAAGGCACTTTTTTCTCCTTTTTTTTGGGTAACTGGCAAAAGAAGTCCGTTTAATTCTTGATTCCACGCTTGTTATATGGTCAGTGTGGGTCTCAATACAATATAATAAGGTGTGGAAAGAAAAAAAAAAGAGGGAAGACAAGTTAAAGAGAGAATTGGAAAGCATCATCCTGTTGCTACTGTTGCTGCAAAACCTGTGAAACACCTGCTAACGAGGATGCCGTGGGCCTCGTCCATCCTATTTACTGCATTACTTCTGCAAATTGGCCTGGTGATAGCCAGGCATCATCGTTCAGGAAATTCACACAAACCAGAGGGTGATATATCACTCTGGATTGATAGACAACAAATTAAAATGTTTAGTGGTAAGAGAAAATGATTATTTAGGATGACATGACCAATAGATGGACGATTAAGGAAATATTAGATTTTGATTAATTCATATGAAATAGGCAAATGACGTTGAAGAGCTGCAGAATTGAATGATGTACGGAAAAATGTACAGTGAATCGACTAAAAATCAATTAAACTTGAATAATGTAGAAATAATTAAAGAAAATCGAGGAAAAACTGGAAAATAACTTGAATCCCCAGTAGATGGACGCAGTTGCATATTTGCAGTGGTATGATTTCAAATTTCGATCAATCGATATGTAATGAATATAGTTTGTGAAGCTATATGAATGTAATAATCAGGAATTGACGTTGAAAGGAGGAGAATTTATTTATGAAAATCATCGATAATAGAAACCGTTCATCTTTTGGTCAGTGTTCATCTATTGGTCGTGTGAACCGAAGTAGTCAGTTGTAATATTCATTTTCATGTTGTTCATATAAATTGAGATGTGAGGATCATGGGACGTTGGAAATATTGGATTTGACAATACTAATTATTGTCAAATGATTGATTGTCATTATTTAGGTGAATTAAGACATTATTTAAATGGGATCTTGAAAAGTAAGAGAGATGGAGGAATTTTATAGATACCTTTTTTGTAGCTCTTGAAATTTGCTACAAAAATGGTATCCTGCAAAATTTCGCTATCTCGCTTAGTTTCCGAGGTACTTAAAAAAAACCGGTAAAACCGATTTATCCTTCAATTTTGATTCGATTCCAGTTTTTTCAGAGGATCTCTGTAAATAATGAAGATACGAGTTTTTATCAGGAGATCGATTTTGTAGCTCTTAAAATTTTCTACAGAAAAGGTCTCCTCACAAATTTCGCTATCTCGCTTAGTTTCCGAGAGCCTTTTAAATAAACTGTTGCAACCGATTTATTCTTCATTTTCGATCAAATTTCGTTTTTTTTTTTAAAGTGTTTTGTTAAATAATGGAGATACGCCCTTTTATCAGGAAATCTTTTTTGTAGATTGGAACGAGAGCTACAAGAAAAGTTTATATATACAATAATTTCCATCATTTCGCACTTTAATCTGCACTTTATCTTAATCAAATAAGCGATTACGCAGAAATTTCCGGAAATCCCAGAATTTTTAATAGAATTAAATTTTTTAATTTATTTCCATTTATTTCTAATAATTCCTCTATTTTCTTTATTTTTTAGGACTTGAAATGGAAATTTACGCGATAACTGAGGGGAGAGTACTGTCTTATTTGCTAGATCCTGAGTTCGAGAGTAAGCTTCCGATAATTCCAAGCGAAGTATCTTATGTTAATTTCACGTGGAAGTCCGGAGTGAAGAAATATTATTACAATTTTTATCGATTAAAGTCATTGGATGAATCGATACTCAAGACACCATCTATAACGATCAAGACGAGAGGACGTGTACCAAAAAGGCCAAAAGGTATTTACTCGTTCGACTCAAGTGATAAAACCACTGTAGAATTATCAAAAAATCCATTTTTTTATCTTCCTTCGAAAATTACTTACTATCACCTGAAATCCATTATTTCAAATAAAATTTTGAATTTTTTCCAAGGTATTTCTTCATATTCATAGCCCAAGTCAAAACTTCAATCGTGATTTTTCTCGAAACATGATTTTTCAAATTGGCACGCAGCATAACTCCAATAATTTTCATTATTTTCATTTGAATTTCCCACAGCATCTTGAAAACAATATTTCGAACAGAAATACGTAGGGGATTTTCAAAAAATTGATTTGCACATTTTTTATCGATAAAAAAATGCCGATTTTTTGGCCGAAATTTGAATTTTTTCATTCAAATGGCCATAAATCCCACAAAATACAATATTTTTGAAATCCCCTACGTATTTCTGTAGCTATGTGTATCTAGACTGAGCCAATTTTTTTTTTTTCAATTGAAATTTGCACCAGTTACACTGCGTGCCACAGAGTGTTTTAAATTCGAGGAGCCTCGCAAGAATGGCTTTTAAGTCGTCATTTTTTGATATTTTTTGATGAATTTTTTTTCTGAAGACTCGAATATATTCTCAATCACTCCCTCAAATATCATTATTTTGCCACTTTTTCTACAGAAAAAAAATAGCCAAAAAACGCCTTTTTTTAGACTTTTACAGTGGTCATCATATTATTGCACTTTTTTTAAAATGCTTTTAGCAAGATTTTAGAATATTGGAAGAATCAAATCAAGCACAATACTAATATATTGTCAAATTAAGGAAGTCCAAGTAGCAAGTCCAAATGATCTACTTTTTTCCTATTTTTTTTTTAAGTTGTAAATATTCTGATTATTCCGATTTTGTAGGATTTTACTGATATTAAAATAATGTCCACGATAGTAAATTGTTATTAAATAATATTATAAATATCCAATATTGTTCCGATTTTGACTGAAGCTGTTTCAGCATCTAGGACTGTGATTGGAGGATCCTCGGTTTTTAAATACCAAAATTCCCGCCATTAATGTTTTCATGTAATCAATCGGATTAATCGTTGCTATTTGTCCGGCAACAGACATTTTTTTTATGATTTGAAAAATTAATAGACACTCTGACGAACAAGAATATATACAGTTATTATAAGGAAAAAATAGAACTGTAACCATGAATTGTTGCAGTGAAACTGAAACTGAATCACGCTTATGGAGTTCTAATGTTAATTTAATTGTTTTATCAAAAATTATTTTTGCCTCAATTTGTGTCCGGTAACATGGTGTAAAGTAAATTTTTAGAATATCTCCTCACAGCTGCTCTAATCGAAAGTGTCCCAAAATTTAAAAGGAAAAATAGATTATCGGAACTACTTGGATATCCAAGCTCATTAAAAAATAAGCGAATTTCATGCATTTTAGCACTGATTAATCGCAAATCATTGCTGTTTCATCATGAAATTGCATAGTTTCAATTTAAAAAATCTAAACAATAAGTATTGTTTTATTTAAATTCTTTCAAAATCATTGATTAAATAACAAAATTGAAATTAAATTTAATTGAATGCCAAAGTCATTAAATGATTAAAAAAAATTATGGAAATAAATCCAATAATTATTTAACAAATTTCAATCAAATCTAATTAAATGCCAAAGTCATTAATTGAATAGAAAATTATGAAAATAAATCTTATAATTAATTAAGAATTTCAATTAAATTCAATTAATTGCCAAAATCATCAACTGAATATGAAATTATCGAAATAAATCCAATAATTAATTTTAAAAAATTCTAAAAATCCTTTTTTTTTTTTCTTTTAATTTTCTAGAGTTCAGCGTTCTTCTTCCGTGCTCTGGTAATAATTCTGGTATAGCACAATTTGGAATTGGCCTGATGATTGAAACGCGCAAGGGTAAACCACTGAATGGGACACCACTCCGTCTCAGCCTGAGAAAAGAATGTGCTGTGCGCGGTGAGTGCGTCAGTCGCGCCCAAGATCACCACTTCTCCACTCACACATACAGTTCTGTATCACCAGTAATCAAAAAGAAAAAAAAAACGAGGCGAAAACAAAAAAAGAGAAAAGAGAGAGAGATAAATTGCATGTCCACTTGTTTTTTCAAACGTTACACGTAGAGGCGCAAGGCCTGACAATGATCTCCAGTACTGCATGACTTTTTTTGATTTTAATTGGGAAAAGGTGGGATAAAATGGAGACAAGTTTTGGTATTTTATGCTATGGAAATTGGGGGAAATTGATGGAAATAGTGGAGATAGGTTTTTTCTGATGACTCCATTGAAAAGCTGAAGAAATTTGCCATGAAAATCATATGTCGAAAGTTATTTTTTTGAATTTTTCAAAAATTCCATTTTTCGCGGGAGATTTCAAAGTGAAAAAGTTCAGTTTTTGCAAAAATTTCAGATTTTCGGGAATATCTCGGGTTCTATTGGTCGTAGCGACCTGGGGTTGATCTTGAATGAAAGGTGAGTTCATTTCCCATCGATTTATGGGGTTTAAAAAGAAAAATATCAATTTTTTCAAGTACTTACAGGGCAAAAACCCGATTTTCAGAAAATTACCTGTAAACATTTGAAAAATTGATTTTAAAAAAATTTGAACCACATAAATCGATGAGAAATGAGCTCACCTTTCATTTGAGATGAGCCCCAGGTAGCTGTGACCAACAGAACCGAAGATATCGCCGAAAAAGTGAATTTATTCGATTTTCAAAAGGAAAACCCCTTCAAAATTCGTTCAACAATAGTAAAATTTTCAAAAAAAATATTTTGACCCACCTTTTCCATTCAAAATTTCCTCACCTTTCCAATACAATCATCAGAAAATCTTCATCTCAAGCCGTTCAATTGGAATGTGTCCATTTTACCCCATCTTCCCCTATAATTATTTCACACACGAGTAATTGTTCGCGATTGTGTCTTTCATTTTAATTAACTCATAATTAATTAAGTAACTGTTTCTTTTGCATTTTCCAGAACCAAATCCAGGCCCCTGTCCGGACGGTTATTTGGGTCCACCGCATTGTAAAAAAGCTCTGTGCTATCCTATTTGCATGAATGGTGGAAATTGCACAGCACCAGGAGTCTGCTCCTGTCCACCTGGTTTCCAGGGCCCCTATTGCGAAGGAGGTACGTTTTCTATCCGCAATTAGTGTAGAAATACCAGTTTAAGACGTAACTTTGCCTTTTTTTTCTGGCCATTTAAAATTCAAGTTGAACAAAAATTTGGAAAATTAGAAAAAAAATTGTTTTAGAGATTATTGGGAAGTCCAATCGGAAAAAAATTTGAATTTTTTGTGTAAGATCATTAATAACGAATTTATACAAAATGAAATTCTCAAATTTGATTCAGTGAATCTGTGGAGAATGTAATGATGAATAAAATGAGATCACGAACCAAAAAATTGATTGAAAATTGAAGAATTTTCATTTTTTTTACATTTCTCTAAATCTTGAACAACTTGAAAAAATGCAAAAACAATTAAAATTTTTCAAGTTTCAATTTATTTTTTGTTTCTAAGGCTTATTTTATTTATCATTAAATTTTTCACAGATTCACTGAATCAGATTTGAGGATTTCACTTTGAAAAAATTGCTATTAACAATTTTATACAAAAATTTAACTTTTATAATAATTATAGGAACCTAATTTACAATGTTATAAGAGTAATTATAACTTATAATTATCATTAAAAAAAATATTAATTTACAAATAAATTATAAATTGTTAATGGTAATTTATAATTATATTTATAAAAATAATTTTTTTTTTCTTATAAAAGTTATTTTAATTCGATTTTTTGGATATAAAGTGGCCAAAAATAATTTAAAACAGCCAAAAAAAGATAAAGTAGCCAAAGAAAAAGGTATTTCTACCCTAAATCGAATCATATGACCTTCGATATGGCAATTGCCGTTTTACAACCAACTTTAATAACTTTCGTTAATGCATCGTAAAAAGGTGCTTGTTCAGCTCCATGATCAATTCCTACGTCGTGATGTTCCTGTTCCTCGTCTCTAAATTTTTGTATAGTATCCAATAATTCTTTATTCACATTCTCACCGTTCTCCTCCATCAGCGAACGCAATTGCTCATTGTAATGATCAACAATGACAGTTTCTACAGCTACTGTACATGCCATTGCTGCTTTTTCACCCAGCAATGCTGTACCAGCACCCAAAAAAAAACCAGCTGCATTCCATAATGGCAGCATTGCCGTTGGTCTTACACGATGTTTTTTTATTAATTCTTCAAATTTTTCACGATGCACCTTCTCCTGCTCCCACATGTGGGCAATTGTCTTGCCTGATGGTGTACTTCCTGCAATGTTTAATCAATTTTAAAAGGGAGTTTTTTTTTTTAAAGGAAAAAAAAGGGGAAAATTATGAGAAATGATGAAATTGTCGTCTTAGAAACAAAAGGGCGTAAGTTCTAAGCTTATACATAGTACTTATGCTATTTTCTTTATAAGATGATGAAATAATCATGAAATTTGCATATATTTGACTATTTTTGTGATTTTTTTTAGATAAATGAATTATGATTTGGAAAAAAAATATTTGAAAAATTTGCAATTATAATTTTTTGAATTTTCTAAATATGCAAATTTTTCACTTTTTCTTTCAAATAATTTGTTTAATCATTAATGGAAGTAAAAATGAAAAAATTAGGTTTCTACCATTTTCAGCAACATGATATAAATTATGTCTCAATAATCCTTAACAAAATTGTTTTTTTCAAGTTTTTAGAAAATTCTTAAAATTATTAAAAATTTGTTACATTGTTGAAAATAACAAAGATTTTTCTCTTGAACTGATTAAACAAATTTTGCAAACAAATTACGTTAATTTCATTGAAATAACAAAAAAATAGTTGTTGAAAAAAAATGAATTGTTAAGAACTATTGAAACATAATTGATTTTTTTTTCATTTTTACTGCTTTTTTTTTCTCATTGTCAGTGTGAATTGTTGTTTTTGGGAAATATCTCATTAACTAAACGAGATAGGGCAATTTTGCAGGAGACCTTTTTTGTAGTTTTTGAAATTCTCTACAAAAAAAGTTTTCATGAAGATTCGGTATCTCGTTGAGTTTTCGAGATCCTCTTTCTTTTCCTCAAAAATTGGAGTTTTAAAGTCTTTTTTTTTTTTACCTAAAACGGCCATTTGTCCAGCGTAGATCCTGTCTGCGCCCAATTCTCCAGCATGATTAACTCTTATAATCTCATCAAGTAATTTTCCAGCTCTCGTATCAGACGATGCAGCTGATTGGCTCATGAATCTCACTCCCTGTCCAAAACGCAGCATTTTTGGATGAAAGCTGAACCAAAAAATTGAATTTTTCTGTTATTATTTAAGGTATTTGCACAGAGAAGTGTCTAAATGGTGGCAAGTGCATACAAAAGGACACATGCGAGTGCTCGAAAGGATATTTCGGTCTTCACTGCGAATTTTGTGAGTTAATTACACAAATTAATTAATTTTTCATCACTTTTCAAAAGCGATCTCGGAAACTAAGCGAGATAGCGAAATTTTCGAAGACAACTTTTTTGTAGCTCTCGAAATTTCCTACAAAAAACGTCTTTATAAGACTACTCTATCTCTTTTAGTCTCCAAGATAAATAATAAAGAAAAAAAAATGGAGAATAAATAAACATTAAATATTAAAATTCCAGCAAAGTGCGTCATTCCGTGTTTAAATGGTGGCAAATGCAAAGGCAACAACATCTGCAGATGTCCAACTGGATTTAAAGGAGATCACTGCGAGATTGGAAGACGTTCACCACAGAGATCACCTTGCACAAGAGCCTGCAGAAATGGTACATGTCAACCAGATAACACGTGTCACTGCGATGCCGGATGGTTTGGAAAATTGTGCAACAAGAACAAACCCTGGGCCTAGCATTTCCTCAAAAAAAAAAAAAGGAAAGAAAAGAAACAAAAAGAAAAAAAGAAGCTTTCAAATGACTTCAGTATTTCCACAATTTTTTTTCTTCTTTAGCTGCCGTACATATAGCTCTACTCTTCTAGTATTAAATCAGATGACACTGAAATTAGCAGAAATCTGATGATTTTCATGATTTTTTCAAATAAGTAAATTATTATAAGGAAAGAAAAATGAAAAAATTGAAATTTATGATTTTTTTTTCAAATTTTCACATGTACATTTCATTTTTTAAATAATTAAAAAATGAAAAAATTGTAAAAATTTTGAGATGTCCGACAATTTTTATGATTTTTTTTTTTAACAAGTTAATTATTTTCATTTTTTAATTTAATTTGCAATTTTTTAAAATTTAATTAGAGCTTTTTGAATTTTCTGTGAAGGACTTATTTTTTTTTATTTCTTTAAATAATTTATCTGTTGAGAAAAAAAAGATCGTAAAAATTGTCAGATGTCTGCTTTTTTTAGGATCATATTGTAGTATAATATTAATTAATAATTTAAACAAAAAAAAAAAAAAAGAAAAAATCTAAAAATTGACTCAGTAGTATTCAGGATTGGCCAATTTCGTTGTATTTTGAGAAAACGAAAGAAAAAAAAGATCCTGAATCAGATGTGATATGTAAAGCTGCTTTACAATTATAATCTCTTATTTTGTTTTATTGTTGAAATCAAAAACAATTGTATATTAAAATAAACTATTTTACCGAATTTAAATCTCTGTATTTCCAGCACAAACAAGTGGATAAATAATATTGCTTTCCAACTGATATAGGGGGGGAGTGGGGCAAAATGGACACTGTAATGAAACGGTTGGAGATAGATTTTTTTTGATGATTCTATTGAAAAGCTGAGGGAATTTTACCCGGAAAACAAGTGTCAGATGTATTTTTCTCGATTTTTTTGAAAATTTGACATTTTTCGGCATTTTTGAGGGGTAAAAGTTTTACAAAACCTTTTCCCTTTTGAAAATTTTCGGTTTTTTGCAAATATCTCTGGTTCTATTGGTCGTAGCAATTCGGGGTTGGTCTCAAATGAAAGATGAGGCAATTTACCATCGATCTATGGGGTTCTGAATTCAAAAATATCAATTTTTGTAATAATTATAGACCAAAAACTGTTTCACAAGACTGTTTCACAAAAATGCCCATAAATACCCTAAAAATCGATATATTTTGATTGAAAACCCGATGAATTGATGGCAAATGATCTCACCTTTCACCTCCCATCGTACGTTTTACAATACGACAAATACAACCGAAGATATACTCGAAAAACCGAAAATTTCCCAACAAAAGAAGGGTTCTACTCCTCTAAAATGATTAAAAAATTCAAAATCGTCAAAAATTCAAAAAAATTAATTCCGGCACTTATTTCCCGCCTAAAATTTCCTCAGCTTTCCAATGAAAAAATCGAAAACCAGCTATCGCCAATATTTCTATTAATTTCAAGAGTTTTCCATAATATTTGCCTAAAAATTGAGATGTTTCTATTTTATCTCTGATGCCCATTTTGCCCCACCTTCCCCTAATGGAGACTTTTATGCACACACAACAGACATACACACACAGACATGCCCTAAAATTATCATTTTCTCTCTATTGAGTTCAATTTAAGTATCTTCTATTTAAAAAAATTATAATCGAAAATTCTGATGATTACATAGCTTCCATTCGGACGCAGAAAATCTCAAGAAAAAGAACCGATTAAAAAAAAGTCACCTATTTTTCGAAAGAAGGAGAAAAAGACTCGAGCCAAAAAAAAGATGATACGAAAGATAACAGATATCTGACAATTCTTTTGGATTTTTCAAAACAAAGAAATTAGTACAAAAAAAAAAAAGATATTTAAAAAATTTGCACTTTTAATTTTTCAAATATTCTCAATGTGCATATTTTTAAATTATTCAAAAATAATTAATTCGTTAAGAAATAAAAAAAAACTAAGAATTGTCAGACATCTGCTTTTTTCAATATTCATAAAAAAAAAGGGAATTTTCATGAGATTCATAATTTTTCATGAATCCTTGTGAAATGTGTTGCAACAACATACCTTCAAAATTCGCTTTTTTTTTTCAATTTATTCTTCCATATATCGTCTTTTCACCTTTTCGCATTCAAAAACGTTGAAGAATGAGTTCCACCAATCGAACAACAGTCGTAAATCTGTTTACAATCCACAACTAAAAACAAAAATAACCATAAAATTATCAAAAAATCTTCAAAATTTCTTGAATTTTTTTGAAAACAAATCAAATTATTATCAAAAAAATTCGAGAGTTGTAGTTTTTTAATTTTTAGTTTTTTTCACAAAAATATTTTGTGTCAAAAAAGAGAAAAAAAATCAAAAAATCGTCGAATTTTTGTTTTTTTCAGTCTTTCATAGACAAAATTAATTATTTGTCAAAAGAATGACGTGAAAAAAATATAAAAATCTCATTATTTCAATTAGCATACCTTCAATATTCAATATTCAATTTTTAATTATGAAAAAACGTTAAAAATTCTCTCAGTTAAGGTTAGAATTTCCTAATTTTTTTCCTCTTTTTTTTTATTTTAAATAGAAATTACCGATTAGTCAAGTGCGTTTTCATCGTAAAAGGATGTTTCCTCTCTCTCTCTCTCATACAAAAAGTGACTAAACGCCCGTTCCTAGTCACGTGTCCATTCTACCAATAGAAAAATAATATTAAACTCGAAAAAGTGAGACGCCATGATGGCTTTTTCCCCCAATCGTTTACATCGTCCAATGAGATTATTCCAGGCCCGTATACATGTATATCGTGTTGTGTGGTTAACGTAGTAGCTCCATGATAATTACAACTGTAATGATAATCAACAGTTTACGTGAGTAAATAATGTTAAAAAAATAATTTTTTGAATTTATTAAAAAATTATGTATCATATTATTAATGAATATTTGAGTTTAATCGTTTGCGCACAGTGGTAGAAGCAATTTCATATCATCAGTACGGTGATCAACGCGCAGGCCCACTCAAAATGGCGGATTCTCTGGATTGGATATATTAGCCGCTCGTTTTTACATGTGTCTGTGTGTGTGCGCGGTAGAGAAACACACACACATAACATACACACACACAACACACACATATATAAGTGCAAGGGAGAAAGAAAATGTGGTATATCCTTGTGTGTGTATTAGTGTGGTTTGCACGCGTGTGTGTGTGTATATATATATGTGTGTGTTTGTGTGTGTAAAGAGCCACACAGACACATATGAAAGTGCAAGAGAGAAAGAAAATGTAATTCCCTTGTGTATGTGTGTATATATACATATGTGTGTGTGTCTGTATATATATATATACATATCCATATGTGTGTGTATGTGTGTGTGTTTGTAAAAAATCACACACACATGCAACAGCTGCAAGAGAGAAAGAGAATGTGGTATATCCTTGTGTGTGTGTGTATGTGCGTGTGTGGGTGTATGTGTGTATACATGTTCGACACACGCACACATACACACACACACACAAGTGCAACAGGGAAACAGAATATGGGAAAGCCTTTGTGTGTGTGTGTATGTTTCCCATGTTGTGTCTTTTGCACGTGTGTGTGTGTGGCTCTATACCACACACACACAGCAGCAAGAGAGAAAGAGAACATTTAGCCATACCCTTGTGTCTGTGTGTGTGTGTTAACTCCGTTGGAGAAGAGAACCTCCAAAATCGATAACGCTTCGCCCTGGCTTTGCCCGTTATACATCCCCCTTTTTCTCACCCCCCCTCCCTTCTCCCCTCCTTTCCACGCAACACACAGCCAACCCCACCAGGCAACACAAACTCTGTGTGTCTTTTCCCTACATTTGTGTATTAGTATTCGTTATATCCCTTCTGCGTGCGTTTTCCACTTTCCCATGGTGTCCATGGAGTCTGTTGTGTGCGCGTTGTTGTGGCGGGACGCCAAAATTAAACAAAAAAAATTACAAAAATGAAACGACGTAAAACGTAGTAAAGTGGTGTGTTTTCCAAATAAAAATAAAAAAAATCGACTATTATTTTTCCTTGGAAATTAAAGCGCCTTTTTTCGCCGTAAAGTCTTTCTTTCTCTGTAAGTGTGTGTGTCTCTCTCTCTCTCTCTCTCTCTCTCTGTCTTTGTGTCTGTGTTTATTCGAGGGAAAAAATAATAATCGAAGCTATGCACGTTACGTGGACGTACGCGTAAAGGGGCGTGGTATATATATATATATACATATAAAAAAGAATTTACCGATTTTTACTGTAAAAAAGAATATTTCAAAAATAAATAAAAACGTACGCAGAAAATTCGATTTTTTTTTCCGGAGCAAAACTTCTTCTTTGCCGTGGAGTCTTTCTTTCTGTGTCTGTGTGTGTCAGTCAACTGTTCTGTGTTTTGTGATGTCTCGTCGAAGACGTGCCATCTCCGCAGACGCAAGACCCCCGTGTTAATAGAGTGTGCCCATGAGACACACCACTCTTCTCTATCCAGATATATAGATATGAGATATATATATATATATAACACACACAAAAAGGTGCGTACGCAACCTAACTTTGAGTACTGGGCCTGCTCCAAACATCAGTCCTGAATGTGCGCGATTTTTTATTTTTCAAAAATTTGAAATTAAATGAACTAAGTGTTCTGAACAACACGCAAATGCAACATGAACATCATCATCAGGGGAGGGGTAGGATTTAGAAGGGAGGGGGAGGGGATTAACTTGGTTTTTGGGGATTTCTAGGGATTTTTTTCTTAATTTGATAGGGATAAAGGCATTCGAACGGGGAAAATACTCTCAAAAAGGGGCTGGAGGGGGAGGGGACTTGCATGCCCCCTCCCCTCTTCTTCTCTGCGCATTTCTCGTGTGTGTGTGTCTGTGTCTTGGGGGGGCTTTTTGAAGCAACCACATGGTGTTTGATACGACAAGCGCAGGAGAATCCAGGTCTTGCGCGAGTCACTTAACGTTTGTGTTTGAATGGTGAAAACTCGTGGATATCATCGTGAGGATACCTCGTGGACAATGTGTTTATGTATGCCTCTTCAGGGGAAATGGAGGGGGACTGGGGAGGGGAGAAGGGGATTTTTGTTGTGGTTTTTGGGGGGATTGAGAGAGATAAAGAGGTCTTTAGATGCTTTCTGCGAGAAATTTCTACTTCAGAAATCTCATCAGGCCCAATTAGTTTGGGGGAGAGTGGGGGGAGGGGAGGGAGGGGGATTTTTGTTGTGGTTTTTAGGGGGATTGAGAGAGATGGAAAGGTCTTTGGGCGCTTTCTGCGAGAAATTGCAGAAATTGCAACTGCAGACATTAAAATGGGCCCAATTCGTGTAGGGAAAGGGGGGAGGGAGAGAAGGAGGAGGAGGGAGGAAGGGGGATTATTGTTGTGCTTTTTGGGGGGATGGAGAGAGATGACAGGTCTTGAGTCACTTCACGAGAAGTTAAGGCAACTGTAGACATCAAAATGGGCCCAATTTTCCTGCAGTTGGGAAGAAAATGGAGGGGAATTCAATTATTTTAGGAGGGGTGGCGGGGGAGAGGAGAGGGTTTTTGAAAAGTAAAGGAGATAGAGCGGTTTTAATGTTGAGGCTCTGGAGCTTTTGAAATTCAGTGGAAAAACGCTTTTTCTTAGGGTATTTTATTAAAAAAGAAAATTAGGGGAAAACATGGATTTCTTCAATAATTCTTGTGTTATTTTCATGATACTTCTATTTCTGGAGTTTTTGGGGGAAGGGGGGGGGGGTCGATTACGCTCGAATTCAATAAATCCCCTGTCATTCAACGTCTCTCCCCCCTCCCCTCCCTCAATTTCCTCCCTTCTTTTGAGTTAGACTCTCGGTCCACTTCACTAATGGCTTTTCCTGTTCCCTTCCCAACCCCCTTCCCCTCCCCTCTCCCTCCCTTTATTTTCCATTTTCGACTTCAATGCAAAGGCAATAGGCACTTCAGATATAATCAATCCGGAAAAGCCCGGTGTTTTCAAGAATTTAATGAATTGGGGATAATCAGAAGGGTGGGGGGGAGAGAAGAGGGGGGAAAAGGGGGTGTTTGTCTGTGTTTTTCTTTTCAAATCTTGAAAATTATGAAAAAATGCGGGAAACTTTTTTTTTTGAATTTTTTCCCCTCATCAAAAAAATGTTTTCACGATTTTTCACCTATCTCGCTTAAATTCTGCATTATTCGATAATAATAATAATAGCAAAAATTTCGAATATCTTTTAAATGTCGAGGGTATTTAAATGAAAGAAAAAAAAATGAAAAAAATTATATGCACCCTCCTAAGGGCAACTGGGGAAAAAAAACACTGTGAGGGGTCTATTACAGCATATGTTGATAAAAGAGGGGGGATACTAAAAATGACTCAGTGAAACCATACACCATGATTGAACGCTATTGCAGCCTTCACCATCAATCATAACTTTAAATTATCGATTTTTCTAATTTTTTTCTCTTTTTTTTTAATTTCAGGATAAAGGTGATGTAGAAGATTCTATCCAGGAAAAAAAAATCATCAAATGAAAAATCATCTCGTATTATTAAATAATCAATATTTTTGGGAAAATTTGCAATAATTTTAACGAAACTGGATACACAAGAGGACGGCAAAATTGAGGAGGACGTTAAAATGGTGTCCTTACCCAGTACCGAGTCTGGGAATATGGACAGAATGGACAGACTCTCGGATGATGATGATGATGAACCAAGCAGTGGTTCAGAGACTTATGAAGAGGGTGATCTACTTTCAGCTGCTATGGATGATGACGTAACGGCCCAGCTCGCCGCTGCAGGTTGGCAAATCAAATGCGCTAATGGTGATTTCCCATTTTTTTGCTTTATCACCTCTTATTATTTTTCTGACCTACATAAATTCTCTTGCCTATGTTGTTCTTGATGATGATGAAATAAAGACATTTATCTGATGATTTTTTTTTAGGAAAAGGACATATGTAGGGGCAAAAAGGACTGAAGTGATCTGGGATTTTTTTTTTTTGAGAGTAGAAAGGCCTTTAAGAAATTTTTTCTTTTTTTTTCAACGAAAAAGTCAATGTTTTGGAGCATTTTCTTAATTTTTGGATGAGTTTTTTCGAAAACTTGCTGGAGGTTTCCACGAAAAAATTTAAAAAATTTCGAGAAAAATGCTAACATTCTGGAGGATTTTTTCAAATTTTTGGAGATTTTTTTCGAGAACTCCTTGACAGTTTTCGAAAGAGTAATTCAAAAAAATTCAAGAAAAATGCCAATATTTTGGAGCATTTTCTCAATTTTTTGAAGATTTTTTTCGAGAACTCTTTGAAAGTTTTGAAGAGAGAAATTCAAAAAATTTCAAGAAAAATGCTAACATTTTGGAGGATTTTCTCAATTTTTTGGAGATTTATTTCGAGAATTCCTTGAAAGTTTTCAAAAGAGAAATTCAAAAAATTTCAAGAAAAATGTTAACATTTTGGAGGATTTTCTCAATTTTTTAAAGATTTTTCTGAGAATTTCTTGAAAATTTCCAAGAAAAACATTCAGAAAATTTCAATTAAAATGTCAATATTTTGGAGTGTGTTTTAATTTTTTGATTTTTTTGTTTTGAGATTTCCTTCACTACAAAAAAAATCCTTGATCATTTTAATACGGAGATCCATTTTGCCCTGTTCTTCCCTAATGCTGAAAATAATATTAGCAGACACATCTGGCATAATTCAGTTTTCTTTTTCTTTTAACATAAATTATTGAGAAAAATAAAAAAATATGCATATTTGGAAAATTTAGAAAATGTTTAACTATAAGTACAAATTTTTTTTTTGTTCTTTTTTCATAATTTGTCTGTTTAAAAAAATTAGAAAACTTCAGATGTCTGCTAATTTTATTGTCTAAAAGAATTAAAATCATTATCAATTTTTACAGGGAAAAAAGGGACAAAATGGACCTTTTGGGAAGTGATCTGGGATATTTTCGAGAGTAAAGGCATCCACAAAAAAAAATTGAAAAAATTCACAATAATGTCAACATTTTGATGTATCTTCTCAATTTTTTATAGAATTTTTTCGCCAACTCTTTCACTCCAAAAAAATGCTTGATCATTTTGATACGGTGGTCCATTTTGCCCCAGTTTCCCCCTCATACTGAGAATAGCAGACATCTGATTTTTGTTATTATTTTTTTTTTTTCAACAAAGAAATTATTTTTTTAAAAACGAAAAATATGCACTAGTAGAAAATTCAAAAAACTACTAGTTCAAATTTTTGGAATTTTTTTTTAAATAATAATCTATTTGTTTAAAAAAAATCCAAAGAATTGTCAGATGTGTGCTCACTCCATTTTCATAGATTTTTCCATTTTTTTTTTCATTCAACAAATAAACTATAATGAAAAAAATATGAACTATTTGCATATATGGATAATCCAAGAAATTCAGATTGCAAATTTTCTCTATATTTTTTATTCTAATAATTTATTTGTTAAGAAAAAATTAAGAAAATTGTCAGATTTGTGCTAATTTCATTATCATTATTCTTGGACATCTTTATCCTGTTTAAAATCTTTATGCAATCCTTGATACAGAGAATTTGATGAATTTCGGTAATAGAAATTATTTTCTCGATTTATCAAAAAAATATCCCGTTTTTAAATTATTCATCGAGTAATTGTAAGTACGATTGATGAAAAAAAATTGTTTTTTTTTTTTACGAATTTTTAAAAATGCAATGAATTTTTATTTATTTTTTTACTGCAGATTAGAGGATTGCAATTATTTTCTTTTGTTTTTAATATTTTCTTTTTTTTTTGTGTGACTTAATATTATTTGCATATTTTCTTATTATTTTTACATGTGCAGTGTTTTTGAATATTATTTTTTGATCCATATCGTTGTCTCAGAAACAAAGGGGCGTAAGTGCTGAGTTGATACATTAAAAAAAAGTGCACTTACGCCACTTTGCTTCTAAGAAAAACGCCATTCTCGTGGTACTGAGCATGATGCTGAAAATTTCAGACATTTGAGAATTTTTAAATTTATTTTTCTTGCGAAAAATAAATTGTGAAAAATAAAGAAAAATATGCACATGTTGAGAAATCTTGAAAATCTATAAGTGCGAATTTTTCAAATATTTTTTTTTATAGGAGAAGGTGAGATAAAATGGACACAAGGTTGATTTTTGCATTTTATACCATGAAAATGAGGAGAAATCGATGGAAATATTGGAGATAGGTTTTTTCTGATGATCCCATTGCAAAGATGAGAAAATTTTCCATGAAAATCATATGTCGGAAGTTATTTTTTTGAATTTTTCAAAAATTCCATTTTTTTGCGGGAGATTTGAAAGGAAATTCTTCTGCTTTTGAAAAATTTCAGGATTTTCAGGAATATCTCGGTTTCTATTGGTCGTAGTGACCTGGGGCTAATATTGAATGGAAGGTGAGCTCATTTCCCATCGATTCATGGGGTTTAAAAAGAAAAATATCAATTTTTTCAAGTACTTATAGGGCAAAAACCTGATTTTCAGAAAATTATCAATAAATATTTGAAAAATTGATTTAAAAAAAATTTGAACCACACAAATCGATGAGAAATGAGCTCACCTTTCATTTGAGATGAACCTCAGGTAGCTACGACCAACAGAACCGGAGATATTGCCGAAAAAGTGAATTTTTTGGATTTTCAACAGGAAAACCCCTTCAAAACTTGCTCAAAAAAGTAAATTTTTCTAAAAATTGAAAGGAAAAAATTTAATAACTGTTTTTCACCCAAAATTTCCTCAGCTTTTCAATGGAATCATCAGAAAAATTCTATCTCGAACCGTTCAATTGGAGTGTCCATTTTAACCCACCTTCCCCTAACTATTTAATTAAAAAAAAAAATTGTTAAATGTCTGCTAATTTCGTTATCATGTACTGAGCTTGGGTAAATTTTTTATTACAATGGTATTTAGATGATTTTTCCTTTCAAAAATCTAAGAGAAAGTATGCAATTTTCTGTTTCTTCAATTAACGCAAATTTTTTACCTAAATTAAACCATAAAAAAAAAAAATTCTTAGATTTAATGCACGTGTTAGCGCGTTAATGTTGCTTTGCCTCATGTTCCATGATTTTTCACTATTTATAATTTTTGTAGTACTGCCACTATTAAATTAAATTCATTTTAATAATGTAAAATATTTTAATCTCTCAAATAATATAGGACCAGTTGGTGTGGCAGCTGCAGCAGCGATTGTATCAGCAAAAAAACGAAAAAGACCTCACAGTTTTGAGACAAATCCAAGTATCAGAAAGAGACAACAAAATAGACTTTTGAGGAAACTCAGAGTACGTTGAAATTATTTTTTTTTTTTTTAATGTTTTTTTGTACAAAATTCAACGTTAAACGTATCTTATTTTCAAAATATCTCGTTTAAAGTCGGGATTTAGATGTATTTTTTCATCAAGTGATCTTTTTTGTAGTACTTCAACAATAATTTATCGAACAAAAAAGCTCCCCTGACATTTTCCATCTAAATCCATTGAAGGAGAAACATCAGTTTTTTTAAGGCAAAAACCGAAAAAAAATATTAAAATTTATGGGAAACTTTGAGAACAAGTTCATTGAGGAATAGAGAATATAGAGACTTTTTTTATTTTTTTTTACATTCTAATAATTTTAATTTTTTTTCGTCCAATCATTTCCTTTTATTATCAAGTGGAAAAATTTGGAAAAATTATTTACTCGAAATGAATGGAAATATTGGAGATAGGTTTTTTATGATGATTCCATTGGAAAGCTGAGAAAATTTCCCATGAAAATCATATGTCGGAAGTTATTTTTTTGAATTTTTCAAAAATTCCATTTTTTGCGGGAGATTTGAAGGTGAATTTCTTCTGTTTTTGAAAAATTTCAGGTTTTTCGAAAATATCTTTGGTTGTATTGATCGTAGCGATCTGGGATTGATCTTGAATGAAAGGTGAGCTCATTTCCCATCGATTTATGGGGTTTAAAAAGGAAAATATCAATTCTTTCAAGTACTCATAGGGCAAAAATCTGATTTTCAGCAAAATGACGTATAAAAATTTGAAAAATTGATTTAAAAAAAATTTCAACCACATAAATCGATGAGAAATGAGCTCACCTTTCATTTGAGATGAACCCCAGGTCGCTACGACCAATAGAACCTGAGATATCGCCAAAAAAGTGAATTTTTTCGATTTTCAAAAGGAAAACCCCTTCAAACTTGTCGTAAAAAAATAAAATTTTCCAAAAATTGATTTAAAAAAACATTCAACACATGTTTTCCACGTGAAATTTTCTCAGCTTTTCAATGAAATCATCAGAAAATTTCTATCTCAAACCTTTCAATAGGTTCATTGAAAGGTCTGAGAAATAATCCATTACTCAAATGAACTCGTCCCTAAAAATTTCCCATAATTTTAATGCATCCAATTGTTTTGTCCTAAAAATTCATGTTTTTCCTTGGAATCCAGAGATATTTTCAAATGAAGCTACATGAGATTCCTCAACTATGTGTCCAATGATTCATGAATTCCTTATTGCAGCAAACAATAGATGAATTTGCAACACGTGTTGGCCAACAAGCAGTAGTATTAGTAGCAACACCAGGAAAACCAAATAGTAGTTACAAAGTATTTGGTGCAAAACCATTGGAGGATGTAGTTAAAAATTTAAGAACAATGATTATGGAAGAATTAGAGAGTGCATTAGCACAACAAGCACCACCACCAGTACAGGATGATCCATCATTGTATGAATTACCACCACTTATTATTGATGGTATACCAACACCAGTTGAAAAAATGACACAGGCACAACTCAGGGCATTTATACCATTGATGCTTAAGTATTCAACGGGAAGGGGTAAACCAGGATGGGGTCGTGAAAGTACGAGACCTCCATGGTGGCCAAAAGAATTGCCATGGGCAAATGTACGAATGGATGCACGATCAGAGGACGAGAAACAAAAGGTTTTATATCGAATCTTTTGGATTTTTTTTTTTTTTTGCATTTTGGGAAACTTGAAACGACCAATAGATGAAGACCGACCAAAAGATGAACGGTTTCTATTATTGAGAATTTTCATAAATAAATGAATGAATTTTATACTTTTAACGTCAATTACTGATTATTACATTCATTGGGGGGAATGGGGCAAAATGGACAATGTGATGAAACGGTTAGAGATGGATTTTTTTTGATGATTCTATTGAAATGCTGAGGAAATTTTAGCTGGAAAACGAGTGTCAGATGTATTTTTTTAGATTTTTTTTTGAAAATTCAATATTTTTTGGCATTTTTGAGGGATGAAAGCCTTTTCCTTTTTGAAAATTTTCAGTTTTTTCCAAATATCTCTGGTTCTGTAGGTCGTAGCGATTCGGGGCTGGTCTCAAATGAAAGGTGAGCTCATTTCCCATCGATTCATGGGGTTTTTAATCCAAAAATATCCATTTTTGGAATAGTTATAGGCCAAAAACTGTTTCCCAAAACTCTTTCACAAAAATGCCCATAAATACCTTAAAAATCGATATTTTTGAATTGAAAACCCTATGAATCAATGGCAAATGATCTCACCTTTCACCTCGATTTGGAATTTTTACGCTACGACAAATAGAACCGAAGATATTCCCATAAAACTGAAAATTTCCAGGAAAAGGAAAGCTTTTACCCCTCTAAAATGTTCAAAAAAGTCAAAATCCCCAAAAATTCAAAAAAATTAATTCCAGCGCTTGTTTCCCGACTGAAATTTCCTCAGCTTTCCAATCAAATCATCGAAAACAATCTACCGCCAGTATTTCTATTAATTTCGAGAGTTTTCCATAATATTGCCCTAAAAATTTAGATGTGTGCATTTTACCCCTGATGTCCATTTTGCCCCACCTTCCCCTAGAATATAGCACTTCCAGTCCTTCTTTTTTTTTTTTTAATAATTCAATTTTCACAAAAAAAAATGAAAATTGTCAAATATCTTTTTATCAGCATTAATTAATATTTATAATAATGATAATAATTTTCGTTCTTTTTTCAGATTTCATGGACTCATGCATTGAGACAAATAGTCATAAATTGTTATAAATTTCATGGAAGAGAAGATCTATTACCTGCCTTCAGTGAAGACGATGACAAATCAAATATATTGGTCCATCAACAGACTCCACACTCGTCTCATACATCGTCAAATCAAGGACAGAGCAGTCAATCGCAGCAACAGACGGTGGGAGTCGTACGTCTAAGCACGACTGGCTCATCTAAGGGAAACTCTTCGCCACAGCAAATAATTGCAGCATCGCCTACGACACTTTCCACTGCCACTCAGGTAGTGGTTAGTGGACAGAGCGATAGCATGCCTCATTCATCAATTGATGTACTTGTTATGAGGGAAAATGGGGTAAAATGGACATTTTTAAGAAGAAAAAAAAATCACTTGAAATGGAATTCTTTTGAAGAATTTTCATTGGATAATTGAAGGAATTTCAAAGTGAAAAATATGTGTCAGAATTGATTTTCATCGAAAATTCAAATTCAAAAAAAAATCTTTTTTTTTTGGGAAAAAATTCATGTTTTTTGAAAAATTTACTTTTTAGGAAAATTCGAGTTTTTTTTTGAAAAAATCACTTTTTTAGGGGAAAAATAATAAAATAATTGATCATTTTTTTTTGAAAACCACTTAAATTAATGGAAAATGATGTCATCTTTCATTTAAAATGGTTTAAATGAAAATTCTCTGAAAAAGTGAAATTTTTTTGCAATTTTATTTAGAAAAAAGTGAAATTTTCTTTTAAAAAATCATAAAAATGAATTTTGAAATGTGTTTTCTGATCAAAATTTCCTCAGCTTTCCACTGAAATCATCAGAAAAGTTCCATTTCAATTATTTTCACCTTATTTTTCATGATTTTCGTCATAAAATCCCCCAAATATGTCCATTTCACCCCTCATCCCCCTTTTACCCATTATCAAATTTATTTAATTTTTGAAGTCAGTAAATTCCTGATTTCCTTTTTTTTTTTTTTTTCGTTATCATTATGGTTTACTTAATTTTGGCGTTTAGTTTCCCTTATTTGATTTTTATTTTTTTTTAATTATTAAATTAAAATTTAATCAATTCTTTTTTCTCATTAATTGACAATAATCTTTTGTATAATTGAATTTTTTGCAGATGACAGCACAGTATCCAACAACAGTACTTCAAACAATAACAAATCCAGATGGTACCGTGTCCATAATTCAAGTAGATCCAAGTAATCCAATAATAACGTTACCAGACGGCACCACTGCCCAAGTACAGGGTGTTGCTACTGTAAGTTTCTATGACTTGCCAGATGAAAGTAAACTTATTGTTGCAGAATAATTATTTAAAAGAAAAAAAATTCAAATAATTAATTTAATTAATTAAAAAGAAAATTTATTTAAATAATAAATTCAATTAATTGAAAAAAAAAATTATTCAGATAATAAATTCAATTAATTAAAAAAAAAACGAATTTATTCAAATAATAACTTTAATTGATTGGAAAAAAAAGAAATTTATTTAAATAATAAATTCAATTAATTAGAAAAAGATGAAAGTTATTCAAATAATGAATTTGATTAATTGAACAAAAAATTGAATTTATTAAAACAATAAATTTAATTCACTGAAAAAAAAAAAAAATATTTGAATAATAAATTCAATTATTTGAAAAAAAAAAAAAAATTATTCAAATAATAACTTTAATTGGTTGAAAAAAAATTGAAATTGTTCAAATAATAAGTTCAATTGAAAAAAAAAAACATTGAATTTATTCAAATTATAAATTCAATTAATTAAAAAAATATTCAAATTATGAATTCGATTGATTGAAAAAGAAAATTGAATTCATTAAAACAATAAATTTGATTAATTGAAAAAGAAGAGTTTATTCAAGTAATAAATTTAATTAATTAAAGAAAAAAAAAAAAGTAATGCATCTTTTTTTTTGTGTGTGTTCTTGTGTGTGCCTTTTTTGTGTTTTCCACCGAAAAAAAAAGAAAAATTATGCATAAATAAATAAAATTAAAAAAAAAATGACACTTGTTATGTTAAGATACACACGAGTCAGGGTGATGTGCAAACGCTGGCAGAAGTTGGTGGTGCTGATGGTACGAGTGTACAAGTTGATCTCAACAGTGTAACAGAGGCAACATTGGGACAAGATGGACAAATCATACTAACTGGAGAGGATGGACACGGTAAAACTGTTTTCTATAGGCTCTGCACAGTCGCCGGCCAGGAGCTACTTGAACAGTGATTTTCCAAAAATGAAAAAAAAAAGCAAAAATATATAAAACTAAACTTAGTAATTGGCCCCATAATTTTTTTTTTTTCAATTATATCCTCAGGATTCACCAAAATCTTTGATTTTTATTTTTTCTTTGATTTTGCATGCTGCCTGTGGCACTCCGAGTCTAGATTATTTAATTTTTATTGTTTTATTTTGTTTCTTGATTCTGAAAAAAAAAACTTCGTGCGACGAAGTTGTAATTTTTTTTTTCTGTTGGTTTTTTTATTATCTCAGTAGATGGTGTTTTTTTTTCCTGAATTTTTTTCTTTTTTCGTTTAAATGTAAATAGGCAGATGGAAGAATTACTGTGGTGATTATGTGAGAGAGACTTTTTTGTGGTGTATCTTTTATTTTATTTTTTTTCTCGTTATTGTAGGGAAAATTTGAGAGTCCATTATCACAAGGGAATCCACTAGCCAGTCTTCTTTTTTAATTAATTAACGCAAAATAATTTGTAATATATATAATTTAGATAATTGTAGAGTTTAATTGGGAGAGGGAAAAGTGGGGTAAAATGGAGATTTTTTAGTTTTGGTATTTTATACTATGGAAATTGGGGGAAATTGATGGAAATATTGGAGATAGGCTTTTTCTGATGATTTCATTGGAAAGTTGAGGAAATTTGACATGAAAATCATATGTCGAAAGTTATTTTTTTGAATTTTTCAAAAATTCCATTTTTTGTGGGAGATTTAAAGATGAAAATCTTCTGTTTTTGAAAAATTTCAGATTTTTGGGAATATCTCGGGTTCTATTGGTCGTAGCGACCTGGGGTTCATCTTGAATGAAAGGTGAGCTCATTTCCCATCGATTTATGGGGTTCAAAAAGGAAAATATCAATTTTTTCAAGTACTCATAGGGCAAAAACCTGATTTTCAGCAAAATGACGTATAAAAATTTGAAAAATTGATTTAAAAAAAATTTCAACCACATAAATCGATGAGAAATGAGCTCACCTTTCATTTGAGATGAATCCCAGGTCGCTGAGACCAACAGAACCGGAGATATCGTCGAAAAAGTGAATTTCTTCGATTTTCAAAAAGAAAACCCCTTCAAAACTTGGCTAAAAAAGTAAAATGTTCAGAAACTTGAAAAAAAAAAAAAAAATTGACACATGTTTTCCACCTAAAATTCTCTCAGTTTTTCGATGAAATCATCAGAAAATCTCAGTCTCGAACCGTTCAATTGAAATATCCATTTTACCCCTTCTTCCCCACCTACTACTGAGAGTCAGTGATAAATCCAATGATTTTTTATCATTAAATCCTTTCAATTATGGAATTTAGAGGTAGAACACCACTCTCTAGGGGTGTTTGTAAATATTAATTAAAAAAAAAAGGAATAATTATTGTTTTTTATCACAATTAAAGTACAAAACTATCAGAATTCATTTGCAACACAGGGCTGTCAATATTTTATTCATATTTCTCTTTTTTTTTTTCCTTTTTTTTCAATAAGTATTTCACAGTACAAGTGATTCCCTGGCTGTGGACAGATAAATGGATTCTTAATAAAATAAAGATAAAATCAAAAAGTCTAAAAAAATCTCAATAATGCAAAAAAAAAAAATTACATTGTCCTAATTATCTCCAGAAATTTTCATCCAAAAAGAAGAAAAAAAAAATTTATGAACACACTTATTTAGTAATAATTTTCATTATTATCTACATTTATTTAAGAGCAAAATAAACATTGCTGTAAATAGATTATTTTATTTTGATGTTTTTTATTTTGTATATTTTTCTTCGAATTTAATTATCTCTCTCTCTCTCTTTTTTTTTTCTTCATTCACATTCTATTAATTTTTATTCATACCAAAGAGTGTTCAAGGCCGCGACTATTAAATAAAAAAATAATAATTAAAAAAAAAAAGAAGGCAGACCAAAGATAATGAAACTTTGGTAAAAAACGCGTTTATGATTTTACGTTTGTAATCTAGTTATTATTCAAAATGTAATCAGAAAAAAACAAAGAAAAAAATGAAAATTGTGTTTGTAAGTACTCTTTTTTATTCAATTTAATTTCGCCACAATTTTTTTTTGTCAGCTTTATTATAATTATTTTAAAGTGATTTGTGTTTTTTTTTTTTAAATTACGCATGTGTCTTATTATCGTTTAATTTTGAGGATTAAAGTATAGAGGACAAATGAAAATTTCAACTTTTAGGATAAAAAAAAAAGTTGAAAAAAAATTCAGGTTCATTTTAATATTTGTCATTTCTTAAGAATTTTCGAAATTATTACGATTTATTTTTTTTCTACATTTTTCTCGCTTTTTCTCCGCGAAATTCTGTTGAATTAGAGTACGACGAACTTCCAAAAGCCCACATTTTTTAAAAAACCATTTTTTTTTTCACTATTCTATATTTTTCAGAATTTTCGAAATTATTTAGAATTCTCCTTATTTTTCGATTTTCTTTTTTTCGAAATTTTCTCAAATTGAATATCTAGCAATTTTCCTTCACCAAAATATTTGAAAAATGAAGTATTCTTCACTATTTTACGTTTTTCAAAATTTTCGAAATTATTTTGAATTTCACATTTTTTCGAAATTCTCTCAAATTAAATAACTAGCAACTTTTTTTACCCCCAAAAAAAAAAAATCTTCTAATTTTCCAAAATCATGAAAAAAATTATTTTCGAAATAATTTCGAAGAAATATATATTATCTCTGCTTTACTATAATTACTATAAAGTACTGTGTGTGTCTAAAAATTTCACATATTATAATTATAATCGTAAAAATTGAGGATAAAAATATAAGACAAAGAAAAAAAACGAAAAAAAAAAAATCCACTTTTTTTTTCAATCACTTTTCTTTTTTTTCCTTAAAATTTCGAAAATTTTCCTCGGGAAAAAAAAAATGGGACGGAAAATATTTTTGGTGTTACAGGGTATCCAGTCTCAGTGTCTGGTGTTATAACAGTACCAGTATCAGCTAGTATGTATCAGACAATGGTGGCTAATATACAGAGTGATGGAACAATGCAAGTTGTAACACCAATGCAAGTACAAGTACCAAAAGTTGAGCCTGGCAATGGTGAAACAAGCATCGAGGCTGTTACAATACAGGGACATCCAATGACAATGATAAATGCTAATGGTGAGCATCAGGTACTGCAAGTGATATCATTGAAAGATGCTAATGCATTAACAAAGGCTATGCAGGGTGAAGTTATCAAGGATGAAGACAGTCAGCAACAGCAAACAATATCTAGCCCAGAGTAATTAATTTTAAAAATTTCATAATCAAATGAAATTTTGAAAATTTCAAAATCAAATGGAATTTTGAAAATTTCAAAATGAAATGGAATTTTGAAAATTTCAAAATGAAATTTTTTAATTTTCAAAATAAAATGAAATTTTAAAAAATTTCAAAATCAAATGGAATTTTGAAAATTTCAAAATTTTCAAAACGAAATTTTAAAAATTTCAAAATGAAATGGAATTTTTTTTAATTAAAAAATGATTAATTTTCTTCATGTATTTTTTTTTTTGTGTAATTTTGTGATTATATGGAATAAGAATATAATTTTTGGTTTTTGTTAAACAATTTTTTTTTAATTTTTTTTTATCCTATAGAAAAAAGAGGAAACATCCAATTTATCATCCAATTTATCACGAAATCCTCCGCATAATCACAAAATTTAGTGAAAATTCTTTTTCCATCGAAAAATCATTGAAATTACGATTTTTTTCTTTTTGAGGTGATAATACGTCAGTTTTTAATGTTTTTTTGGGGTTTTTGGGGAATTATGAGTGGTGAGAGAGTGTGGATGTTAACGTGTGTTAGGATTTTCCGCTGATTCATTGATATAAAGGGATTAGAAAAATGTATTTATGTGTTTTTGAGTGAGGAGAGAGAATGAAAAAAAATTGTCGTTTTTTTTTTGAGGGAGAGAATATTTTGGGAAATATGAGGTTTTGGGGGAAAATGTGAGACTTTTTTTGTGGAGAATTTTGTTTGAATTTTTTTAGAATATTCGAAACATTTCGATTTCTTGGAATTTTCGAAATATTTCGATTTTTTAGAATTTCTAAAATATTTCGATTTTTTGGAATTTTCGAAATATTCGGATTTTGTAAAGAATTTTTGAAATATTTAGATTTTTTGGAAATTTTAAAATATTTTGATTTTTCAGAATTTTCGAAATATTTCAATTTTTTAGAATTTCCGAAATATTTAGATTTTGCAGAATTTTCGAAATGTTTCGATTATTTAAAGAAATTTTCTTGAATTAAATCCTAGAAACTTTTCTTTGACTATATAATTCCTTAAAAATTCGTTGTATTTCACTATTTGTGATTTTTCAAAATTTTCGAAATTGTTTTCGAAATATTGACGAAATTTTCTGACTTTTTGTGAAATTTTTTCAAATTAAACTTCAAAAATCTCCCTTTAACCATATTCTTCCTTAAAAATTCCTTACATTTCATTATCTGAGATTTCTACAAATTTTCAAAATAATTTCCGAAATATTTCGAAAAAAAAAAAATTCCAATTTTTTTCCTGTAAATTCTCTACAAAAGAGGTTTCTTCAGACTTTTTTTCCCCAAAAAATTTCATAATTTCGAAAATATTATTATTATTATTATTATTATTATCGAGAAAATTTCTTATACCTCTTCATCCCAGAATTTCATTATTTCTTTAAATTTTCAGTCACTACAATTAATTGAAAAGAAGTCTTATAAATATATATATATTGTGTGTGACATTCCTAGAGACTGAATTATAAAAATAGGTACGATAATTCAACTCTAGTCATAATTAAAAAAAAAAAATGCCAGTACCTGGGAATGTCAAAAAAAAAAGAAAAAAAAAACACATTAAATGCCAATTAATTTTCCTTAATTATGAGAAATAAAGAGAGAAAAAAAATACAACTTTTGTGCCGGGAAAGCAATTTTTTTTTCAATTTTTTTTTTCTTTTAATTTATTCATTTATCTACTAAAAAATAGGTAATTCCAATTTAAGTAGTAAATCACGAAGTTATTTAGATAAAAAATATCTAGTACGAAAAAAGAATTTTAGTTAATTAACTAAATAGGAAATTAATAAAAAAAAAAAAGAAAATAAGAAAAAAAAAGATCATATATGTAATACTGTAACTGGGAAAAAAAAACCATTTCATAATCTGTTTTATAGCACCGATTAGGAAGACTAAGCATTTCTGACGGGTACAAATAGGTTTAAGAGTATTTAAACAATTTTTGGAAATGTGAGAATTTGGAAAATAAATAAAAAATAAAATAATAAAGTAAAAAAAAAAATTAATAAAAAAAAATGAAAAAAGTGAATAAACACCTTCGGATGCACATCATTATGTTGCTAAACTCTAGATGTAACAATTAGTTTTATAATTAATATTAATTAATATTAATATTGTTTAATATTAATATTAATTAATTATATAATTATGAAACGAGAGTGCAGAAATTAATTTCTGTTGCTCTCGAGGATAATTGGGAGGTAAAATCGAAAAAAAAACTGAATTTTTGTTTAAAATTGTTAATAACAAATTTATAAAAGATGAAATTCTCAAATCTGATTCAGTGAATCTGTGAAGAATGTAATGAGAAATAGAATAAGCCTTAGAAACAAAAAATTGATTGAAAATAGAAAATTTTTCATTATTTTTTACGTTTTTCCAAATTTTTCAAGATTTAAAGAAATTGAAAATATAATGAAAATTCTTTAATTCTCAATTAATTTTTTATTTCCAAGGCTTATTTTATTCATCATTGCACTCTTCACAGATTTACTGAATCAAATTTGAGAATTTCAATCTTGCATAAATTTTTATTAACGATTTTATACAGAAAATTTAGCTTTTTCTTCGATTTTACCTGTCAATAAATCTTAAAATGAATTAGAAAAAAAAGAAAAATTACTGAAAACATGAAAAAATCAACGGAAAATTCAAAATTATCATTAAATTTTTCTTTTTCTGTGTCAAATTAAGAGAATATCTCACATTAAAATGAACAAAAAAAAACAGAAATTTTGTGCAATTTTCTTTCATTCCAAAATAAAAAAAACGATTTTATATGAAAAAAAAAATTGAATAATTAAATATCACTGGAGAAAAAAATTGTTGATTTTTTGAAGTTATCGCAGAACTGTAAATTTTCATAGCAAAAAAAATTTTTTTTCATTTTCTTGAAATAATTAATTAAAAATGAAAAGATTTGAATAAAAAAAAAAAAAAAAAAAAAATTAACTTGTATCATTCACTATTAAATTATTATAAAAACAATATGTGTATATGAATAATTAACTGTGTAACATGTAATGTAATTTGTAAATAATCGGTGTGTCGCCCTCCCGCTTTTGTTATTTTCGGTGTAAAAATTAAAAAAAAAAAAAAAAAAACATGAGATAAAACAAAAAAAAACGTCAACACACAGCATATACAGATCTTAGAAAAAAAAAGAGAATGAAGAAGAGAAAAAAATTAAACTGGATTAATTTGTTTTATTTATCAATAAATCCTTTCCTCTCGAATTTCATTGATTTCCTTTTTTTTTTAACAAGAGAAAATATTTTTTTACATTAATTATTCGCATTATGAATAATAGTTGGCTGCGACAAAAAAAAAACGCGATGATGTTGATTGTATTTCTATCGAATTTAAGACTAGCTTTAATAGCATTTTTTTTTTTTTAAATTAAAGAATAGCAAAGAATCTCGTATTTGTTGAATTTTCAAATCAATTGTTTAACAATATTCATCAATAAATTTTTTTTTCCATAAAAAAAAGTGTCAACGACTGACGAAAAAAAATTGGAAAATCGATGATTCTTTTATTTCATGAAAAATAATTGTCGCCTTAGAATTAAAGGGGCCTAAGTGCTATGCTTATACACAAAACTCATGCCACTTTGTTAATAAGACGACAAAATAATTAAATTTAATTAATTAATTATCAATTATTATTACTAGATTTAATTATTTAATTAAATAATTAAATTTACTGATAATTCTTACTAAACAAAAAATTTGAAAATTTAAATGAGATTTTTGTTATCCTTTAAATGGAATTAGATTTAGTGAATTTCATACGGGGGTATGAGTGCTAATTCCGGTTTGTCGTAGCCCATTTCTTCGGGTGTGAGAATTCCAAGCTCATCTAGGGTTGGACGAATCTCTTGGAGCATGTAGGGCCAAACGACTTTGACCTCGTGGCCACTCTTGAATTTAACGGTTTCCAAGAACCTGACTGCAAGAGCATAATCATTGAGTCTTCGACAGGCTTTCAGTGCAGCGATGACAATCTTGGGTTCTGGGACGAGATCCATACCTAAATGACACAGATAAGGATATTAATTTATTTTGAAAAGACAAAAAAAAACATCAATTTTTGTTTGATTATCGAAATTTTGGGAGGATGAATTGATTTAATTCGATATCTCGGAAAGTAAGAGAGATAGAGCGGTCTTTTAGAAACGTTTTTTGTAGCTCTTGAGATTGTCCACGAAAAAGGTCTCTTGTCGAATTCCTCTATCTCTTTTGGTTTCCGAGATATTTTGAAAAAACTGTTGATAAAGTGAAACTTTGATTTTTTCTGAATTTTCCAACGTTATCAACAGTTTTTCTGAAATATTTTGGAAACTAGAAGAGATAAGAAAATATTGCAGGACACCTTTTTTGTAGATCTCGAAATTCTCAATGAAAAACGTTTATATAAGAGCACTCTATCTCGTTTAGTTTCCGAGTGCCCTTTAAAAAACTTTTGCTCAAGTAAAATTTTCATTTTTTTTACATTTTACAACATCATCACCAGTTTTTTGCAAATATCTCAGAAACTAAGCGAGATAGAGAAATTTAGCAGGACACTTTTTTTGTAGATCTCGAAATTCTCTACAAAAAACGTTTCTATAAGAGCCCTCCATCTCGCTTAGTTTCCGAGTGCCCTTCAAAAAACCGAAAAATCACCCATCAGCTTGACACAACATCGAGGAATAACCTTTAAAAATAAAAAAAAGGCAACATTTATTTTAAAATCCAAGTATTAATCACAATAATTAATTAACAATAATTACCAGCCAAATCATTCATAGCTTTACGAATTTCCCAGTGATCAATGTCTGAACGATTGAAATAAGCCTCGTATCTTGCATCGAATTCCTCATCAGTCTCCTCTTGTCCATGAGCAAATCTAACTGATTGTCCACCAATAGCAGATGTTCTTGGGATCATTCCACTGCGAATGACATTTACAGCATGTCCTGCCACAAAACGCAGCATTTTCCTTTTGTTTTTTAAATTAATTAATTAATCAAAAACTTATGATCAAATGAAGAAAAATGGCAAATTTCGAGACTCGAGAACGCAGTCTGTTGCGTAAACGAGAGCTGTGGGTGGACGAGAAGAGTGAAGTTGGCTGCAACAGGGCGGCCATCTTGTTTTGCTTATGAATCTCGTGGCAGCACTGATTGTGTGTCCAATCCCATAACAATAATTATTATTGCTAATTAATTTTTATAATGAAGAAATTAAAATGAAGAAATTATTTTTATGATTAGGAATTTTTATTTAATTAATTAATTAATTAAAAGAATTTGTCGATTTTTTTTTCTTTTCTAGGGATTTTCCTAGGGTAGAAGGGGGCCGGGAAGGGGATTGGCTCAGTTCAATGGCGGACGTCGAAGGGGGTTCACATTTTTGCTGCTCCTTGTTTGCAGCACTGGAGCCATTTTGTTGTTTTTTGAGGGTATTTTGGTGGCATTACTGTTGACATAATTATTTTTGAATGGTAAGAATTGATGGAGACATTATTTTGTTTAATTTAATAGGTAAATAGTTGATTTAGAGGTGAATAATGGAGATATTTTGAGGTTCTTTGTTCTAGGGCGGTGAGGAGGGGAGGGGAAGGGTGAGGAGAGGGGGAAATTCTTTGTCTCTTGGCTCAGTTGGGACATGGACCTTTAAAAAAGGAGACGTTGCAAAGATATACGTTTGTAAATTGTGTATTTTATTTATTTATTTATTTATTTACGCATTCAGC
The DNA here is from genome assembly GCA_963921955.1 of Aleiodes alternator. Taxonomy (NCBI): domain Eukaryota; kingdom Metazoa; phylum Arthropoda; class Insecta; order Hymenoptera; family Braconidae; genus Aleiodes; species Aleiodes alternator. The sequence continues at coordinate 3,505,820 of OY998105.1, read as the reverse complement.
ATTACACATAGGATAAATAGAATTTTATTCCAATAATAGAGATTCAATGTTTACTCAGTGCATGGCTCAATCAAGATAACAAAAAATCTAATATTATTGTTTATTTTTGTTTTTTTAAATTTTTTTATTATTATTGTTTATTTAAGGTAATCCTAGTGGTTCGGGCAATCTATTTTCCCTTTTCGGTTTTGGTCACTTTCGATAGAATAGCATGAGGAGATTTTTTTAGAATTTAGTTTACCCCATGTTACCGGACAAATGAGGCCAAAATTAATTTTTGAAAATAATTGAATTAACGTTGAAACTCCATAAGCGAGGTTCAGTTTCAGTTTCACTGCGAAAATTCATGATCACAGACCTATTTTTTCCTTATATAACCTTATATGTTTTTTGTTCGTCAGAATGTCTATTAATTTTTGAAATCATGAAAAATGCATGTTACCGGACATATAACGACGATTAATGCAATTAATTACATGAAAAAATCAATGGCGGGAATATTGGTATTTAAAATCCGAGAATCCTCCAATCACAGTCCTAGATACTGGGAAAGCGTGAGTCAAATGCAGAACAATATTGAATATTCATAATATTATCTAATAACAATTTATCATCTTGGACATCGTTCTAGTATCGGTAAAATGTTGAAAAATTGAAATAGCTATAGTAATTATAATAACTAAAAGGAAAAAGAATAAAAATCAATCATTTGAACCTGCCACTAGGATTACCTTAATTATTATGATTATTTAGAAGGATTATTAGAAGTCCTGCGTCATTAGAAATGTCGTGGAAACAGGAAAATTGGCGGTTTATCGAGATAATTGAGGGGGAGATAATGGAAGGGAAGAGTTTCCCTCTCTTTTTTGATCAAACACCACATTTGTTCCATTATTTAATCATTTATTGATTTTAACAGTGATTTAAAGAATTCATTGTTTCATATTAGTAACATCAAGTGTTAGGATGTGTTTTCGAATCAAAATTTTTCCTTCATTTCTAATTTGAAATCCAGTGGAATTCAGATTTAGTGAAGGTTTTTTTTTTTAAGATTATTGAGTGGAGTTTCGGGAAGTGGCAGACATCAACCGTTTGAGCAGCCTGGAGCCAGGTAGACCTTGAGGACGTGCAGAAAATGGCAAAAGACGGTCAACGATCGATGAGTGTTGGTTTGAAGTCTTTGGACAATCCTCGACAGCTATACACTTGCTTGAATCATCGGTTTCCCTCACATAACCAGATTTACATTTACAAGCCTCCTTGCAGTGCTACAGGAACACGATAATTATCATTATTATTAAAATGGTGATTAATTCATTAATTCATTATGTGAATATTTTGCCAATTTTAGAATAAAAAATACTACCAGTGGGTTGATCATGCAAAGCCTTGGATCAGGACGTTCGCAGGTGGCAAGACAGGAATTAGCACATCCGTGAAGTTCTTCATTTTCACCGCATTTCTCTTTCACAGTGTCACTTGTAACGAATTGGGCTAATGGGGATTATGAATGGAAAAATGGCATTTAGTTCTTTTTTGTTGGATTGAATTAAAGATATCTTGGAAACTATTGAATTTAGAAGAATATCACGAGAAAAATTTTCTGTAGAAAATTTCATTTCCTACGAAAAAAGAAAGAAAAATCTCTAGTGATTTCTTCTTGAAGAGAGACTTCAGCTTCCAGAGATAAAATCAAGGAAATGTGACAGACCCCTGAAACTTTCTGAATAAGTTTATTGATTGATTAGAAATATGTACTAATTTTTTGGAAAATTGTGTAAAATTGCTAAGCAATCAAAGTTTATAGATATTGTGAAATGGAATTGGTCATCATACAAACGTCAAATAGCCGCTCTGAACTTTTCTATTAAATTGGACAGATTATGAGCTGTACTTTTGGGAAATTCTGAGGTGAATTTTCAAGGTGCGCCTTCAGGGACACCTTAAGGTGCATTCTCAGGGGCCAGCTTAAGGTATACTTTCGAGGACATTTTGAGATACACTTTCCCAGAAAATCCAAGTACACTTCAGTCTCCTGAGAAATGCTCCTCAAGGTATCCATGAAAACATACTTCAAAATCTCCCTCCCCCCCCCCCCCCCCTCCAAACATCATTTTGGACGTTTTTATGATAAAACAGCTTCATTTTCCAATCGACAGATTGAGAGACAGATTTTGGTTGCTTAACAACTATACCAGATCTTTTGAGACGTGGAAAACTGCATGGCCTTAGTGATAGGTAATTATAGCACAATTCCATCACTACTAACGTACATGGTTAATACCTGAATGAAATTGTTCAGAAAGTTTCAGGGTTCTGTCACATTCCTTTGGTTCAGTCATCGGAGGTCATTTATGGGAGGAAATCTCTCCTCAACCCCTCAACTACGTTCCCATCAGACGGGAAGTTCCTCAAGAATGGTATCATTATCCATCGAATCAATTCTTTTAGTGTCAGTATCTCCGATAGTAATCAAAGAACTGATTTTTTTTATTGTTGACAGATTTTGTTAATGAGGCCAGAGCCGATACGATGCATGGATCCGAGCGATGGAATGAATAGAGGAGGGTCCATACAAGGTATGGACCCCGTACTTAAGGAGTTGAACTCAGTAGTTTCGGAGATATTTGCAAAAAGGTATAAAATTTAGTAGGATTCGCTCACCGAAAACAATAGAGACAACTGCGATAGAAATTAAACATAGACGAGTCATCTTTGCAGCCAATGAATCTTCTGATTTGAAAATCACACTAGCACTCTTCACTATTGATGATGGAATTCAAGTACAATTCTATGATTGTTGATTACTGAGTGAAACCGAGGAGTACATGAACATTTATACGGAGGAAATCAAATTCGATTGGTTAATGGAGAATAGTGGGAGGGTCAGAAGGGGAGGAGGGGGGGGGGTAGGCTTAGGATTTGCGTCAGTTTGGACTTGATGTAATTACTAATTAGGTTTTCACTTATACCTATTTTTTCGAAAATCCACTCATTATGTACTAAACAAAAACACGAATTTGATTTATACCACTAGAACTCATGGAACGAAGGTTTATATTATATTTGAGGTAGTTCTATGAGAAAGGAATGTATAACAATCAAGGCAGTGAGCTCTTCTCGAATAGGATTCTCGACACATATATTGAATATAAATTTTCATTTGGATAAATCATCGATTTATTCACTTGATAATGAAGAATGGAATTTTCCATCTAATTATGAATTCAACAAACATTGTAAGATTTTTTTTTTTAGAAAATTTTCCATATTTGAAGGTGAAAAATCGGCTTTTTCACCTTCAAATATCAATAAGAATAGTCGGATGAAAAACTTTAATAATTCTCCGTATTGCCCAAATGTTATAATGCTGTATGCATATATCAAAACATTCATTGCACACATAAGATGACAAAGCGCAGACATGATTATGCCAGACAAAGCAGCTAATTACATCTCGGCAGCGGTGTTATGACACGACGTTTGGCTATTTAATATAATCATGAAAATTGAGCTTCAAACAAATTACCTTCATAGAAATACATTTTTGCTATGTTTAAAGATAATTGTAATTCATTGTGTTATTATGAAGTTGAAGCATGAATGACGAATAGAATTCAAATTGTTTCTAGACATAGAATCAAATAGAATTAGATACAATTTGATCAAATTATATGAAGAAGAAAAAAAATTTCCTGGGTTCAATTATAATTCTAATTTCTAATTAGATAGAATTAGACATGATTAGATTGGAAGTTATAGCTGTCGAGATATAGGTAGATGTGCTAGTAGATTCGACCAAATCTCATAAGACCTGAGAATCCCAAAAAGGAACAGTCTCAGATGTACATCAGATATAATTATATATATTGAAATCTTGACAAATTTAAAGTTAAAATGATGAATATGAACACGGAAATCAATCGGAATTTGTCGTATTGGAAGGGAGAATTATACAAGGAATATTGATAAATGAGGAAAAAAATAGGCAGCAGTATCTTCCTTCAATTTTTGATACATGAAGAAATGACAGCTGTAAATTATTGCTTCGATTAATAGTACGAAGGCTTCGGGCAATCCTCAGAAGCAATACATCTGCTGGAATTGCTGTGGATTTCTCTAACATACCCCGGCCGGCATTTACAACCCTCCTCGCAGTACTATAAAAATATGAAAATTATTATAATTGAATTGAAATGTTGATTAATTGATTGATTTATTAGAAATAATTTTTGTTGCTCTAGAAACAAAGTGACGTGAGTGCTATCCTTATTCATAGCTCTTACGCCTCTTTGTTTTTAAGGTGACGATATGAATATTTTAATGATTTCAGGATGAAACAAAAAATTACCATGATGTTTATTGAACAGAGCTCTGTGCTAAGACGTTCACAAGAGACAAGACAGACATTAGCACAATCGCTGGCTACTTCATTTTCACCGCATTTCATTGGACAGTCCTTAACAGCAACACATTTGCCTGAATAGCGGTTTTCTTTAACGTAACCATGCTTGCATTTACAACCCTTTATGCAGTCCTATAAGAAACATAATAATTGATATGATTAAGAATGTATGATCATGATGAAAATATTCGATTAGGGGCTTCAAAATTTTTTTAGAATTAGACTATCTCTCAAAAATTTTTATTATAAAAAGTCCGGGGTAGGTCATCAATCATATAAGACAGAAAAAAATCATTGAGAATTGACAGAAAATACATGTGCTCTTGTGGAGGATCGGAGGTTATGATTGTAAATCAATAAATATCCAATTTTCAAGCTCCCAGTACAAAGAACAAATATTCATAAGAAAGATGGATATTTCAGTAATGCGGCAATATTCGAAGAATCCTATGTGTCCACTCATCCTGAATAAAAAAATAGAATTGAAATTTAAATTACTTCACTTCATCATTCATTTCTCGCTGTGATTGGCCAGATTCACAGTAGACGTCACGTGGTCATTCACTTTAGCTCACCTCGGAACCGTTCGAGCCTATCCCCACCCATCAAAATTCACGGTTCCCCCACTTTCTCGATCATACATCCTTAACCCTTAACGGCTACCCAGGGTATAGTCGTACTAAGGAAAGCTTTGACACGGGGAACGTTAGGAGCTAGGTTCCCCCACCACTATGTTTTCCCATATGAGTCCGGCTCCCCCACCCTAACGTTCCTCGTGTCAAAGCTTTCCTTAGTACGACTATAACTAGTTACCTCAAGTATCAGAACAGTGAAATTACAGGTCTAAAACACTTCGAAATTGATATAAGTAACTCTGTCGATAGTAGAAAAGTGTGAAACGTGACTCTATGACGTAGGAAGCCAGAAAAGGGTCACATATATGACTAGAAGTCCACAGGCTGGCACTATGCCCAAACAAACTTCATGTAAACAAGGCACAATTGTTTACTGTTTCTTTGTTGTTATATATCTACTATTTTGGTTGATAAAAATCTGTTAAATTGCATTAAATGCATTTTATAAATATCTTGATGATTACAAGATGAGAAAACTTACTGGTTGATGGATCATACATTTCCCGAGAGAAAAGTTCTCACAGGTAGCAATACATGAATTAGCACAGTCGCTAGCTTCTTCATTTTCATCGCATGACACTGTCTTTGTAGAACGCGCAATTGATGGCCACCAATGTTGGTTTGAAATTTTTCCACAATCCTCGCCCCTTATACATTTGCTTCCCCAAGCGTAGCTTTCTCTCAGATAACCACTCTTGCATTTACAACCCTTCTCACAGTACTATAAGAACATAGAAATAGTTATGATACCGAAGATACCAGACATCTGACAATTTGTAGTTTTTCTTTCTCAACAAATAAATTATTTTTCGAAAAAAGAAAAATATGCACATATAAAGAAATCGGAACATTGTAAGTGCGAATTTTTTTGACTGTCTGTTCGATAATAATTGATTTGTCTAAAAAAATCGAAAACATTGTCAGGTGTGCGTTCATTTCATCATCGTTAACTATGATTAAAATGCTGGTTAATTGATTAATTCATTATATCATTACCTTGGAAGCAAAGTGGCGTAAGTGCTATGTATAAGCACAACACATACGCCCCTTTGTTTCTAAGATGACGATATGAATATCTCGATGATTTGAAAATGAAAGAAACTTACCTGTGGAAGGATTTTGCAATTAGTTAGCTCAGGTCGCTCACAAGTGACAACACAGGAATTAGCACAGTCATTAGGTTCTTCATGTTCACCGCATTTCACATTCCCTGCATTACTTGTAGTGAATTGTGCTAATAGATATTATGAATGAAAAGAAGGCATTTAGTTTTCTGTTGGATTAAATCAGAGATATCTCAAGAACTATCAGATTTCGAGGAAACTCAGATCTTTTTTTGTAGATCCAGGAAAAAATGTTCAGATCTGATTAGATCTAACTAGATCTGATCAGAGTGTGCCAGATCGCAAATGTGATCAGATCTAAGGAACTCAGATCCAATTAAATCTGTTCAGATCTAATTTGATGTGAACATTTTTTCCCGGGGAGAATTTAATTTTTCTACAAAAAAGAAAAGGTCTTATGTGATTCCTTCCCAGAACCATCAGGATAGTTCAAAAGATATTCACAAAAGATTAAAAAACCAACTATACTTTACTTACTGAAGATAGCGGCAACAATTATGATGAAAATCAAACTGGGACGATGCATCTTCGCAGCCAATGATTCTTCTAATTCAGGAATTACTAGGATACTTTTTTCTACGCTTTATTATTGATGATGGAAGTCCAGAATAATTTAATCCGAATGACCGCTGATGACTGAGTCCAAACTTAAGAGTGCACGAATATTTATAAGGAAGAAAAGAATTTCATGGGTTTGTGATTGGTGGAAATTTGGGCAGTAGGGATACTTGGAAGAGGATTGGTTCGCGGATCCCAATAGTTTTGCTGGATTGGAGAGCCTAATGCATCGGTTTGAGCTTTGAATTTGAAAAAAAAACAATTGCAGAGGTGGAAGAAGGGGACGCAAGTTGATCCCTATCAAATTTGTTGTGTACCAGAATGAAGAACTCACGTTTTAGTACTAAATTATTTACTAATTAATTTATTGGAATTTACAAACTTGTACTGTGTTCTATACTTGACAAAAACTTGACTTGGAAATTTAAGAAACCGAAGTTTTATAATTTTTGAGTTTTCATGACTAAGGAAAAATGTGGAAATATCGAAAAATGACCCAAAAACGTGAATTTCGAGTTTCTCGAAATGGTGAAACTGATTTTTTTTTTTTGAGGAATTTCCAAGACTGTGGAAATTCCAAGACTGTTGAAGTTCCACGACTGTGTAATTTTCAAGACTGACTGACATTTTCCAATTGCGGGGTATTTATTTCTATCTTGGGTTTGGGGAGGGATCTTTCTCCAAGGTTCTCTGTATTTCGGAGTTTTCTGGAGCTTGGACCTTTGGAGTAGGAATGGCTGGATACCAGGATTAGTTTATTTATTGATAGTTCGGGGCCTGTTTAAAGTTCTCATGGAAAGCGGACGTGGGAAACATTATCTCAAAGAACATTGTACAATAACTTGGACTCTGTTTACATACTAATATTGTAGTGAACTACGTCTTAGAAATTGATAAAAAGGTTGGATCACACAACAGCAGTCTCTTCAGTACGTTAATCTAAGATATATAAAAACATGGATTTTTTCGTCAGCCAGTCTTGTTTTTCCTATTCTATAAAATTTCTTCGAATAAAAACGAAGATGAACGGTTTTTATTACGAGAAATGTTCTCAAATCAGTGAAAATAATAATTATTGTATGCATATATATATGTGGAGAATATTTTGGAGAATCGTTTGTTGGGTTCTATGATTATTCTCAAGTGGCAACAGCTTGCGTCACATTAGTCATGGTCTTCGGGGGAGAATGTGCTGTGGGTATCGGAGATGTTTATGTATTCTAATAAACAACTCGGGTACACCAGAACAAAGGAACCCCTATGCTCAGCTTGTGGGAGCCTGATCCAGCAACGGGCTCGGTGATAGAATATTATGTAGTGAAACCTCTATTATTTTCCACGCGTGAGGCTCAGATTTGGAAAATAATAGAGGTTCTGACTCGGTTTCTGTGGCCCCCACTCCGTCAGCCCGAGAGTGAAAGAAGACGATACGTCGCTCTCTCTTCAATCGCAATATTATTATTGTTGACTCTCTTTAGTCTATGTGTGTCTTTGTCATTCCGCACATGTCTCCGCATGCGCAAAAGAACAGAGATAGCTATAGATGAAAGAAAGACAACGAAAAATGGTTGAGAGTGGGGGGTACGCTCTTTCTCCTTCTTTGAGGGGCGGTGGAATATATCGGGGGTGAAAATAATAGAGGTTTCACTGTAATTTAAATTCAATATTTTTATAAAATTTATTTACTCAAGATGAGAAAGAGTGAGAAAAAATAATTCTCTAGGGTAATGTCATTTTTCATTGCATTATACTGTGTTTTATTGCTTGATCTGTTAGTTTGAAGGCTTTGGACAATCTTTAACAGCGATGCATTTGCTGGAAGCATCGCTTTCTCTCACATAACCAGGACCACATTTACAACCCTCCTCGCAGTACTATAAAAAAATTATCATTATTATGATTAACATGCTGATTAATTAATTAATTTTATGAATATCTCGATAATTTTGAACTGTCAGATCAATCAATTGAACTGCATCATCGGTTTTTTCAAAAAATATCTCAGAATCTGAGTGAAATAGAGCGATTTTGCCCCATTTTTTCTTAATGTAGCTCTTGAAATTATCTAAAAAATGGCTTAGGATAAAAAGGGCGTATCTTCATTAGTTTTCGAATTATTTGAAATCAAACTGTTGATGAAATTCAATTAATTTTGGTCTGAAAATTTCATGTTCTCATATCGTCAAATTAGAAGCAAAGCGGCGTAAGTGCTATGCTTATAGATAGCACTTACGCACCTTTGTTACTAAACGAATGATATATTGACGATTTTAAGATGAAAAAAAATTACCTCTGGGTTGATCATACAAAGCCCTGGATTAGGATGTTCACAGGTGGCAATACAGGCATTAGCACAATTATTAGTCACTTGATTTCCACCACATTCCACTTTTATTACGTTACTTGCAGTGAATTGTGCTAAATGAAATTATGAATGAAAAAAAAGGTTTTAGGTTTTTTTTTTTTAATCAAAAAGGATCTCAGAAACTATTGGATTTAGAGGAAAATTACAAGAGACCTTTTTTGCAGAGAATTCAATTTCCCACAAAAAAGGTCTCTTGATATTTTTTCATGAATCCAGTCGCTTCAAAGATATTTGCAAAAAACAATAGAATTAATTAAGTGCTTACCAAAGACCAAAACGAGAATTACGAGAGAAATGAAAAAAAGACGAGGCATCTTTGCAATCAATGAATCTCTTTGATTTTGAAATCAGTCAAGTACTTGTGGAGTACGACGATGAGTACGTCACTTTTATACGTCTCGTCTTAATATAAGTTATTTGTTGAGCAAATAGTCTGAAGTGGAAAGTATGAACGACTGTTTAATGAAGTGATAATATTCACCTGTGTACATAGAATCAATGCGGAAAGTAAAATCACGCATTGACAATGAATTTTTTTATTTCCTCATCATGTTCATTGATCATTAGAACCCCTGGTGATATCTATAGATATATATTTTCACCTCTAGTCTCTCTTCATCATGACAATTGCCGAATTTCCTGTTTAATTGCCCCAAATTCGCGTCGACAAGATAAAAAAATTCATGAATAAAATCAAGAAACTGCGCAAAAAAAGACGCACATACTTCTAAAAAATGCGACGAAAGGCAAATGACTCGGTCCAACGACAATTAGCCAATTTCCAGTTCAATTGCCCTAAATTCGTGTTAATAAAATCAAAAGTTGACAAATGAAATCACGAAATTGCGCAAAAAAAAACGCAAAAATTCAAAAAAGAAACGCGCCAAAAGGCAAATGACTCTCTCAAACGACAATTGGCCAATTTTTTGTTTAATTGGCGAAAATTGACGTCAATAAGATGAATAATCATGAATAAAATGACGAAATTGCGCAAAAAAAGGGCGCAAAGAGTTTGAAAAACCCGCCAAAGGGCAAATGACGATCGTGAACGTCTCCACATAACATTTATCACATTGGCAGCCCTAATATTCCCTAGAAAAAGCACATTTTCCCTGAAAAAAAAGTAACTGATGTTTGAAAATTAGAAAATGTCTTCGCTTATCCGTTAAAAACAAATATTTTTAGAAATATTAGGATCTTCAAATAATTTCTAGTCAAGGATTAATTAATCCTCTTTACTTTCTAATTCATATAACCCTTGAAATCTGTAATTCTTTCATCATTATTGCAACAAGCTTGTGATATCATTTGAGGCATTAGATTTTTTTGTTTTTTTTTTACTTTTTCTCAAGACCGACAATTATGGGGAAGACGAAGAAGCCCCCTCAAGGTAATTATTCTCTTGATCTTCAAAAAAAATTTGAATTTTTGTAGAAAAAATTAAAACAAAAAAAAATTCGGATTTTTTTGTGATCATTAACAGTAGAATATCTCGGACACTAAGCGAGATAGAGCAATTTTACAGAAATACTTTTTTGTAGAGAATTGTCAGAGCTACAAAAAATGTCTCTTGTAAAATTGCTCTATCTCGGTTAGTCTCCGAGATATTTCCAAAAAAAACATAAAAAAGAATATTGTCAAAAAATATGCACAAGTAGAAAATCACAAAACCCATAATTATAAACTTTTCAAATATTTTTCTTTTTATAATAATTTATTCATTTGAAAAAAATCCCAAAAAATCATCAACTTTGTGCTGATTTCATTTTATTACGTTATCTCAGAAAGAAAGGGGCTTAAGTGCAATTTTTAACTTTTACATAGCACTTACGCCCCTTTCTTTCTAAGAGGCAAAACATAGGGGAGAGTGGGGCAAAATGGACACTGTTATGAAACGGTTGGAGATGGATTTTTTTTGATGATTCTATTGAAAAGCTGAGGAAAGTTTAGCCGGAAAACAAGTCTCAGATGTATTTTTTTTTTGTTTTTTTTTAGGAAATTCGATATTTTTCGGCATTTTTGAGGGGTAAAAGCCTTTCCTTTTCTGAAAATTTTCAGTTTTTTTGGAAATATCTCTGGTTCTATTGGTCGTAGCAATTCGGGATCTCCAATGAAAGGTGAGCTCATTTCCCATCGATTTATGGAGTTTTTAATTCAAAAATATCAATTTTTGGGATAGCTATAGGCCAAAAACTGTTTCACAAAACTGTTCCACAAAAATGCTCATAAATACCTTCAAAATCGATATTTTTATATTGAAAATCCGGTGAATCGATGACAAATGATCTTACCTTTCATCTTCCATTGGAATTTTTACGCTACGACAATTTTCAAAAAAAAGGTAGGGCCTTATCCCTCTAAAATCCTCCAAAAAGTCAAAATCACAAAAAATTCAAAAAAATCCATGCCGGCACTTGTTTCCCGCCCAAAATTTCCTCAGCTGTCCAATGAAATCATCAAAAACAATCCACCACAAATATTTCTAATAATTTCAAAAGTTTTACCCGATATTCGCCTGAAAATTCAGACGTGTCCATTTTACCCCTGATGTCCATTTTGCCCCACCTTCCCCTATCATAAATTCTCTGTTTTCCCTTTTTCACTGAATTAATTCTAAAATTGCCTCTATATGTCTTCGGCACATCTTACAAATTAATTACCCCCTCCCCCCTATGAATCCTCAACTATCTGCTAATTTTCTAGGAAAGCTGTCGAGATTTGCGCATTTCCCCTTCACGATTTTACCAACATCCGAAGAATGTAAGGGAAAATGTTGCGGCAATGGATTCATCTCGGAGCCACATTTTGTCTATCATCTGCCCTATCCAGGAGAAGAATCCAGCGAATTGATCCTGGGAAAGGACGAAACAACGCTCTATCGAGTTACAGTGACTGTATCCGGTGCTGGATCTCACGAAACCGTCAATATTCCAGACACAATTGACGTTGAGAGCGGTGAAATCATCGTTGGAAGAGTAAAAGAAATCTGGCACGTTACGCACGATGGTCCAGATCCTCCGAAAATGCGCTGCACATGTGCTTATTGCTCTCCTGTTAAAGGGCAAGCTAGCAGAAAGAGGAAAATTGTGATGCGAGTCAACGAAAATGCAGGAAATAAGGGAAATGAGGGGAAAAGGCAGAAAAAAAGATCTGCACCAGTTCGCCAAGCTCCGAGGAAAAAAGCGCAGCATCATGGACCACAAGAGAATTCTTGGAATCAGAGCAATCAAGCACAGGATCAGCAGCGCCAGCAAAATTGGCCGAATTATCAGGCGGGATATCAGTTCCAGTTCAATTACTCAAATTATCAGCAGAATTGGAATTATGGACAATGGCAGAGTAATTACAATTATCAGGGGCATTACTCGCACTATGGAAATCAATGGGCATCGAACTACTGGGATAAGCACTGTCGATGTATGACCTGTAGTTATGCTAATTATCATTGGCAGAGTCTACGAAAGTATTGATAAAAACTCTGTTGCATTGTTAAAGGTTTTTTTTTGAGGGATTTTTTAGTTTTTTCGAGTTTTTAAGGGGGAGATTTGGGGAAAAAGGGGGGTATGAGGGGAAATTTTTGGGATAGGGGATTTTTGATGGTTTGGGTGAAAAGCTGAGAAAATTGTGGGTGGACATCATGTGACGCAATTTATTTTTCGGAATTTTTTCTTCCGAATGGAAGCTTTTTTTGATTATATAATTAGATTTTTGAATTTTTTTTAAATTTAATTTTTTAATTTTTGAAAATTTCTATTTTTTGGAGGATTTTTATGGTTTTCTTGGGATTTGGGATGGATTTGAGTGAAGGGTGAGAGTGGATAATCATTTGCCATTAACTCATGGGGCTTTAGAAAAAAACAATGATCAATTTCCAAGATGTTTATTGGGAAAATCTTGATTTTTATCAAATTGTCAATAAAATTGACGAAAATCGATTATTTTTTCCTCTAAACTCACATGAATCGATGGCAAATGATCTCATCTTTTATTTAAGATCACCTCCAGATCGCTACGACCAATAGAAACCGAGATATTCTCAAAAAAAAGTGAAATTTACCAAAAATTGTAAATTTTAATCGAAACATTCAAAGTTTTCGAATATTTAAAAATTAGGATAAATTTTTTAAAAAATAATAATTTTGAAACATGTTCTCCACCTCAAATTTCCTCAGCTTTCCAATGGAATCGATAAAAAAATTCCACCTCTCACCGTTTCTTCAGCATTCCCATTTTACCCCACTCTCCCCCATAATTCAATTTTTTTAATTTTCTTTTCGTGATTTAGAGAATAAGATATTACTTGTTAAAAAAGAGATATTACATTTTATCATAGAACTTTATATGAAAAGGTATTGGAGAAGTAGTCATTGATGGTGAAAAGTATTAAAAATAGGGGAAGATGGGTTAAATTTGACACAAGGGGTAAAATGGACACGGTTCGATTTTGGTATTTTATACTATGAAAATTAGTAGAAATCCATGGAAATATTGGAGATAGGTTTTTTCTGATGTTTTCATTGGAAAGGTGAGGAAATTTCTCATGAAAATCATGTCAGAAATTTTTTTTAATTTTTCAAAAATTTAATTTTTTGCGGGAGATTTAACAGTAAAACTCTGCTGTTTTTGAAAAATTCCAGATTCTTTTGGGATTATCTCGGGTTCTACAGATCGCAGCGACCTGGGGTTGATCTTGAATGAAAGGTGAGCTCATTTCCCATCGATTTATGGGATTTAGATAGGAAAATATCAATTTTTTCAAATATTTATAGGGCAAAAACTGATTTTCAGCAAAATGACCTATAAAAATTTGAAAAATTGATTTAAAAAAAATTTTAACCATATAAATCGATGAGAAATGAGTTCACCTTTCATTTGAGATGAACCCCAGGTCGCTACGACCAATAGAACCAGAGATATCGCCGAAAAAGTGAATTTTTTCGATTTTCAAAAAGGAAAACCCCTTCAAAACTTGGGCAAAAAAGTGAATTTTTCCAAAAATTGAAAAAAAAAATTGACATGTTTTTCGCCCTAAATTTTCTCAGCTTTTCGATGGAACCATCAGAAAATTTCTATCTGGAACCGTTCAATTGGAGTGCCCATTTTACCCCACCTTCCCCCTACTCTCAACTTGTGATTCTAAAATAAGTTTTGATACTAATTGACAATTTAACTAACGTGATTACGTAAAAATAAACATAATTACACGTACAAAAAAATTATTCAACATTGTACATTATTTATTTTTCAGTATCAAAATATTATAAAGTAACCGTGTTCTTCTTATCTCAGTATAACACCTTACATAATATATATTACAGCTTTTTACAGGAGGTAAAATTTCAGTTACAAACAAAAAAAAATGATTTACCTCAATTTCATTAAATTAAGTAGTTTAATTTTCATTTTTTTCTCTTAAAAAAAAAAAAAAAAAGATTCGACGACATAAATAAACTGAGTATTTCTTTTCTCTTTATCATACTTCTTTACAAGCCACCACGTGGGATTACATTGTACAAAAATTGCGCAGTTCACTTTTTATTTGTTTTCCTCAAAAACACTTTAAATAGAATTAAAATGAAATGATGAGTTTTTTTTTTTTTTTCAATTTTTCTTTTCTCATTCAGTAGAAGAAAAAGGTGGTGAAAAAAGTATTAGCTTAAATAAATAATAAATAAAATTTGAGATTCAATACCGTACGAATCACATACATACTGTTCTTTTCCCTTTTTTTTTTCTTTCATTTCTTAATAATTTGTAAATTTTTTATATATTTATATTTAAAAATTAAAATGAAAAGCGAAGATGATTCTATTTTCTTTTTTTTTCCCTTTTCTTTCATGACTAAAGAATTATTTTGCCTCTGCAAAAAAAAAGAAAAGGTGTTTTTTTTTTTCTAATACAAACAATTTATGAAACTAAAAAAGCAAAAATTTGACAATTTTCAATTTTTTTCAATGATTTCAACAAATAAATTGAGAAGAAAAATATGCATTTCTCGAAATTCAAAAATTCACAATTGCAAATTTTTTTTAATACTTTCTTTTTTTATGATAAATTTTTCTATTTAAAAAAATCTCAAAAATTATCAGATACATGCTCATCTCATTTGTCAATTTTTGGCTTTTTTTCAAAGATGTCTTTAACAAATAAATTGAAAAAAATGAACTTCTAGAAAATTAAAAAATCTACAATTGCAATTTATTAAACATAAAAAGAAAAAAAATTTACTTATTTGCAACAAGAAAAATCCAAAAAATTAGTCAAATTTTTGCTAATTTCATTGTCATCAAAATTTTCTCCTTTTTTCTCTTTTCATTTAAAAAGCGTCAAGTAGTAAATTTACTTTTACATGACTAATGAATCATTTAAATGGCTTATCAATTAATTAAATAAGCCAATAATGCACTTGGTAACGAATTCAACTAGTTTCCATTTAAAACTTCACTTTTCACAATGTTCAATTAATTCCGTTTCTCCTTAATCACTAAATTTTCGTATGTACAATTCTTTTTTTTTTTTTTTCTTCAATTAATTAATTAATTAATCACTTATCATTATTATTGTTTTTTTAATTTAATAATATAAAATCACCAGAGTCAAGAACGAACAGAAATCCAAATTAATTGTCGTATACATTTTTTTTCATGCTCGTAATGAATTAATTTAAACAGCTGGTTTACCTCAAAAAATTAACGTAAAATTTCATTTACATATATTCATTTGTTTAAAAAAAAAAAATTTTTCTTCAGAAAAATTGCATAAAATGCAGTTTGTTCATAAGTACACACATACAGAGTAAAAAAAAGAGAGAGAGACGAAAATAAAATAGGGAATAAATTCCCTGAAATACTTGAAACACTCTTTTTTTCGAGAAAATAAAAAAAAAACTTTCTCACATTAACAAAAAATTTAATTAGCTTTCAATAATTATTGCAGAGTGTAAAAAAAAAAAATTCTCAATTAATTTTATATTATTTAAATATAATACAAATAATTATCTATAATTTTAACTGAACGATCAATAAGAATCGATCAATTAGACTCTTTTATTTTTTTTTTTTCGTTTTTTTTTTCTCATTTTTTCAATGAATAATTAGAGAGAAGAGAGAGAGAGAGAGAGAGAATTTAATTGAATAATTAAACCTAGTCAGCCTTCTGTATTTTCCCGATTAGCGTGGTACTTGAGCAGTAGCTGCCGGTCGTCCCGGTAATAATTAACATCAGTGTTTGGCATTGCCATTGTCAATATCCGGCTCAGAGCTCGAACTGGATGACTCTGACGTATTAATGCTCGCACTGCACCTTGTTGCACGTCTGTTTGAGGACGAGTGTCGGCATTTGTCACCACGATCCACTCCACCTGAAGAAAAAAAGTTAGGAAAAAAAGGACATTAATATCTTTTGTTAAAAAATTTAAGTAATAATGAGAATATGGTAGATAAAACAGAAAAAAAAACTGAGGATTTCTCAGTTAATTAGCAATTAATTGCTGATAATTTGAGAAGAAGTGCGTTAATTTACGCGAAAACGTGATTAAACTATTCGACACTTGAAAAAATTTCGGATTTAATCCACGGAGAATTCTAGGGGAGAGTGGGGCAAAATGGACACTGTTATGAAACGGTTAGAGATGGATTTTTTTTGATGATTTTATTGAGAAGCTGACAAAATTTTAGCCGGAAAACAAGTCTCAGATCTATTTTTTTCTATTTTTTTGAAAATTCTATATTTTTCGGCATTTTTGAAGGGTGTAAGCCTTTCCTTTTTCGAAAATCTTCAGTTTTTTGCGGATATCTCTGGTTCTATTGGTCGCAGCAATTCGGGGCTAGTCTTAAATGAAAGGTGAGCTCATTTCCCATCGATTTATGGGGTTTTGAATTCAAAAATATCAATTTTTCGGATAGTTATAGGCCAAAAACTGTTTCACAAAACTGTTTCACAAAAATGCCCATAAATACCTTAAAAAACGATATTTTTTAATTGAAAACCCTATGAATCGATGGCAAATGATCTCACCTTCCACCTCCCATTAGGATTTCTAGGCTCCCACAGATAGAACCGAAGATATTCCCAAAAAACTGAAAATTTTGAAGATAAGGAAGGGTCTTACCCCTCTAAAATGCTCCAAAAAGTCAAAATCGCCTGAAATTCAAAAAATCAATCCCGGCAATTTCGTTATTTCCGTCCGATTCAGGGCGTTTCATCTCCACCAACTTTGATAATTCATATCTCATAAACTACAAGGACAGAAAAACGTAAAAAAAAGATCATCCTCAATACACCAATCAAAAATACTTACTCGTAGGTGCAGTGTGTACTTGAACAGTAACAAGATCACTGTCCAACGTGACTCTGTCACTGTCAAAATGAACACTCCATGTGTGATGTGAACGATGATGTGATGTGGACTGTACTGGTGATGTTCGACTAGAACCGCTCGAATCGGAACCTCCGCAGTTCTGTTAGTAAAAAAACAAAATCACTCGTTAGACATGCGCCAATTTGAAATACGTCACAAAATCCAAGACAAAATCTCATTAAATTCTGTTTTTTTTTACTGACCTGATTCCCACGTGTTGATGTTGTCTCAACCTTGACTTCCGCTGGAGCCGAGTACGATTCTTGCGTACTGTGCAATGAATTCGGCTCTTCTGATATCGTTGTCAATGATGGCTTAGCTTGTACCCTTGAACTGTCGATTTTGTGCGGTCTTCTTGGTGGTGCAGGTGGTTTCGATCTTCGAACGATCGGCGATGCTGGTGGAGTTGGCGTTGATATTCTGTCTGGATGCTCGTGCGGTATTACCTCAGGTGATGGTCCCACTAGAGACAGGAGAATTGGGAAGAAAAACAGGCCATTGACTATGCCAATGCCAATTAGACAGATGAGAATCAGGAAGAAGTATCTGACGATGAACTCAAAGTCGGAGAAGGCGAGCATCATCACTGCTAGGGCTGTTGTTATAGCACTGTGGATTATTGGAGCAAACATGTGCTCCAATGCTAGACGAACTCTTCTGTCTCTGCTTCCAACACTTGTTATGAAACTCTGAAAGACGAAAATAACAGTTAGCATCATTTTTCGAGGGATTTTTGAAGTGAAACTCCTTTTTTTTTTTAAAGGAGGGGATTTCCAAGATCGCTGGAATCAATAGAATCCCGAAAAACTTAATTTTTCTGAAAATGGATAAAAAATAGCGAAACTTCAATTCATTTGATTGATTTAAATTGCGGAAAATGGCACTTGTTGATGATAAAATGGGATTATTTTGGAAATCTAATGATTCCATTGGAAAGATCGGAAAAAATGAGCTGGAAACGAGTATGATGAAGGCTACGGTCAGACCAATTGTTCAAGAGTAATTGGGTAATTAACCATCATCAATTAGATTAATTGTTAATCATCTGGGAATGTTTTGGGCTGATTCCCACCGTCATTATACTCATTTCCAGCTCATTTTTTCCGATCTTTTCGATGAAATCGTCAAAAATTGAAAAATCTTTGAATTTGAAAATGTAGTATTTAAAAAAAATGGTTAATTTCCGAGTTTTTTCAGTCAATTGCATTTGAATAGCTTTTCCAAAAATATCAGAAATCAAACTCTGACACATGTTTCTTTTTCACCGAATTTTGTCGAAATGAAGTAAGTTTCTCATCAACTTACCAAACAAATGTGAACAGTGAAGTGCACAGCAATCCCAACACTAATAACCAAAAGTACCGCAGGCACTGCATTCAGCTTGATTCCAACAAGTTTCATGACACCTGCCAATTGCAATACAACACCAGCTAGGGACGTTCCAACCAGCAGAGCAGCCCACAAGTTCAACAGAAGAATTCCAATAACAACAACACTGACACCAAGTGCAGCAATAAGTGCAATACCTAAACAGCTTCTCAAGTCCATGTACTCCCAGAACACAAATGGAATTCCGGACGGAAAATTTGGTAATCCTCTTTCTTCGAACCTCTTGCAAAGTGCCCGAACACTTCTTATCAACTCGGTTATAGCATTAGTGTCCGTCAGCTTGTGCAGAAAAAACGGCATTTGCGCGTAAGTTAGAGGCAGACTCTTAGGAATCTTCAGATCCTCGTCATCCCGAGCGAAAATGTAAGTTCTCGGTAGTGGACGCAGATTCGCTTGACTCGTTCCATAAGCAAGCATGTCGTTGTGGACCCAGGCACTGAGATAGTTGTAGAATGCTCGTGGATTGATGATACCATCAGAATCAACGAATCTGACTTGCGTTAACAAGGTTTTGTCAACTGGATTGTCAGGATGACCCGTTTGGACCAAAAGTTTGTAAGCAAGGATCGCATCATCGCTTGCATTTTTGTACCATCTCTCCTGCGTTATACAACCATCCCTGTAGTCCTTATCAAAAGCATTCTGCAGACCTCTCAACCAGTCTCTGAAGTACTCCAACCAGAATTTGGGCAGACCACCATCGTCGTTCTTAATCACATTCTTGACCCTCATAAAAGCATCGTGATACTCGTAAAGCAGCTTCTGGTTCTTCGGATAATCAAAATCTCTCCCCGTGATCGCCCACATGTTGTAAAATCCAAAGTACTTTGTTTGTGCTGCTAAAAACGCATGTTCGTCTGATCCTTGAGGAACTAGATCCGTTAGATCTAATCCATCCTCAACTCTGATCGCCTGCCAGACACTTCCCGCAAGAACAATAGCTAAAATCATCATTCCAAAGACTTTTGTCGCTGGTTTCGTGACAAAAGGTGCGTAATGCTTGCTCGCAAGTTTCGTAAGGGAGAAACAGAGGCACTCGTCCTGCGTACAACCAGTTAAAGTATCCTCTTCCGAACTGTGCTTATCAAATTCAGATTCAGCTTTAGTTCCGACCCACGATTCGCTCTTGAAGTTCTCCTTCTGTACCTGTCTTCGACTCGATTTCAAGGAACTCTGTCTATATGTCACATTTCCGTTTCTGTCATTCGTAAATGCGGGAACGTAGCAGCAGAGAAGGTCGGATCTTCCGTACCGTCTTCTTCTCAGATCGATGCTAATAAGCGCTGGGAAGACGAGGAGCATTGCAGCAAGGTTAAAGAGGTTGAGAATCCCTGCTTGTAGGGAGAAGACCCTTAGTGCTGGGATCGGAATGATTGAGGCAGCAAAAAAAGCGGCAACATTGCTCAGCCCCTTCAGCAGAACTGACAGCCCCGTGCGCTTCAAAACAACGCCAGTTTGCTCGCTGTTAGGCACTTCATTAACAGCCAACTCGGCATAAGTGTGCGTTAGCAGAAATATGTCGTGGACGCCGAGACCAAGCGCGAGAAATGGAACAATCTGCGTTGTTATTGCGTTGAATGGTATTCCAAGAAGCGCACAGAAGCCGAGACCAGCTGCGACAGTTGCGCAGATGAGGACAACACCAGCTATCGCAATACCCGCCTGTGATCTAACTGGATCCTTCCATCTTGAGAGGACTAGTCCAGCATAAACGAGGATCAAACCGCAGCCAATCGCTATATTGACGATTGAGAATTGGCTGTATTTTCCCAGAATGTCATTCATTGTGATTGTGCTGAAGGTGTAGGAATTGTAGAGTGCTGATGCACCGGTCGAGTTCAAGTGCCTCTTTACTTGTTCGCTGAATGCTCTCTGCCATGTTTCCATCACGAGCGCTGCCTTGTCCAGGGTCCAATCAATCCTGTCTGTTTTTGTGTCCATTCGGTAGTAATTGTAGAACTCGTGCTCACCCATCAGTTGAACGACAGACTGTAGAGCTGAGGCACGAGTCAGGTAGCCAGCTTCATTGTGCTCACCACCACCAACAACAAGCTCCTCTGGCCAATGCATGTAGTTAGCTGCAAATCCGTAGCAGCCACCTGTCAGCTCCATTCCAATGTCTGGTGCCTGCAAAAATTAAGGATTTAAGTCAATTCTGTTATTATTACATTATTTAACTAGTGCGGTAAAGTAGTTTTCTGCTCAGGATGCTAGAAAAATGAGTTTCTAAACTTTGTTCGGTTTTTCCAGACGTATTTGTGCATTTTTCCAACACTCTTGAGCAAAAATGATACATTATGCATTTATGGTGGAGAAAAGTCAATTTCGACAAATAAAATTTTCCGTTTTAGGTGAGTCATATACTATTCTGACGAGTTTGGAGTTGTAAAACGAGCCGAAGACGAGTTTTATCATGACACGAGTTTGAAAATCTTTACCGCACGTGTGAGGTAATTTTTTTTATGTAAAGCGTGTGATAAATGGCCACTTTTCGCACGGCGTATGATAAAAAGAATTGCGGAAATGACAAAGGTATTTTTTTTTGGTTAATTTCATCACGGTAGCAGGAGAAAGGGGGGGGGAGGGATAAGAAGAGGGAGCTGTTTTAAGGCGTGCGAAAAGGAGCAGATTACCTAACAAGTGCGGTAAAGTACTTTTCTGATGAGTGTGAGGTTGCAAAACGAGCTAAAGACGAGTTTTGTAATCACAGGAGTTTGAAAATATTTACCGCACGTATAAGATACTATTTTTTTATATATACTGTGTGAAAAATGCCACTGACCGTATGCATAGCGTGCGGAAAATAGCTACTTTTCGCACGGCATGCAATAAAAATAATTGCAGAGATGACAGATGCGTCTTCTTTTTGGTCAATTCCATCACGGTAGCCGGAAAAAAAGGGAGGGGGAGGGGTACAAGAAGAGGCAGCTGTGTTAAATAACTTGGTCCCTACATTTCTGCGTCTCGGGCCAGAAGAATCGTCCTCCACACCTCCCAATGGTAGAAAAGGTACACCCGGCAGGTGTGCGGGACTAATGGATGGAAGAAATTCAGTTTCTTTATTTTTTCTCTTTCATCTTTCTTTTCCCTCATCTTCTTCATTCCCCGGCTCAGTCTTTCTCTGAATTCATGCTCAGGGCGTGTGCGCCAATATTCAGGAAAATTCGGTGCCCTTTTTTTTTTTTTTGTATTCTTTAAACTTATTTCGTGAGTCTTGCCGGAGGGGAATATTGCGTTGAGGCGCCCCAAAAAGGAATGATCGATCCACTCGATAAATTTACGAGGTTTTTTGCCTTCACCCGCAAGGCAAAGAGCAAAAGCATGGAGAATATAACCGAACTTCGCGAAAGAGATGGCGAGTCAGAAGAAAAAAAAAAAAAGAATGCGAATAAAGAGAAAATATGCAGAATGCACGAACACAAGTGGATGCAAGTAACGTTGAGCCCATTAAGTGCAATTACCTTAAGTACGGACAGAAACCTCACTCAGGTAAAGGGTGAAAATAACGCAGAGAAAGAGGGAGAAAGAGAGAGAAAAAGAGACAGTGAAGATGGAAATGGTGATAGAAGTGGAAAAGTTTTGTGGTATTGAGATGGTTTCAATTACAAGAAAATTAATTGACGCCATGCAGCATCCGGAGTAGTTGCAGATGAAGAAAAAAGCTACATTCAACGTCAGGCGGGGATACTTACCGATGGATTATGCTGTTCTCTTGTCTCTCTTTTGCCTGTAGCCGGGTAGGGCCCCCGGAATAGCGGTAATCACGTGGAAAGAGAAACAGGGCGAGTCTTTCTTATATACACATAAGAAGACTACACATGCAGAAAGAGAGAGGGGTACAAAAAAAAAGGAGGCAAGAATACGCGAATAAGAGAGGGAGAGAGATAGAGAGATGAGACATGGAGGCACTGAGGCACAACGTGTATGTTAATAATGGCAGTAAAATGATGGGTGGGTAATATGCCAGCGGTGTGTGTATATATATATACGACTATCTCCCTCTTTCTTGACTCAAGAAAACCCCCTTCTCCACCTCCTTCCACCCCCCTCCCTCCCCAAACGACCACCGGAGTAGCGCAATAATGACACACATCTTGCGATTTTATTATTTTAATTCTACCCGTGAATCCACGCGACTTGCATATATATATATATATCTATCGGCTCATTTTTTTTTCATTTGTGTTTTTTTTTTTAAATTTTATTCGGTGAATTATATTTTATTTTCTAGGATTTTTTTTGAATTAAAATTTTGGAGTTCATTGAGATTTTAAGGATGAGGAGGGGAAGGGAAAAGGTGGGGGGGGGGGTGTGTTGGGCGACACGAATGGATATGGATTTGGAATGTTAAATCAAATGAATTTGAAAGAAAAAAAAAATTCAAGCTAATTTGTATTCACGATGGATTGCCACGTTTATGAATGGAATATTACAGACACTTGTTGTGTTCTGATGGTTACAATGTATTAAAAAATTATCATCACGTGGATTTCGGCGGCTTTGGTAGAGGGTATAGCGTTTTTTTTTTTTTTTTTTTTTGATGTGCAAAGGTTTTGAAGTTGATGGAAATGAGATTTTTTATTATTTACCTGACGTGACTGCTTGTTCGGTGCTGTTGCTGGACACTCTGGATCGTATGGATCGAGACAGGGCTTACTTTGATAGGCATTCGTTATACCAGCACGTTTCATGTACTCCTCCAGTGTCTTGAATGGAAATGTTATTTGGAGCTGCTTCATTTGCTCGAGAAGAGCGGATGGATTTAGACTAGTCCATTGCAGCGGTTTTGGAATATATCTGAATTTTGAAGAAATAATTGGAGTTTATTATTGGGAAATTTTGGATTTTTTGGGGGATTTTGGATTTTTTAGACTTACGGTACGTGTACTGGGTTGTCCAGAAGTTTACTGCCCTCCCAGAAACAGTCCAGGGGTGTTATGATGACGCACGGTATGATTTTTTCGAAAATCTGGAAAGAAGAAAGAATATTTTTAGTAGGAATTTAATATTAATTGGAAATTTGAGGCTTTTAGGGATGAAAATCAGGGAAAAAGGGGGGAATTATTGAAGATAGGAAAATTTTCATGATTTCATCGAAAAGCTGAGAAAATTTGACGCTGAAAACATATGTCTGAATTTTTTTTTCGAATTTTTAAAAAATTTGAAACTTTTTCGAGAAAAAATAGGTTCAAAAAATTCCGAAAAATTAATTCTGACACATGTTTTCATGTAAAATTTTGCTCAGCTTTCCAATCGAATCACCAAAAAAGATCTGTCATCAACTTTTTCATGAAAATTCTCATTTTACTCCATTTTTCTTTGAAATTAATCAAATTAGCCTTGTCATTTGTCTAAAAATACCTCAGAATTCAGTAAAAATGCAGAAATTTTCATGAAGACATCATTTGTAGATGAAAAAAGCTCTACAGAAAAGGTCTCCTCAAAAATTTACGTATCTCCTCTGAATTCTTCGATATTCCCCAAGAGAAAAAACTTCAGAACAAAATCGAATAAACTTCTAATTCATTAAAAACGCGCTTTGACTTCCTGGAAATTGAAGCAGTTTCTTCATTCCCCTCGACTCTACAAGATGCTAGATCACGTTTCTCCCAGTCTTCGAGAAAGAATTTTATCCCTAAAGCAGTGTCTGACACAGATGAAATCAGTTCTTCATCTCCAGTAATTCTCATTCCACTTCAATTTTTTACTCTCTTCATTCCTCCACTTAATATGAAGTTTACATGAAGTTTTCTATTTTTTTCTTCGAAAAACGTACTAGCTAAGCTTCTCACGAGTAAGTCGTTAGGTACTCATATACAATGCGTTGTAAAACATGCGTAATGTACAACTTTATCGTTGTATAAAACATTAATAAGAGATGGGGGGGGGAGGGAGGGAAGATCATGGAGAAGTTACACGCAAGTGTAATCATCATTTGTATTTACCACTGCAAGGCTGTTTTCGATATTGAGATTTGGTACACTTGCTCCATGACACAACTCCCTGAGGCTCCATGTCCTGCAAAAATGCATTAACAGAATTTAGAAAATATGAAAATAGACATTTTCTTTATGAAATAATTACATTAGAAACAAAGGGACTTATACATAGCACTTAAGCCACTTTGTTCGTAAGATGGCGTAAGTGCTATGCTTATATATAGCACTTACGACACTTTATTTCTAAGATGGCTTAAGTGTTATGCTTATATATAGCACTTAAGCCTGCTTCTTGAAAACAAAGTGGTCTAAGTGCTATGTTTATACCTAGCACTTACGCCATTTTGTTTCTAAAGCGGCTCAAGTGCTTCACTAATATATATCACTCATGCCTTTTTGTTCTATAGACACAAAGTGGAGTAAGTGTTATGAATAAGTGTAGCACTTACGCCACTTTGTTTCCAAGGTTACATAAGTGCTATGAATAAGCATAACACTTACACCATTTTGTTTCTAAAGTGGCTTAAGTGCTATGAATAAGTGTAGCACTTACGCCATTTCGTTCCTCAAGTAGCTTAAGTGCTATGCTTATATGTATGGCACTTATGCCTCTTTGTTCCTTAGACGCAAAGTGGTGTACGTGCTATGAATGAGCGTAGCACTTGAACTACTCTCTTTCTAAAGTGACCCAAGTGCTATGTATAAGCACAGCACTTACGCCCCTTTGTTTCTAGCATAATGTATATTATTAATTCAAACTTACGTCTCGAACATGTCAATAGTAACTTGTGTCGCTGCTTTCAACATAGCTAAGTGATCCTTAAGTGCAGCTGGATGCAACATTTTACCCCCTGAGTGCCTCGGTGTTTGTATTACCAGCTGATTGAGTTGATGTATTGCCGTTGCTGATTCACCAAGTGCCTCCGACACATACGTCAATTCTTTCTGCAGTCTTCCTCCATCTAAAAAATGAATCGCAAAAAAAAAGATCCACAAAATTAAAATTCATTCATCCTCAAAAAAAATCAAAGGGAAAGTCAGGGTCTTCTTTTTTTTTTGAAATGTCATTGACACAATCAGAAATTCATTCTTACATGAAATGAAAACAGAAATTAAAAAAAAAAGAAAGAATATGATAGAGGAGAATGATCCAGTCAATTGGCAACGAGCCCGTTTCTCCTTCCTATACACGTGTGTGTGTATCTATGTATATATACATATATATATTTGTATGTGTATATCCCACCTAGTCGGATTTCACCGTCAAAAATGCCGACAGCGTATTTGCTCGTTCCGCCACGGCCCGAGGACCACCCGTGCAGTAACTGTGGTCCCCCTCCAGTGGTTCTCAAAGTAATCACGGAAAAAGGTGCATGTAAATGTGCGCAAAAATCCCACAAGAACGTGCCTACAATTCACGTAAAGCATATGAAAGATAAGTTGAGAACCACTGAGTCGAGTCTGCGGGTGGTCCATAGTACCGATATCCACAGATATGTATAGTATCCCCGAGACGTGCCCTGTCTAACTGCCTGAAGAGAGGGATTAACACGGAAAAAGTCTGGGTTTTTCATTGTCACCTCTCCATGTGAACCCATGGAAAAAGTGAAAAAAAAAGAAGAAGAAGAAGAAGATGATGAAGATGAAGAAGAAGAGGAGGCATGTAACGTTAACGCGTCCACGTGCTTCCTACTGGTTTTGATGCTGCAAAATACGGATGAATCACAGCCAGTAGAATGCGCTCTCCCAGAAGAAAGGGAGGGGAGGAGGAGAATTTCCTTGATTTATCGACGATTCAGTCTTCTGTAATTATTGCATCTTTCTCTAAACTCATTTTATTTATGAAATATGTACTACAAGTTGAGCGCCACTGTTTTGGCCGGTCTGCCGGAGGACCTCTAGTGAACGGAACGGTGAGACTGAGGTGTGGGGGAGGGGAGGGATATTGTGGCAGTACCCTTCCGGCTACCGTAATTGCAGCACGAGAGAGGCGCTCCTCTCTCTCTCTATCGCGCAATTTCAATGTTGAATGGAGAGAGGTCTAGTCTTCGACGACGGAAGTCGACATTTTTTTTTTGTTTCTTTTCTAAATGATGAAATGTGATTCTTTGAGGATGATTGAGATGCTGACGTGTACACACAGCTTTTTTTTTTTTGAAACACAAAGAGGCATACGATCGTGTTACACGTTTTCCTGTTCCTCGACGAGTGCTTACTTCCGTATGGTGCAGTTACAACCCCCTAGTTGACGGTGTTAAAGGGGGTGGGGGACTTTTAAACGCACACAAGCTGGAATGATGAAAAAGCATGTAGGAAACACGTGCAGACAGCTTAACGGCGTGTGAAAATAAATGACACGTGTGTTCCATTGGACTCTTGTTATTTCTTTTTTTTTCTTCAACAGAGTCACTCCTACTTTTTTCTGCTTTTCCCATAGATCTTCGCCGATTTTCTTACTTTCTTGTTAAAGTCTGTAACGTCTAGCGATGAAGAATGCATTTTTGGGGTTGATGGCCCAGAGAAATACATAAAAGAAAGCCCATGAAAAGGAAGCCATCAAACTCCGAAGAAAACGATCCTCAGTTTCTTCTTTTAAGGCCCCAAACGTTAGTTAATACTGGACTGTTGTACTGTTGGGCACGCAGGGGCCCTGGACGCGCTCTCTCGGTTGACTGCTTCCCCGACTCTCTGGCGCACCACGGAGAGCTCCAAGCCATTGGCCCACCCACAGAGCACCATTCACCGGAACCAAGAGAGAGAAAGAAAACGCGCGCCTCTCTTCATCTTTCTCTCTCTCTCTTTCTCGTCCAATGCCGCGGTGGTGCTCAAATTCCATTTGAGTTCTTCAAAGAAGACTTCTCTTTTTCAAACGTGAAATACACGATACTGTGTTTATTTATTTATTCATCCGAGGCTTAATCGTGCACTCGTTAACACCGATAAAACACAATGTACGACATTGTGTGAATGAACTATGGGTGTTACTTCCAAGAAGATGTACCAATAAATTTCAAGAATTGTCATATGATACGAGTGACCGAGTGTGTTCACGTATCAGTAGAGAGAAATAAAATAAAAATAATTAGAGTAAACATTTAAGATAATGAGGCTGGAGGTGTTTGATGTGGATTCGCCTTTGTCATTCCAGTCGTTCGCTAGAGCGAGCGATTGTCGGGAACCAATAGGCGCTCAAGTTGCAGGAGAGCGTTAGAAAAAGTTCAGTTTTACGTTCACGTAAGACACGAAGTTAAATACGGGTTTTTTGTTAAGGAAGTTTTTTTCAGGCTTCTATATAACGTTAATATGTTGATGTATGTATAATAAATAAACTTCAAAATAAAAAAAACAAGGCAAACTCACAAAATTGTAACTTTTAGGTGAAACAATGAAGTTTTTTTTATATTGGGGTTATACAAAATGATTCTTTCAACACCGGTTTTCCAGAAACTCTCGCAATTATCAAATCTACTGCAATAAATACTGAAAAGAAGAGAATGAGTAATAAAGGAATGATTTTAATTTGACAAAACATCAATAATGTTCAAGGTAAAAAGAAGAGAATCGTAGATTGAGGTTAAAAGTAATCCGACGTCATATATATAACGTTCTTTGGGAAATTATATAATGTGACAAATGATTTTCATGATTTGGTTTTCAGAGCCTGAAGAAGCTGGCATTATTCAACACCTCACAATTTCACAATAATTTGATGTTTTTAATGACTTTTCCAATATCCCTATGAACAATTAGACGATTGAGTCATAAAGAAAAAATGTAAATAAATCCGATAATTAATAAAGAGAAGATGAGATCCTCTGTTTATGGGCACTGTCGGGCTCTCTCTCTTCGGTGCAACAACAACAGATTCACGGTGGGTCTTTGGGGCCCCTCTTATCCCCGCTGGGGTCTTCACAAAAGCCAACCCTGTAGCCGCCTTTTCCTTCTTCAATTCTCTGTAACTCTGCCTGCATTTATGCCCTCTCTTCCTCTCCTTTTATTCACTGTCCCTCACCTTTATTCATGTTTTTTTATTTCTTTTTATCGCATAGTATCTGTCTCACTCTGTTTCATCGGGGCCATAGGGGCCTAATGAAGATGTAAGCAGTCGGTCTGCCTCCATGCACGACCGCGCCTCTCTCTCTCTCTCTTTCTCTCTCACTTCCACATGTTTATCCCCCTTTTATCTCTGTTCGAGGCACTCTCTCGAGAGTTTGGGCCTCAAACGTGTGGGCTCTCAATCGCTCCTCTCTTTCTCTCTATCTCATTGCCCCCTCCCCCCTCTCCTTCTCCCTACTATTTTACCCCCTCGTGGTTTCGCGCACACGTTCAATGTGTATATATACAAGGATCCACAAAAGGCAGGACCGAGGCTGACTGGCGCGCGTCGTCGAGACGTTCATTACCCTTGTGTATTGCTACAGTATTTTTCGTACTCTCTTTTCTCTCCATCTTTGTTTTCCTTTCACTCCCGGTTATCCAATCTCCGAAGGAAAACATTGAGGCAGACCGTATTATTTTTTTTTTCCGAATTCCGGGCTATCGCATGATAATGAGATGACTCCGGAAGTTCCAAATGTTGTTTTTTTTTATGTTGGATGTTTCTCTTTTTTTTTTTTTTTGAGCGGAAGGGAATTTTATCGGTTGGGAATGAGCCGCTGTCGTTCGCTTGAAATTCCATTTATACCCGAGAGGGGCAAGGAGATGCCGCGCCTCGTGTCTCTCTTTCTTGAAGCCCCTGGGTTCCTGGAATAGTCTCCTGCAGGTGGGATTTAAGGCCAATGGGCTTCAGAAGGGAGCACTCTTGAATGATTTTTTTTTTCCGTGACTTTTTGAAAATTTTCTAAATATTAATGGATAAAGAGGTGAATTATTCTTGACGATGAATATAAAGCATCTGTAGGATTTTGTGGAGCTGACGTTTAAATTAACGCACGAGAACTGAGAGATGTATAAATATAGAGACCACCTAACCAGCGACTAATGCGACGTATTTTTTCTACAATTTTTTTTCTCGATTCACTCTTAAGGTAGTGTCTCAGTAATTTTGAGTACTGTCCAATCCTATTTTTTTTTGATATGGTATCGAAGATGGGATTTTTTTACGTTTTTCTGAATTTTTTCAGAATTTTCGACCGTGTAGTTTATGAGATATTATCAAAGTTGGTGGAAATAGCGGTGATGGGGATGAAACGCCCTTAATCGGACGGAAATAACGAAATTACTAAAAAACCACAGGGTTGAGCCATTATTTAAAAACAATTGGCGAAGAGAACAGCATTTTAACTGAATAATAGAAGAAAAAAATATTCAATTCACCGTATAGTTATTGAGAAATTTCGATTAGAAGGTAGTCGTAACTATTTGCATCTCTCTCTACCTCATGCATGTGATAGGAGATTAATGTGAATAAAAATTCGAGATGAAAGGAAATTATAGTGACAGGCTGAAGATATGACTTTCGAACAGTTTGATCACCTTTTTGTGTGAATTAAAGCCGGTTTTAGCCGAATTACCAGCAATTAATTGGAAATTAACCGACAAATCCTTATTTTTTCTGTTTTATCGACAATATAAGGGATACTACCTTAAGGGTAACGGAAGACTTTGTGTATATGGAATTTTGGAACTAATTTTTTGATATTTTCATCATAAATGACTGCGAACGACTGAAAAATGTGATTAAAAAATCGACGTTTCTGCTATTTCATGAGAAAATTGATAATTATTGCTCAATAATGGGTTTAATAATTCCTAATTTCCTGGGTTCTTCACTATCCTTTAATTCTGAAATTGTGGAATTAAAAAATTTTGAAATTCTGAAAAGTCAAAAATTTTAAAATCGAAAAGAACAACTGATTTTTAAGAGACCACGTGGCAAAGAAAGGTTCCAAGACCTCAATTTGTGGAAATTCTGGGATTTTAAAATTCTGTAAATCCCAAAGTCGTAAAAAGTTGATTTTCAAGAACCCACGTGGTCAAAAAAAGGTTCCCAGACGTCAATTCGTGAAAATTCTGGGATTTTCAAATTCTCCAAAGTTTAAAATCGAAAAAAAACACTGATTTTGAAGAAACCACGTGTCAAAGTAAAGCTTCTTAAATCTCAATTTGCAAAAAATTCTGAACTTCTGAAATTAAAAAAAAACACAAAATCACGAAAGCTCATAATTTATGGATAGACGACCTTAGATAATTAGATAAAAGGCCACCATAACATAGAATTAATAGAAAAATGTAGTTTGTTTGCCCTCCCCCCTCCTTCAAAATTAACCAATTCATTGCATCTTACCTTGTATCCAAAGTTGCTCCACTTTACTGTGCACCTGTATCGATTTAAGTGCAATACAAAATGTAGCAAGCAGTAGTATCGCTACAAAAAGTACTTTTCCCGCATGTCTCTGTATAAAATCCCCCAATTGGCTCAGTTCATCCTGCAATTTTCCACGTATCCAAACAGCCGATCTCTGTCCCTCTGCCTTCCCCTAAAGTCATCAAAAGGATAAAAAAAAAACAATTAATAAAAAGAATCCTCATAAAGAAAAAAATGATTAAATAAATAAAAAATAAACGGAAGTGGCGCATTTAAATAGATGCGGGCTTCATTCCCCAATAAAAATCAAAAGCCATTAAAAAAAAAAAAAAAAAGATAAATGAAACTGTGTGTTTGACGATGATAAGTGGCAGTGAGTGTATAACGATCACACATGAGTAGCCCGAGGAGAGTTTTAGTGCTCAAAAGAGAAGAGAAGAGAAGAACTTCTCGAATGGAGATGTCGAAAGAGAAAGAGAATTGCCTGCACACGTTGTGGCAACCAGAAAAGTTATAACAAAAAAAAAGGAGGGGGGGAGGGGAAGTTTTTGAGGGGAGGGGGGGGGGAGAAAAAAAAGGGGAAGAAGTAGTTATAGCTTTGGACGATCCTGCGCATAAACGAGAAGTGCGGTGGTAAAAGAAGAGGGGAGGGGGAGGAAGGGGTAAGAGGGGAGGGAGGGGGGATGAGCAACATTGCGAGAGCGGCAACGTTGCACACTACCTGGTGGCCACTCTGACAATGTGCCTTGGGGACCACCCGCAACAATACCTATCTTTCCTGTCCGTGAGTGAGGAAGAAAAAGGAGTCAAAGAAGAGAAGGAGGAGGAGGAGGGGGTGGGGGCGGAGGGGAAGGCAAGCGCAACAAACACACACAGCGGTAAAGGACTCTCTTTCACCTCGTGTATATTCGTCCTTTCTCGTGTTTATTTATATTGCAGTGCACTATTTTGCAACACAAATACAGAGCTAGTAATGTGAAATTAAGAAAAAATCTACTAATTAGGTTTTAAACTATACGAATTTTTCCTAAAAACCACTCATTATCTATTGAACAGAAAAACACAGATTTAATTTATACCATAAGTATCATTTTCAAATTTGAGTTGAGCCGCTGAGGCAGCAATCAAATAATATCACTCACTGTACTTTTATATTTTATTTTTGCAATTGTAAAATGAATTGAGATGAATCAAAATCTTGAAAACTAATACTAAAAACTGACTGCTGGGTTTACCGTTATTTTACCGGTAACTTACACATAACTGACCAAAGCTGAATTACTGACGGTTTTTCGTCAGGAATAAACTGACCAAATCTTGCGTCAGGAAAATGACCCATTATTTAAATTACAGTTCAGTTTACATCTGTATAGGTGATTTTAATTTTTTCCTCTGTTACCTCATTTTGAAGAGCAAAATTCACCACGAAATATTGGCGTTCACTTCCATTGTATTACATAATACAAATTTCATTGAAATTGTAATGCTCGATATTTTTCTTTCCTTTTGAAGCTTCATGCGTCTCAAAAAAAAAAAAAAGTTACACAAAAATGACCGAAAAAGTGACTGAAATGGAAAATTACCGTCAGTTTCCATCTGTATAGATGATTTTCCATCATAAAACATAATTACTGACGATGAAAAAAAATTACCGTCAGTTACCAATAGGAATTACAGGTCAGATCAGAAATGGTCAGGAAACCGTCATTTTCCGACTCAACTGACACATCCAAAAAATGACGGTAATTTTACATTTGTAAACACAAATATTTGCCTTGATACTAGGGAGTTTTTCCAGGTTTTGTGTTGGAGGAAAAATTAACTAGGACTGGAAACGGTAAAATCCGTAGATGGAGGGTGGGGAGGGAGGGGAAGGAGGAGGGGGAGTGGGAATAGGCGATTCAAGGGGAAGAGAAGGAAGAATGCGAGAAAAAAAAGGGAGAACGTACGGATTACAAGGTGGTTGCGTATATATCTTTTGCGGAGCCACGCTGACCAGTAGCCGAGTATCGAGTGGCAAAAGGCGTTTTTCCAACCAATTAAACATGAAGAGTGTAGAGAAACTGTTAGTGGCTTTTATTTCTTGTTTTTTTTTTTTTTTTTGATACAGGTTGGACGATTCGGGTAACATTATATCCTTATTGAATGTTGATTTTTTTTTTTTTGGTAAATCCCGTTTGCCACATGGGGAATGAATTTTTGATTTTTTTTTCTCTTTTTTTTCTAAACGAAAGAATGTGTCCCAGAAGAACACAAACTCAGGCAATAGAGTAGAAGAAATTGATTTATCAAGATGAGAAGAAAAAGAAATACGAAATTTCAAATTTCATTCATTAAATTTTTCCGCAATTTTTTTTTTTTCAGAATTTAAATTCAAAATTTTAATCATATTTTTGGTATATTATACTTTTGCGTGACTATTGCGTACATTTTGCAAATTAGCTTGATCCATTTTTCTTATATTATCACCTTAGAAACAAAGAGGCGTAAGTGCAATGCTTAAATACAGGACTTACGCCCCTTTGACTCTAATGCAACGAAAATTCTACTGAAATTATGTGTTTTTTTTTCAGTTGAGGTGAATTTTTTTTTTCTTTCTTTTTCATTTATATATATATTTTTATTTCCTGGTTTGACATTTTTAGAGTCAGATTGCAGCATAATAGGATCGTGTGTCTATACGGGTGGTCTCCACTGAATCAAAGCCACAAAAGCCATGCAGATAACATTTACGATGGCTCTGCAAAGGTTTAAAATCAAGATTTGCTAGTTTTGTTTTTTTTTTTTGGGGCTTTTTTTTTTTTTTCTTGGTTTTATTCTTGTTTTTTTCTTGGAGTTATTGAGGGTAGAAAGATGCGCACGGTATAATAACAGTAGCTGGGATTTTTGGGCTCTTGAAAGAGCTGGATGAAGTCGTCAACGACTGCGGTGGCCGATTGAAACGCGTTTGGGTGGACTGAAGAAAGGGAGAGGGGTGGAGAGGGGGGGGGGGGAAAGAAGCTGTCTACAGGGGAAAAAGGTGGGGAGAGGTATACTGGGGCCTGGTTTTGAGGCCTCAGGTACACACATGAGAAAGGGGACTTGAAAAAACGAATGAGAAAGAGAGAGAAAGGAAGGGAGAGAGAGAGACATGAAACATTACGTATTATTTTACTATTTAAATGGAAAATTTGGGAATTTTCCAAGTGAAAATGGGAAATTTTAGGGGCAAAAATTCAAAGTTTTCCTCCTTTTTTTGGTGGAAAATTGGGTAATTTTGTGGAACTTAGGAACAAAGTGGCGTAAGTGCTGTGCATAAGAATAACACTTACGCCAATTTGTTTCTAAAGTGAAATATAAAACATTATTTTGCTGTTCAATGAAAAAATTAGAAATTTTCAAGTAAAAATGGAAATTTTCAAGAGAAAATTCAAATTTTCAAGTGAAAATGGAAATTTTCAAGAGAAAATTCAAATTTTCAAGTGAAAATGGAAATTTTTTAAGGAAAATGGAAATTTTCAAGTGAATATGGAAATTTCAAAGTGAAAATGGAAATTTTTTAAGGAAAATGGAAATTTTCAAGTGAATATGGAAATTTTCAAGTGATAATGGAAATTTCCAAGTGAAAATGGAAATTTTCAAGTGAATATGGAAATTTTAACGTGAAAATGGAAGTTTTGAGACCGAAAATTCAATGTTTTTCCTCTTTTTTTTTTCGGGAAAAACATTGAATTTTTTCTAATTCGAAATTTTGTTAATTTAGAAACATGAAACATTATTAATTCACTATTTAATTGAAAATCCTGAATTTTCTAGTAAAAATGAAGATTTTAAGTGCGAAAATTCAACATTTTTCTCCCTTTTCTCCGGAAAATGGGACAACTTAATCAAAAATTTCCTTAAATCAGAAACAAAGTGGTGTAAGTCTTATATCTAAGCATATATACAGTACACTGAGAAAATCAAATTTATTGCAGCAAGAAAATTGCCTTTCAACAAAATTTTCCTCCACAATTTTTATATCTATATATATATTGAAATTTTCTGGAGTCAAGTAAATTTTCTTCAACTAAATGAATTTTCCTTCACAATTTTTCTATCTATATATATCGAAATTTCCTGTAGTCAAGTAAATTTTCCTTCACAATTTGTATATCTATATATATCGAAATTTTTTGGAATCAAGTAAATTTTCTTGCAACAAAAAATTTTATTTCTCACTGCACTTACGTCCCTTTGATTTTGAGTCAATTTATAAAAATTTGAAATTCAGTGCACAAGGGCCCTTCGGGGTTTCCTGTTGCCCTCCCCCTCCTCCTCCTCCTCCTCCTCCTCCCCCTTGTTCGCCCATTCGGCGAAGGGAGAGAAAACGAAAAAGTGAAGAAAAGAAATAACGAAGATTCCAAGAATGGGCTTGAAGGGATCCTTTGGTGCTTTACCGACCGTTTGAAAATTTGTCGGCAAAACTTAAACGCAACAGAAAAATTCTTCGTTTTCTCGAGCTAGAGTTCATCGAAAACCCTTGAAAATGAGGAGAGAAGTGGAATAAGGAAAGAAAAAAACAGTGAAAAATGAGTGAAATCTGAAGGAAGCAAGCGAATTAAAAAAAAAAAAAGCAGTGAAAAACGAGAGAAATTTTGCTTCATTGACATCTATCTTTCTCGCTCAATCTAAAAAAAAAAAAAAAAAAAAAAAAAAAAAAAAAAAAAAAAAAAAAAAAAAAAAACAGTCTGGACCACCCGCGTGTGTGAAAGCCAACAGCCTAACACAGTCCTCTCTTTGAATGCCACTCCATAGGCAGTACAGTCCCACTGAAAATACCTCAAATAACTGAGAAAATAAGAAATAAGATGAAATAATAATAATGATGGATGGATTTTTTATCGGGTAAGAAGGGAAAATCTCAATGGAGAAACCGACACCTACACGCACAGAGAGAAAAGAGGGAGATAAGCGAGATGTGTGTATCCTCCCTCCCCCCCCCCCCCCCTCCCGCGAGTTCACTGGCCATGTCAGAATGTAAACAACAATGCGAACACAATGTGCGAAATTTAGAAAAAAATGACAATTTAATTCCAAATTTCGATATTTTTGAGGAATAATGATTTTTTTTTAATGTAATAGATGAATATTAGATGCATATTTTATCATATTCATCAAAAAAACAGTTTTTCTTGTCTCAAAAGTGTTGAAAGTGTCTGTTAATATCTCTTCATTTCTCATTTCGACATCTTCTCAATAGCAATATTTTAAAATGATGATTTTATCTTGAATTTTGGCAGATTTTTATTGGCTTTTTTTTTTTGTGGTTTTGCACATTTTTGCAGAGATTATTTGAAATAAAACGAATTTTAATGCTTCAAATGGGCAAAAAAATGTTGCTGAAGTTAGAATTAAGAGAAATTCCGCGAAAAAAAATTGAAAAAATACACAATCCACCAGAAATTTCAAAAAAATCAGATTTTCAGTTGAATTTCAAAATTATTTGAAATAAAACTCATTTTGATGTTTCAAAAGATTGAAAAAAAAGGTTTTCAAACTTAGAATCTCGAGACATTTCAAGTGAAAAGATTGAGAAAAATACACAATTAACCAAAAATTTCAAAATAAAAAATTCCAAATTTTTAATATTTCCAGTTAAATCTCAAAATTATTTAGGGAAGAGTGGGGCAAAATGGACACTGTTATGAAATGGTTAGAGATGTATGTTTTTCGATGATCCTATTGGAAAGCTGAGAAAATTTTAGCCGGAAAATAAGTCTCAGATGTATTTTTTTCGATTTTTTTGAGAATTTGATATTTTTCAGGGTAAAAGCCCTTCCTTTTTCGAAAATCTTCAGTTTTTTGCGAATATCTCTGGTTCTATTGGTCGTAGCAATTCGGAGTTAGTCTTAAATGAAAGGTGAGCTCATTTCCGATCGATTTATGGGGTTTTGAATTCAAAAATATCAATTTTTGGGATAGTTATGAGCCAAAAACAGTTTCACAAAACTGTTTCACAAAAATCCCCATAAATACCTTAAAAATCGATATTTTTTAATTGAAAACCCTATGAATCGATGGCAAATGATCTCACCTTTCACCTCCCATTGGAATTTTTACGCTACATCAGATAGAACCGAAGATATTCCCAAAAAACTGAAAATTTTCAAGAAAAGGAAGGGTCTCACCCCTCTAAAATGCTCCAAAAAGTCAAAATCGCCAAAAATTCAAAAAAATAAATGCCGCCACTTGTTCCCCGCCCAAAATTTCCTCAGCTTTCCAATGAAATCATCAAAAACAATCTACCACCAATATTCCTATTGATTTCAAGAGTTTTCCATAATATTTGCCCAAAAATTTAGATGTGTCCATTTTGCCCCACCTTCCCCTATCATAAAACAGTTTTTCTCTTTTGAAGTCATTACCTTTTCAAGCTGATCAAATGCAATCCATGCATCTGTCCAACTTGGCCTAACATATAAATCAGATTCGTGTCTACGTTTATCATCATCATCAATTGTTTTAACAATATGTGTATCATGAGTTCCATTTTGATTTTGTAATTGTGCCTGTGATGATGATGATGATGATGCATTAGGGCGTCCCGCTAGGATCCCTGTAGGGCCGGACGCAGTGACCATGATCCGTCATGCATTTGCCCCGTAACACACGCACTTTATTAATAACAATATATATATATTATATATTTAATATTCTTCGTTTTTCCCAACTCCTCACAACAATTGAAATGATAATCATCAAAATAATCCACTTTAGCGAGAAAAAAAAACAAAAAAAAAAAAAACTTGCACAAATTTTTTTTTTTTTAATTAATTCATCAATTTGATGAAATTTATTGTAAAAATACACTAGACACACTTCACTTGTCCACACACCCACTCACACACACATAACACACACATATATACACTGATACACACGTGATTTCAAGAGGAATTACTCTTTACCCTTTTTTTTTCTTTTTTTGAAGTATCCAACACTTATTTTAGTCAGACATTACACGAAAATGTGTCGAAATCACACGATTTTAATACTTTTTTCCACCTTTTTTTTGGTAAAAAAAAAAAATACTTTAGATGCTGGGTTATTGTTGTGTGTGTATGTTTCTTAAAAGCTTTTTTTTCGCTTAAGGACCCACGCACGCTGTGTGTGCTATATCTAACACTAACCGGAGACCGTCCAAGTTCGTACTAAAGTTAGTTACTCCGAAAGCCACATTTCTTTCCCATTGCCTGTGCCCACAGAGCCGGCCATAGTTGATCCTATATTCCCCCACCACCAATTTCTTACCACTACTGACTACTATTAAAAACAGAGACACACACACACACACACACATACACAAACATACATACACAGGACAGACAGACAGACTGTGGTGTTCTTCTTCTGGATAGCCGAGAGAAAAGTTTTGTGTGTGTGTATATATGTGTGTTTGTGTTTATGTATGGGTTTGTGTGTGTATGTGTGTGTGTGTCCATGGTATTCTCGAAAGTGGTGGAACCAGCAAACACACAAATCCAGGATCGTAGGTGCGAGTGAAGATTTTTGGAGTCACAATTTTGGAGCAAGTACTCCGAAATTCGAATTTTTTCAATGGTTTTTTAAATGAACGCACGTTCTCAAAAATGCTCCAAAAAAAGGGGGGGGGGGGGTTCAGAATGTTCCATCCTTTCATCCCCCCTTTTTTCATCCTGAAAAAACGATAATTCGCCTCAAAAATGGAGTAAAATCACTAAAATTTAGTTTTTTAATGTTTTTTTAAAATAAACGCATTTTCCCAAAAATGCTCCAAAAAAAGTGCATGCAAAATCTTGAATATTTTCATCCCCCCTTTTTTCACCATCAGAAAAGCGATAATTCGCCCTAAAAAATCATCGAAATCTCCCAAGAAATCAGAAAACTGCTCTAAAATTCAATTTTTCATTATTTTCCTAAAATTAACGCATTTTTCCAAAAATGCTCCAAAAAAAGACGCATTCAAAATCTTTAATCCTCCCATACCCCCTTTTTCACCCCTAAAAAAGCGATAATTCACCCTAATTTTCCCCCGAAAAATCAGTAAAAACCTCAAAAAGTTCCCCAAAAAATCAGCAAAAAAAATCCCCTTTTTTCCCCCCCATTTGAAATTAATTTAATAGCCAAATTTACTCAGAAAATAAAGTTTTGGATAAAACCAAAGGCGCCGCGCATTTCATACTACACACCTGTTGCTACTGATGACGTCACACTCGATGATGCCCGAGCATAGCCGAATACTCTGGGACTGGAAGGGAATTGGCTGAGAAGCACTCGGCGTCCCAGGTTGCTAGGATACACATCAGATGAGCCACGAGTGACGATGTACGTATGGTAGAGTGGCTTTTTGGTGTAAGGGGTGGGGGGTTTGGAGGGGTAGAAAGAAGAGGGGAGGGAGAGAGAGGGGAAGAAACAACACTGGGGACCACACACGCTGTACCATTTCCCCTCGAGCAAAAACACTACCCACACGCGCACGACCCGGCCTTTATTTCTCCTTTTTTTTCCTTCTCTACTCCTCTTATTTTCATTTATTATTATTATTATTATAATATATATATACATATATATATATATATGTATGTGTAATGGTTATTCTGAGGACTTTTTCCACGGAATAACGTGTATTTCGAGGACATTTGTGTATTTTGAGGACCGTCCTCAAATTTGTTTTTAGTTTAAAGTACATTTTGAGGACCGTCCTCAGATTAACTGTTTATATTTATGGGATATTTCGAGGACCCACTAATATACGGGGGCCAAGTCCTCGAAATTTCATCAGATCCAATGTGTATTTCGAGGACTGTAATTTTCAGGACTGTAATAGGGGAGACTGAGGAAAAATGGGGTACTTTAAAGCACGTATCCCCGGACCCCATTTTGCCCCGTTCTCCTCTATAATCATTCAAAAATGTTCATTATTTCAGAAAAACTAAAAGGGAAGAATCAATCTTATAATTAATTAGTGAAATACATAGAAAACTCGATGAATGCTGAAAATCAAGAAATCTGATGAATTCGTGCCACCTTCATCGTGTCTTTGTTACCCCCTTTCTTATTTTTCATCACTCCTCAAATTAAATATAATTTGTTAATTTTCTCAAAATGGTCAGGAATTTTTGAAACATTATATCATGACCTTGACCTAGTGTTTACTCTCTACACATAATCGTTACATGCATTTTCATAGGTCCCTAAAATGACCATTGGGTAGAAAATCTGTACGTATAGAAAATTCATTTAATGGTTATTTTGGGGACATACACAGAATTTTACATACAATGTGAATTTTGAGAACCTATATCAATATATATAATGGTTATTGTGAGGACCCGACCTCAAGGTCACGACATTACGCTGGCGTGACGAGATCTCTGAGACTCATTGATAATATTGTGACAATTAGTGTAATTACTGACTGTCTGCACTGAAATTATAAGACATCCAATGATTTTATATTTTCAGCAGTTACACGCCAATAGAAAAAAGCCGACGAATAAATCTGTGTGCTTCTATAGAAATTCTCAATGGGCATTCGATCAATTATCTCCTTGATGACACTCAATTTTGTTAAAAAAAAACATTCCTAGCATTTTTATCAGTTTTGTCATTGTGTGTCTCTCCCGTGAACTGTTCAAAGTCGTTAATGTGTTATGTGATGACCTTGACCTCATGTCATTTTTATAGGTCCTCAAAATTCACGATAGGCAGAAAAAGTTATACATGTCCCCAAAATGACCATTAAGTAGAAAGGCTGTAGGTGATCATTTATGAATAATGGTCATTTTCAGGACGTATAGAAAAATTATTTAATGGTTATTTCGGGGACATATACAGAATTTTACATACAATGTGGATTTTGAGAACCTATATCAATATATATAATGGTTATTGTGAGGACCCGACCTCAAGGTCACGACATTACGCTGGCATGACAAGATCTCTGAGACTCATTGATAATATTGTGACAATTAGTGTAATTACTGACTGTCTGGACTGAAATTATAAGACATCCAATGATTTTGTATTTTCAGCAGTTACACACCAATGGAAAAAAGCCGACGAATAAATCTGTGTACTCCTATAGAAATTCTCAATAGGCAATCGATCAATTATTTCCTTAATGACACTCAATTTTGTTGTTAAAAAAAACATTCCCAGCATTTGTTAATATTTGTTATAATATTATTCTTCTTCAATCAGTTCGTCATCATTGTTGATTGTGTCATGTCGCGACCTTGACCTAGTGTCCTCGGAACAGACGTTATATAAGTTCCCATAGGTCCCCAAAATTCATATAAATTCGAAAATTATCATAGAAGTCCTGGGAATGACCCTCCTGTTGATTGCCTGTAGGTCCCTGCAATGACCATTATATTAGAAGTCCTCGAAATAACCAATATATGTAATATACATGTATATATACGTCCCCATAGTTCTCGGTTAACCAAAATGTATACATAACCTCAGAATCACCATTATACAGTTTGTCCCGAAATAACCATTAATTAGTTTTTTCAACATATCTCAGCCAAAAATGCATTAAAAACAATCTATATTAGTGTATATCGATGTATAATGGATATATACATCGTTTTATCAACTTTATATTTTAGGTCCTCAGAATGACCATTACGCATACATATATATCTATGAATTCGAGAGTTATGTATATGTCTGTTTGGTGGAGGAATTCAATGTTATTCAATGATTGTTTACAAAGAAGAGCGAGGGGTGGGGGAAAAAAGGGGGGAGGGGGAGGGGAAGGAAGAGAAACAGAGGGATGAGGAGGGGGAAAGGAAGAGCGGCTCATTTACGAGTTTGTTGGAAATTAAAAGAAATTAAATCTCATTTTTCGAATGTGAATTTTACCAATTTTTCATGGATTTTTAATAGTTCTGAGAATATTGAGACTAATTAAATTGGACTCGTTTACTCTCGATAATGAAGGAGAACCACCCCCCCCCCTCTCTGCCCCTTCCCCTCCAGCCCCTTTTTTTCTCTCTATTTTCCACTTTTTCCAAGGAAAAAATCGAAATCAAGTCGTCGTTTTGGAGTCAAAGGGGCGTAAGTCCTGGGTATAAGCATAACACTTACGTCCCTTTGTTCCTAAAGCGACAAAGTTGAGACAAAAAAGGGGGAAAATGATTAACTTATTATATCCTGTCGTCGTAATGTCTTCGTAACGACGAGCAACTTCATTGAGGCCTTGTGGAAGATATATATATATATGTATACAAGGCCCAGGACTGTGAAATTCCTTGAAAAGAGACCCGGGTGAAAGTGCCTTCTGCCACGAGACAAAGGCTTGACGTTTAAAAAAAAAAAAAAAAGTAATGAAATTCTACACATTTTACGTTTGAATGGATTTATATGAAAAAAAAAAATTGAAGTGAATTGAATCATTTATTTTCTTCTTCGTTGTATTGTGTATTTGCCACCCGCTGATTTCACAAATCCACGAGTTAAACCAGTCCTAGGCGTTTTCAAAGATACAATATTGCTAATTAATTCGCTACTCTAATCGAAAAAGCATTCATTTATTATTTCTATCTTTTTCTCTCTCTCTCTTTTCATTTCTTAATCTACATCGTTTTTAAAGAATTCGTCTAGACTATTAATAACTCACTTTTTGAGATCTTTTTCTATTTTTTTTTTTTTTTTTAATTTATATCATTCAGAATTGATAGATTATATTTAATTAATTGTTATTCGCTATTATTTTTTTTTATCTAAATTAGAATTTTTTGGGATTAAAAAAAAAAGAAAATTTTAGAAGATTTGATGGATTTTTTTTTTATCGATTCGCAGGGATATTTGAACTTAACGACTTCCGGGTCTCTAATTGGCTATTGAAAAAGCCCAAAAGATCGAAAATTCGTGATACAATTGATAAAACATAATTATTCTGTAATTAAAAAAAAAAATTGGAATTTTTGGGTTAAAATTAAGATTTTTATAGCAATTTTTCAGTTTTCCCCTTTTTTTTTAACGGAAAATGGCAAATTTTAATTGAAAATTTCGTTAACTTAGGAGCAAAGTGGCTTAAGTGCTATGTATAAGTATAGCACTTAAGCCACTTTGCTCATGAAACAAAATAATGAACCATTATCCTATAATTTAAGAGAAAATTTTGAACTTTTAAGTGAAAAATGGAAATTTTATGTGAAAATTAGAAATATTAATTGGAAATTTCGTTAACTTGGAAACAAAGTGACCTAAGTGCTATGTATAAGCATAGCACTCAAGTCACTTTGCTCCTAAAGCAAAACATGAACCATTATTTCGTAAATTATAAGAAAGTTTGGAATTTTCAAGTAAAAAATGGAAATTTCAAGTGCAATTATTCAGTTTTCCTCTTTTTTTTCAAGAAAATGGGAGATTTTATTTGGAATTCTCTCAATTTAGGAACAAAGTGGCGTAAGTCTTATACTTATACATAGCACTTACGCCACTTTGATTCTTAAGACAAATATAAAACATTATCATTCTGCAATTAAAAAACAAATTTTAAATTTTCAAGTAAAAACAAAAAATTTATGTGCAATTATTCGACATTTTCTCCCCTTTTTTCCGAGAAATGGGAAATTTTAATTGGAAATTTCGTTAATTTAGAAACAAAGTGGTGTAAGTGCTATGCATGAGCATTTGCTTCTAAAGCAAAATATAGCACATTAGTATGCTGCAATCT
This sequence comes from Aleiodes alternator, assembly GCA_963921955.1. Taxonomy (NCBI): domain Eukaryota; kingdom Metazoa; phylum Arthropoda; class Insecta; order Hymenoptera; family Braconidae; genus Aleiodes; species Aleiodes alternator. The sequence goes on along the minus strand of OY998105.1, from coordinate 3,462,048 downwards.
AAAGAAAAATTCTGAATTTTTGAGTAAAAAAAAAAAAATTTTAAGGGCATCTAAATGTTATTTGACGTTTTCCCCTTTTTTTCCAGGAAAATAAAATTTTAATTACAAATCCTTCATTAATAGGTCATATTTAATTAATTCTTCTACACTATCAATTTCTTTTCTCAATCTAGATTAAAATTTTTTGTACTTCAAAAAAAAAAACGAGAATTTTTCGATCGATTTAATTGAAAATTCATTTTATCGATTCACAAGTACCTTTGAAATTAACGATTTCCGGCCTCTGTTCGTCTACTACAAAAGCCCGAAAATGCCGACAATTCGTGAGTGTATTGCTTAATTCAATTTTACAAAAAAAAAAAAAAAAAATCACACGTGGGTAGAAATTGATGCAAAACACAAATTCACATTATTTTCTTTTATTTCAATCAGGAATATTTTTTTAATTTTACCCTTTCTATCCTTTTCTACCTATTATTCTCCAATAGATGCTTAGAATCAAAGAGGCGTAAGTCCTATGATTATAAATAGGACTTACGCCCTTTTGTTTCTAAGGCATCGTAATAATTAGCTGCGATATTACCGTTAAATGTCAAATAAAGGGGAAATTATTTTTATCAATTTAGAGACAAAAGGGCGTAAGTGTTAGGCTTATACACAGTACTTATGCCCCTTTGCCTCTGAGATGACGATTTAAATTCAATGGGGAAACGTGCGCTGTGTTTGTGTCTCTTTGTGTGTGTGTTTTAGTATATGAGTATGTGAGGGGGGAAAAGGGGAGGTGGGAGGGAGGGGTTTGTATCGTGAAAGTAGGCAAATTAGAGAACTCGCGGTGAGGCGCGGCTTGGATAATATCGCTAGGCTGCATCGAATTAACCGTTACCTGGGGGAATTGAATTAATTTAAATGCACATGTTTAATTTTAATAGGTGGATAAGGTTTTATTTTTTTTTTTTTTTTTTGGAGTTATGGAGAAAATCTGAGGAGTTGATGATTTTCAGGGGATTTTAATTAACTGAGGCGGCAGATGAGGAGTTGATAAATAGAGAATTTATCGAGATTTTTCTTTTTTTTTTTGGTTTTATGGGAAAGGAGAAAATATGGGAAATGCCTTTTGGGGGGGAGGAGGAGGGAAAATACTTGAGATAGAATATTTTTCATGATTTCATTGAAAAACTGAGGAAATTTTGGCTGGAAAACATGTGTCGCATGAATTTTTCCGGACTTTCTTCAAAAATTCGATAATTTTTGAAAAAAAAAAGAAAGAATTTTTTTGAAAAATCACCAAAAATTGTGTTTGACACATGTTTTCCAACTGAAATTTCCTCAGCTTTTCAATGAAATCATTAAAAAAATTCTATCTTCAACCACTCCATCATGAAAACCGCAAAAATTGAAAATTCTTTTGAGATTTTAGAGTTCAAAAGTCTCGAAAAGACGAAATTTATTCAAAATACCAATATTTTCAACGATTCCATTGAAAAAATAAGAAAATCCTAGCCGAAAACCATATACCAAAAAAAAATTCCCCGCATTATTCAAAAAAATTCAATAATTTATCAAAAAAAAAAAAAAAAATCGAATTTTCCAGAGAATTGAGAAAAAAAATCATCAGACACATGTTTTCTTCTTCAAATTTTCTCAGTTTTTCCCTAAAATCCTCAAAAAATCTCCAACCACTGCACTATACCCCCCCCCCCTCCCCCCATTTTCTTCCTCCCCCCTCATTAAAATTAACTCGAAGAAATCCATTGTGAATGCCGAAATAAATTTAAAAAAAAAATAATAATAATAACAATAATAATAATAAACCGTCCAGCATCTCTTACCACTTGAACGATCGTTCGATAAGCACCGCGTGGCGGTAGTTAATAATTTTTACGACACTTTAAACTTGCCACCCGGTATTAACCAAGAGAGAAAGAGAGAGAGAGAGAGAGAAATACACTCGTGAAGAGGGAAGGGGGGAGGGAGGGGGTATGCTTTGCGCCTTTGATCTTTTGCCGACTCTCTATCTACTTAATGAGCGACAGAGCGCAAACGTAGAGCTCAAAAGAGAGGAGAGGAGGAGAGAAGGAGGCTGGGAAAGAAAAAAAAATGAAAAAAAAAAAAAAAGAGTAGAAGAGACGGGTACACGTGAATGACAGAACGGAAATGCGTGAAAAATCGAGCAAAAGAAGGTGGAATTAAAAAAAAAGAGGGGGAGGGGCGGTGGGGTGAAGAGTCCTCTGCCCCCTCTTTTTTTTTTTCATTAATTCAATCGCGTAAGGACGCAGCCACCGAAGCTGCTTCCTGAAGGCACCGTGAAAACTACCTACTTACGCAACAAGTGGAAGAAGGAGGGGGAGGTGGGGGTGGGAGGCTAAAAAATATGACTCTGTGTGTCTTTTTATCGGTCTTTCTCTCTCTCACTCACTCATGCGCTCATTGGTGCGCGTAGAACACGGGATACGTTATCTCTTGCAACCGATCTCATCGGTGCCTCAACCGACTGAAGCCGTTGGACCACCCACGTGACAAATAATAAACACAACGTATATATATATATATACACAACATTATAGTTGACCAATTTTATAAACTTTGTTACTGCCATATGAAGATAATTATCTTGGCTATTTATTATTTCAATTTTTTTCTGTTTTTTTTTTTTTTAGTACAGTGAAATAATTTTTTGAAGTAATTTGTGGTATTAAAAAAATAGCAGAAATGACTTTGTTCATAAAATATAGCAGCAATGAATTAACTTTTATCAAAATCTGAAGAGATTTGTGCAAATGCTCCAACATGTGGACACTGTTAGTGAATTTTTTCAAATTTTTCCAAAAATTGAAGAAAAAAAATTGACACATGCTTTTTGACGGAAATTTTTTTGACTTTCCAATGGAATCATGAAAAAAATTTTTATCTCGAATTCGTTCCTGCATTATCTGCATTATCTCTTTTTATTACCGAAGAAATTCAAAATTGAAAAACCTTTAAAAAAAAAGAAACATGAACTGAAAAATGACTTTATCGTTTATATTTTTATCGTTGAAATGTTTCTTTTCACTGATGTTTATCATTTAACGTTAAAATAGCAGGAAGACCGAGTTATTCCACGGATGATCGATGCCTAGTGTCTTCGACAGAAGTTTATCGATAGTAATCGATGGTATTTGAGAACGAAAAATTGTAGAATAGATGGATAAAGACGGGAATAACGAGGTAACTCGTTATTTGCAGTGACTCTGCTCGTAAAATCACGGGGATTGGATTGTGGAATGACTCGATTGGGCCAATGCTAACTTCAACAGTTTCACGTTCAGCTGCTGGATTCCTGAGAACCCTCGAATGTTGATATATTTCATTCCACTTCTGTAATGACTTCATCAGATGACATTCATTCGACTTTTTTAAAGTGATAAAATCGAGTGGAGATAATTTTTTAAATATTTGAGGCATCGTTGGGCTCAGAAGAAAACAAACTTAGAGATTTCTTCTGTAGATAATTTCGAGAGCTACAAAAAAAAATCACCATGAAAATTGCTCTATTTTTATTATTTTCCGTATTATTTGGAAGAAAAAATTTTAAAGAAGCTTTCACACAGAAGAAATTTCTGAATCATTTAGCTCAGGTCTAGGATAACATGATTCATGATTTTTTTTCAGTGTGAAGGACATTGTGGAAAAATGTGAAAAAATTAGAGATGATGCTCCAACATGTGTACATTATTACTGAATTTTTTGAAATTTTTCCAAAAAGCCATTCACACTCAAAAAAAATCCGGAATAATTTCACCCCGCAGGTCCATTTTGCGCCAGACTCCCCAAAATCATCTAAAAGCCTCATTTTCTTCCAAATATTTCCTTCTTCATGCAATACCCAACTTTTCTCGTTGCAGTGTATCGAATTTGCTGAGGGTCAGGTCAACCGATCACCCCAAAAAGGGAAAACTCCCGCAATAAAAGGCAACTTCGAAAAACCATAGCTAAAGTGTCTCTCAAGGTCCCTCTCGCCACGCTTCCCCATTTCCCTTCTCCCTCCCCCCCTAAACACCCCCAAAATCCATGAAAAATGAAGGGTAGAATACCCCAAGAATTACAACCATTCTCATTGTGTAATAAACGCTCAAACGTTTAATATAAACCATGACGCACCTATTTTTCCTTCCATCTCATCTCAAAAACCGTGACAATTCGTTGAGAGCCGTGGAATCAGTAGGAGCTACCGTTCTCATGCATGAAAAAAAAAAAAGAGAAAAAAATGATTTCCCCTTATAAAAATAATATTTTTTCTCCGAAATATATTTTGTAAGCTTGCGGTCAAATGTTGTCGGTTTCGTCTCCATTCTGAAGAAGAAAGCCAAAAAGAAAAAAGACAGAGTAAACAGAAGAAATACGTTTGCATTGTGTCCCCGGGGTAAAGAGAACTCGTCACAGTGGGTGAACCCAAGTGCACCTTCCCCCTCGCAACACCCCCTCCTATCTTTGCCATTCACCAAAGAAAAAAATAGACAAACTCAGAAAAAAATCCCGAAAAAGTCAGTAAATTTTACAACCACTACCTGTTCATCTGTATCGTCGTGTTTGCGTAGGACGGGACCACCCAAGTTGCTCGACGCCTCTGCCATCCGCTTTGAAATTGACTTAGCAGAATTCTCTCTTTGTCCCCATACGTTTACAATTCTTTTTTTTTCTTTCCCCCCCTTCCTCCTCCTTCGCTGTTGCTTGAATTTTTAGACAATAAACAGATCAAAACAAGTTTAAAAATCTTTACACGCACTGACGGCTGAATAATGGCATCAAATAAAATTTTTTGAAGCTCTTAGTTTCGTTGAAATGAAGACTAAAAAATGAAGAAGAAAAATTATTACAAGAAAATTCATTTATTTTGTAGAAAATTTCCTTGATAACAGAAAATTTCAATTTATCTAGAGAGATATCAAAATTGCGATTGGTAACTTGAAGAAGCACAATTTATTATGTCTATGAAGAGCTTAAAAATCTCGAAGATTTGGAATGACAAATTCACTACAATAGAAGATTTTATATGTCACCTTAAAAACAAAGGGGCCTAAGTACTATGCTTATACAAAAAACTTACGCCCCTTTGTTTCTGGGATTTCACCTTAAAAATAAAGGAACTTAAGTGTTATGCTCATACACAACACGTACGTCCCTTTGTTTCTAAGTTGGCATTTCAGAAACAAAGAAGCGTATGTGCTGTTCTTGTGTATAGCACTTATGCCCCTTTATTTCTGAGACTTCAGCTTAAAAATAAAAAGGAGTAAGTGCTGTGCTTATATACAACACTTATGGCCCTTTGTTTCTAAGTTTTCACTTCAGAAACAAAGGGGCATAAGTCTTATGCTTATGCACAGCACTTACGTCCCTTTGTTTCTAAATCGCCAAGTATGGATGAAATTTCGAAACATCTGCTGTAAGTATATTGAGTAGAGGTATTTTACCTAAAATATATTTGCACTTGTGTGCATAAATTTGCGTAACTATTTACTTCTATTCTTTTGCTGTGTACAATAAAGTGAATGTTAAGAATTAATTTTCTTCAATATTTACTAATGCATATATCTTGATTTCCATCAAGTTTGTGAGATTCTGTTAAAATTATTCGAATAATTTGAAATTTAGCCAGGAAATTGCGATGAAAAATTCCTGTAAAAAGAACGTTTTTCTGATGAACAAGATTTTTTCTTTCTTTCTAAAGAATTGGAAGGAAATTACACATAAAGTGTAAATAACTTTGAAAAAAAAAAAAAAATCATGGAAATACAGGACACAAAGCCCAACTGTTTCATTCTGCCAGTGTATAGAAAGAACTGTTTAATATCAAAATGGTGTTAGTGACCGCCCACGATGAGGCTGAAGACCACCCAAGACGGTTTTTACGCTACTAACGGCCTCTATCCACTTTACCAATGTGCCTCTACCCCTCAATTTCCTCGATTCTCCGGGTGCCAACCCTCAGCCAGGAAATCACTTGCCACGAAGTATTTCCCAAAAAAAAAAAAAGAAAAAAAAGGAATTCGTCGTGGATAAACGGCAATACGAAACGGAAATACACATATTACACGTTTATTTGACATCAGCCGCCATTTTGTGTACACACACACGTGGTCCCCGAAATGGCGCTGTCTCTTTTTTCTTCCCTATTGCATATCCTTAGCCTTGGAATTAAAGTGGCGTAAGTGATGTGGATAAGCATATGACTTACGCCTCTTTGTTTGTAAGGCAAGGGATATTTTTAATGCAACCTCAAACGTCTGTTCCACGTGTGTGTCCATGGGTATGTGCATGAATATAATACGGCACATATTCTTGAAAGTGGGAGGAATGGAGAGAAAAAGAGAGAGAGATAGAGAGAGAGAGACACTTCTGTGGTTACAACTTGGGTGGTCTTTTGAATTCTTCGAGGGGATTTTACACGCGTTTGTGGTGCGCACGAGTAAACTCGTGTGGCATTGCGCGTGAAGCACGCTTCGCACTGCTCTCTGTGCTATGCTATTAAGTTTTACACATTGAAAAGACATTGGGTATTTTATTCACGTGCTTGAGAGAAAATGTGTGATGATGAAGTTTTTGACGGAAATATTTGGGATTTAATTCATTTCGCACTTATTTTCTAGATTTCTCGGAAGAGAGTGGGTTTAGGGGAAAAGTGCAAGATATCTTTTTTGTAGAGAATTCAATTTGCTAAAAAATGGGTTCCTTGACATTTCCTGCTAAACCCACTTGCATCAAAATTATTTAGAAAAAATTGAAAAAACTCCTTTTTTTACGTAATTTTCGCCGATTATTCTTCGATCACGAATATCTGGAGAACGGTTGGGTTTAGAAGAAAAGTGCAAGAGACCTTTTTTGTAGCTCATAAAATTTTCTTAAAAAAAAGTCTCTTGCATTTTTCTCTGAAACTCACTTGCGCCTAAGATATTAACCATTATATCCTTCCGACATCATTAAAATCCCAAATAATCGAAAACTTTCTTGATTTCACTGAGAAAATCATAAGAATTCAGTCTCTTGTTACATCCTTGCCTTTCTCCCCGTCCAACAAAAAAGGAGGAACAAGTCCAAAGAGAGAAACAAATAATCCGTGTACCTTATCTGAATTTGCATCGTCCAAGATAACCCAAGACATGGCAATTTCGCAGGTTTTCGTGGGCGTTTGTGTGTTTTTTTTTTTTCTTCTTTTTTTGAGACAATCGAATTAGGCAAAATAATGTTGAGCTAAAAACTAAATTTATCAAGAGTTTCTATTACTGATGAAAAGTGGGGGAATGGGAAATTACAGAGTCCAAGCACGCCTGCATGATCCAAGATAAGTCGTGTAAAACGTGAAGGTTTCCTCCTTTTATTTAACCATGATTTCTTTTATTTCAAACTCATTCCATTCTTTTTTCTTTACTCGCCTCTCTTGAATGTCGACTTTATGCGGGCGACGTACACACATACGTGGGATCGCCAATCGAGATTCAGAAATCGCCATTCACTCGTTGAGGAGATGAAATAAACCCTGGGCCCTATACAGCTCTTTTCTCCATCTTTCCCCTCTTTTTTTTTTCTTTTTTTCTTCTTCTTCCTTTTTATTTTTTATTTCCTCTTTTTTTTTTTTTGTTTATATTCGGAATGAGTCGTTCGTTTGAGATAAACAGTGGAGACCACCCGAAGGATATATCCGGTGGATTATTTTTTTTTCTGTTAAATTCGATTTTTTCATAAAAAAAAATGGAAAATCGATTTTTTTCGTTCATTTAAAAAAAAAAGTTCGATTTTTTTTTTATGAAGAAAAAAATTATTTTATCAGAATCTTTACAACTTTATCTCAATGAACTAGTCATTGAAAGCGTGCTACGCGCGCCTGCATCAGTTTTTCGTCCGATAACCATTTACGATCGTCATTTTCGAATGTTCGATTAATCGATTATGAATTGAAGCGATACTTCGTATTACATTCGAGATATCGCATTTTATTTGATGGTTCCTTCTCAGCTTTTTTGGTTTAAAGGGAAGGAATAATGTTCAATCTATCAGTTTCAAAAATTCGATTAATCGATGTCAAATTTCGATCAGTCGATGCAAAATTGTATTAATCGATGCAAAAACTCGATTAATCTACATCAAATTCCGATCAATCGATATCAAGTTTCGATTAATCGATATCAAATTTCGATTAATCGATCTGACGGATCTATTAATCGAATTTCGATTGATCGATGTCAAAATTCGATTGATCGAATTCTGAATAGGGAGAAAAAAAAACGATATGACATAAGTTTTCGATCGATCATTTGTCAAAAATCGATTTATCGACGTGATATCGCCCTTTGAATTCGAGATATCGCATGTCATTCGATAGTTCAATTACCCCTCCCCCCTTTCCCGTTTTTTTTTCAAGTTCAAGGAGATAAAATCATTTGCACAACATTGTAAAGTGAAATTATTCATAGAACATGTAGACGATCACAAATCCTCCCCTCCCCCCTCCAATTATTAATTTACTTCGCTCACAAAGTAAGATACGTACACCCGTAACGTGTTATTCGTCTTGGATAATGATGCTGCACGCAAACCAACGTAACACGCCCCCTGGCCCGAGCCAAACCACGGAATTACGCACAATGACTCTTAACGTTTCTTCTTTTTTTCCACGAGTTTTTTTTTTCTATTCCACTTTGGAAAGTAACAAAAATTCCCTAAAATAAAAAAAAATCCCCAAAAAAAAAACGAATTTTCCGAATTTGTTTTTTGCCATTGAATTCTCTCGAAATTTGCACATTTGCACATCTGCACACACAGACAAAGTCCAGAAAAAAGCATTTCTCCTGACTAGAGACGTCAAATTACCGTCATTTTTTGGATGTGTCAATTCAGTCGTAAAATGACGGTTTCCTGATAATTTCTGACCTGACCTGTAATTCCTATTGGTAACTGACGGTAATTTTTTTTTATCGTCAGTAATTATGTTTCATGATGGAAAATCATCTATACAGATGGAAACTGACGGTAATTTTTCATTTCAGTCACTTTTTCGGTCATTTTTGTGTAACTTTTCTTTTTTCTTTTTTTTTTTGAGACGCATGAAGCTTCAAAAGGAAAGAAAAATATCGAGCATTACAATTTCAATGAAATTTGTATTATGTAATACAATTGAAGTGAACGCCAATATTTCGTGGTGAATTTTGCTCTCCAAAATGAGGTAACAGAGGAAAAAATTAAAAACACCTATACAGATGTAAACTGAACTGTAATTTAAATAATGGGTCATTTTCCTGACGCAAGATTTGGTCAGTTTATTCCTGACGAAAAACCGTCAGTAATTCAGCTTTGTTCAGTTACGTGTAAGTTACCGGTAAAATGACAGTAAACTTACCGGCCAGTTTTTAGTTTCACATCACTCCTCCTGACTCGACAGATAGAGAAAGCGGGGAGGGGAGGAGGGGGAAAAAAGAGGAGAAACGGAAAAGGTGGAGGAGCTCATATTCAACAGCCACCCTCGGGCGTTTCACGTCCATCAGACCGTTTTGTAATTATTTGATTTCCTTCGGGAGTTGTAATTTAAACTCGTTTTGCAGGAGAAAGAGAGAGATAGTGAGGGGGAGAGAGGGGAAGTTGGAATCTCAGGAGTTTATACACCGCTGTCCGGTCGTTACTAAATCCCTTCCAGGTAAATATATATAATACACCTTAATTGAATTATGATTCTTGGGATTTTTTTTAGGATTTTTTTTTCCTGGCGGAAAGGTTTAGAGGTTTTGTTTATGAGTTTTTTGGGATTTGGGGGGGGGGGGGGGGAGTAATGAGTTCAGGTGAAATGCGGCTTCCGGTTGGGAAAAAGAACGGAAAATTTGAGGGGAAAATGGAGGTAATTGGGAGACAGTTGGAGATGGAGTTTTTTTGATTATTTCATTGGAATGCTGGGGAAATTTGACATGGAAATGAGGGGTCACAAGGGATATTTTCAATTTTTTTTAGAAAATTCAATCCATTTTCTCAAAATTTTCAGAAAAAAAATTCAAAAATATCCAAAAACTTTGAAGACATTGACAAAAATAACTTCTGACATCTCTTTTTCAGCTCAAATTTCCTCAGCTTTCCACTGGAATCATCAAAAAAATTCTATTCCAATTATTTCCCCCCTCTTCCTCATTGTTGAGATGAAATTTGATGATTATCGGTAATTTTACCCTCAGAATCTCTGAATTTCATAGGACCATCCCCAGCAATTAGTTAGAAATGGAATTTTTCCGTCAATTCCATTGAAAAACTGAGAAAATTTCACATGGAAAAGATACATCACAAGTGATATACCATTTTATCTAAAAAATCCCCCAAATTTTTCCGAAATTTTCAAAAATTCCCCCAAAAATCCCAAAATCTTCAAAAAAAAAGACCAAAAATCCCTTCAAACCACTCATTTCCAGCTCAAATTTCCCCAGCTTTCCACTGGCACCATCAAAAATCCTCTATCTCAATAATCCCCCCCCCTCCCCCCTCAAGACCCTCAAATTCTCCCCGAACCAACCCCATCCAATCGTCTCAATTTCTATCATCCAAAATACCCCCCAGGACCAACCGCTGTCATTGCGTGTCTAAACGCACCTCTGTACGTAAAAGTTCCCCTTCCCCCCTCCTCTCCTCCAGCCAATGCCCAACCACCCGAGAAAATAAGGTAGCGCAGGCGTATTTTCAACGTCGTACGACACAAACTCTGAGATACTTCGAGAGGGCTAAACTCAACGTGGGTGGTCCACGGCGAGAGAGAGAGAGAAAGAGAGATTTGCCTTCTGCTAAATATCGCCTTTGCGCCCCACAACGTGGGTGGTCCTCCACCTTTCTCCCCCCCCCCCTGCCCCTTTCCCCTTCCCCTCCATCTGCATTTGCCCTGTGTGTGTCTACATACCCGTAGAACTGTACACAAAGTAATGCTATTTCTCCTCCATCTGCACTTTTCTCTCTCCCTCTCTCTCTCTTCATTTAAGATATATATATGTTAGACCTGTTTGTTAAAATGATTTGGGATTTTTTAGAGAATAGGCAGCTCTATGAAAAAATTTGAAAAAATTATACAAAAATGAAGACATATTGGAGAATCTTCTCAAATTTTTTCAAATTTTTCCTTCGTGTCCTTGACACCGAAAAAAAATCCTGAATTATGTTGTTGCAGAAGTCCATTTTACCCCATTCTCCCCTATATATAAGGCATTCCACCCTATTTCACTCGATTTTGGAATGATGATTTTTGATTTTGTTGATTTTTGGATGTAGTATTCGAATGGCTCATAAAAGTCATTTTCCATTTGGAGAAAGAAAAAAAAAATTTTTTCTTCAAAATTTACGACCATTTTCAGTTTGGAAAAAACACTGTAAATGCTCATTTTTCTTCCCCTTCAGATGCTCGTATCTCATTCAATTTCAGTTGTATGAAAAAAGTGAAGGAGTACTTTTTTGTGATGAAATATGCATAGGGGAGAGTGGGGCAAAATGGACACTGTTATGAAACGGTTAGAGATGGATTTTTTTTGATGATTCTATTGAAAAGCTGAGAAAATTTGAGCCGGAAAACAAGTCTCAGATATATTTTTTCGATTTTTTTGAAAATTCGATATTTTTCGGCACTTTTGAAGGGTAAAAGCCTTTATTTTTTCGGAAATCTTCAGTTTTTTGTAAATATCTCTGGTTCTTTTGGTCGTAGCAATTCGGGGTTAGTCTTAAATGAAAGGTGAGCTAATTCCCCATCGATTTATGGGGTTTTGAATTTAAAAATATCAAATTTTGGGATAGTTATAGGCCAAAAACTGTTTCACAAAACTGTTTCACAAAAATCCCCATAAATATCTTAAAAATCGATATTTTTTAATTGAAAACCCTATGAATCGATGGCAAATGATCTCACCTTTCACCTCCCGTTGGAATTTATACATTACGACAAATAGAACCGAAGATATTCTCAAAAAACTGAAAATTTTCAAGAAAAGGAAGGGTTTTACCCCTCTGAAATGCTCAAAAAAGTAAAAATCGCCAAAAATCCAAAAAAATTAATTCCGGCATTTGTTTCTCGCCTAAAATTTCCTCAGCTTTCCAATGAAATCATCAAAAACAATCTACCGCCAGTATTTCTATGAATTTCAAGAGTTTTCCATAGTATTTGCCTAAAAATTTAGATGTGTCCATTTCACCCCTGATGTCCATTTTGCCCCACCTTCCTCTCTATCGATATACATATATATGTATATTCGCTTTAGAGTGAAAGAGACATAACTCCCATATATAAGTATAGCACTTACGCCTCTTTGTTTCTAAGGTAATGATATCTATTAACTTTGAGTCAGCGAAGTAAATAGAGAGGAAAATAGGGGGGGGGGGGAGGCGCCGAGAGGGCAAACTGACGCTGATCTCGACGCGTGTGTGGTCCACCCACATGTGTGTGTGTGTGTGTGTGTATGTGTGTGTGTGCGGATCAAGGTAAATGGAGAGACGATCCCCCGACATCGATCGATCGATCGATCAACGCTATCAATTCTCTCGAAAAATATATATATATTTTATTTTTCCCCGCATCGAAGAAACATGCGCGCGATTGTAGATATATCTATTTTTCCCCATTAATTAAAGCCTCGAGAGACATAAATCCATCCTTCGCCTTTTTTTTCCCTACGAAAATTGCTTCTTTTTCTTTTTTAATGAATAAATTAGCAATTAATGATGAATTATCAATTAAAATTTCGTGCTATGAATAATGAAATAATTAAAATGATTTATTTTCAGGGGAAAAAAAAATTAGAAAACATATATATATATATATATATATATATACATATATGATAGCGATACTCTACTCTGGGGGCGCTATATACATCAATTTTCCCATGAGAGAGAAAAATCCATAGCTATAGTCCCCGTGTAACTGTGCGATGCTAATGCAACTGTCATTAGCAAGTAGCGAATCGAATGTAAAGTCAGACAGGCAGGTTATATACCAGCAAACGTCCCCCGCTGGACCACACAGGAAGATACTACTCTCTTTCTCTCTCTCTCTCTCCTCTCCTGGAGACTGTGTAACTCGTGTGTGTATATCTATATGTATGTGTGTGTGTTGGGGGCCACCACTGTCTATACGGGACTCAGCAGATGCAGTGGCCCATAAACAGCCAGGAGACTGTGGACCACCCAACGCGTTAGTCCATTCGCTCGAATTCGTTACCTTAATAATCAAACGGTCGATTTTTCCTTCTCAAAAAAAAAGAAAAAAAAAAAAAAAAGTGAAATTCAATGTGTTAGTCTAAATGGAGAACTGATCTAGACTGACAAAAAAAAAAAAAAGGAAAAATTGTTTGTTGCAAGGGAGATTCGATGATTGTAGGACATTTACTTTGCTCTAGATAATGCAGATATATTGTAGGCTTGGAAAGAAAGGGGCATAAGTGCTATGTTTATATGTAGCACTTACGTTTTTTCGTTTCTAAAGCGACGATATAGCACTTATACCTATATATATAGCACTCACGCCGTTTTGTATCTAACGTTATATATATAGCACTTACGCCCTTTTGTATCTGAGGTTATATATATATATAGCATTTACATCCTTTTGTTCTTAAGGTTGCATTTGCACTTACGCCATTTTATTTCTAAGTCGACGTATAGCACTTATACCTCTATATATACATATATATAGCACTCACGCCTTTCTGTTTCCAAAGTGATATATATATATATAACACTTATGTCCTCTTGTTCTTAAGGTTGTATTTGCACTTACGCTATTTTCTTTCTAAGGTGATATATCGTTTTTTTAGAAACAGAAGCACGTAAGTGCTATGTATAAGAACAGCACTTATGCCTTTTTGTTTTTAAGCCGACGATATTTAGCACTTATTCCTCTATATATATAGTACCTATGCTTACATATATATAAATATATATATAGGACTTACGTCCTCTTGTTTCTAAGGTGATACATAGCACTTACGCCACTTTGTTTCTGAGGTAACGATATATATAGATATAAAAATTGCAAAGGAAAATTGTTATTCGAAAATAATTTTTTTGTCACGAGAATTTCTTTTTTTTTCTCATTGTAATGCTCTTAATTTGGAAAAAAATGCAGAAGAGCACTTCCCTCAATTCTCTATTTCCTTAAAATTATCTGAATTCTGTTTTTTTTTTTTTTTTTGAAGAATTGAAATCCATGAGTTTAATTAATGAGTTATTTCCAATTAAAAATTGAGCCATTAAAATACCACTAAATTCCACTGATTCTTCATTCGTATTTTTTATTTTTATTTTATTTTAAATTGTTTGGTATGAAAAAAATACAAAACACCAATTAGAAGACAATTCATCAAAATGAATAATTGTTGAGAGCGATTTAACGATGAGTTATTGGTTTTCTTCCAGAATAAAAAAAAAAAAAAAAAGAGAAATAAGAGTGAAATATTGATGTTATAGAGATATGAGAGGCAATTTTTATTTCCCCTTGATTCTGGCTATTGATTCATTATTTTATTTAAAAAAAAAATCATAGAATAATCAAAAAAATAAGGAAAAACAAATATTTTCTTATATTTAATCCATTAAATGTATATTTCATCGCCTTAGAAACAAAGGGGCGTAAGTGCTATGCTTATACACAGGACTTACGCCCCTCTGACTCCAAGGCCTCAATTCATCTGATAAATATCATATAAACTGAAATAAATTCCGAAAAAAAATTCAAAAAAATTTCAATTATTTTTCAAATTGTCAAAAATTTCGAAAAATCTCAAATATTGAAAAAAAACACAGATTTTTCATATTTTTTGTCATATATTCATCATATAAAATTCGCTGCAAGTCCCTTCATTTTGCTTCAATTCATTGAAACAATATTTTCTTAAACTCAATAAAATTGAATTGATATTAAAATTTAAACAGTATGAATTTATTAATGGAGCGTTTCCCTGAGTGCGATATAGTTAATGACTCGATCGATTCAATTGTAACTAAATGCATTATTATTATAAAAATAATTACGCAATTCTCCTCTGCTATTCTATTTATTTTTCTTCATTAACTTGCAGCCACTTTCATCGAATTTGTATCAATCATTGTCTAATTTTTTGTAACAGGCATAACTTTGAGTTTTTGCAGCCCTGTACACAGAGGAAAATGTTTTCTTAATTTAAGAATGTGCAGTCACTTAATTTAAGAATGTGCAGATCACTTAAATTAAGAAAGAAAAGTCACTTGATTGAAGTGAGAAAAGTCACTTAATTTAAGTGAGTTTTACTTTCTTAAATTAAGAAAGAAAAAGTCACTTGATTTAAGTGAGAAAAGTCACTTAATTTAAGTGACTTTTACTTTCTTAAATTAAGAAAGAAATAATTACTTGATTTAAGTGAAAAAAGTCACTTGAATTAAGTGAGAAAAATCACTTAATTTAAGTGAGTTTTACTTTCTTAAATTAAGAAAGAAAAAGTCACTTGATTTAAGTGAGAAAAGTCACTTAATTTAAGTGAGTTTTACTTTCTTAAATTAAGAAAGAAAAAGTCACTTGATTTAAGTGAGAAAAGTCACTTAATTTAAGTGAGTTTTACTTTCTTAAATTAAGAAAAAAAAAGTCACTCGATTTAAGTGAGAAAAGTCACTTGATTTAAGTGAGAAAAGTCACCTAATTCAAGAATGGCATGTCACTTAAAGTAAGTGACTGCACATTCTTAAATTAAGAAAACATTTTTCTCTGTGTAATTGGCCTTGGATGTAAGGTCGATGTAAATAAATAAATTAAAAAAAAAAACAATCACAATAAAAGTATTTTCTTCGTCTTTTCCAACGTGAAATTCCAGGAAACCCGAAGATACCTCAGTTGGGCCCACCCACGTTACATTACATAGGATCCAGGGAGAATACACCCGGACAGAGGATATTTTTGGTAACCCTAAACCATTGCCGCGAGACGATTACTATGCTACGCATTTCATTTTTTGGCTCCATAAAACCATTAAAAAAAAAAAAAAAAGTCGAGAACATTCTGGTAGCTGTGTCCTCAAGTTCATGGGAGAATGTGATACATTAATTTTTTGATCCATTAAAAAAAATTTCTCCGAGCCACGATGAAATATCTCCTCTTCTTCTTCTTTTTTTTCAAATGGATTAGAAACTTGCTTTGTCTGTGTTGGCTAGGTTTTGGAAATTTTGGGGTACATATTTTCATGGAATTCTGAGGCGAAATGGGATACATCCATACGGGCTATGGTCCTTGTGTGTTTTTGATGCTCAAAAAGCGAACACACAGGACACACAAATTGTGAAACTCTTTCCGGTTATCTGTTAAAAGAAAAAAAAAAAAAGGGCTCACATAATAATGATAATGATCCTACGGTCGTTAGATTCCTTCCAGAAAAAAAAAGCCATCTTTTATTGTTTTTTAATTACATATATAAGAGAAAAGACGTGAATTGCGCAAGATATATTACAATCATCATTAAACCGAAAATTACTAACAATTTCACAAGAAATTCTTAAAGGCAATTTAAAAATAATTATTATTCATATAATTCTGACATGTGAATTTCATTTTGCACATAACATCATATATATCTATATATAAATATATATACACGCATTCCATCAATCAAATTGTAGCTACAGTTGTTTGTTAAACATCAACTCCAAGATAATGCTTCCTGTAATTACCATTTGGATCATATTTACCTTCTAATCTCATCCAATCATCAATTTTATCATCAATCAAATGATGATATAGCTTTGATGCCATTGTTTTTTGTGCATCACTGCAACTAGCACAATCAGTTGCCAATGCATCTGGTAAATTTCCTGATAAAAAAAACAAAATAGACATACACAAATTAACATTTTTGATTGTGAAAAAAAATAACGAAGAAAAACATTGACAATGATTGATAAGTTAATTTATCGAATTATTTTGATGCTATATTGTGCTTCTTAGAATTCAAAATCAAAAAGTTATTCTTCAAGAGACCGCACCAACTCTAAAATTAATGACGCACAATTTATAAATGAAAGGTCGAAAATGAGTTCTTGGGATTTTGAGAAAAAAAAAAAAGATACATACAGTTATGGAATCTTATTATAAATCAAAGTAAAGAAATCATTATTTAAACTTACTCTTCAATTCACTGCCCTCTGGTGTACATGGCTTTTCATCCATTAGACAGTCAATGTAATTTTTCAGCAGTCTATCATTGTGAATGATACCGTCTATATCCAAATTATCATATTTTGTTGTGTACATTTGCTTTTCAGCAGATATAAATGTTATTAAACAAAATATTATGATACTTCGCATTTCAATTGGTAAAATCTTCAGTTCAACGAGTGATTTTTTAAACTTCAAAATTCAACTTTTGAGAGAAATTGCCTCTGGGATCTACCTTATATCTCCGGTGGCTCATGCTCATTAGGTGCACGATATACTTATTCAACTTCAATGAATAATTGCAATTCCATTTGCAGCACGAATATATCGGTGATTTATTCTTGTGGAAAGAAAACTAATGAGATAACTCGTTTTCTTGATCATTTCTTTAAAAAAATATGTTAGATTCTGCATGAAATAGCAAAAATTTGGTAGACTTTTTTCGAAGATAATTGCAAGAGTTCCAAAAAAAGGTTTTCCACAAAAGTCCCCTATCTCGATTAGGTCCCAAGATACATTCAAAATAAGAGCATTCCAAAATAGAATCTAAAAAGCATCATTTTATCCTATTTTACATAACATTACTATGATACCTACCTAATTTACTCTGGCTGAGTCTCGTAATCCTCGTCCTCGCTCTCCGGAAATTGAGCGCACGCAAAGCAGATGCCCCCCACATCTCTCCAGCACTCGGCGCAATGAATAAAACTGCATCCCGGAGTAGTACACCTATGGAACTTGGAATTGACCCTTGGTTCTGGTTCACTACAAATGAGGCATTTCTGCCTAGCAAACGCAAAGAACTTGAGCCATCCACAAAACTTGGGCGACCACAATCTAATAGCAACCCAAGGATCCATATCTCCCTCCAACAGTTTGGCCCTAACCAGGGCCCTAACTTTGGCCTTCATGAACCGGAAGTAACCCAATCTTCTCCTGAGCGTTTCATTGTAGAGGTACAAAACACGTCGCTTCTCACGTTTACGATAAAAGAAACAACAGATTGATCTTCTTAAACGCTGGGTGTAAGCAGCGAGAAAGAGCATCAGCCATATGGCGAAGTAAGTACCGTATATCTTAAGCAGAACATAGTTTGATAGTTCGCTTGGTTTTGGTAGACAGGCGTCATTTGATACAACCATTTTGACCCTTTTCTTAACGTTGAACCCACGAACCACGCTTCTAATTAGAGTAGCTATGACACCAGTGCCTCTGACGTCGAGATTCAGAAAGTGATGACCAGCCTGAGAGTATTCCATGTGTCCATGTCTTCTGATGAGATCAAGGGTCTCGAAAAAGAGTCTGTCAAGAAGGACAAAGGTTGTTGCTGTCACCATTTCGAGCGCTAATTTGACGGTTTGTCCGATCAGATTCTTCTTCTCTGCTTTTCCCTGCTTCAGACGATAAGGATCCACGAACTTCTCCATCTCTACCTTTCTAAGCGGCAGCAGCGTTGAACTTCCCCTGAACTTGCGTCTTGCATCGATTTTTCGGAAGTAAGAGGTCACGTAGTGATTGTCGTGTTCTATGTTTGTTAGATAGGCGTCGTGATAGTTCTGGGCACTTAGAATTATCTTCAGGAAGACGAAAGCGAGACAACGCTTTAGGAGGGTCATGAAGGAGTCGAAAAACTGGCGACGCACGTTGAAGTCGTGCATGACAGCTTTGGCTGTGTCACTGGCGTCACGAATGTCGAGGATCATCGGAGCAGCCTTCAGTTTGTATTGCATCTTTGCGTCTTTGAAACCGGTACCAAGCGCATCTCTTGCAGCTGAAAGTCAGAAGGAAATTAGATCATAATTAGATCTGAATCTGATCATTTTCTTTACTCTTTAGATTCTTTAGAATGAAGTCTTTTAGTAAGCTTTCCAAAACCTCTGAATTTGATCATTTTCTTCACTTCTTAGTTTTTTTTAGAAAGAAGCCTTTAAGTAAGCTTTCTTAAACCTCTAAATTTGATAATTGTCCTTACTTTTCAGATTCTTTACAAATAAGTCTTTTAGTAAGCTTCCCAAAACCTTTAAATTTCATAATGTTCGTTACTTTTTAGACTCTTTACAAAAAAGTCTTCTAGTAAGCTTTCCAAAACCTCTAAATCTGACGATTTTCCTTACTTTTCAGATAAGCATAGCCCTCGCCGATTCCCGTATCTATCTTTCCGTCAGGATTGCAGAGGCTGGATCCACCCAGTGCTTGAACAATATTGCATACAAAGGTAAGTTTCATTGGCCAGCACAGAATCCAAGCAGCTATCCAAGAAACCTTATCATAGCACTTATCATAAGCCTCTGCAAACATGTCCCTGCATCTTTCAGAACCTCTGCTCAATTGTTCCTCGCATCTAGCCTCAATCTTCTCTCGATATTTCGCCTCATAAATCTCTCCCTTCGTTTCAGCCTCTTCCGCCTTCTTTTCCTGCTTCTTCTCTATCTCCTCGCTTCTCTTCGTGTCACCTTGCAGCTCATCAAGATAATCATTCTCCTCCTTGAGTCTCTTCATCTCCTCCTCGCCCTCGATTTCCTCGACAATTGGAGCCATCAAGTCCCTCACTGAAGCCAATGTGTCTTTCACCTCGTTGACATTATCCCTCATACCAAGTATTGCCTGTTTGTTTGTGTGTAAGCAATAGAGAACTTACAAATTTTTTGCTAATTTTTCTTTCTTACAGGGGACAGTTTTTGAAATGAGACCATCATGTTTCCTTCAATTACTCAATTAATTAACTAAGAATTATTAAAAATTGCATTTTTTGAACGGCGATGAATCGGAAGTGATGTAAAAATACCAAATGATTGGGCAGCGCTGTTTAGTGTGAGTTGAGAGAACTCGAATATCAGTGCTAAACAATCCATATGTATTCCCGAATCAACTTTGAAGATGTTTTGCGAAGATGCTTTCGTCTACTTCAGACATTATGTGAATAATAAAACTTCATGAGCAAAATTCTAATGATTCACTATTAGGGCCCCGGACTTTAGTTATTATTTCGTCCGGTATAGTTGCTAGGTAACCGTTCGAGCAATTCCAAATGTGTAGAATCAAATTTGTCAGAATATTGAAAATCTTAGGGGGAATTGGAGGGGAATCTCAGGAGAAATGGAGAGGGTCCTCAGAAGGAATTGCAGGGGGATTTGAAGGAGGATCTCAAGGGGAATTCACATTTTCATTACTTAAATGTGTGAAACAGTCTGAAAAATTAACATTTAACACATTTTGAATCCGAACGTTTGCCTAGCAACTTAACCGAACGAGATAATAACTGAAGTCTGGGGCCCTAATCATTATATCCGCTACATAACCTCTTCATCATACAGAGTTTAAGCGTTGACCAATCACATTGGAGCTGGAGCGCCAGCTAACGATACTTTTCGGAACTATATGGTATATTGACGTCACTTCCGCTTTCAGCCTGTTTGAAATTCCTTCATTTTCAAAGTGAAAAAAAAACATAAACAAACATTTTCAATTGTCATTATTTTTTTTATATACGCAACTAATCCTAATAAATCAATTGCAGTGGAAAAAAGGATTAAAAATTAAATATGCAAGTTCTCTATTGTCATATCCATTAGAATCCGAGCACATAACTGTTATTCGGAATTGATTCGATCAAGTTCATGATAGCAAAAAAAGCTGATATCCTTGCCACAGTTATTTTACAAAAAAAAAAAACGAAGCAAGGAAGAATACACAAAAGGATCAATATTACGATAGAATTTTTTTTTTTACACATATATATATAAGTCATTATCTTTAACAACCACCACTGAGTCACGACGAAAAATTCATTTATTAAAAGCCAATCGTCAGATTTGATCTAACCGATGTGAGAACAACTCTCTGCACAGCATGATTATGTTTTCATTATTGTGCTCGTTTTATTTGCTTCTTTTTTTTTTTTAATCTCCTTTTTTTTTTGTGCTCGAAGAACCGGTAGACCTTGTCTCGAGCACAATTTATTCTAGGCCAATGCCTATATCAATGCTAATTGTCATTCTCAATGTGTCCTTACGAGATAATATATATATATATAAGTTGATATACGAGGAAATTTTGAATTATACGATACATATATATGATGTATATTTTCCCTGTATAGATGATATATGAGAAAATATATATATAGATGTAGATATTTACTTTGAGTTCATATATTTATATATAATATATAGATATATTTTGCAGATAAGTCAACTTAGAATTAAAAGGGTGTAAGTGCTATGCTTATACACAGGACTTACGCCCCTTTGACTTTAAGGTGACGATATATTTTTCTGTTTGGGTGAACTTGATGTGGTTTTTTGGTTTTTTTATGTGCAAGGATCTATGATTTATTGAAGTAGTTGATTCCTAGAGTAGAGAATAGAAAATTGGGGAATTGCTTACTTGTTGGAAGGGCTTGAACATCAGGTCAAATCGGGTTTTTGTTAAATTGTATGTTAGTTGAGTTGTACAGGAAAATGTACGAACTACTTCTTTGCCGTTGTATGTTAGATTGAATATTGGTCCAGCGATGACGTAACCAAGGACCATTGCTTTTAGCATACTTCTTCCGGCACGGCCGAAGAAGGCAGGAATTGTCAATAGACAAATACATCTCACCTGCGAAATGTATGACAGATCAAAGGGGTTTCTCATTGTGCACTCGGAAATTAAGCGAGATAGGGCGATTTTACAAGAGACCTTTTTTTTAGCTCTTGAAATTCTCTATAAAAAAGGCCTCTTGCAAAATCGCCCTATCTCGCTTAGTTTCCGAGTGCCCTTTAAGAATGGAACAAGAAAATCTTCATATGATCTTGGATATTTCACAATTGCGAATTTATGACGAATTCAATCCATTCTTTTTGTGCACTCGGAAACTAAGCGAGATAGGGTGATTTTACAAGAGACCTTTTTTGTAGCTCTTGAAATTCTCTACAAAAAAAGTCTCCTGCAAAATCGCCCTATCTCGCTTAGCTTCTGAGTGCTCTTTAAGAATAGAACGAGAAAATCTTGATATGCTCTTCAATAGTTCCCAATTGCGAATTTATGACGAATTCAATCCATTCGTCATTGTGCACTCGGAAACTAAGCGAGATAGCGCAATTTTGCAAGAGACCTTTTTTGCAGAGAATTTCAAAACCTACAAAAAAGGCCTCTTGCAAAATCGCCCTATCCCGCTTACTTTCCGAGTGCCCTTCAAAAAACCAATAAAAATCTCACTAATTGTCTATTTTTTCCATTTTTCTCACCTGTATCGATGATGCACAGCCAATTGACAGCATAATTATGACAATCACGCCAAGTCCAAGTGTCGTGTATGGGTCAAATGCAAGATCAAGTATGATAGTAACATAAAATACTAGACCCAACGTGAGCCCAAGAAAAAAGCCAATTGTACCACGTAATTTTCTGTGTGTACCAATAGGATCAAAACACACATGATAAAGCATTGGACAGCATTTCAAGTAGGATATAAGTATTTTTTCCCTTTTTTTCTCAATGAATTTTCCGAAACGATTGACATTCTCTAATCCCGACATTGAATGTATTAAAATTGTGAAATTAATAAAATATTGATTTAATAGAAAAAAAAAGAAAATATTGATAAGTTTCACTGATTTCTAATTGAAAAAAAAATAAATTAAAATAATAGTAAAGTCCGCAGTAAAAAACGTTTCTTTGTTCATTTGTTTTTTTTTTTCAATGTCACTTGTCATTGGTTAATTATAATTATACTCTTCGATTCTTTGGAATTGCCTCAGTTTGTCGGGAATTAATTTTTTTTTTTCCTTTCTTATTAGTCATTAAAAGTGTAATTTTCAAGGTAGACTTTGAAAAATTTAATGGATTTCTTATACACACGACTTTTACATTACGTATAAAAACCATTAATTTTCACTGTAATCACTAGGTATTAATGTATATATATATATATATACATACATATATATATATATGAAATATCCACTTCTAAGGATAATATTATTTTTCAAGAAAATCTGGTTTCTCCTTCAATTTTTTTGGAATTTTTAAAAATTGATTATTAAATTGGAAATTAAATAATTGTGAGGATTTTCGTGAAATTGAGATGTAAAATTGATTTTTTTTTTAAAAGGCCATTATTGCTGAGATATTGATAAATTTATTATTGTTTCTTCGGGTCTATAGTGAGTATAAAGTAAGTAATTATCATTAAATTCATTTAGACTTGAATGCCAAGGGATTTAGCTTCATCCTCGAACGATTTGCGATATTTCTTCTCTGGATCATATTTTTCCATGAGTTTTTCCCACATCTCAGGTTTATTGTTGACAATGAAGGATATTATTTTCTTGGCACCTGCCTGCTGTTTCTCAGTGCACTTTGAGCATTTTGTCTCCAATGCATCAGGCAGAATGGCTTTAAATAGTGGAAAAAAGACATTGTTCATTAGAAAATACACAATAAGACGAGTTTTCAGGGAATTCTCAAAGAGCACTCGTAAAATAAAGGAGATAGCTAAATTTTTGTAGAGATCTTTTCTGTAGAGAATTTCAAGAGCTACAAAAAAGGTCTCCTGCAAAATTTCTCTATCTCGCTTAGTTTCCGAGAGCCGATTAAAAAAGTTCTCAAAGACGAATAAAGTCATTTTTTTGAATAATCAGGTCACTTCTGCATTGTACAGACAATGCCTCGGAAACTAAGCAAGATAGAAAAATTTAGCAGAATACTTTTTTGTAGCTCTTGAAATTATCTCCAAAAAAGATTTCTGTAAAATTTCTTTATCTTGCTTATTTTTCGGGTAAAACTTACCTTTAAGCTCTTTTGCATCACCAGTGCAGGTTCCCTCGTCCATGAGACACTTGAAATAATTATTGAGCAGACGGTTGTTCTTCAGGATCTGATCTATATCAACGTTATCGTACTTGGAAGTGTATTTATCACCATCGGGCATTGCCGATATCACCGCCACCAAACAGGCGAGAAGAATCACTGCGAACTTCATAATTACTAAAAAATAAAAATAAAAAAATGACACTAAAAAAACAGAAAAATGGTGTAACAAGAATTTTTTTTTAATAACACAATTTTTTTTTCGCAATTCTTCCATCTAATGTTTTGGGGCGTTAGGAACAAAGGGGTTTAAGTGCTGTCCATCAACATAGCACTTACGCCCCTCCACTTTTAAGTGCGTCAACAAAAGGGCGTGGGTGCTATGTATGAGTATAGCACTTGTGTTCCTTTGATTTGAAAGTCCTAAAGAAAGTGGCGTGAATGCTCCCTTATTCATAGCACTTAGGGCCACTTTGTTTCTAAGGCAACACAACAAAGTCCTATAAGTGCTATGTATGAGCATATAGCACTTACACCACTTTGCTTAGGCCGTTAGAGGCACAGGAGCGTGAGTGCCTAATATATAGCACTTCAGCCCCTTTGTCTCCAAAAGCTTAAACAAAGGGTTTTAAGTGCTATACCTATACATAGGACTTTAAGCCCTTTGCTTAAGGGCCTAAACTAAGTGGCATATAAGTGCTACATATAAGCATAGCACTTGAGCAATTTTTCCTCTGAGGGCCTAAACAAAGTGGCACAAGTACTATATATATAAGCATAGCACTTAAGTTCCTTTGCCTTTAAGTGCCTAAACAAAGTGACATAAGTGCTATATATCTAAGCGTATCACTTAAGTCGCTTTACCTTTAAGTGCCTAAAGAAAGTGGCATAAGTGCTATATATAAGCGTGGCACTTAAGTGCCTCAACAAAGGGACATAAGTGCTATATCTAAGCATAGCACTTAAGATTCTTTGCCTTTGAGTGCCAAAACAAAGTAGCATAAGTGCTAGATATAAGCATAGCACTTAAACCCCTTTGCCTCTAAGTGCCTAAACAAAGTGGCATAAGTGCTGTATATAAGCAAAGCACTCAAGTCCCTTTGCCTTCAAGACAAGTACCCATCAAAATTTTTTTCCCGCAGCGAAGTTAATGTTCTACTAATTAAATCAATTTTTTTGCAACACTTAGTTGTTTTTTCTTTTCCCAATAGACTAGAGAACACAGAAATAGCACCACAATAGGCACAGTCTCACCTGCGTCTTGATCTCGTTAATGTCCAAGATAACTGACAACTTGACTGTCATGTGTCGTCTCTTTATATACAATTGTGCACGAGGACGATGATTGCGTAAACACACATCCCGGGGATGTTTTTTGCTGAAGAAGTGGGAAGAATAGCCAACAGAGGAGAGAGACCACCACCTTCACCTTTGGATTCTGCAGACACAAACAAGTAGTCATTGTCGTCTATTCGCAGGTCTCCTCCAAAGGTCAGACTACTCATATTTTTTTTTTTTTTGTGAAGTACGTGGGAGAATTGTTAAACAATTTGTAAACACAATTATATGAGATTTTTCTCGTGAATTTTACACTCTTCGTAATTATTTTCTTTGTCATAACTATTTTTTTTTCTCTACTTTTTTGTTGATTTTTCTTGAAGGTGTGTTTGTGTGCATTGATTAATTCTTTATCAATGAATTATTTACGCATTTTTTTTTTTTTTTTAGAATAGAAATGTCGTCATTGACGGAGAAATAAGAACTGGTTTTCTTATCCATTCAATTAGTCTTTTTGCGATTTTTCAATTGCGAATCTTACTTTTCACGATTTTTTTCAATTAAAAAAATGTATTTTTTTGTGATTTTTCAAGTCCAGGATTTTTTAAAGCGTTTTTTCAATTGTGAGAATTTTCTTGGTGATTTTTCAATTCCAGGATTTATTTTTTGGCTATTTCTTCATTGCTAGCATTTTTTTTCGACGATTTTTCAATTCCACGATTTTTTTTGCGATTTTTCGATTCCAGGACTTTTTTCTGCGATTTTTCGATGCCAGGACTTTTTTCTGCGATTTTTCGCTTCCAGGATTTTTAATGTGATTTGTCAATTGCTAGAATTTTTTTTCGACGATTTGTCAATTCCAGAATTCGTTTTTTTTCGCGTTTTTTCAATTCCAGGACTTTTTTTTGCGATTTTTCGATTCCAGGACTTTTTTCTGCGATTTTTCGATGCCAGGACTTTTTTCTGCGATTTTTCGATTCCAGGATTTTTAATGTGATTTGTCAATTGCTAGAATTTTTTTTCGACGATTTGTCAATTCCAGAATTCGTTTTTTTTCGCGTTTTTTCAATTCCACGATTTTTTTTGCGATTTTTCGATTCCAGGACTTTTTTTTTGCGATTTTTCGATTCCAGGACTTTTTTCTGCAATTTTTCAATTCCAGGAATCATTTTTTTGCGATTTTTCAATTCTAGGATTTCATTTTTTTGCGTTTTTTCAATTTTATGATTTTTTTCGCGATTTTCCAATTTCTGGAATTGTTTTTTTGTGATTTTTTTATTGCAATTTATTTTTTTCTGATGTTTTAGATGCGAGCATTTTTTATTAACTCGCAATAACAAGGAATTGTTTAAAAAAAAAAACAGATTTAATGGCTTTTTTCGACAAGTGAGGAGACTACAAATTGCGGGATTTATCTTGAGATTCATAACGTGAGGAAAATCATTAAATGACCTCCCGATGATTCATGAGAGCGAAACAATTTTGATTTAATGTTGCATGGAAATTTTTCTTCACATTTATTCGATAATTTTCCATTTATTGATGTATCGTGATGTGTGGAAAAACAAATTAATTGATATTGAAGAAACACGTGGGAAGAGTGGAAAATATTGAAAAAAAATTAATAGACAGTTGATAAATGATAATTTCCAATTTATTTCATGACCCCGAGGTACAATAATTCATTTTTTCATTAATTCATTTTTTTTCTACAATAAATTCATTTGTTCGCAATATTTCCTATGCTCCAATTGTCTCACATCAAAAGGAATGAGAGGAATTTTAATTCATCTATAGTTATTACATTTTTTTCTCATTAGTTTAGTTCTTCTCACATTTTGATACTGAAAATAACAGACATTTGATGATTTTCACATTTTTTTTTCTGTCAACAGATGAATAATAGGGGAAGAGGGGGTAAAATGGGCACTCCAATTGAACGGTTCGAGACAGAAATTTTCTGATGATTTCATTGAAAAGCTGAGAAAATTTTAGGCGAAAAACATGTGTCAAAATTTTTTTTCTCAATTTTTGGGAAAATTTACATTTTTGAAGGGGGTTTCCTCTTGAAAATCGAAAAAATTCTTTTTTTCGAGTATATCTTCGGTTCTGGTGGTCGTAGCGACCTGGGGTTCATCTCAAATGAAAGGTGAGCTCATTTCTCATCGATTTATGTGGTTCAATTTTTTTTTAAATCAATTTTTCAAATATTTATAGGTCATTTTGCTGAAAATCAGTTTTTGCCCTATAAGTACTTGTAAAAATTGATATATTTTTTTTTAAACCCCATGAATCGATGGGAAATGAGCTCACCTTTCATTTAAGATCAACCCCAGATCGCTACGATCAATAGAACTCAAGATATTCTCGAAAAACTGGAATTTTTCAAAAAACAGAAGAATTTTACCTTCAAATCTCCCGCAAAAAATGGAAATTTTTGAAAAATTCCAAAAAATAACTTCTGACATACGATTTCCATGTGAAATTTTCTCATCTTTCCAATGAAATCATCAGAAAAAACCTATCTCCATTATTTCCATCAATTTCCCCCAATTTCCATAGCATAAAATACCAAAAACACGTGCCCATTTTACCTCACCTTCCTGAAACATTTTCTAAAAAAATATCCACCTGTAGAAAATTGAAAATTCTGTAAGTGCAAATTTTTTTAAATATTTCCCTTTTTCATAATAATTTCTTTTTTCTAAAAAAATGCACAAAAATTGTCAGATGTCTGCTAATTTCTTCATTATCTCACATCCGAAAGATGCCTAAAAGCGTAATTTCCAATTGTATTGAATCAAAATACGTGACAATTACTTCTTCACACAATTCCTCTTCTCTTCTTTTTTCTTCTCTAAAATGTTAAATATTTTTTAACACCTCTCACTTCAGGTACTGTCGCGATTACAACATCTTGACATACATATTATTCTCCTAAACACAGTGGTTTCATTTTTTAATAATTTTTTTTTTTTTTTCTAATAATTGCTTGAACACATAAGGAAAATTGGGGTAAAACGTGTGTTCTAATCGAAACTTTTTCTTTCGAAATTCGAAATTGTGAATATTCTTGATTACAAATAATTTATTAATTAAAAAAAAAAAAGAAGCATAATTTACAATGAGTTCAGTATCACCCCAGCTTTTTCCCTGCAAGCTTATATTCCTAGAAGTAACAGTCTCTATCCAAGATCAAAATTAACGAGAAGAGAAAAAAAAAATTTGTAAAAACCTATTTTTTAAATTATGCAGCATTTTCAATTAATTAATTTATATCATTGAAGAGGGGAGGAATACATAATTAATCAACCCCCCACCCCTCCTCCGGAATATATACACATGAATTGGATAAATTTTAAAAAATTGCTGCTTAAAATTCCCAAAAAAAGTAATAATGAAATCAGCAAAAATTCAACAATTTTTTGAATTTTTTAGAAAAACAAATAAATTATGAAAAAAAAAGGATTTAAAAATTTGCACTCAATTTTTCGAATTTTCTACATGTGTGCATATTTTTCAAAATCATTTCCCTTTTTTTTAAATTAATTTATTTGTAAAAAACAAAATTGGAAGATTTTTGCTTCTTTCAAAATTATCAAAAAAAAATGTAATTGATGAGCTAATTACAATATTCATCTTTCCATTGTACAATTTCATTTACAAATCAGGACTTTAATGAGTTTCAAATATACAGATCAAAGTGCCTGGTTGTCTTTTCGATTTTTCACATATTTTTTTTTTAATTAAAATATTCTAATTAACTAATAGTTAAATTTTACATCATCTTGTTCTTCTACTTAGTTTACATTTAATTAATTAATAAGCGTTTATGTTTTTTTTTTCTTAATTCTTTCCTTTCTTTTTTTTCCCTATTTTATATTGTGTATGTGTCTCGAAATATCATCGATTTTAATTTTTTTCCTTTTTTTTTTTTTAAATTTCTATATTTTACAATAATTTGTTGGATATCATGTTTTCTTAAGGACGCAATTATTTACAGTGAAAAAATATAGATGCAAGTGTCCTTGAAGCTTCTATGACTTTTTTAATCTCTCTCTTTTTCTCTTGATCCAACAAAAAAAGAAAAAAAAAGGTGAAAATTCATTGACAATTGATTTTTTTTTTAAATTGAATAATTAATTGTGTGTTCTCTAATTGTGAAAACAATGACGTGTTTAATAATTTAAAAACTCTCAATAATTCATTTCTTTGTGCCTTAATAGGAAATTATCTATGTATTGAAGATCAGAGTGGAGGAAGTTCAAATTAATTATATAATCAGTACAAATACTTCGTGGAAGCATTTAAAAAAAAATTCATCATCTACGTGGTTGTCTCACTGACATAATTGTCCTCCTGAGTTGTCAATTAAAAATTCATAATTTTTGTAAAATGAAAAAATTAAAGAAAAATAAAAGAATTTAATTTTCCTTTTTTTTTCATTGAAGAAAATTATTAATTATTTTTCTTTTATTAAAAAAAAAAAAACACTTTAATTATTCTTTTAAAATAAGAAAAAATAATAATAATTCATTCTTTTCCGCCAATTATTCTCCATTTTCATTGAAATAAAGAGGAAAAAAATGAATTGTTCTTTTTTTTTTAATTTAGAAGAAAAAATAATAATTTTTTTTCCTTATAATTTCTTCTTTTTCGTCTCATTTTACTAATTACAGTACTACTATCACAAAAAGATAGCGCAGAGTCTGAAATAATTCAGAAAAATTATTTGGAAGTTCAAATTGAGCAATGCATTGAAGGCATTTGAATAAGCGCGGGTAATTCGAGAGAAAAGATGGAAAAATATCAGCAAATTGAAATAAAAAATAGCGAAATGAGGAAAATTTTAATTTTCTCGTGTCTCCATGCCACTTCACGTCTTTTGTTGCTATTATTTTTCTCTAATTACGTTGATCACAGTCCCCTGGACGTAGTTGGTTGAAGCTTTTGACTCTTTTTTTCTCTAGTACACGCTAAAATCTTCAAATTCACGAGGACTTGATGAAATTTGCTGCTCTTTTTTTTTTGGGATTATTATGAAGAAAAAAAGTGACTTAGAGATGAAAATTAGGCGTGTAAATTCGATGGTTATCAATTGGCTGCGATCCAACCATTGGCTACTAGATAGTGGAGAATTCTGTTCTCTGGCTCTGATTGGGAAACGATACTGGCTTTTCTATTACCACTCAAATATTCCTGAAAAAAAGAAAAATTCTCGATTAAAGCGTCATTTCCAGCTTCTACCATTGATATCTTGAAGGCATTTAGAGTTAGGGGAAAATGTCAAGATAGCTTTTTTGTAGAGAATTTCAAGAGCTACAAAAAAGGTCTCTTGACATTTTTCAATAAACCCAACAACTTCTGCGATACCTTTCAAAAATGAAAAAAACCTAAAAAATCGTAAAGAAATGGATTATTTTCATTAAATTGAAGAGAACTTTGAGGCGATTGAGTTTAGGAGAAAATGTGAGGAAACCTTTTTTGTAGGAAATTTCAAGGGCTACAAAAAAGGTCTTCTCACATTTTTTCCTAAACCTGATAGTTTCCTCGTGCCTTTTATTATAAACCTTGAAAATAGCATATCACCTGCAACAACAATGCTTTCTGTGTTAAATACTGCGTTGGCTTCAAATCCAATTGAAGACACAATGATTTTTCCTGTTTCGTCAACAAATGTGCTGCTGCCTCTACTTCTATGTCTCTTTTCTCCTGACCACCAGCTGTTTTTGTAGATGATACACTTTTTTGTATGGAATAATTTGAATTGCTATCCTGCTCCACCAACTGATTGACTTGAGTCATCGTCCGATTGTGATTGATTGTGGAGCTGCTGGCTGATTCTTTTAACGTGTACTTTCGGTCTATGGAAGAATGATTTTTTTCTTCGTCTCTGTGAATAACATTAGAATAAAATCATATTGCCGGACAATTTAGTAGATTTTTTTTATTATTTTTTTTTATATTTTTCTATAATTTAGAATAAAATGAATTATTGAATTCTTTTTAGTGATTATTCGATTGTGAATTTTGGGATATTTATTTGGGGAATTGACTTAATTGTCTTACCTACTTTTCGAGTCTTAAGTTACATTCCCCTTTCAACAATCGAGTGAATTAAATAAATAAAAAATAATAGAGGAAAGTGGGGTGAAAAAGAAAAACTTTAATTTTTATGTTTTTTATCTAAAAATTATGAAAATTGAGAGAAATGAGGAGAAATATTTGAGATAGATTTGATGATTTCATTGAAAAGCTGAGGAAATTTGAGGTGAAAAACCTCTATTAAAATTATTTTTTGGATGATTTTTTGGAAAATTTGAATTTTTGGCGGGATTTTGAGCGTTTTTTTTCGTCAATTTGAAAAATATTTCAGTTTTTCGAGGATATCTCTGGTTCTATTGGTGGTACCGTAAAAATTCCGAATGGAGGTGAAAGGTGAGATCATTTGCCATCGATTCATGGGGTTTTGAAAGAAAAAATATCGACTTTGAAAGTAATTGTAAGCACTTTTCTAAAAATCGGTTTTTCTACTATAAGTACCTTAAAATACCTCAAAAATCGATTATTTTTAATTCAAAACCCCATAAATCGATGGGAAATGATCTCACCTTTCCCCTCCATTCAGAATTCCCATGCTACGACCAATAGAACCCGAGATATCCGCAAAAAACCGAAATTTCCCAAAAAATCACGAGTTTACCCCTTTAATTTCCCTCCAAAAATTTCAAAATTTTAAAAAGACCTCAAAAAATAAATTCCAACACATGTTTTTCACCCAAAATTTCCTCAGCTTTTCAATGAAATCATCAAAAAAAAAACTATCTCCCAAATTCCCACAAAAATTCCCCTTTTTCCCCAAAATTTCCAATTTTTCCAAGTTTACCAATAGCAAATTCTCACAATAATTTGTCTTTTTTTTCAATTAATCTCAGCAATAAAAAAAAATAATTAAATTTATCATTTAACTCACCTTCTTTTTGAGGAGTGGCGGAGTGTTGGCGTGGACGGCCCACTGCTGCCCTAAGTGAAATGCAAACTGATACAATCTGTTCACAAACGCCTGGCAACACGTATCACAAACAATAGAATTAGTTCAACAAATAAGCAATTTAAGTGGTTAATTTTTTTTTTTTCAGATCAATAAATTAGATTTTTATTCGATCCACAAAAGAAATCATTCAAAATAGAGTCACTCGAATAGCCAGAGAAAAAAAAAAGATTCAAATTATTAATGATTGATATTTATTTAGTTCAACGAGTTGCCATGTTGTATGAAGCTGAGCTTTTTTTTATTGGAAAAAAGGCGATTTAAGGTGATAAGATGATAGAAGCATTGTGATTTTTAGGGATAAACATTCAATTTGAAGCAACAATTAGCGTTAAAATGATCCGCACTTTTATCAGCACTTTCAAAAATGAATTTAATTAATTTAATTGAAAAGAATTGAAGGTTTTTAACGAAAATGCGACAAGTGCGAGGATGATTATCAAAGTGCTTACTTACAGATTTCTTGTCTGACCAGTGATCTGATGTCTCGGTTGAGTTTTGAGTCTGAACCATAACTTGCTCGAAATGTGTGCACTCTTCGTGACGTGTTATTCCATTTTCACGATAACGATATAGCTCGGATAGACGTAGTCTGAGCTCACGTTCTCTTTCCAAGTTTGCGAGAAATTGTTCGTATTCTTGAGCCGTGTAGAATTGAGCGAAAACACGCATACGTTCTCTGAAGTCCCTGGAAAAGTGAGAGAAAATAATTAGTCAAGTTTTGCACTTCTTTTCTGGATCATATGATACTGGGATATTTTTTATAGACACTGGTAAAGTCAAAAGGATGTGCACAGAAAGCACAAAGTTTATAGATATTTTTCTTGTAGACACAAAATTTTATTGTAGAATCACATGAAAACTTCATAGTGGAGAGTGGGGCAAAATGGACACTGTAATGAAACGGTTAGAGATGGTTTTTTTTTATGATTCTATTGAAAAGCTGAGGGAATTTTGGCTGGAAAACGAGTGTGAGTTGTATTTTTTTAGATTTTTTTGAAAACTTGATATTTTTTGGCATTTTTGAGGGGTGAAGCCTTTGCTTTTTTGAAAATTGTCAGTTTTTTGCGAATCTCTCTGGTTCTATTGGTCGTAGCAATTCGGGGTTGGTCTCAAATGAAAGGTGAGCTCATTTCCCATCGATATATGGGATTTTGAATCCAAAAATATCAATTTTTGGGATAGTTACAGGCCAAAAACTGTTTCACAAAACTATTTCACAGAAATGCCCATAAATACCTTAAAAATCGATATTTTTAAATAGAAAACTCTATGAATCGATGACAAATGATCTCACCTTTCACCTCCCGTTGAAATTTCTACGCTATGACAAATAGAACCGAAGATATTCTCAAAAAACTGATAATTTTCAAGGAAAGACCTAAAAGGCCACCTTTATCAACTTAATTTATAACTAAGGACGTATATCCCATAAAGATTGAAGAGTTGTACCCCTCTAAAAAAGTCAAAAAACAAGAAATCAATTATCCTCAACTTCTCTAGGATACCATCCCAACCATCAACTTACTTCTCCTCTTTAGTTTGCTTCTTTCTAACGCCCTTTTCTTTCCTCGAAGCAGCAAAAAATTGCGACACAAGTTGATAGTCCCGTACCACACGTTTTCTTCTTGCTCTTTCCCTCAAGTTATTCGTGTACATATCAACGTGCGCCAATTTTAGAGCAATGTCGAGGTCATCGTCCTCGGCTGGATTGAGAAATAGCGAGGAAACAAGTGATTCCGCTTCATGATTATAATCCTGTTAAAAAAAAAGTCCATTATTGCCATCTTCAAATGAAAAATCATCAATTAAGGTAATCTTAGTGGTTCGGGCAGTCTATTTTCCCTTTTCGATTTTGGTCACTTTCGATAGAATAGGCATGAGGAGATTTTTAAAAAATTTAGTTTACCCCATGTTACCGGACAAATAAGGCCAAAATTAATTTTTGAAAATAATTGAATTAACATTGAAACTCCATAAGCGAGGTTCAGTTTCAGTTTCACTGCGAAAATTCATGATCACAGATCTATTTTTTCCTTATACAACCTTATATGTTTTTTGTTCGTCAGAATGTCTATTAATTTTTGAAATCATGAAAAATGCATGTCACCGGACATATAACGACGATTAATGCAATTAATTACATGAAAAAATCAATGGCGGGAATATTGATATTTAAAATTCGAGAATCCTCCAATCACAGTCCTAGATACTGGGACAGCGTGAGTCAAATGCAGAACAATATTGAATATTCATAATATTGTCTAATAACAATTTATCATCTTGGACATCGTTCTAGTATCAGTAAAATGTTGAAAAATCGAAATAATTATAGTAATTATAATAACTAAAAGGAAAAATAAATAAAAATCAATCATTTGAACCTGCCGCTAAGATTACCTTAAAATCAAAAAAATAAAATACAATTTTTATTTACTCTTTCGAAATCATCACGCTGTGGCATGTATCCCAGCTGTGCAGCTTCTTCTGGCGTTATATCTAATGGAGGTAGTCTAGATGTTAAGTCAGGCGAGAGTGGTCCATGATCAGAGCTCGTTTGGTCAGTCAAATTTGGCTTGTAGCTATCAGTTGGTGGCCATGTGTGTTTACCAATATTTCCCTCCAAGTATCTGGCTATATACTCTTCTTTAGTTTCTTCAGGTGTACGTGTCTCGATATGTTTGCTTATGTCCTCCCAATTGCCAAAGCCAAATTGTTCGATTGCATCGAGTAATCGGAGATGTTCACGTGCTGTCCAATTGCCTCTGCCACTGAATATACTAATGGTACCAGAGTCCTGGAAAAATTTGTTTATAATTACATCAAATTCGATTGAACTTATTATAATAAAATTAGTACACATTTGAAAATTTTTTTGAATTTTTTCAAAAACAAATAAATTATTGTGAAAAAAATATTTGAAAAAATTTGCATTTGTAATTCTTCAAATTCTCTAAATATGTATATATTTTTTTAAATTAATTATTTAATTGTTGAAAATAGAAATAGAGAGAAAAAAGGAAAATCACCAAATTTTTACTATTTTAAGTGTTATATTGAATTGATAATTGAATAGCAAAGTGGTAAAATGGGATAAATTCTTTTTTTTGTGAAATCTTATCCTTCAAATATCTTGGAAACTAAGCGAGATGGAGCAATATTTTCTCTGCGCCTTTTTATAGAGACTTTCAAAATCTATAAAACAGGTTTAATGCAAAAAAGAGGCGTATCTTCATTCATTTCCCAGAAATTCTTAAAAAAATGAATGAAAAAAAAGGGATAGACTCATCTCATTTTACTTATTCACTTTTGGATTGTTTAAAAAATCTATATTTACCATAAACTGGTACGAATGATTGTTCTTGTGTTGTCCAATTTCAGCACCAGCAGAAAAACACTGAAAATAAAAAACATTTTTAAAAATCCATTGAATTCCCTTCAAACTGAAAAAACATAAAATTTTCAAGAGTTCTAAATTTTTCATCTTTCCCAAAAACATCTCAGAATTTAAACGAGATAGAGCAATTTTCCCAATCGCCTTTGGCTCCATAGCTCTTCCAAATCCTCTATAAAACCTTCTCAAGACAAAACTGCTCCATTTCGCTTAATCTCCGCAATATAAAAGAAGAATCAAAAAACTTGAGTTCATCAAAACTTCATAGAAAATTCGAAAAATCTCATTTTTAACAATATTTCAAATAAAAAAAATCAAAAAAAGAAGAAGGGGCATTTTAGGTGGGAGTTGTTGTGTGTCATGTGACCACAGTATCCCACGACTATACATATATCTATAGAAAATTGATCAAAACTTCATAAAAATTCAAAAAATCTCCTTTTTCCCAAAATTAAAAAAAAAACAGAAGAACAGGGTGGCGATTGCAAATTAATTTCAAAATTCCCTGACTTTTCCATGTCTTTCCCTTGACTAAAAATAAAAATCCAGGACCTACAAAGAAAAAAATAATAATGTAAATATACGTTATAATTCTTAGTTATTCCTGGAAACAATTTTTTAAATTAGAATTCAACAATAATACCCGAAACTGCGTTAAATTTTTAGAATTATGATTTTCTCTTAATTTTTTCTCAGATTTCCAACTAATCGAAAACTTTAACTTTCATCGATTAACTATATGTAACTTTTGAAAATATAAAAATAATGAAAAATAAACTACTTTTAATTGTTAAAGGTGTTTTTTAGGTATCCGCAGAGATCTAAAAGACCACCTTTAACAATTAAGTGAATTACTAAAGTGGTATATCGAAAAAAATTAAGAATAAAGTACAAATTTCCCTGATTAACACTAAAATTCCCTGATTTTTCCCTGATTATTCCAGAAATTTTAAATATCCTGACTTTTCCAGGTTCTCCAGGTCAATCGCCATCCTGAAGAAGAAAAGGGGTATTGGGTGGGAGTGTTGTGTCATGTGACCAAAGTAGTCAACACCAATACATATATATACCTATATATATAGGCTATATAGGGTTGTGTTCCACGACTCACCTGTAGGCAAAGATCGAAATCTTGGCATTCGACACATTTTACACGCAGCCCCGTAATGTCCTCTTGACAGTACGTGCAGTTGTATTTAGCGTACAAATCTGTAATAATAATAACAATAATAATAATAATTTCATTAACAGCCCCACATGATTGCCCTTTTTTCGCATTCATTGATACCAGCAATTAACAACTTTTTTTTTTTTTTTTAAATAAAAAAAAATTGCAAATGGCTACTTTCGGTTACGAATACAGACCCGCCATTTTCGTCCTGCAGCGTTCTCTTCCAGAATCGTCTTGATGACGTCACCGCATTCTAGTTTGGCACGTAATACCTGTAAAATTACAGTTATTAAAATTTAAATGAAAAACCAATGAATTTATGATTTTTAAAGGATAATATTGTCATTTAAATTATGAAAATTACATGATTAAGGTTTGAAATTTACCTCTTTTTTTTGTTTTATTAATGTAATAATTCGGAAATGATGATACTCGATTGTGTAAAAAATGTTGTTTATGACTGTAGTGTTGGATTGGGAATGCGCATGCGCGCAGGCGTATATCCCTTCTCCTTTTGGGCCAATAAGCAAAGAGAGGAGAGAGTTTTGGGAGGAATACGGAGTGATCGACTGAGGTAATGGTGGACATTTTACGCGGGAAACCCGTTGAAATTTGAATTTAACACCGAGAGATGGCGGTTACCGCCAATTTCGTGAGTTCGCAGAAGTGTTTTTCCTGTTTTTGGGTGAAACGTCTTATTTACGAGACGAAAAAAGGACAATAATACGATAATACATGATAATTTTAGGGTATTTTTGAAAAAAATGGTACTTGATATGGAGATGGAAAATACTAAGAGTGAGGCTCTTAGGCTGATTGAGAAGAAGGAGGAGATTGAGGGAAAATTGAAGGAACTGAAGGCAGTGTTGGACAAGGTAATTCGGATGTATTGTCATGTTGAAGGAGATTTTGAGGTTTTCAGAAACACAAATTTATTTAATTTGGTCATTTTTCCTATTTTTTAAAATAAATGTCTTAGTAAACTAAGGAGATACGCCCTTTTTGCCTTAGAAAATACTGTTTTTCTTGTAGAGAATTTGAAGAGCTACAAAAAAGGATTTTTGGGAAATTGCTCTATCTCACTTAGTTTCCGAAATATTTGGAAAAAATTGATGAAATGAAATAGATTTTTCTCTGGAAATTTTGCAATTGTTGAAGAACCATTTTTGGTTATTGATTTTTGATTTTTTTGTTTCAGAATCATGTTGGAATGGCAGATTCTCTTGTTGATGATCAGGGATATCCCCGGAATGACATTGACGTTTATCAAGTGAGACACGCTCGACATGAAATAATCTGTAAGATCTCGAATTAATCAGAGATTGGATTTTCAATTAGGAGAGACAGAGGCAAAATGGACCTCTTGAGTAAAATGATTCAGGATTTTTTTTTCAGAGTGAAGGACTTTGTATGAAAATCTGAAAAAATTTGAGATGATGCTTTAACATGTCTAGATTATCGTAGAATTTTTTCGATTTTTTTTGCAAAGTCCTTCTTAAAAAAAAAAAATTACTAGATTAATTTCAACCGCTGGTCCATTTTGCCCCAGTCTCCTCTAAAACTAGAAAATTCCATGAAAAACGATTTTATTTTATCACTCATTTTACTAAAAATATCTCGGAAACTAAACGAGATAATGCAATTTTTATAATAACCTTCTCGTAACTCTGATAATTCTCCACAAAAGAGGTCATTGTGAAAAACGCCTTATCTCGTTTAGATTCCGAGATATAAAAAGAAACTGGTGAGCATAAAATTGCCTGAAATGTTCACATTTTCCTTGAAAATTGATACGATATTAATAATTGTCCATGATTCAGGTTTGCAGAACGATTACAAGTCCCTAATGCGAGAAATCGAGGAGAAGCTCATGAAAATTCATGCAGTAGCTGGAAATAATAGGCCAGTGTCATTACCTCCTTCTGTAGTAACCCCTCGAGCATCTGATAAACCTGATTTTGATGAAATTCTTCTTCGTGATCCTTTTTTGAGGGTCAGTGCAGTCTCCGAAGCGTCACCAGCTGCTCAAGCAGTAAGTACTTCTTTCTTCCTTACTTTTATTCTCAAATTCACCCTTAACTCATGGAAAAAATCTTTATGCAGGGACTTCGTAACAACGACCTGATAATGGAATTTGGATCGATCAATTCGCAGAACTTCAAATCCATGAAAGACATTGCGGATCTCGTTCAGCACAGCTGCGAAAAGACGATTAACGTGAAAGTGAAACGTGCGGATGATTGCGTAGTTTTGACGTTAATCCCGAAGACTTGGAGTGGGAGAGGATTGTTGGGCTGTAATGTGGTTCCTATAGAAGCTGTAGAGAGATAAAAAATGATATATACGAGTTATCAGGAGGATTAAATTAAATAAACTAACTTAAAGGGATTTAATTGCAATTTTTTCCATTGTCCTTGTCAAATGAATGTTTTTTCCTCTAAACTCGATGAAATATTTTGTAAAAAAATGTGATACAATTTTTTTGTTTACTGCTCTTGTCAATTGAGGCATTCAGGACACAGTAAATCATTCCTTTTGTAGCGAGATTCAAATGGTACCCCGTTTTCTCGTATGCATTTAATTTTCTCCTCTATGAAACAATTCATAGAAGGCCTGAAGGAATGAAAACTGTGTCCTGAGGCGGATTCGAACCCGGATCTCTCGCATGCGATCTGTGCGCTTTACCTCTGCGCTACTTCAAATTACATGAATTGCTCTAATCATTATCGTGATTGAATTTATCTGAATCTCAAATTTTTCTATCAAATCTCTTTGATTTGTAAAACATTTCACAAAAAATGTGATTCAATTTTTTTCTTAATTTCTTTGGACGAGTGCTCTTACCAATTAAGCTACTCAGGACACAGTAAGTCATTCCTTTTGTACTTTCATCCTCCTCATCCATTTGTCTCTGAACATCATCATCACATGATATCTCCTCTATAAACAATTCATAGAGGGCCTGAAGGAATGAAAACTGTGTCCTGAGCCGGGATTCGAACCCGGATCTCTCGCATGCCAAACGTGCGCTTTACCTCTGCGCTAGCTTGAATCACACTTATTATTTTCATTATTATGAATAAGATAAATTAAATTCCTGATTTTTCCTATCTAAAATCAGTTTCGGCTAATAACGTTGCTTTGCTGAATTTTTTTCTCGATTTATGAAATATTTTCGTCAAAAATGTGATTCGATGTGTTTGTTAATTCTTTTGGACGAGTGCTCTTACCAATTAAGCTACTCAGGATACAGTAAATCATTCCCTTTTGTAACGATTTTTCTGCAACAGATTGAATCGTGTAATCTCCTCTATGAAACAGTTCATAGAAGGCCTGAAGGAATGAAAACTGTGTCCTGAGCCGGGATTTGAACCCGGACCTCTCGCATGCCAAACGTGCGCTTTACCTCTGCGCTAGCTCGAATCACACTTATTATTCTAATTATTATGAACGAGACAAATTAAATTCCTGATTTTTCCTATCTAAAATCAATTTCGGCTAATAATGTTGCTTTTCTGATTTTTTTTTTTTGATTTATGAAATAATTTCGTCAAAAATGTGATTCGATTTTTTTATCAATTTTTTTGGACGAGTGCTCTTACCAATTAAGCTACTCAGGACACAGTAAATCATTCCTTTTGTAGTTGTATTTTGTTCTCGTTTGTACTCACTATCTGCATAGATATCTCCTCTATGAACAATTCATAGAGGGCCTGAAGGAATGAAAACTGTGTCCTGAGCCGGGATTCGAACCCGGACCTCTCGCATGCCAAACGTGCACTTTACCTCTGCGCTACTTTGAATCACATACATTACTGTAATCATTATTATCACTGAGTTAATTTAATTCACAATCTTTCCTATCAAAAATCCATTTTGCCTAATGAGGCTCCTCTTTTTCATTCTTCTTCATTCATAAAATATTTTAGAATAAAATTACGATTCAGCTTCTCTGTCAATTTTTTTGGACGAGTACTCTTACCAATTGAGCTACTCAGGACACAGTACATCATTCCTTCTGTAACATTCCATTTGAACGCTCCACGAGAAGCGGAATTCTCCTCTATGAAATAATTCATAGAAGGCCTGAAGGAATGAAAACTGTGTTGTCCTGAAGCCGGGATTCGAACCCGGATCTCTCGCATGCCAATCGTGCGCTTTACCACTGCACTACTGCGAATCACATCAATTTGTTCTAATCAAAATTCATAAAATCAATCCAATCTCCAATTTTTCCTATCAAAAATCCATTTTGCTTGATAATATTGCTGCTTTCATTCTTCTTGATTTACAAAATATTCCACAAAAAATGTGATTCATTTTTTTTTAATACCAGTGCTCTTACCGATTGAGCTACTCAGGAACACAGTCAATCATTCCTTTTGTATTGACTTTTCGATCCCAAACGCAACTTTTCTCCTCTATGAAATCATTCATAGGAGGCCTGAAGGAATGAAAACTGTGTTGTCCTGAGCCGGGATTCGAACCCGGACCTCTCGCGTGCCAATCGTGCGCTTTACCTCTGCACTATTCCAAATCACATTAATTGCTGTAATCATGATAAATCAAATAAAATAATTCATCGAGAAAGAAAACAGTTTTTTTGCAAGAAAATTGGGCTTGATCATAAAAAATCGACTTCGCCTCAGAAAATTCCAATATATCCTCACCTTAGAACAATAATAAAAAAAAATCCTCACCTTAGAAACAAAAGGGGCGTAAGTGCTATGTATAAGCCTGGCACTTACCTCCTTCTTTCTAAGGCAGTAATATATATAGATATAAAAAGTGCGGAGGATAAATTCTGTTCCCAAAACATTGCCTTAGGAACAAAGAGGCGTAAGTGCTATCCTTATTCAAAGGACTTACGCCCCTTTGACTCTAAGGCAACATAGAATTTTTTTTTTATTTCACCATTTTTCCTTTTTTTTTCAGTGTCCAATCCCCGATTTGTTCCTATCAAAAATCCATTTTGCCCAATGATGGTTGCTCTTCTCGTTATTCTTGATTCATGGTTCTGCGAGAACTTATCAAGTCGTTTAGTAACTGCCGGCAGCAGAGAGAAGGAGCGAAAGCAACCGGAAACATGTGGTTCATCCGCAAGATTTTACTTCCTACATTCGAAAAGGTAATTCACATCTAAAATCACCGAAAAAAAAGTCTATTAAATTTTGGAAAAATCAATTTTTTTTTGCATTTTTTAGAGTTTTTGTCCACGTTCCAGGAATTTTTCCTCGATTTCAAGTGTTCCTGAAACCTCAGCAATTCAAAAAAATCCCCCGGACTTCAGTAAAGACCAAGAATCTTTGATATTAACCACAATAAACAGATCAGAAGCTGCTGAACTAGTGAGATTCGACATAAAATCAAGGGAATTGAAGAAGTTGATCACTTACAGAGAGAAAAACGGTGAATTTCAATGCTTCAATGATTTGCTGATGACCCAAGATGTTCCGTCTTTAATAAAATTTTGTAAATCGATATTAGCCGGAGGAAAGAGGGTACAAAGAAGATCTAATGACACAATATCAAAGAATTTTGTAGTTCCACAAATTCAGGAAAACGAACGTGCTGTAAGTTCGTCATCCGCACCTCAAATTTGATGAAATTTTTGGTAGGATATCCAAATATTTCATTCCAAAATATTTTGATGAAGCCCATATTTCAACATTACATTTTAACATTTATTCCATTTGATATTTAGACATAAAACCGAATTTTCAAAAGAATTTTCATCTTAATCCTCTCTTTTAGATGATGAAAAGTGTCCTGGGACATCACTTGATGGACGATTTCAATGAAATTTTTGGTGTTATGTCTAAATATCTCATCCAGGACATCTAATCTCAATATATCATGAGATAAAACGGATATTTTAATATTAGATTCATCCTATTACATATTTTAGATCAGATATTCAGACATTTAACCAAATTTTTCATGAAATTTTGACCTCAATCCTCTTTTTCAGATGATGGAAAGGGTCCTGGGACATCACTTGATGGACAATTTCAATTAAATTTTTGGTGTCATGTCCAAATATCTCATCCAAAGTATCTTATTTCAAAATATCATAAGATGAAACCGATATTTTAATATTACATTCATTTTATTAGATCTATTGGATTAGATATGTAGACATGTAACCAAATTTTTGAAGGAATTTTCATCTCAATTCCCTCTTTTAGATGATAACAAATGTTCTGCAACATCATTTAATGGACAATTTCAATGAAATTTTTGGTGTCATGTCTTAATATCTTGTCCAAAATGTCTAATTTCAATAAATCATGTAATGAATTCGATCTTTCAACATTATATTCATTCTATTAGACATGTTGGATTAGATATTCAGACATTTAACCAAATTTTTCATGAAATTTTGATTTTAATCCTTTCTTTTAGATGATAAAAAGTGTCCTGGGACATTATTTGATGGACAGTTTTACTGTAATTTTTAATTTCATGTCTAATTTCAAAATACCACGTGCTAAATCTAATATTTTAACATTACATTTGGTCTATCAGATATTCCGGATTAGATATTCAGACATTTAACCAAATTTTTCATGAAATTATCATCTTAATCCTTTCTTCTAGCTGATAAAAAGTGACCTGGGCCATCAATTGATGGGTAGCTTCAATTAAATTCAAATTTTAATGAATTTTTTGGTGTCATGCCTAGATATCTCATCCAAAATATCATAAGATGAAGCTTCATAATACTGATATTTTAATATTAAATTTATTTTATGAGACATTTCTTCAATTAATGATGACATCTAGTCATTATCTATTATTTCCCATTGAATATTCAATCATGTAACCAAATTTCTAATGAAATTTGCATCATAATAACACTTTTTTCCTTTTTTCCAGGTGATAAAAAGTGTCCTAGGACTTCATTTGATAGGCAACACGTTGAGCTGGACTTCACTAGAATCCAATGGTCGAATAAATGAATGGAACTTCGAAAGATTCGATAATTCATCAAAACTCAACCTCGTAGCCCTAGTAGATTTGATATTGGACATCATTTTTCGATTACCCAAGAATGATGTTTACGTCATGGAATCAGACACTTATACGTCTCTCTCTAAAATGAATGCAGCTGCCTATTCTCACTATTTGATGCGGCAACAAGTCATTTCGACTATTGTTGGAGTCATGAAGATGCGAGGAGCTAATGAAGGAGTTCTAAAAACTAATAATTTTTATCTGCTGCAGCCAAGATCATCAGCGAAGCTGTTCAAGCTGAATGTAGGAAATGAGAAGATTTCGGCTGATTCTGTGGTCTCAGAGATCATCGGAAATAAAAGTGCAATCAATCTTCTGGGAGTTCCAGCGATATCCATTGATCCACAGATTTATGGGAAATATAGGGCTCAAGATGATGCGACGAGGGAACAGCTGAATTCTGCACTTTTACTCACTTTAGCTTTTTCTAATTATATTTGTATCAAGAAGAATGGGGAAAATGGGGATAAATGTTCGAAGATTTCTTAGTTGTAGGGGGAGGGGGGGGGGGGGTGAGGATCGAAATTTCGAGACTCTTTTAGAGACTTTTTGATGTTTTATATTAGGAAAATCGTGGGAAATCAGAGGAACTATTGGAGATAGGTTTTTTCTGATGATTTTGATGAAAAACTGAGAAAATTTGAGGTGAAAAACGTGGTTTAAGGTTTTTTTTTAATGATTTTCTGAAAATTTTGATTTTTTGGAGGGAAAACGAAGGGTGCTAATCGTGAATTTTGGAAAATTCTAGTTTTTTGAGGATATCTTCGGTTTTATCGGTTGTAACGTGAAAATTATAGATGGAAGTGACAGGTGAGATCATTTGCTGTCGATTTATGGACTTTTGAAAAGAAAAATATCGATTTTTCAAGGATTCATGGATCATTTTATGAAGAATCTGTCTTTTTCCCTATAAGTACTTAAAAAATTGTGTTTTTTTTGGTTCAAAACCCTTTGAATCGATGGCAAA
This sequence comes from Aleiodes alternator, assembly GCA_963921955.1. NCBI lineage: Eukaryota > Metazoa > Arthropoda > Insecta > Hymenoptera > Braconidae > Aleiodes > Aleiodes alternator. The sequence continues at coordinate 3,417,217 of OY998105.1, read as the reverse complement.
TGATCTCACCTTTCACCTCCATTCAGAATTTCTACGCTACAACAAATAAAGCCAGAGATATTCTCAAAAAAACTGAAATTTTTCAAGAATCGAAGGTTTCGAATTTTTAAAAAATCTCAAAAAATCCATTTTGACACATGTTTTCCACCCAAAATTTCCTCAGCTTTTCACTGGAATCATCAGAAAAATTCCATCTCCAACAATTCCATCAGAATCCCCATTTCCTTCTACTAGGGAATATTAAAAAAAAACAACTGCAATCCATCTAGATTCAGGTCCATTCAATTTATTACATATTAACTTTGATTATATTATCTATCTCATATAAATAAATATATATCCTCGCAATAGAGTCAAAATGGCCCAAAATGCATAATTCATTATGATGAATATCTTTAAAACCCTTTTGTTTCTAGTGCGAGGATATATTAATTAATTAATTGTGATTTACTTTCGCACGCTTCTCGAATAGAATTCCTGCTCTTTACCCAAATTTACGGTAATTACTTTTAATTACTCCCTTTAATTAACATTTCTCAATTTTCCTAAAAACTGAATCCGAATAGTCATTTCTCATGACGAATTTTACAAAATAAGCGAGCAACATCTTCGAGCAGCGGCAGCTCACTACATTATGATAACATCATCTATTTTTTATTAGCAATTCAAAAATTAAATGTCATTACATTTTGGATTTTTGGATTTCTTTGTTTTCATTTCACAAGTAGTTTTTTGGGTTTTACATGTTGATAGTGGTCTGGGAGACTACAATTATACTATAATAGTAAAGGGAAGGTGGGGTAAAATGGGCATATCAATTGAATGGTTGGAGATAGAGATTTTCTGATGATTCCGTTGAAAAGCTGAGGAAATTTTGGGCGGAAAGCATGTATCAAATTTTTTTTTCAATTTTTGGAAAAATTTACTTTTTTGGCCAAGTTTTGAAGGGGTTTTCCTTTTGAAAATCGAAAAAATTCACTTTTTCAGCGATATCTCCGGTTCTGTTGGTCCTATCGATCTGGGGTTCATCTCAGATGAAAGGTGAGCTCATTTCCCATCGATTTATGTGGTTCAAATTTTTTTGAAATCAATTTTTCAAATATTTATTGGTCATTTTGCTGAAAATCAGTTTTTGCTCTATAAGTACTTGAAAAAATTGATATTTTTCTTTTTAAACCCCATAAATCGATGGGAAATGAGCTCACCTTTCATTCAAGGCCAACCCCAGGTCGCTACGACCAATAGAACCCGAGATATTCTCGAAAAACTTGAAATTTATCAAAAACCGAAACATTTCACCTTTAAATCTCCCGCGAAAAATGGAATTTTCGAAAAATTCGAAAAAATAACTTGCGACATATGATTTTCATGGCAAATTTCCTCAGCTTTCCAATGAAATCATCAGAAAAAACCTGTCTCCAATATTTCCATCGTTTTCTCGTAATTTTCATAGCACAAAATACCAAAACACGTGCCCGTTTTACCCCTTATGTCCATTTTACCCCACCTTCCCCTGCATATATCCAATGCTGAATGCTACCCCGCTCTATCTTCTCCCGATGACAGTCAAAGATATTAAATCGTTTTTTTTTTTTTTTTAATTTTTTAATATATTATTATTCATCCATCATATGGGATTCCAAAGCTCGAGTCCAGACCAGCTGAATCGAAAGCTCTAGTGTGTTTCAGCATTTAAATAATTTCAATACTTTGTGTCCGACTTTATAATTATATTTTATAATAAAATAAATTAATTAAAAACTAAAGGAAAAATTATGCTATTTTTTTTTCTCTTTAAATTTAAACAAACGCCTAAAAAAAGAAAAAAACAATTACGAGTTATTCCTCTATTTCAAGGTGAAATTCAAATTACTCTTCATTTTTTTTTTTTTTTCATGTTAATTTGATTGCCACTTGTTATTTTTTTCTTTCTATTCTTATGCTTATCATTAATTGTATCAATGTTCTCTGTTTATGAAGCAATACAGTAATTGTATGCCAATTTCAACTAACAATGATGATATTTTTTTTTTTCTTCTTTTTTCATCCAATAAATATATGTATTTTAACCGGTTTTCCAGTTATTAACTTGGATAAATATATCAGAGAAATATAGGATAGTTCATTAATTATGGAAACAATTAAAAGATAAAAAAAAAACATTTTCTTCAAAGTATTTCTACGAAAAAAAAAAAAAAAATGAAAATTTCGATTATTTTGATGATACTGAAAATAGTAGGCATCTGACAATTTTTATTGTTTTTTTAATAAATAAATTGATTTTTGAGAAAATGAAAAATATGAACTTGTAGCAAATTCTAAAAAAAAAATAATAATAATAATAGCAAGTTCGAAGAACTACAAGTGCAATTTCTTCAATTTTTCTTTTATAATTCTTCATTTATTCAAAAAAAAAAATCAAAAAAATTGTCAGATGTGTTCTATTTCCAATATACTAAAGATTTTTTGTTTTTTTTTTTAACAAATAAATTATTTGTGAAAGAATAAAAAATATGCACATGTAGAGAATTCAAAAAACTACAAGTGCAAATTTTTTAAATATTTTTTTAATGATATTTTATATATCTAAAAAAAATGGAAAGAATTTTCCGAAGTCTGTTATCTTCAGGATAACGAAAATAATAGAAATCTGACAATTTTTTTTTTTTTTTTAATTAATTAATTGATTTTCGAAAAAATGAAAAATATTCACAAGTAGAAAATTGAAAAATTTACAAGTGCAAATTTTCCAAATATTTTTTAAAAATTATTTCATTTGTTTAAAAAAAGATCGAAAGAATTTTCATATTTTTGGAATTCGAAAATTTCCTAAGTTCATTACAATTAATTAATTTATTGACATTTAATTTAACGTTTTTATCCCATTTCTCTCTGAAGTACATCAACTCTCATTTTTTTTTTGTTTTTCACTTAATATTCTAAAGAGATTAAGTACTATAACAATATTTATCATTAATTTAATTCATTTATTCTGTTCATTTACTGTTCTTCATTCAGTGAAGTATAAAGTTTCATGAGATATTCGAAAAAAAATCTTCCACAAACTCGATAAATCCGAGGATTTCTGGAGAAGTGGAAGAGAAATAGAGGAAAAGAATATTTTGAAGTACAGCAAAAAGTTGATTTGACAGCATTCATTGACATCTTGACAGTTGACATTTTCTCATGTAATTTTTTTTTTAGATTTTTCGTAAATACATTGATTTTACAGGATGACTTTATTATTCCATTAATTATTGAATTTTGAGAATTACGAATAGAGGAGAGTGGGGTAAAATGGTCATTAGGAAGAAACGGTTGGAGATAGATTTTTTTTTGATGATTCCATTGAAAAGATGAGGAAATTTAGGGTGGAAAACAAGTGCAAGAATTGATTTTTTTGAATTTTTTGAGAATTCGATTTTTTTCGGAGAACTTTTGAAAGTCTACTTCTTTCGATTTTTGGAAAAATTCACTTTTTTCAAAATATTTCCGGTTCTACTTGTCACAGCTTGAAAATTCCGAATGGAGGTGAAAGATGAGATCATTTGCCATCGATTTATGGGGTTTTCAATTGAAAAATATCGATTTTCAAGGTATTTATGGGCATTTTTCGTGAAAATCAGTTTTTGCCTCATAACTATCCTAAAAATCCATAATTTGCAATTAAAAACCCCATAAATCAATGGCAAATGGTCTCACCTTTCACCTCCATTCGGAATTTCCAAGCTACGTTCAATAGAAATGAGATATTTTCAAAAAAACAGAATTTTTCCAAAAATGAAAAGAGAAACTCCTTCAAATTTCGACCAAAAAAGTAGAATTTTTTTTTTTAATTACAAAAAATCATTTCTGACACATGATTTCCACCGCGAATTTCCTCAGCTTTTCAATGGAATCATGAGAAAAATTCTATGTCCAATAATTCTGATAATTTCAGCTGTTTTTCATTAATAATATACACATAAAAACTCAAATGTGTCCATTTCACCCCACCTTCCTCTAGAAAAATGCATAATTAATACAATTTCCCCCTAGAAAAAGTGTTTAAATCATGATCGTGTCAAATTATCATAAATTTAAGCCATAATTCCCCCTATTTTTACGTTTACCCCTGCTATTTCTTTTGAAGATGACAATCTGAACAAGTAAACACATCAAGATCCTAACTAATTGCCTAAAATTGTTCGTCAATAATTGAAATTATATCGATCTACACTGAATGGAAAATAGTTATAGTTACACTTTGAAGGTATATCTAATATATATATATTTTTTTCTCTTTTTCTATTAAATTTTTGGAAAATTAATAAATAGAATACATACAGAGAAACGGAAAAAAACATACAATTGGATACATTCAGACCTAAAATTCATATCATTTCGATAAATAATAATGTTTTTCTCTTTTAATGATAGAATGATAATACTTTCCAATTCGTTAGTCTTTGATATTTCATTATTTTTCCGCAGCTATTTTCTATTAATTTTTTTTTTCATTTATATTAGTTATATCATCTGGAACATAAGAATTTTTTTCATCTAATAGTGCGAATTTTTTTCAGCACTAATTAATTAAATATAATTAACAATTAAATTAAACTGTAATTTTCATCTCTAAATTTTTTTCTTCAAAGTATTGATTTTTCTTTTTTTTGGTAAATCGAGTGCCCATTGAATCTTTAACATTTACACACGATATTATTTGATTATTCCCCGGAACAAACACACACATGTCCATTAGATCTTTTTCAGAAGATAATTAAAATTAAAATAAATAAATTTTTTTCTGCTTAGCTTATTATAATGGATGATATTCTTCTTCTTTTTTTCTTTTATCTTTTTTTTTTATGCCATGAGTGATTTATAAAGATTCTTGTGCTTAACAATAATATGCCACTATACCATTTTTTTTTTTTTCATTGATATTCACCATACAGCGACAGGGAGGATTGTTGATGATCAATGGTAATTCATCGAATATCCGAAATGTCAGTTTTACTTCCGAAGATCTTCACTAGCTGATCCTCGTAATCATCGATATTACGCTTCATCAGCTCCATACATGGACCGAGAAGTCGTTCGAATGCTTCAACATCTAGGACTGCAATTAAAAATTAATTATTCATAATTATTCGTTTATTAATTGTGTGAAAAGACATCGAAGGGGAACGAAACGAATTTTTTTGAGGGGGAAGGACGTTTCCAAAAAATCTGAAAAAATTCTTAAATATGTAACAGCATCCCTACATTCTTACTGATTTTTTTCAGATTTTTTCTCAATGTCCTTCCCCTCGAAAAAAAATTCTGACGTTTTTTTTCCGGGTTTTTTTGAAGAATAATGTTAGGATATGTTTTTAATTTGATAAATACAGGCTAATTTGACGTTTCCAACTGCATACGCTGATGCAGCTCGTGGTTTGTGTGTAACTAGTGCTAGTTCACCCAAATAGCCTCCAGCAGGGACACGATTGATCTATTTCACAAGAAAAAATAAATAAATTTGTTAATTTTTATTGAAAACTTTCAGTTTTAAGTAATGAGAATGAGAAAAAAATGAGAAAACGCCTCATTTATTTTTTACATTCATTACTAAATAATGAAGTGTCTTTTACTTACTTCAACTTCACGACCTTCATCGATAATAGTGATCCTAACGACTCCTTCCTCAACAAAGTACATACCATCAGCAGTGTCTCCCTGCCTGATAATTTGTTCGCCATCGGAAAAGTGTTTTGAACGAAGTGCATCAGCAAGATTCATTCGCTCATATTTCTGTCAACAAAAATGTTTGAAAAAAGATATTAAAAATTACTATAATTCATTATTGAAGTCATTTCCATGATTTTTATCAATGATTTTGGCATGTCATGGGATATTGAAAGAATAAAATAAAAATAATACTAGAATATTGTTAAATCGAAAATCTAAATTGAATTATAAAGATAATTAATATTTTTAATATTGATATTTTTAATATTGATATTAATAATGATATTAATATAATTAATATTACTAAATTATATTAAATTACAAATTCAAGCTTCCTCAGGATCTTGATCAGTTTTATTCTAATAGAATAATTTAATAGATTTCTGCAGATTTCCGACTAATCGAAAAGTTCAATTTTTTCGATTAACTATTTGTAACTTTTAAAAATATGGAAATAATAAAAAATAAACTACTTTTTATTGTTGAAGGTTTTTTTTCAGGTATCTGCAGAGATCTAAAAGGCCACCTTTAACGATTAAATGAATTACTAAGGTCGTATATCCAAAAATATTGAGAATAAAATACAAATTTCCCTGATTAACACTAAAATTGCCTGATTTTTCCAGGTTTTCCAGATTCTCCATGTCAATCACCACCCTGTTTACTAAAATTTGATAATTTCAGAATCAAATTTCGGGAAAAATAGGAAATGCACATGTTTTGATTCACTTCCATGTTAATAATAATAAATTTAAAGTATCATAGGACATTGAAAGCTTCCAAAAAAAAATAAACAAAATGAAAATCTTCTAGTATTGTTCAATGAAACCTTCCAATGTCCTATGACATTTTAAATTTTTAATTATTATCATTAATATTAGATTTAATTAAATTCTCTTCCTCCTTTCGCCCTAGTATCAAAGTTTTCCCGTTTAATTCAACATACCTGAAGAGACTTGAGCATTGGAACTTTGTTCAGGAGATTCTCGTACATTTTACGTTTGTTATACGCAGACTTGAGTATTATGCGACGAAATGTCTGACGATCCATTGCCCATAGTGTTCCATTACTTATGGCCTTTATGGTAGCAGCTCTTGGCATGTTGTACAGAAGTGCAAGTTCTCCAAAAGCACCTCCGTTATCGTAGGAATGAATGTGAGTGTCCACTCCATTCTGATCTTTTACGTAAACCTCATATTTTCCCCTAATTAATGATAAAAATGAATGAAAATTAATTATTATTAATGATTATTAATTATTATTATTATTAATTATTTTCAAAATATGAGAAAACCTGATTTATTCAGTTTTCCAGAAATATATTGGAAATTAAGCGAGATAGAACGATTTCGCCCTGTCTTGTTAGATGGTTCTGTACCTCTTGAAATTCTCTACAAAACCCCTTAGAACAGAATCGCCTTATCTCGTGAAGTTTCCAAGATATTTCTAAAATAAACTTTTTTCCTTAATTTTTAAAATTTTCCGAGTCTGAATGGTTTTTGTAAGATATCTTGGAAACTAAGCGAGATAGGGCGATTTTGCAGGAATCCTTTTTTGTAGCTCTCGAAATTCTCTACAAATCCAGTTCGGGGCAAAATCGCTCTATATCGATTGGTTTCCGAGATATCATCAAAAAATAGATCACGGAATGGATCCCATTTTTTCTAAAAACTTAAAAAATCGATTTTTTTTTCTCTATTTATCAAAAAAAGAAAAAAAAAAACAAAAACAAAGTCTTATGTAATTTACCTTTCGATGACATAGAAATTGTCACCATCATCACCTTGTCGAATGATGTAATCTCCAGGTTCAACTGTTTTTTCAAACATTGCATCCAGCACATCAGTCATTTGTTCCTACAATAAAATTTAAAAAAAATATGAAAAAGAAATAAATAATCAAAATATTGGTGTAACTTTTAACTGTTATATGTCTATATTTAGGCTTACATAACGCACCAGTGGAATAAAAAAAAGGGAAAATATTGAATTTATTGGTGAAAAAAGTCATTGGCTAAGAATAAAGTGGCTTTAATTATTTTTTTTTCTCCTTTTACCTTATCGAGCGCACGGAATAGCAGAATATTTCTAACGCTCTCGCTCAGCCTCTGTCGCTGCTCATCACTCTTGGGATGTACCATCTGAAAAAAACGAGAAATTTAAAAAATTACAATGAAGTTCCCATACATTTGACTATTTTTTTGATTTTTTTAAAGTAGTAAATTATTATTAAAAAAATAGCGGAAGATGGGGTAAAATGGGCACTCCAATTGAACGGTTCGAGATGGACATTTTCTGATGATTCCATTGAAAAGCTGAGGAAATTTTACGCGGAAAGCATGTGTCAAATTTTTTTTTTTCCATTTTTGGAAAAATTTACTTTTTTAGCCAAGTTTTGAAGGGATTTTCCTTTTGAAAATCGAAAAAATTCACTTTTTCGGCGATATCTCCGGTTCTGTTGGTCGTAGCGACCTGGGGTTCATCTCAAATGAAAGGTGAGCTCATTTCTCATCGATTTGTGTGGTTCAAATTTTTTTTAAATCAATTTTTCAAATAGTTATAGGTCATTTTCCTGAAAATCAGTTTTTGCCTTATAAGTACTTGAAAAAATTGATATTTTTCTTTTTCAACCCCATAAATTTATGGGAAATGAACTCACCTTTCATTTAAGATCAACCCCAGATCGCTACGATCAATAGAACCAGAGATATTTCCGAAAAACCTGAAATTTTTCGAAAACAGAAGAATTTCACCTTCAAATCTCCCGCAAAAAATCGAATTTTTTAAAAATTCAAAAAAACAACTTCCGACATATGATATTCATGGCAAATTTCCTCAGCTTTTCAATGGAATCATCAGAAAAAACCTATCTCCAATATTTCTATCGATTTCTCCCAATTTTCATGGTATAAAATACAAAAATCAACCCGTATCGATTTTACCCCACCTTCCCCTATTTAAAAAATTTGGATTTACAGGTTTTTGAATTTTCTACATGTACAAATTCTCATTTTCGTCAAATTCATTCATTCGTTCAAAAGAAAAAAGAAAGAAAATTGCAATTTATGAAACTAAAAATAATCGATTTCTCGAAGTAATCAACATTTTCTCTTTCGATCCTAAAAAAAGCGCCTAGATCATCATAATCATGAAATTAAATTCCTCATCTCCTTCTTCTTCCATTATATAATACAAACTCTCCTTCGCAGATTTTTATATTAATTCAAAAAAATAAATTGATATGAAAAAAAAAATATTAAAAAAATTTTCTCCTAAAGTTTTCAGAACTTTCTGCTAACATTTTGCATTAAAAAAAAAATTATGGTTCAAAAAAGGGAAATTGTCACTTAAAAAATCAGGATCATTGATTTCTCTAGCCTATCGATATTTTCCCTTTCGATCCTAAAAAAAAAAGCCTTGATCATCATCATACAATTAAATTCCTCTTCTTATTCTTCTTCTTCCTTTATTATATATAAATACAAACCCTTCTCTGCATATTTTTATATTAATTCAAAAAAATAAATTGTTATGAAAAAAAATATGCAAAAAATTTGCTCCTAAAGTTTCCAGAATTTTCTACTACATTTTGCATTAAAAAAAAGCTATTGTTTAAAAAAAGGAAATTGTCATTAAAAAAACTAAGATCATTGATTTCTTCAGCTAATCGATATTTTCCCTTTCGATCCTAAAAAAAAAAGCCTCAATCATCATCATAAAATTGAATTCCTCTTCTTTGATTATATAATACAAACTCTTCTCTGCATATTTTTATATTTATTCAATATAAATATGGAGCGGTTCGTCAATGTCCCTCGGATAGTACATCAATGTACCATATACAAATTACGGTTATATACTGGGGTTATTGAGCATGTGCTCTGACGTCACAGAGGAGGCTTTTATCGCACGCATGATTGGGCAAGGCAAGCCTTTTGTAATTCTTCAAAGAGATAGTTACAAAAAGGTGAGAATTTTTTTTTTTTTTTACTCGGAGAAACAAGCTTCACTCTGTGTCGTTCAAGCTACTCCGTTTTTTTATTCGTACATAAATCGATCGCTGGAAGAATTATTAAATTACTTTAAAAACACGAGAGAAATTGAGTTTATTTCCCTTTTTAAAATGCATTAAATTTGTAAAACATAATAAAAAATTACAAAAAAAAAGGAAATAATGGAAAATTTATAGAGACACTCACCCTGACACCTTCTTCCTCCTCATCTTCCTCAGGATCATAGGTCTCAGCAAAAACACTTTTTCTTCGAGAAGCAAATCTACCAACTGGTGGTTCTATTAACAGAAAAAATGCAAAAAAATTAAAATATGAAAATTTCAGAAAATTTTTCGGTTTTTTTAAGAATATCTCGGTAAATAATGGAGATAGGCCTTTTTTACTCGAACACAGTTTTCAAGAGAATTTCAGGAGCTACAAAAAAGGATTCCTTCAAAATCGCTCTATCTCGTCTAGTTTCCGAGATATCTTTAAAAAACAAATGATGAAATTGATTAAAACATAAAATTTTCACTTTTTAGAAATTAAATTGAGGTTCCAAAAAATTAAAATTAAAATTTCAGAAAATTTGTCATCAGCTTTTTTTGAATATCTCGGTAAATAATGGAGATACGCCCTTTTTGTCCTCATATAGTTTTCTCGAGAATTTCAAGAGCTAAAAAGAAGGATTCTTGAAAAATCGCTCTATCTCTCTTACTTTCCAAGATATTTTGAAAAAACAAATGATAACATTACATAAAAAATGAAAATTTTCACTTTTAAAAAAGGAAAATTTTCACTTTTAAAAAATTTGAATTAAAATAAGGAAAAAGAATAAAATATAAAATTGAATGAAAATATGAGGAAAATTGTCATTAGTTTTTTTGGAATATCTCGGTAAATAATGGAGATACGTCTTTTTTGTCCGAAGAGTGTTTTCTCCAGAATTTCAAAAGCTACAAAAAAGGATTCTTGAAAAAGCGCTCTATCTTCCTTACTTTCCAAGATATTTTGGAAAAAACAAATGATAAAATTCCCTGAAAAAATAAAATTTTCACTTTTTAAAATAGAAATTGAATAAAAAATTCCTCAAAGAATGTAAACTAAATTAAAATTTCACCAAAAAATTGGAATTAAATTAAAGTTTCACCAAAAAATTGAAATTTAGGTGAAATTTCACCAAAAAATTAAAATTAAATGAAAAATTTCACCAGAAAATGTAAATTAAATGAAAAATTTGAATAATTTACCTTCATCCACAGATTCATCAGGTGTTGATGAACAAGTTGCATTGGATGGTATCAACATTGTCCTTCTATTTTCACGTAAACGTGTAAAAAAATCAACAGCATAGTCAACAATATCACCAGGCTGTTCGAGTAAATAACTAATGGTAAATTCAAGTAGTATGTCACGTAGATCGTCTGGTACGGTGATCTTGCCAGCGTTTCTTTGGCAACTCATCGTCTCGCACCGGAGAAAATCGAAGCTGACCGACTGTGAGAGGTGGTGAGCTTGTGCGCGTATACAATAGATAGACAAATAGATAGACCGGGTCTCCCTTTTTGTGTATTGGCTGCTATTGGGAAGACTGAAACATGATACAATGAAAACAAAAATTAATTAATTATCTCATCCTAAAAAAACAAAAAAAAAACAAAAGTAATATTATTTTTTAGAAATTATCAAATTTTCCAAAAATTCCGAATGATATTTGAAACTTTTTTTCAAATTTCGAAAAAAAATTGAAACTTTTTTTTCAGATTTCGAAGAAAAATTGAAAAAAAATTGAAAATTTTCAAAAAATTTGAAAAAAATCTCAAATATTGGAATAAAACCGATTTAAGAAAAAAAAAAAGTAATATTATTTTTGAAAAAATTTCAAATTTCCAAAAAAAATTTAAAAATTTGGAAAAAAAATTGGAAAAATCTCAAATATTGAAATAAAACTGATTTTGAAGAACAAAAAATAGAAAAAGAGGCATTTGCAGGAAAAAGTGTCGAATAAAATGGGAGAAAACTTTTTTTTTTTAAATTAACCAACAATTTTCATCGAATTCATTAAAATTCCCTTTTTTATATGTGTATTAATATATACATATACACACATATATATACACAAACACTATTGTGCCCTTCAAAACTCACGAGAAAAAAAAATAGCAATAATCATAATAATAAAGGTTAATGATTAACACAATTCACCTGCTAGAGATTTTTCACTGCAAAACTTCGTCGAATTGCCCCACCTTTCCCCTAAAAAAAAAAAATAAAAAAAAAATTAATTCACTTACTTCACTCACTCACGTACATTTCAATGAATTCAATTCAATTCATGAATTTTTCATAATTTATTTCAACATTTGGACAAAATTTTTCATTCGTGTGCAAACTTTGAAATTTAAGTGTTTCGTGTCAGCCACGAAAAAAATCTGCGGATGCGAGAAAAAAATTAGGAACAAGGGATTCACACACAAACACATACACATATAGACCCAACAGACACACACACAGACACGTATACAGATAGATGGTATATGTATATATATATATATACATATAGAAGATAGATACAGGCAGCAAAAAGACATACACACACACACACGTATACAGATAGATAGATATATATATATATAGATATATAGATCGAACGCCTACGAACACCTACGACACAGTAGTTTTTTTTTTTCTTTTTTTTTCGTCGTGATGTTCCACCTTTAGGTTTTGTGAGTGAAAAGATGGCGGCGAAACGACGACGAGAAGATATATATATATATATATACACACACACGAAAAGAGGGGAAGGGGGAGAGGGAAACGAATAATTTGAAAATACGTCAATTAAATTTGATGATTTGGCGGTAATTACGAATTTCTCGATTTTATTTTGAATTTTTTACGAATTTTTTTTCTTATTATTGGCTACTTTTTTTTTTTAATTTCAGGATTTTCAGAGGTTTTTTTTTTGGTTCACTTCATACTGTACCTGTGTAAGTGTGTGTGTATGTGTGTGTGTGTCTGTTAGAGGATCCAGTCACTATATCACACACTAGACTAGATATAGATCAAGGCTCTTTCCCCGGAATTACAGGAAATTGACATTATTGAAGAGTTGTCACCAGTTTATTTGATGAAAAATCCGGAAAACTTCACGTGTCTATTATGATTATTATTTATTATTTATTTTATTTGGATGATGATTAGTCAATTTTCTGGGAATTTTGAGCGGAAGAGTTGTGTGAAATTTGGAGAGAAAAAAATTGGAAAAATTTGCCTAAAATCCTCGAAAAACCGTCACTTTACCACGAAAATCTAGTTTCTTCTAATTTCTTGATCTTGATTGGTGCGCCAGAAAAAGGGGCGGGGTGAAGGGGCACGTGGGGTCCCTGCACAGGAAAAAATGAGGGGGGGGGGAGAACACGTGGGGTCCCAATGCCGCCATTTTCCCTAGATTATTTAAAGGGATTTTTTTTTGTAAACAGAAAAAATGAATTGAATTTTTCATCTCAAATTGGAGGATTGAAAATTGAATTTCAAATTGGAATTAAAAATATTAATTGCAGAATGAGTAAACGACAATTTGATGAGTATCTTGGAGGAAGTGGTGTACTTCCTCATGAAGCGGAAATTAATAAATTGATTGCGGCGAGGGCCAATGAAATATCAGCAATGAATTATTCTATTGGTGAGTTTTGTAGGTTATATATAGGGTAAAAATATAGGGTAAAATGGGGGATTTTGAGTGTAGGGTTGGGGGTGGAGTTTTTTTGATGATTTTGGTGGGAAGATTGGGAAATTTTGAGGGGAAAACATGGGTCGCATGGTTTTTTTATGATTTTTTGAAAAATTTCGATTTTTTGAGTTTGAGAATTTTTTTTTGAAAATGAGATGATTTTGGGGGGAAAGCTTTTAATACTTGTGGCACATATTTTCAAGCTCAAATTTCCTCAGCTTTTCAATAACACCATCAAAAAAATCCTATCTCCAACATTTCCACTGATTTCATCCAGAAAACCCTTGAGAAATGGAGTAAAATGAATATTTCAAGAAAAGTATTGAATCTACATTTTTTCTGATGATTCCATTGAAAAGCTGAGAAAATTCTACCTCGAAAACATGTGTCACACCTTATTTTAAAAAATTTTCCCCATAATTTGTTTTTTTTTATTTTTAAATTTTTTGGATTTTCCAATTTTTTTGAAAAACTCCAGAATGAAAAAAAAAAAATGATTTCAATACTTGCGACACATGTTTTCGCCCTCAAATCCCCCCCCCCCCCCAAAAAAAAAGCTCTCAGCCCAAAATTGATTCCTCTATTTTCAGAAAATCCCCAGCAAACGAAATTGATCTTCCAAAAGCTTCCAGTCCACATGAGAAGACGTGTAATGTCGCACAATGCCAAAAGGATGCCACGAAGGCTACGTGAAGCGCACACAGCACAAATGGAGAAATCCGGTGTACCCCCAAGAGCAAAAAGGCCATCACGAAAGTACCGAAGACGTCCCCAAAACCTTCTCCTCGAGTACACCAAAAGAAAACGTCGTAAAATCTGGCTGGAGACCCACATTTGGCACGCTAAGCGCTTTCACATGTGCGAAAAATGGGGCTACAAAATAGCAAATTTCTCTAATGACAGAGGCTTTAGAGCAAGTTATCGAGCAGTTTCCCAGCACTGCATGATCCAGGACATCTCTTACTACAGTTGCATCGAACTAAAAGGCCCTGTGGATTTACTGATTGAAAAATTGAAGATTCACTGCAAGGGAGAGCTTTCTTTTGGCGGGAAAATGTATTTGAACGGTTCGCGCGAGGGAAATCTCGTGTTTTATCGGAAAAACGGAAGTCCTGTAGGCACGGTCACTTTCTCCTGGCGCCCAGAAAAAGGTGGAGGAGAGGGAAAAGAGGGGGGAGAGGGGGAGGAAAGGGCCCTTTGGATTTGGGTCCATCCCGCTTTTTTGAATCCACTCATCGAAGAGATTTCATCAACTTTTGAACTTAAAGAATCGGCAAAAAAAGACGGGAAAATTCAAATATTTGCTGGAGATGGAAACGACTGTACCATGGAATTAATAACGTCTCTTAATCGGTTTCGATTGAGAGGACCTCTTAGTATAGCTGTAATTTCTGACACTTTGAGACTTCGGGAAGCCGAAGAATCATCGGAAGAGAAGATTCATCTCTTTGAGACCCTTGGATCATTGAATTCACCAAGTCAACTTCCTCGACACTGTATTCTAGGCTTTACCGTTGCTGATCCAAGGTTTTTCTTACCGAAGATGCGAAAAAAGGCGGTATTAAGCCAAGATAACTGCAGAAAATTGGTTAAAATCACGGAATCTGCTGATGCAGCATCAGTATCTTCGAGTCCTCTTTGGGATCCAGCATTTCGAAAAAATATGGAGATCAACTTTCGGTCCAGCAGCGAGATAAACACACTGAGAGGACGCAATTTGGTTCCCGGGGTCCAGAATGATGCTGAGTTTGATGAATCCGTCATAGCTAAGGTTCCTCTCATTTTGGTGCAGCATCCGGGTACTGATAACGACGAGAAGAGTCTGGGTTTCTCTTCTGGTCTAGACGTTATTCTACCTTCGCAATGGGCCCTGCCCTTTTGGCTCGCTTTTATCTACCGTTGTGCAAGGCCAATTGGACTTCGAGAGTATCGTTCAGTCCTGTTTGAGAGTCTGAACCTCAATTCTCCGGAAATCAATCATCCAGACACTTCCGCATATTCTGAAGAGGCAGAGAAAGTTAAGAACGAGTTGATTGAACAGTATTTTAGGAGACCAGCTAATCGAAGGATAAATTTCACGAAATTTGGGGTGACGAGTCCTTTTTTTTGTGAGTGGGGAATTTTAGTTAAGGAGTGGGGGGATGAGGGCCTCATCCCGCGAGATGAGGGGCTCATCCCCCAAGATGTCAAGGTCCTGAGGGATCGAAAACTCCTTCAATCCTTGAATTTTGCCCTCAATAATGCTTCAGGATGCAACAATAACAACCCCAAAAGACGCAAAAAATCGGCAGTTCAGGCGGATTTTTTGGAAGAATTTGGAAAATCGCTGGACCAATCGCTCTTGATACCTGTGAGACTTACGATCCTGGGAAAAGGAAGACCAAAGAATTTTGCGCTTATTTGTCTGCCTAATGAGGACGATTTGAAGAATCCAAAATCGGATGCTGTTGGTCCAGTTGAGGCTGCGAAAAATGATCCTTTCGAGAAGAGGAAGAGGCTGATGAGGATCAAGCACAAGGAGACCTTGAAGCGTTTGATGAGACGGCGTTCACGTATGAAGAAGGAGGGAAAAAGCCCAAGAGTTTACCAAAAGGATCAGGATCATCAGGAATACGAGAGGATCATGAGGAGTCTGTATCTCCCAGACTGCAAGAAAGTGCGTTATTCTTGCAGCAGAGAAGTCATGGGCTACGTTGTTCATGGAGATTTCTCATTTTCTGAGGCCAAAGGCGTTGGCTGGGGCTACATTGTCCTGAAATCATTGTTTTCATTGATTGAACATAAACGCAGTACTGTTTTAGTTAGAAATGTACAGAGTAGACAGTACAGACGTGCGAGACTGGATATTATTTACTAAGAAAACAGAAAAAAATCAATAAAAATATGAAATTTTTAGAAAAATTGACTTTTTTCTTCTCATTTTTTTAAAAATTAATTATCTCGATAAATAATGGAGATACGCCCTTTTCGTCCTGAAGCGATTTTGTAGAGAATTTCAAGAGCTAAAAACCTGTTTGGTCAAAATCGCTCTATCTCGCTTACTTTCCAAGATATTCTCAAAAAACTTAAAAAAAAAAAGATTGTTCTTTTTGGAAATTTTATAATTAAAAAAAACGTGGAAATTAATTCAATTTTTTTTGAATTTTTAAAAATTTCCCGGGGTTTTATCAGCAGAAATTCACTAGACTCTAGTATCCCTATACCAACATCATCTGACACATTGCCTTATGTGTGTGTGTGTGTGTCTCACATCGTTCGATCCAACCGCACATTTATATAAAAAAAAAAATTCTCCTTGTGTCTTCTCTAAAATCTGCTATATTCAGCTATATTTATTTATTTATTTATTTATTGAATAAATCAAAGGTGACAGACTGTTTATCAGTTCTTCCAGACGCACTTCATCTGTTCATTCGAGTGGACACATTGACAGAAGATTGATTTTGAGGGCTAATTTGCATTAATTATTGGAGAATTAGGGGTAATATGGCAAGCCCAGTGGTAATAGCAGCTACTTCCCGGCATACTGCAACAGTAAGATGATATATTCTAACTTTTTAGCCTTTTAAATATAGAGGTAGGTGGGGCAAAATGGACATCAGGGGTGAAATGGAGACATCTAAATTTTTAGGAAAATATTATGGAACACTCTTGAAATTAATAGAAATATTGGCGGTAGATTTTTTTTGATGATTCCATTGGAAAGCTGAGGAAATTTTGGGTGGGAAACAAGTGCCGGAATTAATTTTTTTGAATTTTTGGCGATTTTTACTTTTTTGAGCATTTTAGAGGAGTAAAACGCTTCTTTTTTTTGAAAATTTTCAGTTTTTTGAGAATATCTTCGGTTCTATTTGTCGTAGCGTAAAAATTCCAATGGGAGGTGAAAGGTGAGATCATTTGCCATCGATTCATAGGGTTTTCAATTGAAAAATATCGATTTTTAAGGTATTGATGGGCATTTTTGTGAAACACTTTTGTGAAACAGTTTTTGGCCTATAATTATTCCAAAAATTGATATTTTTGAATTCAAAACCACATGAATCGATGGAAAATGAGCTCACCTTTCATTTGAGACCAACCCCGAATTGCTGCGACCAATAGAACCAGAGATATTTGAAAAAAACTGAAAATTTTTGAAAAAAGAAACGCTTACTCCTCAAAAATGCCGGAAAATATCGAATATTCAAAAAATTCGAAAAAAATACAACTGACACTTGTTTTCCGCCTAAAGTTTCCTCAGCTTTTCAATAGAATCATCAAAAAAAAAACCGTTTCATTACAGTGACCATTTTGCCCCACTCTCTTCTGTATAGATAAATAGAAAGAATAGGAAAAAATAGAAAAACATAAGCGCGAATAATAATTTAATTTAATTTAATTTATAAACTGCATGTGATTGTGTTATGATGGATTATGCAACAAAAAAAAATTAAAGAGGAGTTATCTGCATTTTGAGATCATGATCTAATCTCTTTTTTTCTCTTTTGAATTCGTGCATTTTTTATTTTATTTTCTCATATTTTTCTTCTTTTTTTTTTATGTAATATGTGCGATTATCGATTTTTTTCAGGTATAAATGCGGATTTAACTGCATAATTTGATTGAAAGGCTTAGAGTCGCCTTTGAATTTCCCCAGGGGTTGACAAATATATGTAATTCATGAATATTAATGAGAATAATTGTTAATTGAGACATTTTTTTCTTTCTTTTTACAGCTGATATTCTTCCACGGTCTCGGTGATACTGGGTGAGTTGATGAAAAATTTCGGGGATTAGATGATAATTGAATTTAAAAAAAAATCAATTTTATTCTAATATATTTGAGATTTTTCAGAATTTTTCTGAATTTTCCAGTATTTTTCGGAAGTTTTCTGAAATTTTCATGGAATTTTTATAAAACTTTAATGAAATTAGCAAACATTTCAAAACTTTTTTACGTTTTTTTTAAAAACAATTTTTAAACAAATAAATTCATGTAAAAAAAATATTTGAAAGAATTCGCACTTGAAAGTCTTTGAATTTTCTCCAAGTGCATATTTTTTTCATTTCTTTTGGATAAAGGAAAGTGGGGCAAAATGGACATCAAGGGTAAAATCGACACATCTAAATTTTTAGGCAAATATGGAAAACTCGTGAAATTAATAGAAATATTGGCGGCAGATTGTTTTTGATGATTCCATTGGAATGCTGAGAGAATTTTGGGCGGGAAACAAGCGCTGGAATTAATTTTTTTGAATTTTTGGCGATTTTGACTCTTTTGAGCATTTTAGAGGGGTAAAAGCCTTCCTTTTTCTGGAAATTTTCAGTTTTATGAGAATATCTTCGGTTCTATTTGTTGTAGCGTAAAAATCCCAACGGGAGGTGAAAGGTGAGATCATTTGCCATCGATCCATAGGGTTTTCAATTAAAAATATCGATTTTTAAGGTATTTATGAACGTTGTTGCGAAACAGTTTTGTGAAACAGTTTTTGGCCTATAACCAACCCAAAAATTGATATTTTTGAATTCAAAACCCCATGAATCGATGGAAAATGAGCTCACCTTTCATTTGAGACTAACCACGAATTAGTGCGACCAATAGAACCAGAGATATTCGTAAAAAACTGAAAATTTTCTAAGAATGAAAGGCTTTTACCCCTCAGAAATGCCGAAAAAGATCAAATTTTCGAAAAAATCGCAAAAAATACATTTGGCACTCGTTTTCCGGCCAAAATTTCCTCAGCTTTCCAATAGAATCATCGAAAAAAATCCATCTCCAACCATTTCATTACAGTGCCCATTTTGCCCCACTCTCCCTAAAATAATTTATTTGTTGAAAAATCGAAATTATTCAACTTGTCAGATGTTCGCTTATTTTTGGTCTCATGGGATTGAGGGTCTATTATTTCGTTATTTAATAATGGTAATTGTGGTTGCAGGCATGGATGGGCAAGCTCGATGGGATCTATACGTTCACCACATATGAAAGTCATTTGTCCAACCGCGTAAGTTCATAAATTTCATGTACAAACTATATAATATAGAGGAATTATTGGATATTAACGATAATGGAATGTGCAGACATCTCAAAATTCTGTGAATTTTTTTTAACGAAATAAATTATATTATAAAAAGCTATTAAAGAGATTCACACTTGTTGATTTTTTAATTTTCTTCAGTAGTATATTTTGCACTTTTTTTAATAATTTATTTTTGAAAGGAAAGAAAAATTTTATGGTTTTTTTTTCTATGAGATTTCGTGAGATCTCTGGTAAATTCCGTATTTTCCCTAATTCTTCTTGAAATTTCTCTGAAACTTTGGAATAAATTAAATAATTATAGTGTGGGATTTTCGCTATTTTTAGTATAATATTCAAATGTTGTAATTTTTTTTTGTTTTTTTCATTAAAACTGTAATTTTTAATTCGAGAAGATATCCTATTGTTTTTATTTGTTCTTCTTTGGTATCCATATGATCTTGAAATGTTTTAATTGTTTATTATAAATGTGTGTTTTATTCTTGCAGACCTACAATGCCAGTGACTTTGAATGCTGGATTTCGAATGCCATCCTGGTGTGTATGACAATTTTCCTTTTTTATATGAAAATTGAGAATTCTATTTTCTCCTAAATACATTAATTTTCATATTAAAACGTATTTTTCAAGTAATTACTTAAAAATCATGGGAGATTGGAAGGTCATAAATACAATACTAAGATATTGTCAATTCACGACATTTCGCTTATAATTTAAGCTTTTTCTTATAATTTAGGCTCTTGACATTCTTAATTTTTCGTTAAATTAAACTGAAATCCATGTTAAGTCCTAACAACATTGCAAAGTATTTTTGAAAAGTAACATTGCATTGTATTTTTCAAGGTTTGATCTACGGAGTCTGGATGCGACAGGTCCTGAAGACGAGGAGGGCATCAAAAGAGCCGCTGAAAGCGTTCATGCTATGATAGCAGAGGAAGTTGCTGCTGGTATTCCAACAAAACGAATTGTCCTCGGTGGCTTCAGTCAGGGTGGTGCATTGGCATTGTACAGTGCTCTTACCTTTCCAGAACCTCTTGCAGGTGTCATAGCACTGTCTGCTTGGCTTCCGCTTCACCAGAAATTTCCAGCTGTGAGAATTTCCTATTTTTCATGGATAAAAATCGCTTAAACTTGGGGGAAAAAAAAACAATTTGAGGAAAAAAATTCAGTAGTGGAGAGTTAAAACAGGATTGGTCCCTTTTTTCATCAGTTCTTTGGAAATAATAATGAAACTAAGCGAGATGGGTCTATTTTTGAAATTTCCCTTTGTTAAAAATCTCTAGAGCTCCAATATGGGCTTATCCAAATCGATCTATCTCGTTTAGTTTCCGAAATATTACAATTTTCTTAAAAAAAAGGATTCGGATTAAATCGACGTATCTCGCTTAGTTTCCAGAACTCTCGAAAAAATGAAAATCCTCTAAGAAAAAGGAATTGGGCCAGAGTCAATCTATCTCGCTTACTTTCTGGAATATCAAAATTCTCTAAAAAAGAAAGGATTCAGATGAAATCGCCTTATCTCGCTTACTTTCCAAAATATTAAAATTTTCTAAAAAAGAAAGGATTCAGATGAAATCGACTTATCTCGCTTACTTTCCAAAATATTAAAATTTTCTAAAAAAGAAAGGATTCAGATGAAATCGACTTATCTCGCTTAGTTTCCAAAATATCAAAATTCTCGAAAATTATTGAAAAAAACGATAATTCGATCTTTTCTCCAGTTTTACCTATTTTTCGCTACTGAATTTATCCCGAACCATTTTACCCCATAAATTTACTCCATAAATAACATTTTCTATTCATATATTTATTAATCTTAATTTTTCAGAGTGCAATAGGGAATAAAAGTACTCCAGTACTGCAATGCCACGGCGATTGTGATCCAATTGTTCCATACAAATGGGGTCAAATGACTGCTTCAGTATTAAAGCAGTTCATGACACAAACAGAATTCAAAAGCTATCGTGGAATGATGCATACATCCTGCGAAGAGGTTTGTCAATAAATTTTCTCATAATTTTAATTTAAAGAGAAAAAAAAGGCACTATTTTTTCTAACACGTGATTTTATCATTTCAGGAAATGCGAGACATGAAAACATTTATTGACAAAGTCCTTAAGCCATAATGTAAATAAATCTAATGCTAATTCACCTGTAATTCTTTTCAAATATTAATAATAATGATTAATAATAATAATAGAGGTAAATGATTCCATTAAAAATGTCAAAATAACCGATAGTTGCTTGAAAAATTGAGAAGTGGATAAATTAATTAAGAATTGTTATAAATAAGATAGAAAATTTTTTAGATTTAGGGAAAGAAGGGAAAAGATACTGAGAATAGCAGATATCTGACAATTTTTAATTTTTTTCTATTAACAAATAAATTATTAGAAAAAAAATGGAAAATATGCATTTTTAGAAAATTTCATAATTTAAAAAATTATGAATTTTTTCTATTTTTCTTCTATAAAAATTTATTCTTGTTTCCAAAAAAATCCGAAAAATTGTGTCAGATGTGTACTAATTTCATTATCATGAGGCGAGATTATTTAGATCTTTATGGAATCTCTCGAGATAATATTCTTAGTTGATTCCAGTACTGTACAATCGATTTATAATTAACAGTGTATGAAATGATAGGAAAATACTTGTACATGTACATAAATAGACATTTATGTTCATGATTTTGTAGCTTTGCCCCTGAAAAAAAGACAAAAAAATAATCAAAGCGTTAAATTAGCAATTTTTTTAAATTTTGAACTTGTGCTTCTGTCCAACGAGAGGAAAACTTCCAAATTATTTCGTAATTTTTTCTAATTTCAATTTCTGCTTCTACTCAGACTGTAATTTTTATGAAATTATTCGAGTAATCAAATAACTCAAGATAAGAAAAATTAACACACATGTGACAATTTTTCAAAAAAATTTGAACAAATTGCATTACTATAAAAAAGAATATTTGAAAAATTGGCACTTTTAGTTTTTTGAATTTTTTATATGTGTCAATTTTTTTCAACTTTCGAAAAAACAATTTATTTGTGAGGAAAAAAAAAGAAAATAAAAATTTTCGCATATTCGCTATTTTCAGTGTAATAATATTTCTACAATTAAATTTAGAAAATTCGAAAAATTACAAGTGAAATTTTTTGAAATATTTTTCTTATAATAATTGCTTTGTTCAAAAAGAAAAAAAATGCAAAAAATTGTCACATATGTGCTAATTTCTATCTTATCTCATTAATTCTCCATCTCTCCAAAACACAGCAGTTTTATAACTCACAATAATTTAATATTCAATTAATTTAAAAAAATGATGGAATTTTAGGTCTAAAAAATCTCAGAGAATCCGAAAAATTTCTAATAATGTAAATAGATTAATATTTTAGATCAATAAATGATACTGCTGTTATTCGATTTGAATTATTTTTTAAAGTTCAAATTTCGCGCGAAAATCGTGAAAATCACGTGGTATTCAAACTTTGGCGCCACTGTCAAAAATTCGATCAACAGAAAAATTTTATCAAATAATGGGAGGAGAAAAAAAAAGGATTCTACCATGTTTTTGGGCGCCATTTTTTGAATATTTGTTGCATTTGGCGGGAAAATAGGCATTTTTTTGAATTGATGAAAAAAAAACATGATTTATTGTCTATTAATCATCAAAAAAAAACGATTAACAGAAATTTCGTTTAATAATGGGGAAAAAAAGGATTCTTACATGTTTTTAGGCGCTTTTATTTGAATATTTGAATATATTCACTTGATTCGTGAGATTCAAAAAATTACCTGCGTTCCTAAATTCTTTTCGCCGACCCCTGGAGCCCAGCGACTCAACTATAACCCCCAACACCATTGGCCAAAATCTTGAAACAATATTTTCTAGGCTCAATGAGTTTTTTTCAATAGGAAAGTGACATGAATTTCTATGATTTCATGATTCTTCTGTGCTCCATTAGGATTTTATTGTTTTGAAAACACCAAAAGGTAAAAAGGGTGAAGCTTTTTTCGTATTAATTCCGATTTTTCCTGGACTCAACAAACAGTAAGAAAATACAGATTCACTCAAATTCTTCATTTTTCACTCATAAATAATTTTATCTCACTTTATTTTTCAGGAGTCAATAGATGATTTGTGTTTTTCACATAAAAAAAAAACGAGATAACCAAAAGTTTGGAGTACTTCATTAAAATTGAATTATGAAAGGTGAAAAACGTAGGTATTTTTGCAATTTTTTTTTTTTTTTTGCATTTTGCAGTTTATACAATCTGCTAATATCACATAAATGTATAGAATTATCGCCTCTATCATTACTTCATTCTATTGTTATGGCCTTGCACTTTGGACTTGGAACAACAATGGAAACGAGGTTCGATGAAAGTAGCACATTATGTTTTATTCATTCATTGATAATAGTAGTAAGTAAACAAAAATTTGAAAAAAAAAAACAATTTTTTTATTACTATTGATTCTTATCTTAAGGCAGCACTCTACTTTGAAAATTTTTGAAAAAAGGCTATCTTTGGAAATTTTTTATGAGTGTGTTAATAAAGGTATTGGTGTAGGGTTTGTGAGGTTCAATAAATACACTCTTAATATATATTTTAAAAAATATCATGTATTTTATGTACTTTTTACAGCCAAAAATATCATTCTAAATTAGAATATTGAGAGGATTGTATTAGAATTTCTAATACAATCCTCTCAATTCATGCGCTGGTGTTAAAATTTTGATGATGAGCCATTCGAAAGAGGAAAAAAATAGCTTTAGGTTGAAAATATCTCCAGCAACCGTCTGAACTAGGATAATCTCAAAATTTTGATTTTTACTGATTTTTTGTTCCAAAAAACAGTGAAAAAAAGGCAATTTTTATGATGTTTTCGTCGCCATTCCTTCATTTTTACATGCACATTGGAAATCCTAGTTCAGGTGATTGCTGGAATTACAAGGAACCTAAAAATTTTATTTTTTTTCTAGATGGCTCATTTTCAAAATTTGAGCACCAGCGCATATCCACCTATAAATCGAGGCATTAGATCAGATTTTTGTTTTTGTATAAAAAGGGCATAAAATAAATGGAAAAAAATTCTCTTACGTATTTGAAGTATATATCTATGAAGCCTCACAAATCCCACATCAATAGCTTCATTAATTCTCTAAAAAAAAAATTTTTCCTCAAAGAAAAGGATTTTTTTCGAAGTTTCAAAGTAGAATGTTGCCTTAAGTGTGATTTTTTTTTTCATTTAGTTACAGAGCGAAGGTGAGACGATTTAAAACTACTGCAGATTGTGAAGGTAACAAAAAAAAAACGAAACTGGAGTGATAAAATACTGATATGTGGATGGACTCTGATCTGCCGCGATCAGCGGTTACACCCACGTGGAAATTTAGTGACGACAGGGTCGACAGATGACTCGATGAAAAATAAATCACGATATTTTAGCTCGTTTGGAGTTTTTTTTGAATATAAAAAAGTGCAGAAAAAGGGGAAAACAAGATGGGACAATCCTCGAGTGTTCAGGGAACGTATAAATTGAAAAGGCCGAGTTTTAGAGAGATTGCACTTGGGAATATGGGCAATCGGCGTTTAAATAACTCGAAAAATTTGTCACACACGTTTTCATTTCCTGATGAAACTCTGAAGGTGAGTGGCTTCATAGAATTGAGAATTTTCATGAGTTTTGGGGGTGAAGAAGAGGTGGTTTTGGTTTTTTATAGGGAAAATCAGGGGAAATGAATGGAAATATTGGAGATAGGCTTTTTCTGATGATTTAATTGGAGAGCTGAGGAAATTTGCCATGGAAATCATATGGGAGAAGTTATTTTATTTTAATTTTCGATAATTCCATTTTTTGCGGGAGATTTAAAGGGGAAAATTCTGCTGTTTTTGAAAAATTTCAGGTTTTTGGAAATATCTCGGGTTCTATTGGTCGCAGCGACCTGGGGTTGATCTTGAATGGAAGGTGAGATCATTTCCCATCGATTTATGGGGTTTAAATAGGAAAATATCTATTTTTTCAAGTACTTATAGGGCAAAAACTGATTTTCAGCAAAGTGACCTATAAATATTTGAAAAATTGATTTTAAAAAAATTTGAATCACATGAATCGATGGGAAATGAGCTTACCTTTCATTTGAGATGAACTCCAGATCGCTGCGACCAACAGAACCGAAGATATCGCCGAAAAAGTGAATTTTTTCGATTTTCAAAAGGGAAATCCCTTCAAAACTTGGCAAAAAGAGTAAAATTTTCAAAAAAAAATGTAAAAAAAAAATCATTTTGACACATATTTTTCACCCGAAATTTCCTCAGCTTTCCAATGGAATCATCAGAGAATCTCTATCTCCAACCGTTCAATTGAAATCATCAGTTTATTCCATCTCCTCCTAAGATTTTTAAAAAAATTATTACAGCCCCAGCAGTTAAACGTTAACACTGCTACAGAGGAAGAACTCATGACACTGCCTGGTATAAGTAGAAATATAGCACTTAATATTGTCACACATAGACGATTAATCGGTAGATTCAATAGAATTGAAGATGTCGCATTAGTATCTGGTGTTGGTGCTCAAAAATTAGAAAACATTAAATTGGAGATATATGTTGCTTCTGTGAATCATAGTGGTACATCATCAAGGGCATCGACAACACTAGACTCAACGGAAAATACTGATAGCCCTATTGACGTTAATTTGGCAAGCATATTCGATTTACAAACAGTTCCTGGTGTTGATCAGGTAATTTTTTTTAAATTATCTCTATTATTTTTCATTCATCAATGTTTGACCATTTAATTTATGAGAGAGTGGGGCAAAATGGGCACTGTAATGAAATGGTTACAGATGGATTTTTTTTGACGATTCTCTTGAAGAGCTGAGGAAATTTTAGCTGGAAAACGAGTGTCAGATGTATTTTCTTCGATTTTTTTCAAAATTCGATATTTTTTGGCATTTCTGAGGGGTAGAAGCCTTTCATTTTTTGAAAATTTTAAGTTTTTTGCAAATATCTCTGGTTTTATTGGTCGTAGCAATTCGAGGCTGGTCTCAAATGAAAAGCGAGCTCATTTCCCATCGATTTATGGGGTTTTGAATCCAAAAATATCAATTTTTGGGATAATTATAGGCCAAAAACTGTTTCCCAAAACTGTTTCACAAAAATGCTCATAAATACCTTAAAAATCAATATTTTTCAATTGAAAACCCCATGAATCGATGGCAAATGATCTCACCTTTCACATCCTATCGGAATTTTCACGCTACGACAAATAGAACTGAAGATAGTCTCAAAAAACTGAAAATTTTCGAAAAAAGGAAGGGTTTTACACCTCTAAAATGCTCAAAAAAGTCAAAATCGCCAAAAATTCAAAAAAATTAATTCCGCCACTTGTTTCCCGCCTAAAATTGCCTTAGCTTTCCAATGAAATCATCAAAAACAATCTACGGCCAATATTTCTATTAATTTCAAGAGTTTTCCATAATATTTGCCTAAAAATTCAAATGTGTCCATTTCAGCCCTGATGTCCATTTTGCCCCACCTTCCCCTACAGTATTCTACATATAAAAATAATTTCAACTTGACTTTAAATCTCTGTTAAATTGGTTTAAAAAAAATTAAAATACACATTCAAAAATTGATAAATTCTGTTCATCATCGATGAAAATTCAATTTTTCATGATTAATAATTCCGTTGGCTCCGAAAAAAAGGGGCATAAGTCCTATTTATAAGCATGGCACTTACACTCTTCTGTTTCTAAGGCAATGATTTTATCTATTTTTTGTTGTAATGAATTAAATTCACATGTTAATGAGCTTTAATTTAAAAAATTGCAGAAATTAGCGTCTAGAATTGTTGAAAAACGAATAAAACATGGATACTACCATTCTCTTGATGAGCTACGAAAATTACCTGGAATGGGAAAACATCGATTGGCTATGATAAGGCCACATTTGCAAGTTAGTGTTGCAAATGGTACAGCTTTGAGGGCTTCCAATAATGATAGAAATTCCCTTAATTTTAATATACCACAAGCCTCTAGTACACCAAGGCTCAATAATAATGATAGAAAAAGCTTTCGAATTCATCGAATTCCACCAACGAATGGATCAATGTAAGATAAAACATTTTTTTTTAATTATTTTCGTTTAATTCAATTTTTTTTTTTGAAAAAATGAAAATAATTAATTAATCTCAAAAGAGATGATTTTATTTATTCAATCATTTTATTATTTATTAAATAATTTAATTTAATTTTTTTTTTTCACAGCAGGAGAATTAATAATTGTGAGAAAGACTTTGAAGCCAACAGAGGAATATCTGAAGAAGAAATATGGGAATTACTTAGTATTGCTAGTCCACGTCCAAGTATAGCTTTTGATTATATTAATCATTCATTGGCTAAAAATTCAATAAGAGTAGCATCGTGGAATCTTAGTAATTTTAATACAGATAAAGCTGGTAATCCTGGAGTCATGGAAGTAGTTTGTCGGACTATTTTAGAAAATCGACTATCTCTATTAGCTCTACAGGAAGTAAAAACATTTGAGGCACTTGATAAATTAACGTGTGAATTAAATTCACCAAGCCTAAAGAGAGTTAGAGACTGGCGTGAAAATCACAGAAAATGGTATTCAATGCATCTTGGTGCTGGCCTAGCAGTATTATGGGATGGTAATACGAAAAAAAATATTGTTTTAAAGGAACAGCCTCCAGCTACAACTGTAATTCTTCCAATTCTTGCTTCAGTGATATTTCAGGTACTTTGTAATTATTTATTTTTATGAGGAAAAACGAGGAAAAATGGGGATTTTAATGGAAATGGTTGGAGATAGAATTTTTTTGATAATTGCATTGAAAAGCTGAGAAAATTTGCGTTTGAAAACATGTGTTAGAACTATTTCAGTAGCCAAGTGGTCAATCGGTTTAAGTCGATTTTTTTCGAAAACTGTTTTTTCACTTAAATGGACTCTAGAGGGTCTGACGCATCTGCTGCCAAAAACTTATGACAGAGAAATGAAATTTGATGTCATTTTTTCAACAAAATGAAACGGGTTAAGTCGCATTTTTGAAGCCCAAGAATTATCCGTAGAGCTATGTCGACTTAACTCGAATAATTTCAAGTAAGAAAAAAGGCTAAGTCGACTTAGCTTTTTGGTCACGGAATCAAAAAATTATTCCTCATATTTCTTCACATTTACATATCATGATCACGCAAATTGACTTTTCGGTATATGCAATTTTCCGTAAGCGATCTATCAGCTGATATTACGTCCAGTTTTGGAGAGATGACAATATCTCAGGGTACGTTTATAGGGTTACACGACCAATAGATGAACACTGACCAGAAGATGGACGGTTTCTATTATCGACAATTTTCATAAATAAAGAAATGATTCTTATAGTTTTCATGTCAATTCCTAATTATTACATCGTCGCCTTAGAGTGAAAAGGGCGTAAGTGCCATCTTTCCCGATTTTTTTTCTTCAAAATAACAAAAAGGCGTATCTCCACCATTATTGCTCCAATAGGCTTTCCAAGGCCTTTTACGCAATATTAGTGAAATAAAAAATAATAATAACATAAAGGCGTAAGTACCACCGACTAATAACAAAGGGGCGTAAGTGCCAAAATTGAAATAAAAAAATCCTACACGGAGAGAAATAGAATAGTAACCATTACTATGTTAAACATAGCAATGATTACTATGTTCAACATAGCAATAATTACTATGTTAACATAGTAATGATCATTATGTTCACCATAGCAATCATTACTATGCAAACATAGTAATCATTACTATGTGAATCGGATCAGGAGGGAGTTTCTCCAGTTTTTTGCCAATATCTCGGTAAATAAGCAAGATAGAGCGAAATGGGCGTTAATTTGGGATCACCAGGGAATTTTCCTGGGTTTTACCGATTATAGAGGAAAATAAGCGGGATAGAGCGAAATGGACATTAATATGGGATCAGGAGGATATTATTTCGTGTAGAAACTCCCTTCTGATCCCAAATAAACGTCCATTTCGCTCTATCTCGCTTATTTACAGTTTTGCAGGTTTTCGTGATGATCTTGGTGGATAAGTGAGATAGAGCGAAATAAGTATCAATATTGAATCAGGAGAGAGTTTTCTCAGTTTTCCGCTAACATCTCGGTGAATAAGTGAGATAGAGCGAAATGGACATTGATATGGGATCAGGAGCGAGTTTCTTCAGCTTATCACGATTATCTTGGTGAATAAGCGAGATAGAGCGAAATGGACGTTAATCCTGGAGAAGGAGGGGGTTTTTCCAGATTTTCGTGATTATCTTGGCGAATAAGCGAGATAGAGCGGAATGGACATTAATATTGGAGCAGGAGGGAGTTCTCCCAGCTTATTATGATTATCTTTGTGAATAAGCGAGATAGAGCGAAATGGACGTTAATTCTGGAGAAGGAGGGGGTTTTTTCAGTTTTTCGTGATTATCTTGGCGAATAAGTGAGATAAAGCGGAATGGACATTAATATGGGAGCAGGAGGGAGTTTTTCCAGTTTTTCGTATTCATCCCGGTGAATAAGCGAGATGGAGCGAAATGGACGTTAATATGGGATCAGGAGGTAGTCTCCTCAACTTTTACAATCATCTCTGTAATTAAGCGAGAGAAGGTGAAATGGACGTTAATTTAGTATCAGGAGAGAGTTTTTTCAGTTTTTCGCCAGTATCGGTGAATAAACGAGATAGAGCGAAGCACACATATGGAATTTTGAGGAAGTTTTCAGATGAAATAATGTCCTTGACCCCAAATAGAAAGTCCATTTCGCTTTATTTCACTCCGCTCTATCTCGATTATTCGCCAAGATACTTACGAAAAACTAGGAAAACTTCCCGTTGATCCCATATTAACGTCCATTTCGCTCTATCTCGCTTATTTACCGAGATGATAGCGAAAAACTGAAAAAACTCTTCAATGATCCCACATTAACGTCCATTCCGCTTTATCTCGCTTATTCGCCAAGATAATCACGAAAAACTGGAAAAACCTCCTTCTTCTCCAGAATTAATGTCCATGTCGCTCTATCTTGCTTATTCACCAAGATAATCGTGATAAGCTGGAGAAACTCCCTCCTGATCCGGTTAACATAGTAATGATTACTATGTTCACATAGTCATGACTGCTATGGTGAACATAGTAATCATTACTATGTTAACATAGTAATTATTGCTGTGGTGAACATAGTAATCATTACTATGTTAACATAGTAATTATTGCTGTGTTAACATAGTAATGCTTACTATGTTAACATAGGAATGATTGCTATGGTGAATATAGTAATCATTGCTATGTTCAACATAGTAATGGTTACTATTCTATTTCTCTCCGTGTAAAAACAAAAAGGCGTAAGTGCCAAAATTGAAATAAACAATCTTAAACATAAAAGAGCGTAACTCCAAAAATTCTCCTGAGATAAAAAAATTTATAAAAACAAAGAGGCGTAAGTGCGGAGATACGTCCTTTTCACTTTAACTTCAACAATTATGTAGCGATTAAAAAGGAAATAACAAAGAGGCGTAAGTGTGGAGATTCGTCCCTTTCATTTTAAATCCAAATAATATTCCAGAGGCCATAAAAAACTGAATTAAGTCGACATAGCTCGACCATTTCTGTACGACTGAAAAGATAAGTCGACTTAGCTCGTTGAATGTGAAATACATTTCGAGCTAAGTCGACGAATTTAGAAAAATACTTACAGGTGGACGATGTAATTATGCAGACGAAAAAAGTACTGCACATGCAACTCAATCCATTGATTAGAGCACATAAATTTCAATTTATGTAGTTACAATACGTTTTTCGTCTCTCCTGAAAAATTTGGTTTTTTCGACTTAAACCGATTGACCACTTGGCTACTGATTTTTTCATCAATTTTTCGGAAATTCGATTTTTTTGATCAAGATTTGAAGATGAAATTCTTGCAATTTTCGAAAAAAATTCACTTTTTCGGCAATATCTTTGATTCTATTGGTCGTAGCGAGTTGTGGGTGGTCTCAAATGAAAAGTGAGCTCATTTCCCATTAATTTATGGGGTCAGGAAGAGAAAATAACGATTTTTCACAAAATTACAGGTCATTTTATGAATATCAGTTTATGCCCTCCAAATCCTTTAAAAATTGTGAAAAATAAATTTTTGATGGCATAAATCGATGGGAAATGAGCTCAGCTTTCATTTGCGAGCAACCGCGATGTGCTACGACCAATAGAACCCGAGATATCGCAAAAAAAGTGAATTTTTCGAAAAATTGAAAGGATTTCACCTCTAAATTTTCACCAAAAAATCGAATTTGTAAAAATATTCTAAAAAAATCAATTGTGACTAATATTTTCTATCGTAAATTTCCTCATCTTTTCAATGGAATCGTAAGAAATAATCTATCTCAAATATTTCTAATGATTTCGATCGATTTATATCTCGAAAAACACAAAAATTCAATTAAATCACCTATCTAATTTATTTTCAGTTCAATAAAATTGATTTAACTATCATAAACGTCCAGATGCACGATCCAGATGATAACAAAATAATTGATAGATTTATGGATGATAAAAATACGATATTTCTCGGTGATTTTTCATTAATAGACGATTCAAAAAATGAAAATACGATTGATATAATGAGTGATGCCAATACAGCTGTAAATCCTGATAAATATCTCTTCAAAGATAGAATAATATGGAAAAAAAATACAAAAGAATTATCAGACAGTGGAATTTATCGTGTTGTGAGACAGGGGCTCACACATTTGGGTATACCGAATGGATGGAAATGGGGTGGTCCAGCCTCGGATCATTGTCCTGTATGGTGCGAAATCTTTACAGAATCCAGTGACACTTGATATGCCAAAATTTTCCTGTTTCTCTTTTTTTTTAATGATTTAAAAAAAAAATTTCTCTTTTCTTTATCAGAAAAAAAAAACAGAATTTGCTCATTTTTATTTTTTGTGTCAGTTGAGACAAATGATAAAGTTAGAAGAGAAAAAGATAATACGATTTTATTTTATAGCAGTATCCTTTTTTTTTCCTCTCTATGCAAGGAAATTATAAAAGGTTGAAGACTGACTCTTTCCATGTATATATAACGAGCATTAATATGCGATGCTGGCAAATCGCTTTATTGTAATTGTACAATATTAGAAAATATAAATAATTATTTTCTCATTGTGGATATTAATGTTTATTACCACTAATGGACCCCTAATCCAATTTTTTTTTCGCTAAGTGTATGGGCAAGAAAAAATTCTTTCATTATTCATTTGAAAAAACCATTTTTCTTATCCAAAACTATGAAAAAAATTCAAAATAAATAAATTTTTAGAGTCTCCCACTTCTAAAAAAAGAGAAAAAATCCCAAATAAATTCGCTAAAAAATTAGGATTTCTCTAGTTTTTATCTTAATTATTCTATTAAAACGACTTTACATGCGGAAAAGAGAGGATAGAAGGCTTTTCGCTAAATTCTTTACTTCACCCATGACTTTTTTTTCTTATCAATTTGTTTTTACAGTTCATTTACATTATTTACAATGTAACTTTTTTTCATTTTTTCTTTTTTTTTTCAACTATACATATCTTTATAAAAATATATAACAAGGAATCCCTGTAAATTATCCTCTGAGATATTAATTCTTATGAACTAATGATTATTTATATAGAAATTGGAAAAAAGACTGAAAATCAGAGAGTATTGTATCGATTCGATTTCAATAGTGTCAAAAGTAGCAAATAATAAGATAATAATAGTAATAATAATAACAACATTAATAGTATTAATTCACTTCAGCATCACATTAAAGTTCACTCATTCGTAACATGAGTCGGTGTGTCACTCTCCATATCTTCAATTTCTTCAGGTAATATTATTTCTGTTTGTTCAGTCTCTTTGTGCAATGCAATTATTATTTTATCATCATTTGACGATTGACTATCTGACGAGCCTTCTTGCGTTGAAGTTGCTGCTTCCTGCAAATTAAAAAAAAAGGCAAAAGAATTAAATAAGATAATTTTTTAAATTTTTTTTAAAACTACCGCGTCTATTTCTCATTCCTCATTGGCTATCAGGATTTCGCGCTTAATTTAAAAGAAAAAAAAATTGAATTTAAGTAAAAAACAATTTTTTAAAAATAATTATCGATCATTGCTCATAGATTTCAATTCAAAACGAAGAATAATTATTTAAAAAATTGAAAAAATGAATTTGAACAAAAAAAATTATGAGATCCTATTCCAAAAAGTTCATATTTTTCGAATAAAATACTAAGAACTGTTGCATTTATTCCTCATTTCTCATTGGTCGACCAAAATTGCGCGCTTAATTCGAAAAAATAAAGTGAAAAATGAAAGATAAATCGATTTTTTTGAGTAGTTATCGATTATCTCTACACCATGAGATCATTTTTCGTGCACTAAAGCTCACGATCGTCCTCATTCCAACTAAATAATAACAATAAAATTAATTATAACTCACCGTACTACGTATTTTCATATGAGTTTTAATGTGTTTCGTGAGATGATCGGATCTCATGAATTTCTTCGTACATTCAGGGCATTGAAATCTCTTTTCACCCGTATGTGTTCTCCTATGTCTTTGTAATTCATCAGATCTAGTGAATTTTTTACCACAAAATATCCAATTACATACAAATGGTCTTTCGCCAGTATGCCACCTGAGATGTGCCCTCAAATGGCTTGTTTTACCATAAACTTTATTACATCCAGCTATATGACAAATGTGTTGTCTTTTGTGTGTCATGTCTCTGCTTCTTTCTCCATCACTGCAATTTGGACAATTACATGCAACTCGTCGACGATGCTGTTTGGTTCCATCTTCAGCTGTTGCAGTTGAAGTACCTGTTGCAGCTGGTTGTTGTTGCTGATGCTGCTGTTGTTGTTGCTGCTGTTGTTGCTGCTGCTGTTGTTGTTGCTGCTGTTGCTGTTGCGTTTGAGGTTGTTGGGCTTGCTGCGCAGATTGAGTCGTAATGGTTCCATTAGACTGAATGGTTTGAAGAATTTGCCATTTCGTAGGATCACTCGAGTCCAAATGAACTGTCGGCGTAACAAGAGGAGCACCAGAACCTGTTGGAAGGGTCTGGACCGTTGGCTGAAGTGCACTGGCCGGTATTACTTGAACATTACCCAAACCTGGGATATTTTGAACGGGAATTGATTGAAGAAAACCATTTGGAGTATTGACACCAGGTTGAATCTGCATGATTCCGCCGTTTCCAACGTTTATACCTCTCATCATGTTACCTGCCTGTTGAGCAGTGATGTTCGTTAATGCTGAAGCTGATATCAATGTTAATTGTTGACCCTGAGCACCGGCCAATGTTATTGGTTGAATGGATTGTTGTGTTTGTTGGGCTGATGGAATGTGAATCACTTGACCAGCCGCCAACTGATTTGCATCTATGCTCGTTAATTTTATGTCGTTATCCACTGTTTCGGAGGACCTTGTTAAGGTTGATAGCTCTATTTTTTGGCCATCCTTTGTTGTTATGATGTTTGAACCTGATGTTACTGGTCTTCCGAGTGGTCCTATTCCTACTACTTGAACGTTACTTGGAGCTGAGATTGATGCTGAGGTGGTCCATGTTGTGCTTGACGTGGGAGTTGATCCGACAACTGCTTGCTGAACTTGGGCTTGGGCTTGGGCTTGGGCTTGGGCCTGGGCTTGAGCCTGGGCCTGGGCCTGAGCTTGTGCTTGGGCCTGGGCTTGAGCGTGAGCCTGTTGCTGCTGGGCTACCTGTTGATTCTTCACAATTATATAAAAAATTATTAAAATTTCATTTTTTCTTAATATTTATTGTTTTTTTTTTTTTTTTAATTCGGGTGATTTTTACCTGTAATCCCTGAAGTTGAGGTAAGTTCGCAATTTGAACTTGCTGAATTTGACCGTTCGGAGTTATAATCTGGGCCATTTGTGGAATTTGCTGCAAATTTAATTAAATTAAGTCTCTATATTCTAACTAAAGGGGTAAATTGTGATCCTAGAGTGAATAGGACAGCAAAAGATAGGTAACGTGTACACAATTCACGCGCTTTTCACTCTGAGACAACGCAATTTACGGTAATTTAAGAAAAAAAAATACCTGAGCTATTTGTGGTATCATTTGTGCACCCATATTGAAAACACTGGACAATGCCTGAATAGGAAAATGGACAGTTTGGTAGATAGTCTGTCCATTTTGTGCAGTAACTGGTACCTGAACTGGAACTGTTTGCTGTACATGCTGCATTGGAAATTGCAGTGGCCTCACTTGAACACTCTGACCTGAAACATCAACAGTTGCCTTGGAATCTACCCCATGGAGATGGCAGGCGTTAAAGGCCTCTAGTTATTTAATAAGCATTGGGAGTTGTTAAAGATTGGATAATCAAATGTAATAAGATTTATTAGGAGAATGAGAGTTGCAAGGAAAAACAGCATTGACGCATGTTTGTTGGAGGCATTCGCTAAAAGTCAGACAAACCTGATGGTAATTGAACCGTTTGTCCTCCTATATTCTGTATTATTGATGTAGGAAAAACACTTGGTGCTCGTATTAAAGATACAGGCTGTGGTGTAAGTAACGTCTGTCCATTGGCCAATTGTACCTGCTGTGAGGCCAGTTGAACTTGCTGACCTCCAGCAGTTGTGAATTGCATGGCTGGCGATTGATGATGACTAACAGCTGACATTGCTGATGATGGTATGAAAAGTGCCTCTTGTCCATCAATATTAACCGTTTGCATTTGTGGTATTACACTGTAACTCAATTGTTGCTGTTGCGATTGATTCTGCTGATTTTGGGATTGAGCCTGACCCTGCTGATTTCCCTGGGCTTGCTGCTGCTGCGACGTTTGGTTAGTTGTCAATTGAGAATTCTATACATTTAATAAAAGAAAAAAAAATTTAAGATAATCAATTTTTTTTTTGAATAAAAAGAAGTTAGGGGCAAAATGTACTTCTTGCTCACAATCATTTGCAATTTTTTTTGAGAAACAAAGAGTCTGCAGAAAAATTTGAAAAAAATCAGCAATAATATCCACATATTGGAGCATTTACTAAAATTTTTTCATATTTTTCTAAAGAGTTCTTCACCCAGAAAAAAAATTTCTGAATCATTCCGGTATGGAGATCCATTTCATCCCATTCTTTTTCCCATTTGAAATTAGAGTAACTTGCCTGTAAAAATTGTTGTGGAATGGCCTGTACTGATATCGTCTGTGTTCTCTGTCCATCATGCTGCTGTTGAGACATTGGAACAAAATTCTGCAGCTGTTGAAGTGTAATAACTTGAGCCTGACCATGCTGCTGTTGAATTGTCTGCTCATGCTGATTCTGTGCAGCTTGTTGTTGCTGCTGTTGCTGCTGCTGTTGTTGTTGTTGTTGCTGCTGTGCTTGCAATTGCTGCAATACATTAGCTGTGAGAAAACGTATCTGAGGCTGCGATACTTGTTGCTCCATTTGCTGCTGTTGGTCCTGGCCCTCCTGCGATTGCGACTGACTCTGTAGATCATCATGATGTTCTTCAATCACCTCCTGCTGTAAAAAATATCCAATTATTTCATTATAAAATAGAAATACATAATGAACTCATAGTGTAAAGGTCAAAAAATTCTAAAAATAAGTAAAAAATATTTTTAAAAAATGAAAAAAAATCTCACCATGATGATTTTTGAATATTTTCAAGAATCAGAAAGTTTTTAATGATTTTTATGCAATTATCTTTTGAAATATTATAGGAATTCCTTCCAGTCTTGATGAATTCGACACATTGCCGCCCTCAAAGTTCGCATTTTCATAATCACCAAAAATTCACTAGTTAACGTTGAAAAATTCCACAAATACGAAAAAATTTAAATAGTAAAAGCATAAATAAACCTTGAAAAACTCCAAAAACTTTTGGATTTATCAAGAAATCCACGTGTATAGGGTGTTTCAATCATGTAGTTATTGTTGTGGGGACAAAGAAGGCCCTCCTCGAGGACCCACAATGAGGAACGCCTCCCTACGCCCCTGTGGTACATAAGTTGAGCCCCACCCGCTTTTCCCAGCAACGTTATAACAGCCTACTTTTCAGTGTGTTTCACCTCTTCATATAAGGAAAAAGAAAAAATCAGGCACACACCATTGAAACGAAAAATTTGCCTCTATCCCGATACTTTCATCATGCCCAAAATGCCTCTACTCCAACTGCATCATTTCAAGCCCAAAAAAAAACAACTAAATAATACAGTCTAGATTTTATAGAAAATTTCGTGAGAACGACGCGCGCCACACCCGCCCACTCGAGAGAGAGACACACATTTGCTGGCAAAAACCTACCCAACGCTACCCATTTGGGTATGTACTACTCCAGTGAAGCTAAAAACTCCCTGTGTTACTATGTATATATGTATATAAGCCCTATACACTGGTATACATATATATATTGTAGAACTAGCGAAAGAGGTAAATTCCGAAGTCAGCACGAAGCTAAAATTCAAATGTTGTCGTGTAGAAGCCGAACATTTCCGAAGATCATTCATTGGCTGAAACGCCTTTGTATACATATATATATCGTCGGCTTAGAACCAAAGGGGCGTAAGTGTTGTGTTATAAGTATAACACTTACGCCCCTTTGTTTTTTTATATTTTTAGAAACAAAGAGGCGTAAGTGATGTATATAGACATAGCACTTACGCTCCTCTTTTTCTCTATGTTCTTAGGAACACAAAGGGGCGTAAGTACTTTGTATGGGCATAACACTTACGCCCCTTTGTTTCTAAGGCAACGATATAGTCGTACTAAGGAAATAATCAACGGCCGAGGCGTGCCGAAACCAAAATTCATACAGTACAGCATGGTAACCGAAGTAAACCGACGTTCATTCATTGGCTGGAACGACTTTATATACAATATATATATATATATGTATATAAAATACATGCGCAACATTGAGAGCACCGTGGAAGGCTTTCCGCGGCCTCAGCCTCCACCCACTTTTCACTTTGGACTCCACCTAACGCGGCAATCGACACGTGCTAGGGATATCATCAAATAAAAAATTTTAAAAAATACAAAAATATTTGAAATTTGAAAATATTTGAAATTTTGGATAATTTTAATACAACAATTGAATAAAAAGTAAAAAAAAAATGAAAATAGTGGAAATTTAAAAATACTGAAAATTTGAAAACATTCGAAATTTGAAAATATTTGGAATTTTGTTCAGTATTTTAATACTAAAATCAACTTAAAATTCCAGAAAAAAATATAAAAATTGAAATTTTCAAATATTCGAAATATTTCTATAATTTTAATGCAATATACATACCTTCAGTTTAATTGTGGCCATATCGTAATTTTTTTCTTCTCCTTTTTATTAAAAATTTAATGATGAAATTTCTCTTGTTTTTTCCTGTAATTCCACTGTGTGAATTGAAGACTCGCACCTTTGATGCACCCAAAACAATTAATTATTATTTTTTATTCCTTTAAATTCCGTGAAAACCTCAAAATTTCTCATTCAATGAATTTTTACACTTTTACACTGAATTAAATAAAAAATTTGAAATAAATAAAAATAAGGGACACTGTTCACAGAAAATGTCCCGCCGAATACACTAATACTATTGACACAACACTGCCATTATATACATATATATGTGTGTACATTACTCGTTTTCAGCGTCATATTCTCAAGAATATTCGCCTCTTTTTTAATTCTGGAGTAAACTTATTTATTGTGATTTTTTTTTATTGATGATTTATTCTTTTTCCTTTTTTTGAGGCTTTTTTCCCTCCCCAACGATCGAAAAAGAAGGAGGATAAAGAGGTGGAGATATCAGCCCCAATTGAGTGTAGCCTCGTGTTTCAACAGGCCCTGAAAAGTAGTTTGCGCACACACGCTTTCTTGGATGCACTATAATGCCAAAGCGGCAGAGTGGGCAACTGCGTCGACCCTCGAATGCCTTTCGTGTGTGTGTGTGAGTGTATAGTCGGAACGAGGGAAGAGGGAATGACCGAAGGGAACCGAGGGGAACCGAAGGTGAAGCTCATGCGTTGGGTATGGGAGCCGAATATTGCCGAACGACACTTTCTCTTGGGAGCGATTATACACGAGTGTGGCTACTGTATGTGTGTCTATGTGTGTGTGTGTGTTTTGTGTCGGTGCGTTTGTGTGTACTATTGTGGAGGCAGCGGAGGTTAAACTGTAGAGGAACAGTGGGGGAAGAACAGTTGTGCTTGCTGAGAGCGTCATTGGCTGAAAAGGAAATGGTTTAATACCAGCCCGTATCAATTGCTCATGTATGCGAATACAGAGGCGTATGCTTTTATACACAAAAAAAAATCATGCTGGAACGTATGAGTATATATATATAAGTATGCTGGACGCCTTGATTATTCTTCGACTGTTTTGACGATCATCCTGGATTTTTGTGACGGAAAAAAAGGAAATTTTTGGAATTTTTAGATAATTAGAAAGATTTTTGGGATATTGGAGGTTTAATATCGAAAATGGAGGAGACATCTAACAATTCTTAGTCTTTTTCTTTTTCTCAGTAAATAAATTATTTTTAAAAAAATAAAAAATATGAAAATTTAGATAATTAAAAAATCTATAAGTGCGAATTTTTCTAATATTTTTTTTTTACAGTTTTAGGGCTTAAAAAAAATCATTAAAATTGTCAGATTTAAGATAATTTAGAAATAATACTGGAAATAATACTATAATTAGCAGACATCTGACAATTTTTAGTATTTTTTTTCTCAGTAAATAAATTTTTTTTTTTTTAAATAAAGAATATGCACATTTAGAAAATTCAAAATACTATGAGTGCTAATTTTTTAAATATTTTCTTGAGAAACAATTTATTTTTTCTTTAAAAAAATGCTAAAAAATTTCAAATGTGTGCTACTTTCATTATTATAAATATTCAGGAAGTTTCATTCATTTTAGCTTGCATTATGGACTTAATTCATTTTTTGTATTGGATAGATTGTGGCAAAGGTAGGAGAAAGTGGGGCAAAATGGACCTCCAGGTAACGTGATCCAGGATCCAGGATTTTTTTTTTTTGACCAAAGGGCTTCATGAAAAAATCTGAAAAAAATTGAGAACATGCTTCAATATGTGGACATTGTTGTTGAATTTTTTCAAATTTTTCTGAAGATCCCTTCACTTAAAAAAAAAAAAATCGAAAAAAATTGAGAACATGCTCCAATATGTGGGCATTGTTGTTGAATTTTTGCAATTTTTTCTGAAGACACCTTCACTCTCACAAAAAAATTGAGAATATGCTCTAATATGTGTATATAGTTATTGAATTTTCTCAAAATTTTTTTGAGTCTCCTTTACTCTCAAAAAAAATCTGAAATCATTATGACATAGAGGTCCGTTCCGTTTCAATTTCTAGAAAAAAAAATAGTGTTATCAAAATCATTGAGGATATTAAGGAAATAGATTTTTCGACTAAATTAACCCATTTAAGTGACATAATTATCTTTTTTTTCTCTCGGAAAATTACATATACATGAATTTTCGACGATTTAATTAGAGATTAAAGTACATTCGCATTTCTCAAGATTCCATTGATTTTCCTCCTCCATTCACCTCTTCATTTCAAATAAATAATAACAGATAGATTTAATAAAATTGAACTATAATATCAAATTGCCTAATTTATTTTCGAGTCAACTACGTAGCTGTTCTTTTAATTTTTTTATCTCAATAAATAAAAGATTCGAAATTGTGTGTTTGTGTCGTTCACCTTAATTCAACTAGATTTCGTGATTTTATATTTGTCAT
Organism: Aleiodes alternator; assembly: GCA_963921955.1. Classification (NCBI taxonomy): domain Eukaryota; kingdom Metazoa; phylum Arthropoda; class Insecta; order Hymenoptera; family Braconidae; genus Aleiodes; species Aleiodes alternator. The sequence goes on along the minus strand of OY998105.1, from coordinate 3,375,958 downwards.
AATAGAATACCATATTTTCGATACTTATCAGTACCAATTCTCCCCATTTCCATCAAAAAAGTGAAGTGATTCTCCTCAAAAAAAAAAATGCAGTGAATTAACGTCTACGATGAATGAATAAATAGTCGAATAATTCGTTTTTTGTTCGTGTCTCTCGCAAATTCAAAATATTTAATTAATAAATCCCCAAAAAAAAAAAAAATCAAAACATTGCAAAATTTAATAATCTAAAGACCTCCACCAGACCTCTCAACACTGATTTGTTTCTTGAGTATGTCTTTTTCATGCTGTGCCTCTTCCATTTCAGCCATTCTAGCAAATCTGGAATAAGCAACATGCCCAGATTTAATAGCCGACATCATCTGAAGATATTCGTCCAATTCAACTTGTCCATTCATATTAGTATCAATTTCCTTGAGTATCTCATGTAATTCTTCACCAGGTACATCCTTATCACCAAAAAGCTTGAGTCCACGTCTAATATCATTGATAGATACATATCCCTTACGATCCTTATCAATAATTTGAAATCGTTTGATGTACAGCTGAATTTCATCTTTCGTTAGATTAATTGGAATTTTATCGCGCGATACACGATTAACCATTTGTCCCATTTCATTAGCAAGAAAATCGGTAGCATCTTTGTACTGTTTCTTCTTTTCTTCTGCTGACCATTTCAATTCCTCTGCCATGATATCAATGATTCCTGGCAATGCTTCATTAGCTGCTTGAACATTCAAAAACGATAATCTTAGTCTTCTTGCTATCATGTCTATTGCAGTTCTGGCATATTCACGACAACCATAACGTATTTCTGCGTCGATATAAGGAAACTCAGGATGAACTTTTTTACCAATTATTGGCCATCTTTTACCAGTTAGTGCAGCCAGTTTAGCTACTGCAAAAGCACGATCACCGTAACTTTTAGCCAAATGTTGGGCAACTTCGCACTCAAGACCGAAATCCTGGACCAATCTGATGTACATGGTTGGACTCCATCCATGGGCACCTTCTAACAACATTCCGTCTGTTTGGGAGACGTCAGTTGGCTCCAAACCACATGCTAAAACAACAAATTAACATTGTGTAAGAAAAAAAATCAGTTTTACCATTTCGAGAAACTCGAAATTCAAGTTTTTGGGTCATTTTTCGATGTTTCCACATGTTTTTCATTGTTTTCCATGTTTCCACATTTCACCAAATTTCCCTCCGGTACCTTCCTTTGCCATTTTAAAACATCAAAATCAGTTTCACCGTTTCGAAAAACTCGAAATTCAAGTTTTTGGGTCATTTTTCGATGTTTCCACATGTCATAGGAGAAGGTGGGGTGAAATGAATAAACGGGATAAAATCGACACGGGTTTATTTTAGTATTTTATGCTGGGGAAATTCGGAGAAACGAATGGAAATATTGGGGATAGGTCTTTTCTGATGATCCCGTTGGGAAGCTGAGGAAATTTCACATGGAAGTTTTACCCCGCCTTCCCCCAAGAAAATCACGAAAAGGCAGAAATATGAATAAAATCAGAAGAAAAAAAAAATACCATCAATAGCTGCATCAACAGCTTCTTCTGCCATAGCCCTGTATGTCGTCCACTTTCCTCCAGCAATTGTAACTAAATTCGTTGGACTAACGTGAACAATGTGATTACGTGCCAGAGATTGAGTATTTGGCTTATTTGGATCAGACACTAGAGGTCTGATACCGCTCCATGCTGACAAAACGTCACCACGACGCACTTCAACGTCTGGATTCAAGTAATTTTTGACTTCTTGAAGAATAAACATGATTTCGTCTTCAGTAGGACGTGGATTATGAGTGACTTGACATGGTAAATCTGTCGTGCCTGCAATGGTCTGCTTCTGCCAGGGTAGGAAGAAAATTACACGACCATCACTGGTAGATGGATCCAGAAGCCCCATTTGGTCAGGACTGGAATATAATGAAGGATAAAATTAATTGGAAATTGAGTGGAGAGACATAATTATCGAAAAATTCATAGAAATTCTGTAAAAATTCATAGAAGTTCTGTAAAAATTCAAAGAAGTTCTGTAAAAATTCATAGAAATTCTGTAAAAATTCATAGAAATTCTGTAAAAATTCATAGAAATTCTGTAAAAATTCATAGGAATTCTGTAAAATTTCATAAGCTTCAATTTGAGCTCAAACCCATAATAATTCTCGCTTTTTTACATTCGGAATTATTATAGACACGAAAATGATCTATTTCTGTGACTTTTTTTACCTAAAAATTGTTACTATTGTGCTTTCATTGGATATTAGAGAATGACACTAGAAATAGCAGACATCTGACAATTTTTAAACTTCTTTTTCTTTTAAAAGATCAATTATTTTTTGGAAAAACTAAAAATATAGAAATTTAGAAAATTTTAAGATTTATAAGTGTGAATTTTTTAAATATTTTTTTTCTATTAATTTATGTTTTTTAAAAAATGCACAAGATTGTCAGATGTCTGCTAATTCCATCATCATCATTGGAGAGAGTGCTATTAGATTCTGATTGATCCTGATTAATACCTGTAATAGCCTGGGAGTACAATGTGAACTCCAGATGAAGGACAACAGATCTCTGGTACTTTTTGATCGTCCATTTTTCGGATTGTGTCAGTAAATGGACCAGTAGCATTGATGATTGCCTTGGCTTTAACATCCCATTCTTCACCAGTCAGTTCATCTTTTACATGAGCACCTGTTAAAACTGTTTTTCCATCTCTATCACGACCCTTCAATAAATTCATGACAGACACGTGATTTACGACAGTAGCACCGAGTCTTGAGGCTGTCAGAGCAACTGCCAGATTCATTCTAGCATCGTCCTGTTGACCTAAACGTAGGAAAATCATAGAATTATCAATAATTTTAGAATTAGCACAAATCGAACCATTTCCTGGATTTTTCTTGAACAAATGAAATAAATGAATGTGGAAAAAAAATCCTCGAGAAATTTGCACTTATAGTCTTTGAAAAAGTGCAATATTCGTGCATATTTTTCTTTCTTTTTTTTAATAACTCATTTTTTCAAAGAAAAATCTATATATTTATTAATTTATTAATTTACCATCATAATAGACAATTGCACCAGTAAGTTTGTCACCCTTCAACATTGGGAAAAGCTCCAGAGCATTTGATTTGCTCAGATAATATGAAGATTTTACGGTTTTACTACCTGCCACGAGATCGTACATTTTAATTCCAAACCAATAATACGGAATTTGCCACCATCTGTAAGAATACAAATAGAATAAAATCATGAAAAAGGCCAATAGATATTGATAATGAAATTAGAGTGGGGCAAAATGGACTTTCATAGTGCCGCGATCCAGGATTTTATTTCAGAGTGGAAGATTTCCTGAAAAAATCTGAAAAAATTTGAGAACATGCTTCTAGATGTGGACATTTTTGCTGAATTTTTTTCAATTTTTTTCTGAAGGCACCTTCACTCTCAAAAAAAAAATCCCCAATGATTTTTCTCTACAAGTCCATTCTGCCCTGGCCTCCCCCACATTTTCCATTTTCCTAGAAATAATCCAGTTATCAATTAAATAAAATAAATTATCTTTATCTGCTATTTCTAGTATCACAAGAGCTACCACAAATTCCCATAAAATTAAAAAAGATACATACGTATAAACTGGTAACATGATTGGCAATGGATGAGCCAGATGAGGAGCACTATACAGCATCTGAGCACGTTCATGAAGAGCCTCTTTGACCATGCGATACTGTTCAACATCCAGCTGCATTATCGCCTTTTGCAGATACCGAACTCCACCATGAATTAGTTTTGTGCTTCTCGAAGATGTCCCAGAGGCGAAATCATCTCCCTCGATGAGAGCTGTTTTCAGGCCTCTGGTGCAAGCATCTAACGCGCATCCTGCTCCAGTCGCACCGCCTCCAATAATAAGTACATCATATTCATCTTGTGTCTTCAAAGTCTTCACCTGCTCTTCTCTCGTTGGTAAGGGCCGTTTAACTGGCTTATGCGTTGCTTTTTCAGCTAATACCTGAAAGAAATGTTTATTGATTATGATCATTACTATTAACCCAGGAAAAAATATTCAGATGTGATCAGATCAAATTAGATCTAAGTAGATCCAATTAGATCTGATTACATCTGAGCAAATTGAGAAATTTCATGTGAATAAATCTGTTTAGATCTAATCAGATCTAATAGGATCTGTCTGACTAGATCTGTTTAAATCTGAACAGATCAAATTAGATCTGATTAGTTCTCAGTAGATCCAATTAGATCTGATGAGATCGGAGCGAATTGAGAAATTCCATGTGAATAGATCTGATTAGATGTAACTAGATCTGACAAGATCTGATCAGATCTAATAGGATCTGTCTGATTAGATTTGTTTAGATCTGATCAGGTCTAACTAGATCTAATCAAGTCCATTTCTATCAGCTTAGATTAGATCTGAGCAAATTGAGAAACTTCATGTGAATAGATCTGATTCGATCTAATCAGATGTACCTAACTAGATCTAACTAGATCTGATCAAGTCCATTTCTATCAGTTTAACAGATCTAGTTAGATCTGATCATAACAAATTAGATCTAAGTAGATCCAATTCGATCTGATTAGATCTGAGCAAATTGAGAAATTTCATGTGAATAGATCTGATTAGATGTAACTAGATTTGACAAGATCTGATCAGATCTAATAGGATCTGTCTGATTAGATTTGTTTAGATCTGATCAGATCTAACTAGATCTAATCAAGTCCATTTCTATCAGCTTAACAGATCTAGTTAGATCTGATCAGATGAAATCAGATCTGATTAGTTTTCAGTAGATCCGATTAGATCTGAGCAAATTGAGAAATTTCATGTGAATAGAGCTGATTCGATCTAATCAGATGTACCTAACTAGATCTAACTAGATCTGATCAAGTCCATTTCTATCAGTTTAACAGATCTAGTTAAATCTGATCACAACAAATTAGATCCGATTAGATTTAACCAGATCCAATTCGATCTGAGCAAATTGAAAAATTTCAGGTGAATAAATCTGATTAGATCTAACTAGATCTGATCAGATCTAATAGGATCTGTCTAACTAGATCTTTTTAGATCTGATTAGATCTAAATAGATCCAATTAGATCTGAACGAAATGAGAAATTTCATGTGAATGGATCTGATTAGATCTAACTAGATCTGATCACATCTAAACATTTTTCCCGGGTACGTTTTTTTTTCGCTATTTCACAATTTTTTTATTGAATGAAGAAAACTTACTGGTGAATCTGAAGTGTAGAAATATGTAGTAATTGCTCCAGCTCCGGCAGCACTGGCCCCAGCCGCCAGCAATCTCAATGCCATTATGAACTTAGATCAATCACGTATTTCCCCCAATTTTCTATTAAAATTTAAAAAAAAACAGTAGAACTAAACGTTAACAATGACATTTTTGTTTCATGCAAATTTATATAATATAAGTTTAATCCTGTCAAAAAATAGAACTTGGCGCGTTTAGGTGATGTACCAACTTCAATCTAAGTACATCTTATTGGTGTATGTATTGATAGAACTTCGAATTTTTCGATTGCTCAAAAAGAAAGGATTAATTTAGTTTCTTTGTTTCAAATTACAGGCGCAAAAAATGGGAAGTGCAGATACTTTGACTATATTTTGAAGCTCATTCTACGTTTCTCTCAATATCAGACAGTTTTTTTTTCGGACCTTGGCAGCAAACGGGACAGCACGTGGAATTACGTAAATATAGCAGTATATATATAGGTGTCTGTGCATTTGTAACTTCTGAGTATTATTGAATTTAGCTAGTAGACAGAAACTACAAGAATTGTCTTATGTTGAAAGACATTTGTCTGTTTTCTGAGTTCTCTGTAACATTTAAAAATCGAATAGGATTGTGTCCTAAACAAGAACTAGTTAGAAAGGACTGCAGTAATATTTTTTGAAAATAAACAAAATATTACCTTCATTTAAGGAAATGTCTAATGAGAAAAAAAAATTCTTGTAGCAAGAAAATTTTGCAGAATTACCATAAAACAAATGTTTTCGTTACAATTTTTCATACATCTATACATATTGAAATTTTCTTACAACAAGTTTTCTTTTTTTTTCTCTCAGTGCAACAATGAAGAACAATATATAATAATAAACATTAGAATTTCACAATGACAATGAGTTAAAATTGGGTGTTATAGGTACGTGCCAAAATTCTATGAAATGTCACGACCAATCTCATTGCAGATCATACGATTTTGGCCTCGTAATACATTAACACAATTTTTGCGCATTGAGAGAATGAGAAGGTCGAAATGTTAGTAAAATAGGCCTTTTTTTTTACAAATTTATATGTTAAGTGCTTTTTGATGTAGACATGTGATGCAACTGTTAGATGTCATAAAAACGTCTAACCGGCATTGCTAAATTCTAATTTTTCGAAAAAATGAATTAATTATGTTAAGTAGTTATGAAAGTTTTTGATCTATACTTTTTTTTGTACTTGTCCACGGTTTTTCGATTTCCTCACTTATAATTCGTTAATTATGAATTTTTCACACACTGCTATAGTATTATGCATTTTCTTGGCTGTTTAAATTTAAGGAAGAAAGCCAAAACACAGGGGACAATGATTTATAACACTCATTATCACTTAGTAACACTTAGAAATTTTTTTTTTCTTCTTTTTATGATTATAGATAAAAGAACTGCTAACCGATAGTGTTGAGGTTGAAGAACAGGATAATTATTTTATTCCTCAATAAATAGCTGTTGTAATGAGGAATTTTTTCGGTCTCTGCGAGACCTCGTAATGTGGCGCAGGTACTGTGCAGACTCTTTGCGCCGATATGAAATAGAAAAAGGAGTGGAGTCTCGGTGCTATATTCGATCACAGCTCATTTTCTATTGGTTGAATGGATATTAAAGTGACGAATAGTTTTTGCTGATAGTATTCGAGTGTTGTCGAGGAAAATTTGATTCAAATTGAAAAAATTCCGGAATGAAAAGATAATTATCAGGGTGGCGATTGACCTGGAGAACCTGGAAAAGTCAGGGAATTTAAAATTTCTGGAATAGTCAGGGAAAAGTCAGGGAATTTTAGTGTTAATCAGGAAAATTTGTAGTTTATTGTTAATATTTTTGGATATACGATCTTAGTAATTCATTTAATTGTTAAAGGTGGCCTTTTAGATCTCTGTGGATACCTAAAAAGCCACTTTTAACAATTAAAACTAGTTTATTTTTTATTATTTCCGTATTTTTAAAAGTTGCAGATAGTTAATCGAAAAAAATTGGACTTTTCGATTAGTTGGAAATCTGCAAAAAACTTGAGAGAAAATCACAGTTCTAAAAATTTAACGCAGTTTTGGGTATTATTGTTAAATTTTAATTTGGAAAATTGTTTTCAGGAATAACTAAGAATTTTAACGTATATGTAAATATTTTTTTTTCTTTGTAGGTCCTGGAACTTTATTTTTAGTCAGGGAAAAGTCAGGGAATTTTGAAATTAGTTTTCAGTCGCCACTCTGATTATGTAACAAATGGAGAAAAATTGAATTTTTCATGAGACAATTTGTAGAACTTCTTTTTTCAGGGAAAAGAACATTTTTTTTGACTGAAATGAAGAATATGATGGAGATTTTCCTCAATTTTTAATGCAAAATGGGAATAGATCACGATTTGGCAATCTTCTCCTTTTTTTAAATTCTTAAAACATAATATTTTAATATTAAATATAAAGAAGAAGGGGAAAGATGTAGGACAACAATTTAAAGGACGAAAGGAGTTTGTATTTTGTGTTTTTTTTTCGGAAGAAAAAAATTAGAATGAACGCTCTCTTGACAATAATAATTTTTTTTTCTCTTTGATTGATATTTCTTTTTTTTCTTGCCTTTTCTCATTCAAATTATTTTCATATCAAGTTGGCTCGGGTATGTTTTTTTTTTTACAAAGTTTAATTAAGCAACGTATGTATAAACTTTCCTGAAATAGAGAAAAAAAAGAGGAAATTAGAATGAAAATCTTTTTACGAGGTTTTTAACAGTGTAATTTTTTTTTTTAATTTGATAGTTGGAAAATGTTATTTTACCTATCTTCTGGAGTTCGAGCTAAGTATTCCCGTTCAATCAGGCCTTCAATACGTTTTTTAATTATCGTTGGAGAGGGTAAGAATCTGACGCGTAACTGTTGTGTCACTTCACTAACCAGGATGTTGTGCTAAAATAAGTGCATGAAAAAATAAAATTAGTAATTAATTTAATTTCATGTCTTATAGGACAGAAGTGCGAATTTTGGCCGTCTTTGCACCTTTTTGGCCACTTTAAATTTGAGTTAATGAACAAGCCAGGATAATGTTTTCATCGAATTTTGAAACCTTTATAATTAGAAGAATCTAACTTATTGGGGAAGGTGGGGTAAAACGGACACGGGTGTTTTTTGGTATTTTATACTATGAAATTTAGTCGAAATGGATGGAAATGTTGGAGATAGATTTTTTCTGATGACTCCATTGGAAAGCTGAGGGAATTTCCCATGAAAATCATAGGTCAGAAGTTATTTTTTTTAATTTTTCAAAAATTTCATTTTTTGCGCAAGATTTGAAGGTGAAACTCTTCTGTTTTTCGAAAAATTTCAGGTTGTCGAGAATATCTCTGGTTCTATTAATCGTAGCTATCTGGGGTTGATTTCAAATGAAAGATGAGCTCATTTCCCATTGATTTATGGGGTTTTAAAAGAAAAATATCAATTTCTTCAAGTACTTATAGGGCAAAAACTGATTTTCAGCAAAATGACCTATAAATATTTGAAAAATTGATTTTAAAAAATTTTGAACCACACAAATCGATTAGAAATGAGCTCACCTTTCATTTGAGATGAACCCCAGATTGCTACGACCAATAGAACCGGAGATATCGCCGAAAAAGTGAATTTTTTCGATTTTCAAGAGGAAAACCCCTTTAAAATTTGGCCAAAAAAGTAAATTTTCCCGAAAAAATTGAGAAAAAAAAATTTTGACACATGTTTTTCGACTCAAACTTTCTCAGCTTTTCAATGATTCCATCAGAAAACTTCTATCTCGTACCGTTTGATTGGAGTGTCCATTTTCCCCCACTTTTCCCTAATGTTATTGTATTTATATGGCCAAAAACGATACTTCTACCCTAATTCTCATGATTTAACTCCAAAGAATATACGTACTGCCATCCTTTTTCGTGCTTTCATTATTCTAACAATTGCAGCCTCGATTTCATGTTTACGATCCTCGTCAACTTTATTGCGTGTCTCTTTACGTTCTGGTTCCGATTCACCCTTTGCAGCAACTGTTTGAATTTTGACCCTAAAAATACATAACGTCAATTTTTCAAATTCAAAATTACGAAAGATTCGAAACTTCCAACAAAAAGAGAAGAAATACAATATATTACCTATGTAATTTACTTGTAAAACTGTCATTAACTGTGAAATAATGGGATGGTTCAATTTCTTTTGACTTTGGAAACTTCAAAAGTACTCTTTGAGCAGCTTTACCCATCGCCAGTGACTGCAATGCTCTGACGAGATCTCTCTCCGGAATGTCTGTTTCATTTTGTATTTCCTGAAAAATGATAAAATCATAAATTCAAAAATTCTTTGCGCAATGAACGTATTTCTGTCTGTACAGTCAAAAAAAGACGTTAAATTTTTGCATAAAATCGTTAATAACAATTTAAACGAGATAAAATCCTCAAATTCCATGAAATAAATCTTTGAAGAATATAATGGGTAGTAAAATAAGTTTTAGAAACAAAAAATTAATTGAAAATTGACAAATTTTCTGTACTTTTCACATTCCTTCATTTTTTCAAGTTTCAAAGGAATTTTCACAATCACAGAAAAATTTTACTGTTTTCAATCAATTTCTTGTTTCTAGGACTTATTTTACTTTTTCTTTTCATTCTTTACAGATTCCCTTCATTAAATTTGAGAATTTTATCTCTTTCAAATTGTTATTAACACTTTTATACAAAAATTCACCTTTTTTCCAAGAGAATGGACAGAAAAACATTCTTGAATCAAAATAAATTAACTCACCTCATAGGTCAATTTATCACGATTATTGAACAACATGAGAACACACATTTGGTATGTTGAGACTTGGATAATGTGTTTTCTTGGATTTGAACAGCTGCTAAGACTGTTACGTTGACTTAGCATACTACCAGCTGAACAATTACCATTACCATTTGAAAATGAACTAGTAGATGATGGTGTTTCTAATCCAGCTGCACCTTCTTCACGTTTTGGTCCATGAAAAACAGCATTTAAATCAGCTGAACCAAGCTGTGGCTGTAGTGTCAATTGTCTGCCACTGTGTTTAGCAAGATAAAAACGTCGAAATGTATCAAATGCATCGCGTGCTGCTGGTGGCATACTGCACTTTGGAGTTGCTGATTGAGTTGGCCAGAAACCAGTTGTTAAAACACGTACACTCAAATCAACTCCTCGTAGATTCGTCTACAATAATGCTATCATAAGAATACTCATCAGGAGAATTGCAATTAATGATTAATAGAGATTTTTTTAGGTTTTTTACCCCTGACGCCAATACGTGATCCTTGAATTCATCCATTATCGTATTACTAACTGTTATGTCCTTAAACATGCCTTCCAACTTTGATGTGAATTGACAGCCACATTCAGTCTTGAAGAAAAAACATTTTTTTTTTTTCAATTTAAATTCATTAAACGAGGATTTATCAGAGTTATCTTGATTTGATACTGAAAATAGCAGAAATCTGATATTTTTACTCTTCTATTTTTAACAAATGGATCATTTCTTGAAAAATAAAAAATATGCATTTGTAAAAATTCAAAAAACTGTAAGTTAAAATTTTTTTCATATTTTTTTTTGTAATAATTTACGAATTAAAAAAAAAACAAAAAATTGTCAGATGTCTGTTATTTTCAGTAACATTTAAATTTCTATTATATTTATACCTTGAGTTTTGAAATCATGTTTTTCTCACTATCATCTGAAACTGATTTATTCAACAAAAGACGTTTTGCCAAATGTTGCTTGTAGTATCTTTCAAAAACATCTTTTTCCTGAAGAAATCTGAAGAGAACCATTGTTTTATCCAAGATTCCCTCAATTTCTTGTTCGGACATCTGTTAGAAAAAAAATGGGTACAAATAAAAAAAAATACATTTTCACCATTTTCAAACGATAAACTTACCCCTTTGACACCTTTTTTTAATTTATCATCAATGAATAATGAAAGATACTCGGGACTCTTATTATTTAAATTTAGAAAATATTCAAAATCTGAAACAATCATTTGCTTAAATAATTTATCATTGTTGAATGAATAATGGAGAAAATGATCGAATCGTTCTTTCAAATCCAACAGATTTTGAACGAAATGAACGGCATTTGTAGTTGTATCTTGATCTCCCTGGACCATTGAACGTCCCTGTTCACGTAGAAATTGTGATACACAGTCGCAAACAGTGCGTAGACCATCAGAAACTCGAGAGAATAGCTTATACATACATCCAAGATCGTCTGGTTTTTGATTTCTGAGCATATGTACGACTCCACTATTCTCCATCTGAATAAAAAATTAATAAAAATTATTTTTTTTTTGCAGATATAGGGAAGAGAAGGAGCAAAATGGACCTCCATAGCAGCCAGGATTCTGGATTTTTTTTTCGGAATGAAGGACTTGATGTAAAAATCTGAAAAAATTTGAGAACATGCTCCAATATGTGGAGTTTGTTGCTGAATTTTTTCAAATTTTTTTGAAGAGCCGCCTTTTCTTAAAAAAAAAAGTCCTAATTTTTTTTTTTTACCATCTTTTCACTGTCAAAAAAAATCCAGAATCACTTTGTTGTACAGGCCCATTTTGCCCCACTGTCTCCTAGGATTTTAAGTTGTAATTTTAAAGAATTTATCACCTCAACAATAGTCTTCATGTGCACTTTAATGAGTTCTTCCTCAACCACCTCAACTATCCTTGATTCTGTGGACTCATCGAGATAGTGTTTAGCTCGTTCAGACTCCTCAGTTATTCGAGCTTCTACTTTCTTTATGTACACAGATGCACTATTCTCAGCTAAGAACTTTTGTGACTCCATCTATTTAAAATTATGCAATTTTTTTAATGAATTTTTTGTATTTATGGTGGATTTTTGTTTTTTTTTCTTGAATAATTAGGAATGAACATTGTGCAAGTACTCTTACCCTGTAAAATTCGGCACTCTGTTGTAGAAAGGGTCTCTCAAAGTCTTCCTCATAAACAATACGACTATTAATACCTAAACGCATCAGCATTTGGCAGGCATTTTTGATAGCCATACGATCAACAACTTCACCCCTTCGTTCACGAGCAACCATTCCCAGGAGAGTCTCTCGGAGATGATCTCTGACACAACCATATCGTACGACCTACGTTAAATAAGAGAAAATTAAGAAATGCCCTTTAAACTACACTTAAATAAATGTTATAATGTAATTAGTACAAATCTCATAAATTTTCTGCATTATTTTTTAAACGAATGAATTAGGAGAAGGTGGGGTAAAATGGACACTCCAATTGATGGGTTCGAGATTGAAATTTGCTGATGATTCCATTGAGAAGCTGGGGAAATTTTAGGCGGAAAACATGTGCCAAAATTTTTTTTCCTCCATTTTTTGAAAGATTTACCTTTTTGGTCAAATTTTGAAGGGGTTTTCCTTTTGAAAATCGTAGAAATTCACTTTTTCGACGATATCTCCAGTTTTGGTTGGCGATAGTAACCTGAGGTTCATCTCAAATGAAAGATGAGCTCATTTCTCGTCGATTTATATGGTTCAAATTTTTTTTAAATCAATTTTTTAAATATCTATAGGTGATTTTGCTGAAAATCAGTTTCTACCCTATAAGTACTTGAAAAAATTGATATTTTTCTTTTAAAACCCCATAAATCAATGGGAAATGAGCTCACCTTTCATTTGAGATCAACCCCAGATAGCTACGATCAATAGAACCAGAGATATTCTCGAAAACCTGAAAATTTCCGAAAAACAGAAGAATTTCACATTTGAATCCCCCGCACAAAATGAAATTTTTGAAAAATTTCAAAAAATAACTTCTGACATACGTTTTCCATGGAAAATTTCCTCATCTTTCCAATGGAATCATCAGAAAAAATCTATCTCCAATATTTCCATCGATTTCTCGCAATTTTCATAGCCTAAAATATTAAAATCAACCCGTTTTACCCCTTGTGTGGAATTTAACCCCACCTTTGCCCATTATAAAAAAGAAATATTTGAAAAATTTGCCCATGTAGTTTTTCCAATTTTCTACATGTGCATATTTTTTTTTTTATAATTTATTAGCTAAGAAAAAAAATACTAAAAATTTGTAAGATGTGTGCTATTTTCTTCCGATTTTTTTTCAGTATAATAAATAAATTCATTAATATCATCACCTGATCACGAAAAATAATGAGACCAAGATTATAAACATTGTCAACTTCATTCTGTTGTACATAAACTCGGTCCATGTACATCAATATGTCTCTTATCATTGTCATGGATGTTGTATGATCATTCCATGCTTGATTAAGTGTCTGAAGAAAATTGTTGTGAAGTGAATCCAATACATCTTCACGTACTTTATTCTCTAAATGATGTGTTACAACTTCTTTGAGACCAGTATAAAGTCTTTCACCATATTTGTGTAGTACCATTGTATATGCATTACGATAGAGCTCCTCAAAGCTCAATCCTGAATTATTTTTTTTCTGTATTTCTTGAATTGCATTTTTCAGCAATGCCCAAATATTTTCCACGTATTTTTCATCAACTGTTGTCTGTTGACAAGAATTATAATAATTAGATTTCATCAATTCGTGATAAATTTTTGTATTTCAATGTAAAAATTAAAAAATGACAATAAAATTAGCAGACATATGAAAAAAAAAAATTTGGATTTTTCTTTAAACAAATAAATAATTATTTTAAAAATATTTTAAAAAATTTGCATTTGTAGTTTTTTTTTAAATTTAATAAATATGAATATTTTTACGTTTTTTGAAATAATTTATTTGTTAAAAGAAAGAAAAATCCAAAAATTGTCAAGTAATTGTCTGATTTTTTAGTGTCATTATAATTTGCAATTAATCCCTTAATTATTTAAAAAAAATTGATAAATCCTATTTTAAAAAATTGATTAGAATTATTACTAGATATGGAATAACAAGAGCATTTCGTGGATTCGATTGAATAGCCTGTTTAAAAAAAAGTGGCAATTCCAATCCCTCGATTGATTCCATTATTTTTATTTATTTTTTTTCAAAAAAATCTCCCTTTTCTCGTTCTTTCGCCAATTATCCTTGACATTATAGAGTTTTTTTAATGGAATTTCCAGGGGTCAACAAGAGTCTCAGAGATACTTAAAATTTTTTGGTTACTCATAGAAAAAGAAAACAAGAAAGAAGAAAAGAGCCAAGAAAAAAACAAAAAAAATATGAAAAACGCAAAAAAAAAAGAAGTTCCATAATTGTAAATACATGAATACATTAACACTAAATCTCTAATTTCCATGAATCAAATTAATTCAATTTTATTTTAAAAAAAAAGAAGAAAAATGGGAATTTAATGGAAAAAATTTCCCCCAAAAAATTCGAAATTTTCCATAATTTCAAAAAAAATTATTTTGATACTCACTGGAAAAGCGCGTATACGCATTTTGCTTTCTTTCTTCGGTAGAGCTCCACTCTTCAACATTTCGATTCCTTACGTTGTAAAATAGCCTCAAATTATTCCTTAAAAAAAAAAAGAGAGAGAAAATTTAAGAGAAAAAATAAAAAATAAAATTTAACAATTGAAAAGTCCAGTGATTAAGCATTGTACTTGACTTTTCATGTAATAAAACATTGAAAAATCCCATAAAATTGCATAAAATTAGTAATAATAGCAAAAAATAAGAAAAAGGGACGAGGAAAAAGTCGAAGATACAATCTGACGACTGAGCAACACACAAACACACACAAAAAAAAAAAAACGTAAATATTAAAGAGCCCATCCAGCAAATGAGTGTTTCTCGATACAAAAGAATGTAAAAAAAGACTAAAATTGGCAAAAATGTAAAAACCTCAAAATTAAACTGTAATTTTATACGAAAAAATAATAAATCCCAATATTAAAGGATAATAAGTGTAAAAAAAATGAATGGAGTGAGAGAGAGAGGTGATTTTTTTTTTCCCAGCAACTCACCGATTCACAATCTTCAACAGGGACACAATATAATGGTAAATTCAGTCACAACACCTTTAACGTAGTACGTGAAATAATGAGACATGTAAAAATATTGACAATTTGCCCCTTTTTTATTGGGCACTTAAATATAGGAAAAACTCAGAGTTTATGTGTTCTTTTTTTTTTTTTAGATAATAAATTGTACTAAATGCTATTGTCTATTATTCAAATGACGGATGGGAATTTTAAGTGCGTCAAGAATTAAACGATCCGTGGTAGCCATTTTTTTTTTAAATATACATAGAGATATTACCTTTCAATGTACCATAGTAAATATGAGGATAACTAGATGAGTAGAGTTTGTGCGAAGAAAGTTTGGATTGGAGCGCGCACCCCGATTTTTGCGCTTTATTTTGAAATGCAGATGGCGCGAAAAAGCGCGCTTTTTTGAATGGCATGTTTTTCAGCGGATTTGTAAACTACAAATGATTTGCGGATAATTGAAGAAAAAAAAAAAATTGTTTGAAGTCATTTATTAAACTGAACTTTCGTTCAACTTCATGGGGTATTACATTTAATTATATAATAATTGATTGGAATACTCTTGAACGATAGAAAAAAAATTCACTCAACTCACCTGCAAAAACGAATTACAATCGATTGGTAATTGCAAAAATTTTCAAAAGTCATATTAATAGGAGGAGGTGGGGCAAAATGGATATCGGGGATAAAATGGACACATCTAAATTTTTGGGCAAATATTATGGAAAACCCTTGAAATTAATAGAAATATTGGCGGTAGATTGTTTTTGATAATTTCATTGGAAAACTGAGGAAATTTTAGGCGGGAAACAAGTGCTGGAATTAATTTTTTTTTGTAATTTTTGGCGATTTTGAATTTTTTGAACATTTTAGAGGAGTAAAAGTCTCCCTTTTTTTTTGAAAATCAGTTTTCAATTCAGTTTTTTGAGAATATTAAAATGGACACTGTAATGAAACGATTAGAGATGGATTTTTTTTGATGATTCTATTGGGAAGCTGGAGTAATTTTAGCCGGAAAACGAGTGTCAAATGAATTTTCTTCGATTTTCATGAAAATTCGATATTTTTCGGAATTTTTGAGGGGTAAAAAGCCTTTGATTTTTGAAAATTTTCAGTTTTTTCCAAATATCTCTGGTTCTATTGGTTGTAGCAATTCAGGGTTGGTCTCAAATGAAAGATGAGCTCATTTCCCATCGATTTATGTGATTTTGAATCCAAAAATATCAATTTTTGGGATAGTTATAGGCCAAAAACTGTTTCCCAAAACTCTTTCACAAAAGTGCCCATAAATACCTTGAAAATCGATATTTTTAAATTGAAAACCCTATGAATCGATGGAAAATGATCTCACCTTTCACCTCCATTTCGAATTTTTACGCTACGACAAATAGAACCGGAAATATTCTCAAAAAACTGAAAATTTTCAAAAAAAGAAGCGTTTTACCCCTCTAAAATGCTCAAAAAAGTCAAAATTGCCAAAAATTCAAAAAAATTAATTCCAGCACTTGTTTCCCGCCCAAAATTTCCTCAGCTTTCCAATGAAATCATCAAAAATAATCTACCACCAATATTTCTATTAATTTCAAGGGTTTTCCACAATATTTGCCCAGAAATTTAGATGCGTCCATTTTACCCCTCATGTCCATTTTGCCCCACTTTCCCCTGACATTACTAATTAATTCAACAAAATTATTTTATACTAATTAACTTTTAAATTAGTACAGCAATACTGATATTAATATTATATTGGTTAATATTAAATATTGCTGAGTTTTTGAATGCATCGCTTCAAAAAGTCTTTTCCCGCGCTTTTTCCATACTTCCATAAAAGAAGCGGCTAGTCTGTGGCGATAAAGCACAGCTGTTTTTGATATCTTGAACGGAGCAAAGTCACGTGCTGTACATATTTTTGTAAATAGAGAGAGGTGTTTATAAATTATTTTGAGTGATCAGAGAGAGGCTCGGAGATATGGTTGTAGCCATTGGATTTGAAGGCAGTGCCAATAAACTTGGCATTGGCATAATTAGAGACAATGATGTACTTGCAAATGTCAGAAGAACATATGTCACACCACCCGGTGAAGGTAATTAATAATAATTGAGGATTTTAACAATTAGAAGGATGAAATTCTTTTTTTTTCAGTAAAGAATTTTAATTTTTTAGACAAATTGGATTTTTTGTTTTAAAAACTCGTCATCTTATTTTCAAATTTCTCATTTTTTTAATTTTTTTTTTTGGAGAATTCAAATTTTTTCAGACAAATTTATTATCATTATTTCATTAAAATAATTTACTCATTATTTTTTTGTTCAAATATCGATGAATCTAAATGAGATAGAGCACTTTTTATCATTTTTTATTTTAAACTGAGCTGAAACGGATCTGAGCGGTAAAATGATGTTGATATTTTTTTCGGAGTGAAGGACTTTACTAAAAAATTTGAAAAAAATCCCAAATATGGTCTAAGACGTCTTTATTACTGTAGATTTTTTTCAAAATTTTTCACCAAGTTTTTCACTCTGAAAAAAAATAAATTTCCGTCATTTTATCCCTCAGGTTCCTTTTTACCAAAATTTTTCCTTTAAAAACCGCTCTATCTCGTTTAAATTCCGAGATATCCGGCAGGGTGGCGACTGAAAACTAATTTCAAAATTCCCTGACTTTTCCCTGACTAAAAATAAAGTTCCAGGATCTACAAAGAAAAGAAAATTATTTAAATATTCGTTAAAATCCTCAGTTATTCCTGAAAACAATTTTTTAAATTAAAATTTAACAATAATACCCAAAACTGCGTTAAATTTTTAGAATTGTGATTTTCTCTCAAGTTTTTTGCAGATTTCCGACTAATCGAAAAGTTCAATTTTTTTTCGATTAACTATCTGTAACTTTTAAAAATACGGAAATAATAAAAAATAAACTACTTTTAATTGTTAAAGGTGGCTTTTTTTAGGTATCCACAGAGATCTAAAAGGCCACCTTTAACAATTAAATGAATTACTAAGGTCGTATATCCAAAAATATTAAGAATAAACTACAAATTTCCCTGATTAACACTAAAATTCCCTGACTTTTCCCTGACTAATCCAGAAATTTTAAATTCCCTGACTTTTCCAGGTTTTCCAGATCAATCGCCACCCTGTATCCCCAAAAAGGTCTTCACCTTGAGAGTTAAAAGGGCGTAAGTACTTAAGCTCATGTACATTACTTACGCCCTTTTGTTTCCAACGCGACAAACTAATGATAAACTTGATTCTGAACCCTGAAAAGCTCATAATCATTTCTATTACACTAATTTAAGGATTTCTACCGAGAGAGACTGCTATACATCACAGGACACACGTTCTTGAGGTCCTAAAAGAGGCACTGAACAATGCAAACATGACAATGAAAGATATCGACGTTATTTGTTACACAAAAGGACCTGGAATGGGTGGACCATTGACAGTTCTTGCTCTAGTTGCACGAACAGTCTCTCAAATCTTTGATAAACCAATAATTGGCGTTAATCACTGTATTGGACACATTGAAATGGGCAGATTGATAACAGGAAGTCAGGATCCAACAATTTTATATGTCTCTGGTGGAAATACACAGATTATTGCTTATTCTAAACAGAGATACAGAATTTTTGGTGAAACTATTGATATTGCTGTGGGAAATTGTCTGGACAGATTTGCGAGACTTCTTATGCTTTCAAATGATCCAAGTCCTGGTTATAATATCGAGCAAATGGCTAAAAAGTATGAAATCTACCAGAAAAAAATTTCATCTAAATTCAAATAATTTATTTTTTTTAAGATTGTGAAATTCGCACGAATTTACCAACTTTTTAATGATTTTTTTAAACAAATAGATTTAGGGGAAGGTGGGGCAGAATGGACATCAGGGGTAAAATGGACTCATCTAAATTTTTAAGCAAATATTATGAAAAACTTTTGAAATTAATAGAAATATTGGCTGTAGATTGTTTTTAACGATCTCATTGAAAAGGTAAAGAAATTTTGGGCGGGAAGCAAGTGCTGGAATTAATTTTTTTGAATTTTGGGTGTTTTTGAGTTTTTTGAGCATTTTAGAGTGGTATGACTCTTCCTTTCTTCGAAAATTTTCAGTTTTTTGAGAATATTTCCGGTTCTATTTGTCGTAGCGTAAAAATTCCAATGGCAGGTGAAAGGTGAGATCATTTGCCATCGATCCATAGGGTTTTCAATTTAAAAATATCGATTTTTAAGGTATTTATGGCCATTTTTGTGAAAAAGTTTTGTGAAACAGTTTTTGGCCTATAACTATCCCAAAAATCGATATTTTTGAATTCAAAACCCCATAAGTCGATGGAAAACGAGCTCACCTTTTATTTAAGACTAACCCTGAATTGTTGCGACCAATAGAACCAGAGATATTTGCAAAAAACTGAAGATTTTCGAAAAATGAAAGGCTTTTACCCCTCAAAAATACCGAATTTTCAAAAAAATTGAAAAAAATACATCTGACACTCGTTTTCCTGCTAAAATTTGCTCAGCTTTTCAATAAAATCATCAAAAAAAAATTCATCTCTAACCGTTTCATAATAGTGACCATTTTGTCCCATTCTCCCCTATATAAAAGAAAATATTTTGTAAAAATTGCACTTATAGCTTTTTAAATGTTTTACTTGTTCATAATTTTCTTATTTTTGAAAAATAATTAATTAGTTAAGAAGAAAAAGCTTCCATTCGGGAGCAAAATCCCTAAAAATTGTCTGATGTCTGCTTTTTTTAGTATCATCATTTTTTAATGATATGATACTGTCGTCTCAGAAACAAAGGGATTCAAGTGCTATGCTTATACAATGTACTTACGCCCCTTTGCTTCTAAGGCAACGATATTTATTTCTTTTTGTGTACAGTCTTCCAATTCTTCACAACAGCAACTTTTTTCTTACAAAAATACCTTTTTTCATTTGAAAAATAAAATACAATAGAAGAAATCATCATTTTTTTCATTTTATTGATGTTTCAGGGGTAAAAAACTCGCTCCACTTCCTTACACAGTAAAAGGAATGGACGTTTCATTTTCTGGGATTTTATCGCATATAGAAGATCGTTTGGAGGACTGGCTAAATTCCGGAAAATACACGAAAGAAGATTTGTGCTTTTCCCTTCAAGAAACCGCTTTCGCAATGCTCATAGAAATTACAGGTAATTAATCCCCGAATCAATTATTAATCATAAAATACACTGAGAAAAGAAAATAGTGGTAAGAACAATCAGATATTGAAAAAAATGGTTTTTAGCAAATATTTTGTTTAAATAATTAAAAAAAAGGTGTTGAATTTACTAAATTTAGTGGATTCAGCCAGATTAACTAGCTGAATTGATTAAATTCAGTAAATTCAATAGTTTTTTTTGTAATTATTAAAGAAAAAAAATTGCTAAGGACCAATAAAATCAATATTTGGTTGTTTTATAAATCAGCACTTGCTCTCATTGTCTCTCAACATTATCCACCTGTTTATCATTATTATTTTCCTCAATTTCTAATTTTAATATTTTTGCAGAAAGGGCAATGGCTCACGTTGGCTCCAGAGAGGCTCTCATAGTCGGTGGAGTTGGCTGCAACGAGAGACTCCAGGAAATGATGCAGATAATGTGTGAAGAACGTGAAGCTAAACTTTATGCCACTGACGAAAGATTCTGCATTGATAATGGAGTAATGATAGCAGTGGCTGGACTCTTGCAGTTTAAAAATGGTGAACCAACACCCTGGAATGAAACAACGTGTGTACAACGATATCGTACAGACGATGTACTAATTACCTGGAGACAATAAAATACCGGAAAAAAAACCCATAAATTGAGTGGAAATAGTAACATACCTCCAATTTACCTTTCTTTAAATGATTTTTTTGTAATTGCGATAATTGGAAAATGAACTTTGGAAAAAGTTTTGTTCTCCTGAGAACAATTTATCCGAGGGTTTCTTCAATTAAACGTAATGGAAGGAGTTAATTTTCTCAGCTAATAGAGTAATTGAAGAAAATACCTAATTACTCCAATAATCAAGCTGATGACTTTTTCTCATCGAATTAATTTAATCATCAGAGTATCAATAGAAGAAAATCGCTTATTTTTTTTTTCAAAAATTATTATATTATAAATATTATATAGATAGGGGAAGGTGGGGCAAAATGGATACATGTAAATTTGTAGGCAATTATTGGGGAAAACTCTTGAAATTAATAGGAATAATGGTGGTAGATTGTTTTTGATGATTTCATTGGAAAGCTGAGGAAATTTTTGGCGGGAAACAAGTGTTGGAATTAATTTTTTTGAATTTTTGGCAGTTTTGACTTTCTTGAGCATTTTAGAGGGGCAAAAGCGTTCCTTTTTTCGAAAATTTTCAGTTTTTTGAGAATATCTTCGGTTCTATTTGTCGTAGCGCAAAAATTCCGATGGGAAGTGAAAGGTGAGATCATTTGCCATCGATTCATAGGGTTTTCAATTCAAAAATATCGATTTTCAAGGTATTTATGGGCATTTTTGTGAAATAGTTTTGTGAAACAGTTTTTTGCCTATATCTATCCCAAAAAATGATATTTTTGAATTCAAAACCCCATAAATCGATGGGAAATGAGCTCACCTTTCATTTAAGACCAGCCGCGAATTGTCAACAACCCATAAAACCAGAAATATTTGCAAAAAACTGAAAATTTTCAAAAAAGGAAGAGCTTTTACCCTCAAAACTGCTAAAAAATATCGAATTCTCAAAAAAATCGAAAAAAAATACATCTGACAGTCATTTTCCGGCTAAAATTCCCTCAGCTTTTCAATAGAATCATCAAAAAAAATCCATCTCTAATAGTTTCATAACAGTGCCCATTTTGCCCCACTCTCCCCTATGATTTATCTTCTTTTTTTTTTCTTCTTTTCTGGTGTGATATAGGGTAGTCGGGTTGATCGGCCAGAGGGAAAAGAACAGGCAGGCGCATAGCTGGCTCAATTCCAAATAGCACTTCGTCACAGAAAAAACGTATGAAAGCCAGGCCAGGCAGAAAGCAGCTGAGCGTCTCTGCTCAGTCGTGAGTCGTCTTCTCAAAGTAACACACTGTCTTTTTACGTTTAAAAAAATAGACAGAGAATTGACAAATAACTGTTTCAAGTTACCTTGTCAAAGAAAAGAAGAAATAAGAGGTGGCAAAGAGATGAAAAAAAAACGAGAGAGAAAACCTCACGAATAACATATTATTTTAATAAATAATAATAATTAAAGGAATTATCGAGTGTTCATGGGATTACTTGTGTGCTTAAATTGTGCAAAACTTAGAAAAAAACAAATAATTTAAATAATATTAATAATATATCTATATATATATAAGCGTGCGTCTTGCGGGGGCACACATGGCAATCGATAGGGGAGAAAATTCATAGGAGTTGCTAGCAGCGCCCATGAAACAAGTGGTAAGGCACGTTTTTCCAAGCACACCTGAGGGCATTTGGAATTGTTGATTTTTCGTGTGAAGAAAATTATGTTTATTATATTGATAGTGTGTGATGTGTTTAAAATGAAAAATTGGTGCCTTCCTTAAAGAGGTAAGCAAAATAAGCAAAAAAAGAGGGGGAAAAATTACGTAGAAATTTACGAAAATTTGAATTATTTCGATTTCGATGGAAAGTCATTCCACTTGAAAAAAAACGTAATTTTCCACGAAAAAGTTATTCTTACACTGTATTATTTATTCACAACACACACACACAAACAGGGGCTATTGAAATAAATTATGTATAAATATATATGTATATATATATATAATATATACATATATATATTAAACTGCAAATCAGTTTTTGCGCAGAGTCAATTTCAATCGAGTGGGATGAATAAATTCCATTGGTTTCTTGATAAAAAAAAAAATGGAAAAATTCAACTTTTAGAAACGATCAATGCATGGAATTTTTTTCTAATCAACTGAATATCCCAAAGAATTACAATTTTTGATTGACTGAGTAGTTCGTGCACTTGTGTTATCAGAAAAAATTAATCTCCTCAATTTCTCTATAATTTAACATGAAATTAAGGAGTTTAGGTATTTTAATAATGTTTTGCATGTTTGCCTGCATTTTGTTACGAAATTAATTGAGATAAATACTTTTGAAGTAATCGAAATTTGCTTTACGTGTTAAAATTGTTAAAAAAAAAAAATTTCTATGGAATTTCTATGGTTTAACGGCCTTGACACTCCCCATTTGAGTTTGATGGAAATTATCAGAAATGAAATCTAAACAATTAGGCAAAAAAGGAGAGAAAAAAAATAATAATTGGAATCCGGAAAAAATAATGTTTGATTTGCGGCTAAATGTTATTATCAATTTAGTTGATTGAAGTGATTGAGAGACACATTGAATGATGGGCGATAGAAAGAAATTTTTTTTTTTCGGGGATTTTAATGATTATTCGATATGTAGGGCAGAAAAACCCCAAACTATAGACATGTATATATGCGGTGCGGCCTTGCGGGGGTCGAATCGTTGAACCCACCCTATTTAGGCCAGTAGAACGTCACCCCTCTTCCACGCGATTATATATATATATGTATACATATATATGTATGTATATATATATATAGTAATATACATGTATCTGCCCTCTTCTCTCGCTTCTTTTTTTTCCCAAAAAAAAAGTCTGCAGATCATCCAAAAGTCTCCGGATAATCCAGAAAAAGTGCAGAAATTCACGTGAAGGTCAATACCGTTAATTCCACTGCAATGCTGAATTTTCTTGTTGGTAAAAAAAGGTGCAAGTGGATTTTTTTTTTTTTTTGAGAAAAAATTCATGAATTCTTCTAGACTGTTGAAAATTTCCTTCTTAATTTTACGTGAAAAATCTCCGAAAATTTCTAATAATCCACATTTCTATTCAAATTTCAGATAATTACGTAATTAAAAAATTAACATATCGATTTTTCAAATAATTTGACGTCTCGATATCAATGAAATTTTGTAAATTTCAGTTTAATTGTTTTTTTCAAAATTTAGTGAAAATAAGAAAAATTTTGAAAAAAATTGAAAATTCAAGTAATTTGTAAAATTTTCCTCAATTCTAGTCAAGACTCATAAATTCTTTTGAATTTCCTCTGAAACTCACAGATTTCATAATCATCTTCCCATTAAAAAAAAAAAATCAATGCCACGTTTATGAAAATTCCCATCAAATTGTGTCCATGAAATTTTTCTTTTTTTTTCTAACAGTGTATTGAGCCTTTTTCAATAAAGGTGCGAATAACTACGAGAAAATTCTCGCATTCGTCTTATTAGTAGAAATGATAAAATTATCTCTCGGTCCATGGTCTTGGCCTTGAGGACCCGTAAATTATAATTCGATGACTCTAAAAAAAAGGGTTTTTATCCTCAAATCATTGAAATTTACGATCATTTTTTTTTTCTTTAAAGAAGATTGATTGATTCTTTTTTGGTGAAGCCTTTAAATTGCTTAATATGGTATGGCATAAATGTATATACATATATATATCTATATATACATGAAAAAAGCACTTTTATCCTAAAATCATTATAATTTATGATCAATCCCTTTTTTAAAGAAGGTTGATTGATCCTTCTTTGTGAAGCCTTTAAATCGCTCAGTATAGTATGGCATATATGTATATATATCTATATATACTTAAAAAAAGCACTTTTATTCTCAAATCATTATAATTTATAATCAATCCTTTTTTTTTTCAAAAGGCTGATTGATCCTTTTTTGTGAAGCCTTGAAATCGCTCAGTATGGTATCGCATATATGTATATATATATCTATATATATATATACTTAAAAACAGTACTTCTATCATCAAATCATTATGATTTATGATCAATCCATTTTTATTAAAGAGGTATTGATTCATAAAAAAATTGCATTTCTCGTTATTTTCGTAGGTTTTGTAGGTTTTACAGATCCAAATGTGTATACCCATCGCGTATTTACGATTTTCGACTAGCGAAAATCTACTCGTGTATTTGATACAACGCCAAAATCACGTGCTATAAAAAAAAGAGGGAGAAGTAAAATAAAAAAAAAAAAATCGTCAGATGAGAATTGAGCATTTTTGTGAAAAAAATACGGAAAACAAATTTGTTTAACTCAAGTTTTTTTTTATTTTAAACACAAAAAAAAAGAATTCTATCTGTGTCATTTGAAAATAATCTTTCGTTATTAATAAATATCAGCAAAAAAAAAAAAGGCCGAGTTGGCTGAGAGTAATATACACACACGTGAAGAAGTGAAAATCACTGGGATATCCGGTAGTAGTTTAGCAATGTCATTTATTCAAGGTCCGGTTTATGGTATTAGTGAAACAAAAAAATATATGATTTATATGATAGGATGGGGTAAAATGGAAACGAGGTGGTTTTGGTATTTTATGCTATGAAAATTGGGAGAAATGAATGGAAATGTTGGAGATAGATTTTTCCTGATGATTTCATTGGAAAGATGAGGAAATTTGCCATGGAAATCATATGTCAGAAGTTATTTTTTGGAATTTTTTCAAAAATTTCATTTTTTGCGGGAGATTTGAAGGTGAAACTCTTCTTTTTTTCGAAAAATTTCAGGTTTTCGAGGATATCTCTGGTTCTATTGATCGTAGCCATCTGGGGTTGATCTCAAATGAAAGGTGAGCTCATTTTCCATAGATTTATGGGGTTTAAAAAGAAAAATATCAATTTTTTCAAGTACTTATAGGGCTAAAACTGATTTTCAGCAGAATGACCTGTAAATACTTGAAAAATTGATTTTAAAAAAATTTGAACCACATGAATCGATGAGAAATGAGCTCACCTTTCATTTGAGATGAACCCCAGATTGCTACGACCAACAGAACCTGAGATATCCCTGAAAAAGTGAATTTTTTCGATTTTCACAAGGAAAAGTTTTACGTCCTAGACTTGTTTTCGACGTTGTTTTGCTGCTTTCAGACTCGACAGAGTCTTGGGGATTTTTCGAATCCTCGATTTCCACCTTATTTACTGCATTTTGTAAGAATTCACTGGTGTCATGGTCCTTTAAAGGGCTGAATTGTCTTATGTGCGGAGTTTCATTACAGGTTTAGGAAAAATGACTTTTGAAATGATTCACACGCGATGTTTGAATTTGAACTGAGCGGATTTCATTAGAATGTTTCTTCTTTTATAATTTCAGCACAGGGTCATAATCAGTATTTTGAAATTGCTGACGTGGTTCCTGTGTTTGGTGTGAAGAATGATTTTTCATAAATTGAAAGAGTTGCATAAAATATTGCCGTTTGAATGAAAAAAAAATCATTGTGACACACGTGTTTTCCGCCTAAAATTTCCTCAGCTTTTCAATAGAATCATCAGAAAATTTCCATCTCTAACCGTTCAATTGAAGTGTCCATTTCATCTCACCTTCGCTCATCTGCAAAAAAAAAGGAAAATAAAAAAAAAAAAAAAAAAGTGAAAACTAAAAATGGGGCTTCACGTAAACATAGTTTGAATCGTTAAATGTCACGATCGTAGCAGAGCCGAGATGGCCACGAACACATAAATGTTACTGTATAGTTAACAAAGTATTAGTTCAAGGCCATGCTACGATCTAGAGTATGTTCTTCGAGCTAATAATTCAGAAAATCATGAGCTCAATGACGTTGGTCACTATACAATGATACACCCAATAATTATGTGTTCGATTCCTACAATCGAAGTAGGTATAAGCAAAGAAAAAGAAAAGAAAAAAAAACCTAGAACCGATGAAAAAAAAAGCTCGATATGGTTTAAATGTACGCGGGAACTTACAGTAAAATTGAATATACCTTGGAGTATGTGTTAGATAGTATCGATTTCTCAAGGCGTTATTATTCCTAGCTTTCGTGAAAAATCGATTGACGTTAATTTTAGCTTGTATAACGATGTGTTCCCTGTCTAGTCTGCACCTAGAAGAAGAAATTTCTTCATTTTAGTTAATTTTTTGAATTAATTTCTATGATTTTCATTAATTATTTTGGCATTTCATGGGATTTTGGAAGAATTAAATTTAAAAAAAAAGTACCAATAACTTGTCAAATTGTGACATTTTCAGGCCCATTTTGCCCCATTCTCTATTGTCAAATTTATTGTCTGGTCAAACTAAGCAATTTTATGATAAAATCGATGAAAACAGAAAAATGATTCTATATATCTCATTTTAAGAGGGATTTTTCCAACGAAAATCCTGATTTTTCACCGAAAATCCAGATTTTGCAGAGAAAATTCATATTTTTAAGCAAATTGGTACAATTTAAAATCCGGCAACGTTCCTTTGCAATGATTTTTCAAAACTAGTCTATATATTCCATTTTGAGAGGGCTTTCGCAACGAAAATCCAATGAATTCTACCTAATCAGTGCTAATAGGCACTTCTTAGTAATATCGTTGCCTTAGAAACAAAAAGGCGTAATGCTATACTTAGAGGAGAGAGGGGCAAAATGGACACTGAGATGAAACGGTTAGAGATGGATTTTTTTTGATGATTCTATTGAAAAGCTGAGGAAATTTTAGCTGGAAAACGAGTGTCAGATGTATTTTTTTAGATTTTTTTGAAAATTCGATATTTTTTTGCATTTTTGAGGGGTAAAACCTTCCCTTTTTTGGAAATGTGCAGTTTTTTGCAAATATCTCCGGTTCTATTGGTCGTAGCGATCCGGAGTTAGTCTTAAATGAAAGGTGAGCTCATTTCCCATCGATTTATGGGGTTTTGAATCCAAAAATATCACTTTTTGGGATATTTATAGGCCAAAAACAGTTTCCCAAAACTCTTTCACAAAAATGCCCATAAATATCTCAAAAATCGATATTTTTCAATTGAAAACCCTATGAATCGATGGCAAATGATCTCACCTTTCACCTGCCATCGGAATTTTCACGATACAACAAATAAAACCGAAGATATTCTCAAAAAACTGAAAATTTTCAAAAAAAGGAAGGCTTTTACCCCTCTAAAATGCTCAAAAAAAGTCAAAATCGTAAAAAATTCAAAAAAATCAATTCCAGTACTCGTTTCCCGCCTAAAATTTCCTCACCTTTCCAATGAAATCATCAAAGACAATCTACCGCCAATATTTCTATTAATTTCAGGACTTTTCCGTAATATTTGCCTAAAAATTTAGATGTCTCCCTTTCACCCTTAAGATCCATTTTGCCCCACCTTCCCCTATACAGAGCCCTTGAAGAACAAAAATACATTATATAGACCACTCGCACCTCCTTCCAAGAGTTCCTCATTATCTGCCCTTTTTTTTCTCTTACATATACCCACTTCTAATAAATGAATTCCAATTAATTGCAGATTATGAGGTGGCTCAGAGCCACATTGATGACGGTGGCAGAGAGGTGCTGTGCCAACGGATGAGCAAACAATTACAAGTGTCGTTAAATGTTTTAACGGCAGTAATTAAAAATAACGATAGAAAAGTACGAGAAAAAGACAGAGATAAGGAAAAAAAATAAAGAAGAAAAAGAGAAAGAAAGAATCTTCGGATGAGGACTAAACCAAAGAGTATATCTATCTATATATCTATATATATAAAAAAGGAAGAAAGCTGTTAACTAATAGTTTAATCAGAAGCTGATGCTGAACGACAAAAGATACGAGGAAGAAGCGGGAGCGGATGGTGATCGTAATGGAAATGGATATGTATCTGGTATGTGCTCAAGTAGCTATATTGTATCACAAAGTGAAGCAGCATTTGGATTTGACAACAGCATCAATACAAAAACATCATCGGCAATGCAATTATCAAGTCACAATGTACCTGGTATTGTTGGATTACAAAGTATTAATACTGGTACTATTGTATCTGGTACAGGTACAACAACTGGTACTAATACAGGAATTGGAAATATTGGATGGGGTAAAGAAGTACGTTATGCACAATATACAGGTGTTAATAATACAATATTACCACCGCCATTACCACCGCCACCGGCACCGCCACCACCACCACTTCCTCTTCCTCTTCAGATGCAGCAACGGACTTACTCCCGATCCATGACCTCACTACCACCAGAGCCATTTATGATAATGCGTTCAAAGGCATTAAATAGACGTGTATCAATTAATGTTGGTGGTGTTAAACATGAGGTATTATGGCGTACATTAGAAAGATTACCACACACAAGATTAGGACGTTTACGTGATTGCAATACACATGAGGCTATAACTGAATTATGCGATGATTATTCATTAATTGATAATGAATATTTTTTTGATCGTCATCCAAAATCATTTAGTTCAATATTAAATTTTTATCGTACTGGTAAATTACATTTAGTTGATGAAATGTGTGTATTAGCATTTAGTGATGATTTGGAGTACTGGGGTGTAGATGAATTGTATTTAGAGAGCTGTTGTCAGCATAAATATCATCAGAGAAAAGAGCATGTACATGAGGAGATGAGGAAGGAGGCTGAGTCATTGCGGCAAAGAGAGGAGGAGGAATTCGGGGACGGCAAATGTGCGCAATACCAAAAATGGCTGTGGGACTTGCTCGAAAAACCAACTACGTCCATTGCTGCCAGGGTGAGTTACTCGAAAATGGATAGAAAAAAAATTAAATGTTTTTATTACAATATATGTGATGAGGGGATGAATTTTGGAGTTATTTGGAGATACTGCATGGGTTATTGGTACTTGAATATTGAGATAATCGTGGGAAATTCGTGGAAATATTCGAGATTGAATTTTTTTGATGATTTCATTGGAAAGCTGAGGAAATTTGCGTTGGAAAATATGGATTGAGAAATTTTTTTTTTAATTTTTGAAGAATTCGATTTTTTGGGTCAGAAATCTTTTGATTTTTTTTTTTGAAAAAATTGGTTTTTTGAAAATATTTCTGGTTCTATTGGCTGTAGTGCTTTTTAGGGGGTCTCAAACGAAAGCTGAGCTCATTTTCTATTGATTCATGTGTTTGGAAATTCATTTTTCTCAATTTTTTAAGGATTTAGAAGGGAAAAACGAATTTTTCATGAAATTTAGTTAGTTAACTGTAATTTTGTTGAAAAATCATTATTTTTCGTTTTTCTGACCACATGAATCGATGAGAAATGATCTCACCTTTCATTTGAGACCATCCGTACCTCGCTAGGACGAATAGAACCAAAGATATTCTCAAAAAAGTGAAATTTTTCGAATTTCGAAGAAATTGAGCTTTCGATGTCTGACCAAAACGTTCGAAGTTTCCAAAAAAAAATCTCAAAAAATTGATTTTAATATATGTTTTCAATCGCAAATTTCCCCAGCTTTTCAATGGAATCATCAAAAAAATTCTCCATCCAACTGTTTACCATTGAAAACTCCATTTTTCCCCATTCTCCCCCATATATTGTGCACTTTTAAGAAGATGGTACCTTCATAAGTGTCGTTTACATATCCCAGCATCAATCCTCAACACTTACACTAAATTAACAAGCCATCTCCTTAAAAAAAACAAAAAACACACCCACTAAAATGAGTAACCACCGGTATGTATTTATGAAATTTAGAAAACAATAGTATATACCATCTCTCACATAGACTTAGCTAATAATTTCACATTAATTCTAATCAAATTTTTTTATTTGAAAAATAGATACACATATATTAAAATTGCACACTGTAAACAAAAACATAAAATCTTTTAGGCAATACACACAAGAAATAGTTAATAGTGGTAAACTCTGGAAAACCAGACACACCATCCCAGCAGGTATTAGAGAATTATACAAAGGCTGTTAAATTTCTATATTTACACGAAAAACACATAAGAAGTTTTCTGGGTAACTTTTATGCAAAAAAAAACAAGAGAAAATTGCATATAAAAAATTGATTACAAAAAAAAAAAATCATAATTATAGGGGAAAGTGGGGCAAAATGGACATTGTACTGAATCAGTGGGAGATAGAGTTTTTTTGATGATTCTATTGGAAAGCTGAGGAAATTTTAGACAGATAACAAGTGTCAGAATTGATTTTTTTTAATTTTCTTGAGAATTTGATTTTTTTAAAAGCATTTTTGATGGGTAAAGCCTTTCGATTTTTGAAAAAATTCAGTTTTTCTGGAATATCACCGGTTTTATTGGTCGTAGCAATATGAGATCAATTTTAAATGAAAGCTGAGACGATTTCCCATCGATTTATGTGGTTTTGAATTCAAAAATATTGATTTTTCAGATAGTTATGGCAATTTTTGTAAAAATTTATGATCATCAAGTTTTGCCCCATAACTATGTGAAAAATCGTTATTTTTTCGTTCAAAACCCCATAAATCGATGGGAAATGATCTCACCTTTCACTTGAAATCAGTCCCAAGTCGCTAGAACCAATAGAACCAGAGATAATTTCAAAAAACTGATTTTTTTCCAAAATTAAAAAGCTTTACCCCTCAAAAATGCTCCAAAACATCAAAATTTGATATAAATTTTCATTTATATCAAGATTATCTCATAAAATATCCATAAAATTTCAAATCCGCTCATTTCGCCCCTTATGTCCGTTTTGCCCCACCTTTCACTACTATTATTTCAATTTGTTGGAGCTTTCATCTATAAAAAAAATTATGTTATCAATATTTTTTTGCAGCTTTCATTACTATTATTTATGTTTTTTCAATATGAATTCATATATATATATTGCTCGTTGGTTCAGAGAAAAAAAAAATTTATGCTAAACACTGTGCACAAAAAATCTGCATTTTCAT
Source organism: Aleiodes alternator (assembly GCA_963921955.1). Taxonomy (NCBI): domain Eukaryota; kingdom Metazoa; phylum Arthropoda; class Insecta; order Hymenoptera; family Braconidae; genus Aleiodes; species Aleiodes alternator. Next base: position 3,343,993 of record OY998105.1, on the reverse strand, counting down.
GGAAAAAAACATATGTTACTGTCATTCATATATGTCAATGGTGCTTTTTGGTCGAGGGTAAAAATGTCAGAACTCTTTTTTTTTCTTTTCTATTTTTATTTTTCTCAATTTGGGGGAAAAAAAAGATAATTACATAATGTGGAGGCCTAAAATGTGAATATGTTATTATCTACAGGTCAATATTGTCTTTAATCGTTTTGTCCTATGTAATGTTGTCCTTTAATTTCTAGGTGCTGAGTATACTGAAACCTGAATTATTAATTATTTATATTCTACAGCTTTTTCGTTTCACGTAAAAAAAAAAAAAAAAAAAAATTTCATAATTGGGAAAAAAAATTCAAATTAATTGCAAAATAATTGAATGTGAATTTTATAATAGTGGTCAATACTTTTACCACTTATTTTGGTGATAATGGGAGGGTTTATATGCGATTACCAGGTATCACGTAGGTCCTATCTCTCGACACCGCTCCACTGCTCAAAAAGCAATTGTCTGGGTATAATTAAAAAAATTTTCGCAATATCATTTTTCGATATTTCCCATTATTTGGAGTCATATACTGATGAAATCTCAAATTCGAAAAAAAATTACGATTACAATGCTTCCATTCGGAAGAAAAAAAATTATATATATTATAGAAAAAAGGGAATTTTCTTGTGATAAAAGGAAATTCCTTTGAATTCTATTAAATTCCTATACGATTGCATTTAATTGCTAGGAACGGGGTCTTGAGGGGACAATAATCGGTGTGTTTCTGTCTTGGGCTCGTCAATCTGGCCTTCACATACCGTCAACACTTAATCAAATAAATTTCGTTTTTTTTTTGGAGGGGGGGGGGGGGGGGGGGCGAGGGGGAAGAGATAAATGATTGCGCCATAGAGCTTCGCGACTAATCTCATTTTTTGACATAAATCACAATTTGATCTATAACATTTTTCTATTTTGAAAGAAAAAAAAAGCAGTAACACTTTAAGATGTTTTATTTTTATTTTATGTATATTTCTGTTGATGACACTAAAGATTTTCATTAGATACGAGCCCTCCGGTATTGCACGACTGTGTCTGAATTCTGATGTTCAAAGAAAAAAAAAAAAGAAAAAAAGCATACGTTTTATTTATATGTTTACTGGTTTGCTACTAAAGTCATGATAATTATGACAATTTAATGTCACTTAATTGCCAAGAGTTTAGTGCTTTAAATGCCATTTATATATGTAAACGTTAAATCCATTTGAATGAACATGCAGAATTTAATTTTATGAATGAGAATGAATGATGATGAATAACATATGTTTGATTGGTATTTTAATTTTTTTAAGGATATCCAAGTAGTTCTGATAATCTATTTTCTTTTTTTTCAAGCTAGAAATTCTTATGAGGGGGTTAAACAGCAGTATAGAGATCTATTTCAACAGAATTCCCATCTAAAAACTTTTATTATAATATATTATCTAACAAGTGCGGTAAAGTACTTTTCTGACGAGTGTCTGAAAATGTTTATCGCACGTGTAATGTACAGCTTTTTCATGCACAACGTGTGGAAAGTGTCACTGACCACATGTTTAGCGTGCGGAAAAAAGTTTTATTATAGTATATTACCTAACAAGTGTGGTAAAGTACTTTTCTGACGAGTGTGAGGCTGCAAAACGAGCCCACGGCGAGTTTTGTAATCACACGAGTCTAAAAATCATCAACGCACCTGTAAAGTACTGTTTTTTCATGCACAACGTGCGGAAAATGCCACTGACCACATGTGTAGCGTGCGGAAAAAAGTTTTATTACAGTATATTACCTAACAAGTGCGGTAAAATACTTTACGGACGAGTGTCTTGTCTGAAAATCCTTACCGCACATTTAAGGTATAGTTTTTTGATGCACAACGTGTGGAAAGTGTCACTGACCACATGTGCAGCGTGCGGAAAAGAGTTTTACTATAGTATATTACCTAACAAGTGTGGTAAAGTGTTTTTTAACGAGTGCGAGGCTGCAAAACGAGCCCACGGCAAGTTTTGTAATCACACGAGTCTAGAAATCTTCAACGCACCTGTGAAGTACAGTTTTTTCATGCACAACGTGTGGAAAGTGCCACTGAACACATGTGCAGCGTGCGGAAAAGAGTTTTATTATAGTATATTACCTAACCAGTGCGGTAAAATACTTTTTTGACGAGTGTTTTGTCTGAAAATCTTTACCGTACATGTAAAGTACAGTTTTTTCATGCACAACGTGCGAAAAGTGCCCTGTAGCGTGCGAAAAGTGGCTACTTTACGCACGGCGTGCGAAAAACATAAATATCATCAAGTTTACAGTATTTACCAGATTTAAGACTGAATAAAGGGTACATAGCGTCTTCTCTTAGGCTTTTACATATATATATTTAAATGACTGTTTAGAATTTTGTTAGACTGGTAAGGGTGGGAGGAGTTTAACGGAATATTTAGAATAGGAAAAATTATTATTGGGAAAAAATCCTATTAGACATTTCCACAGAAGTCACAACATAGTAAATATGAGAAATCACTTCTTATATTAACTTTGATCACAACTAGTATATATATTTACAAATTTTTAATGGTAAATTATGTGGAAACAATATTTAAATTCTGATACTACAGTATTTGGAGGAGATTCCAAATGCTTTAATGATTTTTGAAGTAATTGGTGTCATTTTGGCGGGAATTAGACAGATATTTTGAGTTTTCGTTAGTGAAAAAGCAAAAAAAAAAAAAGAAAAGTCGATTATTTGAACCTGCTACTTGGATTTCCTTGAATTGACTGTAATAAAATAATTTCTGGGGCTTCGGCAAGAGTCGTTTCTTGATTTTTCGAAACTTCCAAGATTATTCATTGACGTGGAAAAAGTCATCAATCTGTGCTTTCATTTTTCGCTTAAACTAATTTAATGTGTACATAAATATGCTTAATCCTCTTTAAACTGTTGATTAACAGTAATTAACGATTAGAAAAAAAAATGAACCAAAATAGAGTATGAATAATTTTGGATCAGCTGTGTATTGCTTATAACGCTTCTTTTGTATGCTAAAGTACACGCAGATATCCTGTTATGCAGCAAAATGAATGAAATTCTGGAAAAAAATAATTAATAATAATAAATCAGAAAAAAAAAACCATGCGAAACTCGATATTTGCTAATAAAATATGGAATAGCTTGAGGCGTTATGGTAATATACAGAAGACTTAACGCTCTTCTGCGAAGCGCACAAATAACTGCAAATAATTTAGCACTTTATTTAAATTAAATAAAAAAAAACAATTTTATTTAATAGAAAAAAGCGTAATTAAATTTGCAATATCCAAAAAAAAAAAAAAAAAAAGGCAGGAGAAGGTGGGAGAGGTGATCGTAGAAAAAATACTACGTTCTGCAGAAAAAAAAAAAAAAAATGAAAGCAAATGTTGTTAATTGAAGGAAAAGTAACAAATTTGGTCCACAAAAGTATGCCAGGCAATAAAGAAGAATCAATTCTAAAAAAAAAAGAAAAGAAAATCCAAATAGAAAGCTATTGAGCAAAATGATAAGAGATGGTGTATCGATATTGAAAAAAAAGAGAAAAAAAATTTGAAAAAATTTTTTTAAAGAAATCATTTGATATTAGAAGTATAAGCCTGAAAAAAAAAAATTAAAAAAAAAATTGGTAATTGATGTATTTTGCTATTGTCGTAAAATTACAGGTGATAGCTGTGATATCGATACTGTTTATAGTGCTATCAACAGTAGCACTAACACTCAACACCATTCCTAGTTTTCAAGTGAACGATGAAAAAGGAACTGTTCAAGATAATCCACAATTAGCCATGGTTGAAGCTGTATGTATAACATGGTTTACACTTGAATATGTACTTAGATTCAGTGCATCACCAGACAAATGGAAATTCTTCAAAGGCGGTTTAAATGTCATTGATTTATTAGCAATATTACCATACTATGTATCATTGTTTCTCGTTGAAACAAACAAAAATGCTACAGATCAATTTCAAGATGTACGTCGTGTTGTACAAATATTTCGTATAATGCGTATATTACGTATATTAAAATTAGCACGTCATTCAACTGGCCTACAGAGTTTAGGTTTTACATTAAGAAATTCGTACAAAGAACTCGGGCTATTGATGCTTTTTTTGGCAATGGGAGTATTAATATTCTCAAGCCTTGCATACTTTGCGGAAAAAGAAGAGCCCGGGACCAAATTTATAAGCATTCCGGAGACGTTTTGGTGGGCTGGTATCACCATGACGACAGTAGGTTACGGAGACATTTATCCTACGACACCTCTTGGAAAAATGATTGGAAGTGTATGTTGTATATGTGGTGTCCTGGTAATTGCGTTACCTATTCCCATTATTGTCAATAATTTTGCTGAGTTCTACAAGAATCAGATGCGGCGCGAAAAAGCACTTAAAAGACGTGAAGCACTTGAAAGGGCTAAGAGGGAGGGAAGCATTGTATCATTCCATCATATCAATCTGAGGGATGCATTTGCCAAGAGTATGGATCTCATCGATGTCATCGTTGATACTGGTAAGATGATCTCATCAACAACAACACAAAAAAAAAATCTGAAAAAAAAACAATAAAACAACACAATTATATGTCTGTCTGTGGTGTGATACATACTATTTAAAAAAAAATTCTTCTGGATACAAGTACATCAATGTCATTTTCACTTATTACTCTTCTTCTTCTTCTTCTTTTTTTCTTCATTTAAAATTACATCTTTTCTTTAATTTTAACAATTAAACCTTTTTTTTTTTTTTTTTAAATGTTACTTACTTTTTCAGATACTCAGTTTTAATATTTCATTATTTTTGTTATTTCCATTGGTTTTTTTTTTTGTAAATGTAATTTTTAAGGTCACAACATGTCTGGTGTCGATGGTAACAGTACAGAGGGTGAATCAGCATGTGATCGTGGTCCAGCACAGACTGGCCCTGGTTGCTATCGTAATTATGAGCACTACAGTCTATCACGTACACGTAGAAGTGCATCATCATGTTTTCCACAAATACCAAATGATTTGCCAACAACACCAGACAGTCCAAATCGTCGTTTACTTGATTTTGCACAAAATATACCAGGAAGTCAGAATGATGATTATTATGGAGATGATTTACCAGGACAACATTCAAATCATGGAAATACAACACCTAGTGTGAGTATTGAATAATTTTTATTTTATTAATTATTATTTATTTATTTATTATTTTTATTTATTTTTTTTTATTTGATTTTAATTGTTGAGTGCTTCTATTAGCAAATGTATTGTTTGATATTATTCTGCGAAATTTTCTATTTTGTGATTTCTTTTCTTTGGTTCTTCTTCTTCTTTCCTTTTTTTTTTAAATAATGTGCTAATCCATCAAGAATCATTTGTTATCATTGAAAATTTTAATAGGAAAAGGTGGGATAAAATATGTACACACGAGTAGGTTTTTTGGTATTTTATGCTATGAAAATTAGGAGAAATCGATGGAAATAGTGGAGATAGATTTTTTCTGATGATTTCATTGAAAAGATGAGGAAATTTACCATGAAAATCATATGTCAGAAGTTATTTTTTGGAGATTTTCAATAATTTCATTTTTTGCGGGAGATTTGAATGTGAAATTCTTCTGTTTTTCGAAAAATTTCAGGTTTTTGAGAATATCTCTGGTTCTATTGATCGTAGCAATCTGGGGTTGATCTCAAATGAAAGGTGAGCTCATTTCCCATCGATTTATGGGGTTTAAAAAGAAAAATATCAATTTTTTCAAGTACTTATGGGGCAAAAACTGATTTTCAGCAAAATGTCCTGTAAGTATCTGAAAAATTGATTTTAAAAAAATTTGAACCACATAAATCGATGAGAAATGAGCTCACCTTTCATTTGAGATGAACCCCAGATCGCTACGACCAATAGAACCGAAGATATCGCCGAAAAAGTGAATTTTTTCGATTTTCAAAAGGGGAATCCCTTCAAAACTTGGCTCAAAAAGGTAAAATTTTCCCAAAATTGAGGAAAAAAAAATTTTAACACATGTTTTTCACCTAAAATTTCCTCAGCTTTTCAATGGAATCATCAGAAAATTTCTATCTCGAACCGTTCAATTGGAGTGTCTATTTTACCCCACCTTGTCCCACATTAATGATATTGAAAAAAAGTAGAAATGAATTGTCATTGATTGCGATGTTCCCGTACACAGACACCCACACACACACACATTCACACACACACACAAGAAAGTGGATTAACATGTAGCAAGTTTGATAGTTTGAGCGTTTATATGAATGTTTTTTACAGGTCAAAAAGAAGTAATTGTTGATGAAGATATATTGTGTGGATAAATAATAAATAATGCTCAATATATATATATTTTAATTTATGCAGCCGACATGTATATGAATATATATATATAATTAACGTAATAATATTGCTCTTAAAGATGAATCGCGAAATATTATAGGAAAAAAAAGTAAAAAAAATAAAATAAAATTAAACACCAGCTCCGGAGACTGAAATACGAATTTTTAACAGAAATAAATAATAATAAAAAAAAAAAAAAAGATATAGGTGAACGGCCGAGTTTAAGATTTTCTGGCAAACCCAACTGTATTCTACAATTGCATTGGAATAAATTATTTCATAATGATTTAATACATAAAAAAAAAATAAAACTGCCAACAAATCTCAGTCCAACTCCTTAAAAAAGAATTTAAAAACAAAAATAATAATAATAAAAAAATCAATATTGAGACTATTTGAAATGCATCCGAGAGGAAAAAGACGTCTAATTAGGCTTTAATCTTCACGTGCAGTTTTAATGGGTAATTAAATAATTTACTGAATTAAAAAAAAAAAAAATCAATAAATAATACAAGTTTTCTTCTAAAATTACGTCAAACTAATTGAAACGTGAATGAATATGTTATTTGCATTTCGATTAATTCCATTACATTAAAATTTTCATTTAGATAACGCCTGGCTAGCCATGCTTAAATATAGGGGAAGGTAGGGGCAAAACGGACATGAGGGGTAAAATGGACACATCTAAATTTTTGGGCAAATATTGTGGAAAACCCTTGAAATTAATAGAAATATTGGCGGTAGATTGTTTTTGATGATTTCATTGGAAAGCTGAGGAAATTTTAGGCGGTAAACAAGTGCTGGAATTAATTTTTTTGAATTTTTGACGATTTTGACTTTTTTGAGCATTTTAGAGGGGTAAAACTGATTTTTGAAATATATATGAGCGAAGGAAGATTGCCGGAGTTTAATTTGAGAAATTATGAGTAAAAAATTTCAGGAAAAATTTATAAAAAGTTTTATAAAAGTTTCATGAAAATTTCAGAAATTTTTTCGAAAAATTCCGAAAAATTCTGAAAATCTCAAATGTATTAGAAAATAAAACTGATTTTTTTTTTCTAAAAAAGAATTTTTTTTTTAAATTTTCAGTTTTTTGAGAATATCTTCGGTTCTATTCGTCGTAGCGTAAAAATTCCGATGGGAGGTGAAAGGTGAAATCATTTGCCATTGATTCATAGGGTTTTTAATTCAAAAATATTGATTTTTAAGGTATTTATGGGCATTTTTGTGAGAGAGTTTTGGGAAACAGTTTTTGGCCTATAACTAATTCAAAAATTGATATTTTTGGATTCAAAACCCCATAAATCGATGGGAAATGAGCTCACCTTTCATTTGAGGCCAACTACGAATTGCTACGACCAATAGAACCAGAGATATTTGCAAAAAACTGAAAATTTTCAAAAAAAAAAACGCTTCCAGCCCTCAAAAATGTCGAAAATATCGAATTTTCAAAAAAAATCGAAAAAAATACATCTGACACTCGTTTTCCAGCTAAAATTTCCTCAGCTTTTCAATAGAATCATCAAAAAAAATACATCTCTAACCGTTTCATTACAGTGTCCATTTTGCCCCACTCTCCCCTATTATGAAGAAATAATTAAATTTATCCAATTAATAAATTACCCTTGAAAAACTTGGACAATAATTATTATTGGTAAAATTTCATTTTTATGAAATTATAATTGAATTAATTGTTGCTTAAATTGATGAATAACGCATATCAATGCAAGTGATTTTCTACTTTAATCAGCTTTCAAAAAAATAAAACACAAATAACATTGTAATTAGTGAAATTATTAAAATTAACTATTAATTGAGCTTTCGTAGATGTAGAAGAAAAAATAGACATTTGCTTCTGCTTTCAGCGCAAAATCATGACTTGAACTCATTAATTTTGAGAAGCTCGAAAGACTCTAGATAATAATAATGATAATAATGCATTAAATTTACTCGAGGGAAATGAGGGGAAATGAGAAGAAAATTTATAATTAAAATTAATAGTTCATTGGCGTTTTTTTTTTTTCTAATAATTCTTTAGCTTCTCAGTAGAAATATACACACATATATATATAGGGGAAAGTGGGGCGATATCGATCTGTTTATTAGAATGATTTGGGATTTTTTAGAGAGTAGGCAGCTCTATGAAAAAATTTGAAAAAATTCTACAATAATGAAGACATATTGGAGCATCTTTTCAAATTTTTTCACATTTTTTCTACGTTTCCTTAACATCGAAAAAAAATCCTGAATTATGTTGTTGCAGAGATCCATTTTATCCCCATTCTCTCCTATATATTTCACTGACGAAAAACAAATGTTGCAAAAAAATTCACTTAATTGTAGAAAATTAGAGAATTTATTTCACTTCAGAAAATTTCAATAGCTACAGATATAAAAATTGTGAAGAAAAATTTATTAATAAAACAAAAATAGAGAAATTTTTCTATAAAAAATAAAAAAATAGAGAAATTTGTGGGAAATATTTTTTATAAAAATCTTTTCTTGCCACATTTTTTTCTTTCAATACATAAAAAAAAAAAAAAACGAATCTTTGTATAAAAAGGACGTATCTCCATTGGTTTTAATCGAGAGCATCATTTGACCTCATTTTCCCGGACTAATTTATAGGAAAAAAAAAATGAGAAAAAGAAATGGGAAACCGGAAAGAATAAAATAATATCTTTTACAAACGTATGGTATAGATTTTTTGAGAAAGAACAGCTGCTACAGATCTAAAAATTCGAAGAAAAAAAAAAAATTGAAAAAAATAGAAATATCATCGATCTTCTCGCAGTGACACAATAATTCCATTTATTAATTTTAAAAATAAAAAAAAAAAATTGTGTCATTGTGTCTTTCCAAAAAAAAGGGGGGAGGGGAGGGGGTGGAAGAGATTTTTTAATTATAGCAGTTTAATTGTCTGTTCTTCTGGAAAAGCAATGCCAAACGTTTTTCCCCAGCTTAATAAGCAAATTCTCTAATTTCCCTAAAAATCTTTACAATTCTCCTTTTTTTTCTGGTTTTAATTTTTTCTTCCTTTTTTTTTTTCTCTAAATCCAAAGAATGTGCCACTTTGCAGCGACTTTGTCTGCGAGCCTTTTTTTTTTCTTCATTTTTTTATATGCAAAGACAAAAAAAAAGTGCAATAAATATTTCCTTAGAGTTAATATAAAAAAATATATATATATTTTTATATATATTTGTTTAAAGTTAGTTTTTGACGTTTTTACTAACTCAATAAGTAGAAACTCTGGGAAATAAGTAGAAAAAGTGTAAAAATAAACTTGAAAATTTCTTTTCAAGGATTTATCAATAAAAAAAAAGTTTGTTTTCCAAGTAATTCACAAGTTCAATATTACTATAGGCAGTTTCAGCGTTTTATAACAGTTTTAGGAAGTATATTTGAAAAGTTTATTTAACTTTAAAAAATAATGAGTTTCAATTACTCAAATTGAATGAAATTGTATTTTAGGATGAATGAGAGGTATAATCCGGGAAAAAATGTTGAATTTTTTGGATAAAATCGTTAATAACTAATTTATTCAAAGGGAAATTGTCAAATTTGATTCAGTGAAACTGTAGAAAATGTTATGAGGACCAAAATAAGCCATTGAAACAAAAAATTAATTGAAAATTGAAAAATTTTCATTATTTTTTACATTTTTTCAAATTTCTTGAAATTTGAAAAAAAAAATTTCAATAATTAAATTTTTTTTCAATTCTTAATTCATTTTTTTGTAATTTTCACAATTTAATTTTAAAAATTACAAAAAAAAAGTAATTTTATATTAATTTTAAGTAATTTTAATTTCAAAATAAAATTTGGGTTTTTTTTTTCGATTGTACCTCCGAATCATCCTGAAATCCGAAAAAAACACAAGAAAGACAATTAAATTCGAAAATTTAAAATTATTGAGAAATCGCGATTTTTTCTATTCGATATATGGCATTAATTACTAATTTCTACGATTATTCCCAATAAAATGAATTTAAAAAATTCTTTCTTAAATCGATTAAATAACCAGATAAATTGTAACACTTTGTAATTCATGGGCTTAGTGCCCAGTTATTTCAAGTACTATAAGTCAAGTGTTTTTCCGTAAAGTGAGTCAATGACAAATGCATTAAAATTGTATTTTATGCAATTTCTCATTGAATTGTGCTATCTTTAAAACAATTGAACATTGAAGAATAGAATAAAATTGCAGGGAAAAAATTGACACAAAGTAATAAGAAAAAAAAAGGAAAATCTTATTAAATAATTCAGTAGAAAACAGTTATCACACAAACATTAGGAAATCAGAGCACAAAATAATCAATAAGATTCACCGAAGCCAAGTTAAAAGTGTATATTTCTTCGAAATGTAATTATACCGGATCGACCCAGTAGAAAATTAATTTAAAAAAAAAATTATCTTTTTTAAATAACATTTAGTTTAGTTTATCTAGAGGAGAGTGGAGCGAAATGGACCACTACATAGACATGATTTGGGAATTTTTTTCGGGGTGAAGGAGTTCATGAAAAAATCTGAAAAAATTTGAGAAAATGTTCTGAAATGTGAAGATTGTTGATGAATTTTTTCAGATTTTTTAGACCAACCGCCTTTTCTTGAAAAAAAAATTTCAAAATAATTTTTCGAAAGACAGGTGAATTTTGCCCGAGTTTCGCCTATTTCTAGCAATTCAAGTTCAAGAAAAGGAGTTTCTCAAAAAATCTGAAAAAATTTGAGAAAATGCTCCGAAATGTGAAGATTGTTGATGAATTTTTTCAGATTTTTTTGAACAGCCGCCTTTTCTTAAAAAAAAAATTTCCAAATAATTTTAATAAAAGAGTCTATTTTGCCTCAGTTTCGCCTATTTCTAGCAATTCAAGTTCAAGAAGAGGAGTTTCCGAAAAAATCTGAAAAAATTTGAGAAAATGCTCCGTAATGTGAAGATTGTTGATGAATTTTTTCAGATTTTTATGAACAACCGCCTTTTCTTAAAAAAAAAATTTCTAAATAATTTTGATAAAAGAGTCTATTTCGCCCCAGTTTCGCCTATTTCTAACAATTCAAGTTTAAAAAAAGGGATAAAGCGATTAAATTAACAAAAAAAATCTATTAAAAAAAAACTACAAAAATAGGAATTAGATAAGGAACAATGTATTATCCAGTGTTTGTCGTAATTTTTCAGACAATGACTCCTGATAATCGCAATGTACAAACTTGAGATATTGGGGATAAAAAAATGAATGCAAACGATGAATACAATGAGGATTATTGGTGGCAGAAGAGCATTCAAGTGTTATCACACAAACACAAGAAAACGACTAGAATATACGATCAACATTCCACAATGAGAGAGAATTTCAAGCTATTTATTTATCATTTTTTTTTAGAAAAAAAAGGAAAAGAAAAAAAAATTATAATGAATAATTTTTAAAATTTAAAGAAAAAAAAAAAATTATTATAAATAACGTTGATTATGCATAAAATGCACAGACACAAAAAAACGTCCGTAATTATATATATATACACATATATATATATATAAAAGTAACAGAAGAGAAGTTAATGAAAGTTTTAATAGAAGATTTGAAAAAAAAAAAATACGAGAAAATACGAGAGTCTCTGCTCTTTGTAAAACACTCAATAAACGATTCTTTTTTCATTAAGTAAAATGTTTCTTCAATTTTTGTTTAAAACTCTCAATTATTTATAAACTATTCACCCTGTAACACAAAATTCTGCTGTTTTTCTCTGTCTTTTTTTTTTTTTTTTACTATTTAAATAGGTAAGTAGTTTCGGTACACAAAGTGGCACTTTCTTAAATTAACATTAAAATGTAAAAATTAATATTTATCTAAGTTTTTTTAGTTAATTTTTAATTATTAATGATTAATTAATTAATTGAAAAATGTCTATCCGGTTCCCAAGTAATGTTTAAATATTTCAGTAATTAATAATTAATAATAATTCATCATTTCATTGATTCACGCTTGTAGAAATCTTTTTTTTTTTCGTCTATTTCTTTTTTGCACTGAAAATTTAACTAAAAATATATATATTTATATACATAGAAATCATCGAAAACACTTGAAATTCACATTATGCAGGGGGAAGGTGGGGTAAAATGGACACTCCAATTGAACGGTTCGAGATGGAAATTTTCTGATGATTCCATTGAAAAGCTGAGGAAATTTTAGGTGGAAAACATGTGTCAAATTTGTTTTTTTCTCAATTTTTGGGAAATTTTTCTATTTTGGCCAAGTTTTGAAGGGGTTTTCCTTTTGAAAATCGAAAAAATTCACTTTTTCTGCGATATCTCCGGTTCTATTGATCGTAGCGATCTGGGGTTGATCTCAAATGAAAGCTGAGCTCATTTTCCATCGATTTATGTGGTTCAAATTTTTTTTAAATCAATTTTTCAAATATTTACAGGTCATTTTGCTGAAAATCAGTTTTTGCCCTATAAGTACTTGAAAAAATTGATATTTTTCTTTTTAAACCCCATAAATCTATGGGAAATGAGCTCACCTTTCATTTGAGATCAACCGCAGATCGCTACGACCAATAGAACCAGAGATATTCCCGAAAACCTGAAATTTTTCGAAAAACAGAAGAATTTCACCTTCAAATCTCCCGCAAAAAATGAAATTTTTGAAAAATTCCAAAAAATAACTTCTAATATATGATTTTCATGTAAAATTTCCTCAGCTTTCCAATGCAATCATCAGAAAAAATCTATCTCCAATATTTCCATCAATTTCTCCCAATTTCCACAGCAAAAAATACAAAAATCAACTCGTCAATCCGTTTTACCCCTTGTATCCATTTTACCCCATTTTCCCCTATTGATAAAATAAATACTTAGTGTGTGACACAAGAAAATGAGAGGGGAGAGACACTCTCTTTTTCCTCTCATAATAGAGTACTTTTCAAACGTTTTCGATGGTTACAAAAATAGAAATGAGAAATAACAAAAAAAAAAAAACAAGTATAAAAGTATTCACTCGCACTAAGAATATATACATGATAATGTGTAATATTATAGGATGAAGATAAAAAAGATGGAAGAAAATGCGAGAAAATCGATGAATTGCCTAGTGAATTCGAGTGTTGCTTTTGTACCACGAAGGTATTTACATTATAAAATAACAAATCATTTCTTTTTTTTTTTTAGTAAAAAAAAATTAAATCACTTAAAATATTAGTTGAATAAATTTAGAAAAAAAAAATAAATTAGATTAATTTGAGTAGTTTTAGTAAATTACGATTTAAAAAAAAAAGAAACCTTTAATTATAACGAAAAAAAAATATGAAAAATCGCTTTAGAAATGTTGTCATTCCACGTCCTGTGATTTACATTCAAACTTCCAAGCAAAATATGAATATATAGTTGATGAGAGACCAAATGGAAGCTCAAAGGTGAGTTAGATTAAGTCCGTTTATCCACAATTATCATCACAGAAAGAGCAAATTTTATTGTATTATATAGATAAGTCAATGTAGGTAAGTGTCACAAAAAAAATGGGCACTAATTTTAGTATAATAATAATAATAGTTTGAATAATACTGCAAGAAGATGAAGAGCCCTCACGTGAATGCACAAAAAAAACTGGCAATTAAATTCGCTAATGGAAATTAAAGTTAAGGATTTTTGAGAGGTACAATTGATTTTTAAAAATTGCAATTTTTTGCTTAAAATCGGTAATAACAATTTATATAATATTATATTTGCAAATCTGTAAAGAATTTTTGGGTGAATCTGTAGAGAAATTAATGAGGAATTAGATAAGTCAAAGAAACAGGAAAATTAATTGAAAATCGAAAAATTTGAATTATTTTTTACATTTTTTTAAATCTTGAAGAGTTTAAAAAATATTTGAAAATCACAAAAAAATGGGAAATTTTTGTTAAAATTACTAATTTTTAAAATTGAAATTAACTAGAATTAATTCGTGAAATTAAAATTAATTAAAATTTATTTGAAATTACTTTTTTTTTGTAATTTTTAGAATTGAATTTTAAAAATCACGAAAAATAAATTGAAAATTGGAAAATTTTCATTATTTTAAAGAATTTTTAGATTAGAATTAATTAGAATTAATTTAATTTTTTTTTGTAATTTTTAGAATTCAATTTTGGAAATGACCAAAAATTAATTGAAAATTGAAAAATTTGCATTAAAAATAAAATTTGACGAAAAACGTTTCATGTTTTTTTTTTAGAAGGGATTTTTAAAATTTTTTAAAATCTTGAAAAATTTTAAAAATATTTGAAAATCACAAAAAAATTGAAATTTCTTTGAAAATTACTAATTTTCAAAATTGAAATTAACTAAAATTAATTTGAAATTATTTTTCTTTTGTAATTTTTAGAATTTAATTATGGAAATTACCAAAAATCAATTGACAATTAAAAAACTTTCATTATTTTTAACATTTCTTTAAATCTCGAAAAAAAATCGAAAATTGTAAAAATGACAAAAAATGAAAAAAATAATTTCAAATTACTTAAAAATTAATGTTTTTAATATAATTTTCAAAATTGAATTTTAAAAATTACAAAAAATTAGTTAAAAATTCCAAAATTTCCATCATTCTTTGCATTTTTTCAAACTGTTCAAACTTTAAGAAAAAACATTAGAAGAAAACTGAAAATTCTTTTAATTTCCAATTAATTTTTTGTTTCTCCACCGAATTTAATACCTCATCAAGTTCTTCCCAGATTCACTCCATCAGATTTCATAATTTCCCATGATATAAATTAGTTATGGCCTCTTTAATCGCAAAAATCTCTATTTTTACAAATTTTTCCTCCCAATTATCTTCAAAAGCAATTAGAAAAAAAAGCAGAAAGCAAAAAGAAAAAAACTCTAGATTTTTTTTTGAGTGATTTCCACTAAATTAATGATTCCCAAAAAATTTTTAAAGTATTTAAAAAAAAAATGTAATTTTTCTAGGAATACAAAGATCATCGTGATGCTGAAAATATAATGCCCCTAGCAACGAGTGATTTTCGTAATACAGTATGTCAGGAATTACGTTCATTACGTGAAAGTAGTATAGAAACAAGTGGATATACAGATCAAATATCATCTCCAATACGTTTGATAGCGCTACCAATTGAAGCACAAAATTACAATCAACAGCAGCAACAACAGCAACAACCAGCAGCAACAAATTACAATCAAGGGCAAAAATCAAATTACAATGATCGTGGTAGTGTAGACAGTTCAGAGACTTATGCAAGCTGTCAGACACATCCATTTCATTCACAAGAAATGTTGGGTGATACTATTGATGAGGCTGACAGTAATTTATACATAAATCCATTGGAGAGTGCTGACAACAAGTGTCGTGATATTGAAATTGATAAATCACCAGTTGATTCACTGCTCATATCAGCTGAATTTTCAAAAAGTGTTCAAGTACAGCAGCAGTTCGAGGCAATTAAAACCAGTGGTGATACTCTACCGAAGCACAAAAAAACCAGAGTAGCTAAGGTATGATGGAAAAAATGAGCTTTTCTTAATGAGAAAGACAGAGTTTTTGTTGGGTTTTTTTTATTAGATATCTGATTTTTTCTGAGTCATGTTTTGGAGGCTTGGAAAGGGGTGCAAGTGTTATGGATGAATATAATAGGGGAGAGTGGGGCAGAATGGGTGCTGCAATGAAATGGTTGAAGATGGATTTTTTTTGATGATTCCATTGAAAAGCTGAGGAAATTCCAGCCGGAAAACGAGGGTCACATGTATTTTTTTCGATTTTTTTTGGAAAATTCGATATTTTTCGTCATTTTTTATGGGTTTTTTTGAAAATTTTCAGTTTTTTGCAAATATCTCTGGTTCTATTGGTCGTATCAATTCAGGGCTGGTCTCAAATGAAAGGTGAGCTCATTTCCCATCGATTTATGGGGCTTTGAATCCAAAAATATCAATTTTTGGGATAGTTATAGGCCAAAAACTGTTTCACAAAAGTGTTTCACAAAAATGCCCATAAATACCTTAAAAATCAATATTTTTACATTGAAAACCCTATGAATCGATGACAAATGATCTCATCTTTCACCTCCCATTTGAATTTTTACGCTACGACAAATAGAACCGAAGATATCCTCGAAAAACTGAAAATTTTCGAAAAAGGAAGGATTTTACTCCTCTAAAATGCTCAAAAAAGTCAAAATCGCCAGAAAAATAAAAAAAAATCGTAAAATTTGAAAATGCATCGAAAATTTGGGAAGAAAATCGAAAAATTAAAAAAAAGATCGTAAAATTTCCAAAAAATTCGAAAAACTTAAGAAAAATTAGAAAAAAATATCGTAAAATTTGAAAATGGATCGAAAAATCAAGAAATTAGAAGAAAAAAAAATTTGAAAAAAATTCTTCTCGAAAAATCTCAAATATTGAAATAAAATTCATTATTATTATTTTTTTTTACAGAGTGCAGGACGTCGCCAACAGTCTCCAACTGCTGAAGAAGACTCGGGTAGTACCAACACAATCAGAGAATTAACATCAACAATTGAGGACAACAATAATACATCCAGTGGTTTACGTAGTGTACGGCCTACATCAAATACAACTAACTCATCGTTAACGAGTTTAGCATCAGCCACACGTCTAATAAATCAGCAACTATTTGGAAATATTAGCACTTCTAAGCAATATACCGGTAAATGAAAAAAATTCAAAGACATAGAAAAAAGTTACAAAAACACTAGTTGAGTAAAGAAAAAAAAAAAAAAATAGAGACTTTATCATAGTTATAGATAGTTATATTCAATTATGAAAAAAATCACATTTTACACATTTTACGTTTTTTTTTTTTTTTTTCCATAAAATTAGTATCGTCGATGCAACTACACGCTTTATTACTAAATGAATAGAAAAAAATCGTCATTCTCATTCGTTTTATTCGCTCAGTAATAAATTAAAAAAAAAAAAAAAAAATTGTTCATTATTGTATATAGAAAAAGATGAAAATATTGTAAAATAATTAAGTTATGTGAAGATTTTAATTTAAAAATTATAGAAAAAAAAAGAAAATTTAAGAAGATTATGAAAAAAAAAAAAAAATGTTGAAGACATATCATTCCCTGCTTTTTGCGCCATAGGCGATAGCTATAGTTATTTCACTTGTTATTTCCACATTTTTGGGATTGTTTAGTGATAATGATGTTGAAATGATTGAAGAAAAAAAGAGATGAAAAAAAAAAGAGATATTAACATTATTTAATGTAGAGGAGAGATGAAAAAAAGATTAATTAGTTATAATTTATTGAATAGTTGAATAAATTATCATGCACGCACCTGTTCACAGCTATTGTCATCGAAGAAAGAAAAGAAAAAGGGCAAAAATGTAAGATTTTTATAAAAAAAAAAAACAAATTTTTTATCACGAAAATTAGATAATTAGTAATTATTTTTCTTTTCTAAAAATAACAATAGCTGATTGCATTGTATGGCCACTTAGGCACTTATTCAGGGTGGCGATTGACCTGGAGAACCTGGAAAAATCAGGGAATTTAAAATTTCTGGATTAGTCAGGTAAAAGTCAGGGAATTTTAGTGTTAATCAGGGAAATTTGTAGTTTATTCTTAATATTTTTGGATATACGACCTTAGTAATTCATTTAATTGTTAAAGGTGGCCTTTTAGATCTCTGTGGATACCTAAAAAAACCACCTTTAACAATTAAAAGTACTTTATTTTTTATTATTTCCATATTTTTAAAAGTTACAGATAGTTAATCGAAAAAAACTCGAACTTTTCGATTAGTCGGGAATCTGCAAAAAACTTGAGCGAAAATCACAATTCTAAAAATTTAACGCAGTTTTGGGTATGATTTTTAAATTTTAATTTAAAAAATGGTTTTCAGGAATAACTAAGAATTTTAACGTAGGGGAATATGGGGCAAAATGGATATTTAAGTGAAATGGTCGAAGTTACATTTTTTTCAATGATTCCATTGAAAGCTGAGGGAATTTTGAGCGGAAAACATGTATCGGAATCAATTTCTTCGAATTTTTGAAAATTTTCATTTTTTTGCCCCAAAATTGAAGAGTCTCCCCTTAGGGCTTCTTCGAAAAAAATGGTTTTTTGAAAATATCTCCGGTTCTATCAGTCGTAGCGATTCGCGGGTGGTCTCAAATTGAAGGGGAGCTCATTCCTCACATTTTCGTTAAAGTCCCATCGATTTTTATCGAAAATTGACGAAATTACAGGGCAATTTGTGAAAATCAGTTTTTGGGCTGTAACTTCCGTAACTTTCGATAAAAATTGATCAGACTTTGACGAAAATGTGAGGAATTAGCTCCTCTTCAATTTGAGACCATCCGCGAATCGCTACGACCAATAGAACCGGAGATATCTTCAAAAAACCATTTTTTCGAAAAAATCGAAAGGGGGTACCCTTCAAGATTGAGTCAAAAAATTTTTTTTTTCAAAAATGAGAAAAAAAAAATTTTCACCCTCATTTTCCGCCTAAAATTTCCTCAGCTTTTCAATAAAATCATTGAAAAAATTCTACCTCCATTATTTTTATTAATTTGAAGCGTTTTTCACAATAAAACCATGAAAATTCAGATGTGTCCATTTACCCCTTATGTCCATTTTGCCCCACCTTCCCCTATATTTAAATAATTTTTTTTTCTTTGTAAGTCTCAAAACTTAATTTTTAGTCATGGAAAAGTCGGGGAATTTTGAAATTAATTTTCAGTCGCCACCCTGATTATTTTCTAAATCTAGTTGCGTTTTTTTTTTTTTAATGAATGAGCACGTGTTGGCGATTAGGCCGTGCTTGTAGTGAAAAAAAAAATTATCTCACTTTTTTTTTAATTTTCAAAAAAAAAAAACATTTTTTTTCGATGATCATCCAATGTCACTGCAAATTCATGTATATATGTAAATTTGGAAAAAATCGAAATTTCATTGAAGAAAAAAAGAAAAAAATGAAAAAAAGGTTGATAAAGTTAGATAATTCTATGAATCAATGAGAAAAATTTGTTATCACTTTTATTGCTACGTAATTATCACGAAAGACTCATTGAATTATTAGGAAATATTAGTATTTTAGATATGCACGTGCCACAAAAAGTTGAAAAAAAAAAAATATGAAAAAAAAAAGAGAAAAGAAAAATATGAATGCATATTATTTATTATTTTTTGAATTTATTTATTTAACTCGTAGAATATTTTTTTGAATTTTACTTTTTTTTTATTTCATTAAGCTCAATGAAAAGTTCAATGATAAAGTTAATTATCTGCTCATTAGTTTTATTAAAAAAAAAAAAAAAAAATTACAAATGAAATAATTATGAAAAAAAAAAAATTATATATTGTTTTTTTTATTAATTAATTGAAGACAATGTTAATTGTTATATGACTGAATTGTGAATAATTTAGAAATGGCATTAACATTGTCATTTTACAAAATGAAAATTTTATTTTTTTATTACAATTAAAATGTTATTCACAATTCAGCCAGTTAGCATTAATTAATTGAATAATTTTTTTTTGTTTTAGCTTTAAGTTTTTGTTTTATTGTTAAGAATGGCCGCAATTGTACGACTGAATTTCACACACACACACACACACATATACACAGTTTTTTCTTCTTTGTGTTGTTTTTTTACTACAAAAAAAATAGTAAAATTATGATTTTTTTTTCTACACATCATTATTGATATTAGCGATTTTATCTCGCACACACACACACACACATCAGATGAAAATTGCAACGAAAAACCGAAAAAAAATGAAGAAAAACGAAATTGAAACACACAAAAGAAACTAATAAACAATGAATGAAATTATTTTTATCCAGTAGTGCACTGCATCATTCCATCCCTTTCTTTTATTGAAGGGGAGGGTGGGATAAAATGGAGATTTTTGCAATTGAACGGTTCGAGATAGAGATTTTCTGATGATTCCATTGAAAAGCTGAGGAAATTTTAGATGGAAAACATGTGTTGAAAAGTGTTTTTGGAAAATTTCACTTTTTTGGCCAATTTTTGAAGGGGTTTTCCTTTTGAAAATCAAAAAAATTCACTTTTTCGACGATATCTCCGGTTCTATTGGTCTTAACGATCTGGGGTTCATCTCAAATGAAAGGTGAGCTCATTTCCCATCGATTTATGTGGTTCAAATTTTTTTGAAATCAATTTTTCCAAAATTTATAGGTCATTTTACTGAAAATCAGTTTTTGCCCTATAAGTACTTGAAAAAATTGATATTTTCTTTTTTAAACCCCATAAATCAATGGGGAATGAGCTCACCTTTCATTTGAGATCAATCCCAGGTCGCTACGACCAATAGAACCCGAGATATTCTCAAAAACCTGAAATTTTTCGAAAAACAGAAGAATTTCACCTTCAAATTTCCCGCAAAAATTGAAATTCTTAAAAAATTCAGAAAAAGAACTTCTAATATATGATTTTCATGTAAAATTTCCTCAGCTTTTCAATGAAATCATCAGAAAAAACTTATCTCCAATATTTCCACCGATTTCTCATGATTTTCACATCAAAAAATACAAAAACTACCATTTTGCCCACTTTTCCCGCCGTTTTTTATTTGAAAAAAAAAGAAATAATTTATCATTTTCTTTTTTTGCAATTTTTCTAAAATTCCAGGAGCAACTGGAAATAAACTTTCTCTGTCAGTAGACTCGATCGACAGTGAATCTATATCATATCCCGATGATCTTCATGCAAAATCAATACTCAAGAAATCTGAGAACGATAATAAAAATACATATTATACCGATGAAATGGATGATGATACAGAAAAACTAATAATTGACAATTCAAGTCCAAATATGAATACAATTCGAATAAGACAAACTCCATTTTTTTCGAATCAAATGATCGGTACTTTATTGCGAACAAACAATAATACCGAACAATTTTCATCACCAGAGAGAGACAGAAGAAGACGTCTTTCAAAATCAATTGGTGACTATAGAAATAGTGAAATGTTACTGGAAAATACTGATGATAATAGAAGTTGTGGACGAGAATCGTGTCAAATTGTTAAAGATACACAGCCAATTATTGCACGTCCGCAAAAGCCATCTCGTAAATTAGCAAAAAAAAATTTTCAAGAACGAAAAAAATCATCTGGAACTAGCGATGATGGCTCAATTGATTCAGCTGCAACTTGCATTCCCCAGGATCAGCACAAAAGATTTTCTTAAATATATATAGATATATAGAAAATATAATACATCATAATTTTAGTGCTTGAGGTGAGTTTTACATAATTAATTTCGATTAATTCCATTTAATTTCAATTCATTTTAATTAATTTTAACTAATTTGAATTAATCTTGATTAATTTTGATTAATCTTGATTAATTTTGATTAATCTTGATTAATTTTGATTAATCTTGATCAATTTTGATTAATCTTAATCAATTTTGATTAATCTTTATTTCTTTTGATTAATTTCGATTAATCCTAATTGATTTTGATAAATCTTGATTAATCTCAATTAATTTTAATTCATTTTGATTAATCTTAATCAATTTTAGTTAATTTTAACTAATTCTAATTAATTTTAATTAATCTTAATTAATTCTAATTAATTTTGATCAATTTTTTATTAATTTCAATTAATTGTAATTAATTTATAACAATTTGCATTTTTTTAATTGTGACGAACTTGAAGGCGAAATTTTCGTTGAAGCAGTTCATTTTAGGTGAAAAAAAATATGAAGAAGATGATTATAGACTATATTATTGCGCCTAAATGTGCCTTCAGGTTTTACGTATGCAAAAGCGATATATAAAAATATATATCAGTCAATAATGAGTCAAGAACAATGAAAAAAAAAAAATTCTGTGATCCAGATTATCTACTGTTAAACTGAAAAATTACTGTTAATTCAGTTGTTATTAATTCTTCTCGCACACACACAATCAGAGTCAGCTTCACGCAATTTTCATTATTATTTGCAGTATTATTATTTTATTTAATTATATATGTAAAATGCGATGTTACAATGAAAAATTCAAATAATTAAATATTTATTGTAAAAAAAAAATCATTAAAAATTAGATTGAACAATTTATCACAGTGTTAAATATAGGAAATATATTGTCAATAGGTGAGAAAAAAAAAGAAGAAAATAATTAAAATTTCAAAAGAAAAAACATCAAATTTTAAGATTAAGAAATGAAAAATATTTCCTTTATTATCCTATTAACTTTAATTATTAACTTGAAAAATAATTTAATATGAAGTTATATATTATGAGCAAACATAGACAATTTTTTTTTCGCAGCAACACATGAGATCATCTTAAATATTTTAATTATTATAAAATAACAAAAAAATTGTTAATCAAGGAACTTTCGTGGATTTAGAAAGTTGTATATTTGATGAATGGCCATTATCATTACCGTTTAACACATTCCATTGATAATTCCGTGCAATAATAGGATATCTTTGTGCTAATTCCAAGAACCAATGGAGTTGATATCTAAAAATCTAATGATTCAATTAGAATGATACGAAAAAAAAAGACAAACAAATTAAATTTATTAAAAAAAAAAGGATGATTTTACTGACCTTCTTGATTGCCTCTCGAAATGTATATTTCTTAGTGTCACAAGATTGTCCTTTCTTTTTCCAAAATACGGTGCTGTTGATAGATTAGTAGGACGTACATGTGCCTTGAAAAATTGTCCACGTGTACGTATTTTTAAATAATTCAAATTATCACGTATCGCTTCATTTTCAATTTCTCGAGTAACGATGGTATCTATCAATACTAGAAGAATCACTAGCAGAGTAATACTCTAAAAGAATAGGAAAAAAAAAACAGTAAAAAAATATTAGAATTTAATGGGAAAATTTTTTGAATTAAATGGCTTTTTTCATAGATTGATCGAGGCGTGACTTCTTCGTATTCTTTCGTCACACCTATCAGTTAGGGCCGAGACGTTGGTGTACGGTTTGATCTAGACTGGAGCTGCCTCTGAATCAAACACATTCTGAATGATTATGAATATTAAACTGACATTTATAAACGTCAAACTCACTTTATGAGCTTTCAAAAAAATTTTAAGGGAACTTCCAGAGGAACTTTTGAGGGAACTTTTAAGGGAACTTCTAGAGGAACTTTTAGGAGAACTTCCAGATGAACTTTTAGGGAAACTTCCAGACGAACTTTTAGGGGAACTTTGAGAGGAACTTTTCAGGAAACTCGTAGAGTAACTCATCACGATGAATAATAATATCCAAATGTTGATCAATTCTTCAAAATTATTGGGAAACACGAATTATTACACCAACATACCTCGGCCCTACCTATCCAGTATCACAAAAAAATTAAATTGTAAAAAAAAAACTCTGAAATCCTGTTATTTGCTCACATTTATTGGAAATTGTGCTTTCTTGAAGATTCTCATTTTCGTAGAAAAAAACGCGCAATTAACAAAATAACAATTGTAATAAAATGAAATAATTTAGATTATTTGTTACAAATATATTGTATATATGATGAAACATTTGTTTGACACATTTTACAACTGAATAGATGATTCGATCGTTCCTTCCTTTTTGTATGGTGAAGCCCCTACCGCCGGTTGCCGCTGTGTATTTTGAGACGCCTTTAAACGCCGTATTTGCCGCCTACCGCAAATAGAATTACCATGATAGACCCAGTTACCGGACAGGTCCCAATTTCTGGATATAGCAGCAAAATAAATTAATCATTAATATGCAAGTGAAAAATCTTGTTTTTCAGTATTTGCAGAATATTAAAATAACAATCAAGTAAATTCTTCAATTCATTTAATTGAAAGTTTTCTATTATTTCAATGATTTAATTCTAACTTGTCCGGGAACCGGTACCATTGCCTCAATCGTCCGGTAACTGGTGCCTGCACAGTACGTTTTCTCATCAATTCACAATAATTTTCGTCTCCTCTATCCAATGTGTGTCCTGTTTATGCTGCACTAAACTTAACGAGCTGTCCTTAAAAAAAAAAAAAAACTCCCACGCGTTATTTCCCAGTATTTTTTTTTCTCTTTATCCCCAATTCTCAAACGCAATTAGGAGATTAATTTTTTTTTAAGATGCGTGTCCTGCATGGGGAAGACATTTCACATAGATAGTTTTTCATTGATAAATTAAATGGAAGCTTTTATTTTTGTAAAAGGTCAATGGTTTTATCATTAAATCATTTTATTTTTTTGTACTGATCGAGAATTATTATGGGAATGTGACTGAGAATTTTGGATTTTGGGAGATTTGAGTATTTTGAGAGTGATTGAATGTAGTGGAGAACTGTTGCACCTTCTGTCTCCCATTCACTTCCAATTTTTCCACTAAAAAAAGAAGAAAAAATTTTTTTTAGTCAATTTGTCTTTATAAATTATTTTTTGACTATTTACTCAATTTTTAATAGGTTTTTTTTTGCTATTAAACGTCGTTGCAATTATGAAATCAATTTTAAGTCATATAAGCATTATTATTATTATTATTCTGAAAAAACTAAAAATATTCTCATTTAGAAAATTAAAAAAACCATAAATACGCATTTTTGAGGGGTAAAAACACTGGCTCTTTTGAAAATTTTCAGTTTTTTGCAAAAATATCTCTGGTTCTATTGGTCGTAGCAATTCGGGGCTGGTCTCAAATGAAAGGTGAGCTCATTTCTCATCGATTTATAGGGTTTTGAATTTGAAAATATCAATTTTTGGGATAGTTATAGGCCAAAAACTGTTTCCCAAGAGTGTTTCACAAAAATGCCAAGAAATACCTTAAAAATCAATATTTTTGAATTGAAAACCCTATGAATCGATGGCAAATGATCTCACCTTTCACCTGCCATCGGAATTTTCACGCTACCTCAAATAGAACCGAAGATATCCTCAAAAAACTGAAAAATTTCAAAGAAAGGAAGGGTTTTACTCCTCTAGAATGCTCAAAAAAGTCAAATTCACCAAAAATTCAAAAAAATTAATTCCGGCATTTGTTTCCCGCCTAAAATTTCCTCAGCTTTCCAATGAAATCATCAAAAAAGAACTACCACTAATATTTCTATTAATTTCAAGAGTTTCCCATAATATTTGCTGAAAAACTTAGATGTGTCCACTTTACCCCTGATGTCCACTTTGCCCCATCTTTCCCTATTACATTGAATTTTTTTCTTTCATTGCAAAGACCGATAATAGCCAAAAAAACTGTAAATTGTCAATTTTGTCATTATAGAAATTAAAAATAAATGTAAAAATTAATTACCTATCACTTGAAACGAAGGATATAACGTATTTACAAAGTAATGCCACATAATTATCATAAATATTCTCAGAAAATTGTCGTAGAATTGTGTGAATTCCAATAGTAAAAACAACAGCATCTATAGGATCATGAATTTTTTTGCTCAAAAGACTTGCTGAAAAAATAAGAAAAAAGTAATTTTTCAGTGTCGAAGGATGCATCATGAACTACTATCATGAGATTGAATCTAAATTGAACTACTTTATGTAAATCTCACGAACAAAAATAGATTCTAATCGTATTAAGAAGCATTTGCAATGTATTTCGGTAATTTTATTTTATCGCTCCCAAAAGTAATCCTAATAACATTGATTTTAGTATTTCATCCTACAAAAATTAGAAGAAGTGGATGGAAATATTGGAGATAGGTTTTTTCTGATGATTCCATTGGAAAGATGAGGAAATTTACCATGAAAATCATATGTCAGAAGTTATTTTTTTGAATTTTTCAAAAATTTCATTTTTTCCGCAAGATTTGAAGGTGAAACTCTTCTGTTTCTCAAAAAATTTCAGGTTTTTGACAATATCTCTGGTTCTATTGATCGTAGCGATCTGGGGTTGATCTCAAATGAAAGGTGAGCTCATTTCCCATCGATTTATGGGGTTTAGAAAGAAGAATATCAATTTTTTCAAGTACTTACAGGGCAAAAACTGATTTCCAGCAAAATGCCCTGTAAATATTTGAAAAATTGATTAAAAAAAAAATTGAACCACATAAATCGATGGGAAATGAGCTCACCTTTCATTTGAGATGAACCCTAGGTCGCTACGACCAACAGAACCGGAGATATCCCCGAAAAAGTGAATTTTTTCGATTCTCAAAAGGGAAATCCCTTCAAAACTTGGCCAAAAAAGTAAATTTTTCAAAAAATTGAGAAAAAAAAATTTGTCCCATGTTTTCCACCTAAATTTTTCTCAGCTTTTCAATAGAATCATCAGAAAATTTCTATCTCCAACCTTCCAATTGGAGTGTTCATTTTACCCCACTTTCCCTCCAAGTCTTCACAAAGAAATTCCAATTCTAAAAAAAAAAAAAATTTCAATTCCTTACAAAAAAATATTCTTCATAAAGCACTCTCGTACGTAAAATAAATCCTTCAAATAAAATAAATGCAATTAAAACCATGAAATAATGATAATAATACCTGTATTCTTGCAGTAGTATAGCTTATGAAGATGACAAATTGTGAATAAAAAAATAACAATATCCAAGTCATTATTTTCAAAAAACTTTACATAACTCTTGTTAAATGAGTCACTAATTCCAGCCCAATCTAATCTCACACTGAGTTCATCAATAAGTGTATTTTCCTCTGATATTATCAAGCTCTGATCATCTTTCTTCGTTAATTCAAGTAATAAAGCTGAGTTGAAGGTCCTTAAAGCCGATTCCATGTGTTTCGCTTCAAATTTACAGGCAGTATTCAATTCATAGGCAATTTTGTTTCTCAAAAGCTGATAATGCCCTATTTTTAATACAGAATCTAACATTTGAGGAAAAGTTTTGCCCCCCTGGCTCATAACTATCGAAAAAAGCTTTCCAGGATTATTTTTACAGTATTCCGCATTCTCGATCATGGTTTTGGACTCTTCCAGGACACTCAGCCAAC
This sequence comes from Aleiodes alternator, assembly GCA_963921955.1. Taxonomy (NCBI): domain Eukaryota; kingdom Metazoa; phylum Arthropoda; class Insecta; order Hymenoptera; family Braconidae; genus Aleiodes; species Aleiodes alternator. The sequence continues at coordinate 3,316,748 of OY998105.1, read as the reverse complement.
TTTTGTCTCTCGAAAACTGTTCTATATGCTTATAAACATCATTAAGCTCAACATAAACGTAATAAGACAGCAATTTATCGAGTCCAAAAAGCCCAGGTGTTCCTATAGTCTTCAGAATCATCGAAAAAACCTTGTGATCAACGATTTCCATCTGCGTTTTCGGATCGTACCATGCCAAATTGTGTTCAATATAAACCGTAGACTTAGGATCAGTTATTCTTATCAATTCACGTGCTAGTCTCCCCAAAAAAGAACGAGATGCTCCATTTCCTTCGACATGACCAGAACTCTCGGATTTGTCACTGTGCATCAGTGTCCTCCAGTTTCTTCCCGGAATCCACGTAGAATCCTTGCACTCATCCTCAAGTGCAACATGAACGATATACGTCATCTCTTCGTGCCATATTTTCAAGCTGTTGATATTGATGTAATCTTGAATATACTGAAAAGCCTTTCTATATCCTTCCATCACGTTTTTCAAATCATTGAGTTTACTTATCAAGCAGTTTTTCGATTTGACATCGAATGTAAGACCATCATGAAGTGCTAGAGTCACTTTTTTGATCAATTCCTGACGAATTCCGTCTTCTAGGAGTCGATGCGAGTCGACACGTAAAATTCCAAGTGAAACACTTCTCAAAGACAGAACTCCATTAGTAAATACAGAAACAGCATAAGTTAATTTAGCCATTTGCAGTCTTTCTTCAAGTTGGGCGTACTCTTTGAGCTTGTCTTTGTATAATTTTGTTGGAATTTCTTTGAAAATGTTGGTTTCCAAGTGTACGATTTGTGCGAGAAGTCCAAAGACTGTTTCTGGAATTATTTGAAGGACACGACGAGCAAAACTCTCCAATTCTCGACTGTAGTACTGGGAAACGGAGGCTAAATCAGCGCTTTTCGCTTGATTCACCCGTAACAATGGCGTCTCGAGAGCGGACGCCATTTTTAAGAAGAGCGCTTTCAGTTTTATTACTGTAGGTGGATTTTTTTTTATACTCGACTGCATTATCGGAACAAATGTCTCCATGATGTTCCACGCGTAGCAACAATCCGTCATTATGTTCAGAGCGATCATGGTGTCTTCGGTGATGCTGCCGGTTCTCAACATACAATGCAGAATTTCCCGCGTTTCCGTTAAATACTGGGAAATCTGGAGATTATTCTCCAATTGATGAAACTCCTGGACCTCTTCGAGTGCCTGCAACAACTGTGCAATTTTACGAAGATCCTCTTGTTCTAAAGAACTAACGTGACTGCTTATCTCTTTGAACCAGCGCTCCAAACACTCGTTAGTCTCGATTCCATCCAGTCGTTTTTTGCCCCCAAATACTTCGCCAAGATCCTTGATTCTCTCGACACAAGAGTTCTTGTTCTCCAGCCACTTTGACTCCTTGTCCTGCAGCAATTGCTTGTACATTAGCTTCAAATCCTGTTCTATTTGAGCTGTACTTAGGAGCAATTTGAGACACTCGTCAGCAGAATATTTGCTCTCATTGATCACCTGTTGCCGAAGGGTTTTCGCTCGTTTTGACTCTTCTTTGAAGATCGTTGGAAGACTCGTGTGAAGCAGCATCCAGTGAAGTGACACGTTTGACTCTCTGATGAGCTTAACAACAGAGTCAATCTCGTTCTCCTCGACGCTGACGGCAAGTTGCAGCTTTTCCGTTACGTTTATCAGCTTTTTCACTTTTTGACCGTAGAGGTGAGCGATTTTTTTGACGTTTGTCGTTTCCAAGGTGTTGTTTAGGGCTGCACGAGCCGCTTTGTACGGCGACCACCAGTCGTGGAGGTTAATTAAGATGCCCATATATATACTTATCATCCAATTGTCCGGGAAAAAACGATCGACGATTTCTCGCATTGCTGCTGATCCTGTGTGCATTATTGAGGGTTGAAAGGCGAGAATTATCAGGAGCATGGATGCTTGATTCGCACTGGCAATACTCCTGTGCTCTGGGTTTGGGAAGGCGAGAGTTTGCGTGTAGAGCTCGTCAGAGCGTAGACGACCGATCAAAAGCTCGATGAAGCTCGGGTTTATAGGGACTCGTCGAAAGTAGTCGTCGGGATAGTTGGCGGGACGTTTGACGGAGGATTTCGAGAAACCTGTTGAACGGAGGAGCATGCAGACGTCGTCAACGCCAGTTGATGAAGAACGTTGAGCGTTGTATCGGTAGTATGAGACCAATAAGCGCTCACGGATATGTCCTTCAAACTGGTGATCAACTAGGAGGAGCATCACTCCGTAAAGATAAACTGCTTCACACTAGGAAATAATATTGGACGATTATACAAATTTTTGGAATAATCGATTCAGTAGTGAAGATGTAAAATGGGATAGATCGGCTTATATTTGTGATCATTTTGAAGGAAATATCCTGGTAAATAAGCGAGATATGGCGCAAATTATCCATATTTTTCTTGTAGAGAATTCCAAAAAGTTAAAAGAGAGGTTGAGGGCAAAATCACCCTATCTCGCTTATTTTCTGATGTATTTTCAAAAATTAAATGAAAAAAAAAGAAGTTTTCTTGTCTTTACCTTCGTTACTGAATTCTGTTTTGTCAGTTTTTTTTAAGGATGTCCCGGAATATAAGCGAGATATTTTTAAAAATGGTTTTGTTATTTTTCGTAAAGAAATTTACATTTTTTGCACAAAATTTTAAGACGAAAAGGGCGTAACTCCATTAGTTTCTGGGATTTCTGAGAAAAACTTCATTTTGAAGTGTTCTAATTTTTCTTTTCTTCTTAATAATTGACTCGATAAGTTTAAATTAATTATTTACCATCAACTGCTTGCCTTCGTCATTCAGCAGAACCGTTTCTATAGACTGTTGAATGTAGATTCCATCCTCCAATTCGTCTAAATAACTGTTTAAATCAGTTACGTACTTGTGGATGCTCTCGAAAGCTAAGTAAAATCGTGTGAGGACATCTGAATAATTCTCTCGGAGGTTCTCGTCGAGTTCTTGGAGTGTCTGAAAGAAAAATTTCAAAATTTAAGTTCATTTAAAGGATTTTTTATTGAAAAATATGTAATTTTCAGACAAATTGATTGCATTTCATCAACGATTTTTTTTAATATCTTGGAAACTAAACGGGATAGAGCGATTTCGTTTAGAAGCTTTTTTTTATAGTGAATTTCAAGAGCTATCAAAAAGGATTGACAAAATCACTCTATCTCGCTTAGTTTCCAAGATAAAAAAAAAATGAAGATATAATGAAATTTGAAAAAAGAAAAATTTTTAAAAATGAAATTGAAAAAAAAAGAATTTATTTAAAATTAAATTTGAAAGGGAAAGAATGTTTCGAAATTGAATTTGGAAAAGAAAGAATTCAAAAACTGATGATAAAATAAAACAAATTTGTCGAAAAATTTAATAATAATAAGAGTAAAACAATTATTACCGGATCGTTCTCGATTTTTTGCTCATGAACATTTGCTGCTTTGAAATACGCAAAATCCATGATAATTGCTCCATATTTTTGAATGTGGGCTTTAGAAGATAGACTGTAATTCAAATGAAATCATTTAAAAAAAAAAACATTTTAAAAAAATAGTAATATAACATTTTTACAATAAATGTGTTTGAAAATTAAATTTATAACCTGAAAATTGGCGGTAAATATTCTTTAAGTCTCATTAATTCAGCGATAATAGCATTGCCCCTTGAAACAAGCCTCAAAAGATTCTGACCGCAAGTATTATTATTCGCCAAAAAATCGCCCATTATCGCCTCCTTTTTTTCACTCCAACTGCTCCAATTTGACGGTTTTATTTTGACGTCTGTTTATTATTACTCGTGTTTTTTGTGGTCTCTTTATTTAGAGGAGTGATTGCGTGCGCATGCGCATTAGCGTTAACCGCGAGAATTTGAATATAGAACATAACCTGAAAACTTAAACTCTTTTCAGTTTAAATCCTGAAAATAAGAGAAATAAATTAATTTTAAAAAAATAATTTAAAAAAACATGCAAATTTTTTGAATATTTTTTGAACAATAATTAAAAAATAATTGATTAAATAATTAATTTAATTAATTTTGATATGAAACTGAAAATAACAGGAATAAATTATTTTTGGAAAATTATAGAAAACATGCAAAATTTTTGAAATATTTTTTTTAAATATTAATTAATTAAATAATTAATTTAATTGATTTAATTTGTGTTTAGAAAAATTCAAAAAATTTTGCAGATGTGTGTGTGTGTGATAATTTCAATGACTCAGTCGGTAAAACAGAGTGACACTGCCTACGCCCCTGCACAAACTGTACATTTTTAGCTATATATAGTAAAAAAAAGCCGCAAGTGACAGTCTCTGTATTTACATTCCCCCGAAACTCCAAAAACTCTCGAAAAAATCGGTTTTTCGCCTTTTTTCCTTTAAAAAAAAACATACCAAAACGTTTTTACTGCAATTTTCACTGGAAGTGATGAATTAAAATTTGAAAAAAAATGAGGGAAATTCAAAAATGGAAAAAAAATCAAGATATAACCTTTGTTGATTGAATTGTCATTGAGACGATGCTTGCGTTTTTTTTTTTTGAATCAAGAAAAAGACAAAAAAGGCGCGAATTTTAAATAAATAAATAAAAATGTCAGGACTATTTAATTTAATAATAAATAGTGCAACATTGTGGATTTATACTGAGACAATTTGCTTCATTACTATATCTATATTATTCTATTTTTCAATACCTTGGATATGTTGGGGCACATTGGCTATTATTATTGGTCTATGGATAGCAAAAAATCCACCAGCAAATGACAAAATTGTCAATGAAGTTTTGGGAATTGATCCATTTTATTTTGATGATGGACAATGTAATGGAGAACAGTATTGTATGAGAGTTGTTGCACATAGAGGTGGAGGATATGATTATCCAGAAAATAGCCTGACAGCTTTTCGTAATGTAAATTCATTGATTTATTGTAAATTTAGAAATTGAAAAGAGTGAATTTTTTAATGTGAAAATGTGATTTTTCAAGAATTTTTTCACATTTTTAATTTTATTGTCATCATTTTTTTTTAATGTCTTGGAGTTTAAGCGAGATAGAGCGATTTTCTGGAGAAAGGGGGAGGGGGGTTGTAGCTCTTGAAAGGATCTATAAAAAAGGGCATCAGGGAAATTACTCTATCTCGTTTAGTTTCCGAGATATTTCAAAAAAAAAAAAAATTTATGATAAAATAAAATTTGAAACAATTACATTTTTTCGACTAAAATTTAAAAAAAATGAATTTTTTTAAAATAAAATTGAAAGAAATAAAATTTTCAAAAATGAAATTTTTAAAAATAAAATTCTAAGAAATTTCTAAAAATTTTATTCTCATAAATGCAATTTTTAAAAACTGAAATTCAAAAAGGAATGAAATTAATTGATATTTTATGAATAATTCAAATATTTTTTTTTTAGTGCAAGGATAAAGGATGCAGTGCTGTTGAATTTGATGTAGCATTTACCAAAGATCACATTCCAATAATATTCCATGACGATACTATCGAGAGACTAACTGGAAAGCCAGGAATTGTTAGAGAAATGACTTGGGATGAATTGGAGCATCTCGATATTTCGGTTAACCATCCATTGAAGTAAATATCCCTAATTTCTATCGTTTTCATGTGAAAATTGAGGGGAAATAATAGAGATAGGATTTTTCTGATGATTGCCTTGAAAAGCTGAGGAAATTTCGGATGGAAATCATGTGCGAAAATCAATTTTCAATAATTTTTTTGGAAATTCCACTTTTTTGAGAGAAAATTTGAGAGTAAATTTTTTTGAAAATTTGATAAAATCCAGATTTTTTGAAATATCTCTGGTTCTATTGGTCGTAGCGACCTGGGGTCGTTCTCAAATGAAAGGTGAGATCATTTCCCATGAATTCATGTGGTTTAAAAAAAAAATGATAGATTTTCCATACATTTTTAGATTTTTTTCACGAGAATTAGTTTTTGCCCAATAAATATTTGAAAAATCGATTATTTTTTTTTGCAAACCCCATAAACAAATGGCAAATGATCTCACCTTTCATTTGAGACCAACTCCAAGTCGCTCCGACCAATAGAACTCGAGATATTCCCGAAAAAGTGAATTTTCTCAGAAATTTAAAGTGAAATCCCTTCAAATTTCGAACCAAAAAAAACCGAATTTTGGAAAAAAAAATCGAAAAAATAAATTTTGACACTCATGTTCCATTGCAAATTTCTTCAGCTTTTCAATGAAATCATCAAAAAAATTCTATCTCCATTCCTTTCCTCATAAATTCCCATGTAATTGAGTTATCTCATTGAATCTTTTAATTGCAGAGAGAAATTTAACGATGACGCAAGAATAGCGCTATTTACAGAAACAATTGAGCAGTGTCTGGACCATAATCTCCGTATTTTCATTGATATAAAAGAGACGAGTCTAGATATTATTCCAGTAATCTTGGATGCTTATAAAAAGTATCCGCAGATGTACAAAAAAGCAGTGGTCACGAGTTTCTACCCATTCATTATCTATATGGCATGAATAAACAGTTCTCTATCTTTTTCATGGATTAAAACATGATCACATCGTATTTTAACGGATTAATTTTTTTTTTAGATAAGAAAGAAGGATCCCAGAATCATCGGCAGTCTTTCCTATAGGCCTAAATTTTTTTCCTCACTTTCTTATGGGGGATTGCATGGCCCAGGCCCTCTAAAAGCCACTAATCTAATAAAACGCTCGGTTTCCTGTATTTTGGATGGCTTACATGATTGGGCACTTTGTAGATTCACCTATCACATCATTGGAATCTCTGTGATTTTATTGCATAAAGATATAATTAGTGCGTGAGTATCAAATCATAATTAAATAATGGAAGTGAAAATAACAGATTTCTCACAATTTTCATTATTTTTAACAAAAAAAAATCATTTTTTTAAACAAAAAAATCATTTTTTAAACAAAAAAATTATTTTTTAAACGAAAAAATCATTTTTCTAAACAAAAATCATTTTTAAATAAATAAAAAATACGCATATATTGAAAATTTGAAGAACTACAAGTGCAAATTTTCGAAATATTTTTTTTTTATCGTAATTTATTTGTTTAAAAAATAATTTTGTAAAAAATTCTATTCTATTTTATTTAAAAATTGTTTAAAAAATTCAAAAAATGGTGAGATGTGCGCAAATTTTATTGCTTTAATTAATCAAAAATAAATTGTGGATAAATGTAATTTATCAATTAACAAGCATTTCGATTTCCTAGACAAATGATTGAAGAGTGGAGAGAAAGGGGAGTTCGAGTAATAGCCTGGAGCGTTAATTTACCATCTGAAAAACTACATTTTTCGAAGATTTTAAAAATTGGATACTTGACTGATACATTACTAGCCGAAAAAATGATGTAATTAAAGTCTTATTTCATGAGAAAAATAAGGCATTTTACGTATTTCTATTGTAACTATGAGAATGGCTTTATATTCAACAGCACAAAGAGACATACAATTGCACATTTTTATATAACCACAGTATTAAAAGTACCTTGAAATAAGTTTTTTTAATACAATCGCAATTATATTTATCTAGTCTAGATAAGCAACTAATTTATACTAAAATTCATGAGATTAATTTTTTTTTTTTAAATCTATGAAATTTAAAGAAAACTTTGAATTTCATGAAATTAACAAAAAAATTGTGAAAGTGGAGGAAATTTTAAAATTCATAAAATCAATGAAAATTACAAAAATTCATGACATTGACGAAAAATTCAGAAATTCATAAAATTAAAAAAATTCTCAGAAATCCATGAAATTGAGGGAAATTCAAAAAGTTCATGAAATTAAATAAAATTTCAAAAATTCACCAATTCGAAGAAAAATCTCCAAAATTCATGAACTTGAAGAGAACTTTTACCTAAAAAAAAAAAAAATTGACAGCTATATTCCCTGAAATGTTAAAAAACCCAATGTTTATTTAAAGTGTACCAAATAAACTAACTGTAAAAAAAAAACGAAAAAAAAAAAAAAAATTCATTTCCTCTGAAATTGAATGAAGTTTTTCATGACTCAATGTGCCTCCGAAAATTGTTAAAAATAATGTAGCAATTCGATAATGGAAGTTCCCACCCTGGCGCATCGCATTACAAATACAGGCAGAGAGCCACCCACATTCAAAAAAAAAAAAAAAAAAAGTGTAAAAAAAAAAAGAAACCAAGATGAAAAGACCCTCGAAGAACCAAGAAATTGCCCCCTCTCCACTGAAAAACAGTTCAGTGTCTTGGAGGCGAGCGCTGAGGTTGTACGTTTTCATCTTTTCGTCTTGTAAAATATAAAAAACCGAGCAATACTCGTGTATTTTCGTATACCCACTATATATATATATATTCTTCTACGTTTCTTCGTCGTGTACAAACACACATCAACTGGTGAGAATTGCTATAGTAAGTTAAATGTAACTGTTAGTCATATCATATGGAAATAATTCCTTTCCTCCATCTGTTAATGCCATTTTTTTTCTATTTTTTAGTTATTTCGAGGGAAAAAAGGCAAATTATCTACCTGCCATCATCGAAAGTGATCTTCCTCTGCATTTCATCAGAACCCATCAAAATTTCTTCAATTTCCCACCTCGACATGAAGGTCTTCCCCCAAATTTCTCGATTTTCGTGAGAAAAAAAAAATGAGAACATTTGATGTCTTGATTGTATTAAAAAAAAAAAAAAAAGGCAATTTCGAGGTCATACTGTACTGACAGATACTCATGAAACTCAGGCACTGCTTTAAAATTAAAATTCGAGGTAAGTATTTCATATTTTTTTTTTTTCCATTTAAAAGACAATTTATTCTGCATTCTCTTCATTTTTCTCCTGTTTTCACTGTTATTATTTCAATCTACTGTTTAATTATCTCATCATCATGAATTTAAATTGAATATTTCAGATTCACGAGGAGCAAATTGATATATTTAAAAAAAATGGAAAAGTGGATGAGCAAAGGAAGAAGAAGTCCTCTGAAAGCAGACATTGACTTTCCAAAAAATCGTAATAAGAATTTTGAGAGAATCAAAGAGTCTGTTGAGAAAAAAAAGGGTAAAAAATGGAGTTTTGGTAATTTTTTGAGGCGAAAATCGAAAGAAACAGAGACACCAAACTCTATTTCTACGCAAACAATTGCAGATGATGGTGATTTAACGGAAAATATTTATGCAAAAATTGAAATAAAAGAGGAAGTACCTAAAATAAAATGGGAAACCTCTAAAAATAGTAGAATTACGTGCAGCAGTAGTTCTGAGAGTTCCTTAACGTCTCAGGACCTCAATTCACCTCAAAATCCCGAAATTTACCCGAGAAATGGGAGAAAAAACCGTTTTAAGGCGAGAATTCAAGCGAAAAGGGAAAAATTCAAGGGTAATAGCAGTTCTGAAGACGAAATTCCATCGAATCTGTCTTTATTGAGGTTTCACAGTGCCGACAGTATCCAAAATTCGCCTAAAAATGAGTCATACAGCAGTAAAAAATGCCGAGGTGCGAGAACAGAGAGATACATGAAGAGACTTTACACAAATGGTGAAAATAAGCCATTAACTGATCAGAATTCAGGAAAATCTCAGTTAAAGTATTCATCCGATATACTTCCATCAATTGATCGTTCACCAATAGATGATTCCAGATATTACACCCATCGGAATCATTCATTATTCGGAAGTGACTACAATATTCCAAGTTATAAGCCTCAAACCAACGATAATCATGTTTACTCGAAAATCATCAGAAAACCAGGAGCTAAAGTGAATCTTCAGCCACCCGAGCCACCTCCAAGATCCTTCAAACTCCACATAAACCCAAAAACCATGAGATACTCCCTCCAAAATTCCGATATAGAAAACGACCAGAGCAATATATTCAGAAACAGACAATACAACAACGTTAATTGCAATTCATTGGATCGAATGTATACATGTCAAGTTAGTAAGCTTAATCATCATCCTAAAAATTCCGTTTTATTGCAGAAAAATCGTTCATTATCACCTTCGAAGACCGTTAGTTGGTCTAGAGAATTGGAAAAGCCGATAATTCCGAGATTGCAGGAGCGTAATGTGGTAATATCGAATAATTTAAAAAATTCAAAGACCAAGTTTTCAAATGCTGATGATAAATATAGTTCTGATCATGGCAGAATAAGGAATTCTATAAATTCGGAGATGAAATGTGCAGATCAAGATGATCAGGATAAAAAGAGGCACTCAAAAAATTTGGAAGAAGCTCTTGAAGAATTAGAAACTATATACAAAAGTTTACGTTTGAATGACGAGGATTTATTGGATCGTGCAGAAGAACGCAGTATGGAGGAGTACAGGGACAAACTAGCAAATGCAGTAGAAGGATCAATAAAAAGTACATCTGACAGTTCATCGTCAAATGAAATGGCGAGAGAAGTTTTTTGGCGTGATTTAGGCTTGAAAAATTGCTGCGATGATGAAGCACGATTGAAAGACGACATGGCTTATAGAAGAATGCATCAAAACGAGAGACCATCATCAGTTGACAATTATGGATCAATTTCACGGATGAGTTATTTGACAAGTTCACCGTGTCTGTCCTACAAAGAAATGGAATATTATGAAAAAATTGGTACTAAAAGTCGAAGAGATACACCAGATTTAACCAGAGATGATGTTGCATTTCGCAGTATATGTCATGCTAATAATACACTTAAAATAATGGATCCACAGCCACCATTTGGTATACCAATTGGACCAGTTAGTGGTGCTGCTGAAAGTGATTATCTTCATGTAGAACCAAACAAAGAAGACAACTGTAGATCATTGTATATACCAAATAGTGAACCAGACATTGTAACTGATGATTTAGCATTTAGAAGCCTGCGAAAAGATACATCGAGAGATAGATCACATTCACCAGGAAATATGAGCTTTTTACCAAAGACATTGTTCACAACGGAAATGAAAAAAAAAAGAGCTGTCAGATCATTATCAGCTGATTTATATGGAATTATTAATAATGATAGTAAACAAAGTAGTTGGTACAAGAAGTATGTTAAGTTGAATCGTCCATTGAGAATTTCTGGTATTTTAGAAGCATCCGATGATATTAATAAGTGTGTAGATATCAATGGTAATAAAGCAAAACCAAAGATTAATAATTATAGAGGAAAGATACAAGTTAATGTACCTAAGGTATCCGGAAATGGTGATGATACGATTAATCAGAGAAAATCCATGGATGTTGAGGTGAATATTGATAAGATCAATTCTAATGAGGAAACTTTGGCTATTCCAAGGGTTAAGGAGACCAGAGATAAGGCAATTTCGTCATTTACCGATTATGAACTGCTTGAGTACAAGGAGCTGTGTCGAGAATTGGAGAATTTGATAAAGAAAACATCGGAGAGAGTTAAAAGTGCGAATAAAATTGATTCTCGGAGAAATTCGCTTACGGAATTTGTTAAATGGGAAGAGCTTCTTGGTAATAATAATGTGGTTAATGAGGATGGAGGGAGAGAGGAGCCATTGGTGAGCAGTTATGACGATGGAGATGAGCATGATGAAGCTGCAATAAAAAATCATTCGTCTAAAGATGATAAATCTACTGCTGAAGCAATAGATGATCCTTCCAATCAAGCAGATTCATTCGATCAATCAAATTCATCGAATGCACAAGTGCCTTCTGCATCCATAAGTGAACTTACAAGTGCAACGACTGAGCCACTTTTTAGTAGCAACGATAATCTGGAAGATGGCAGCAGCTCCTACAACGAAACAACGAATAATCTAAATAATACATTTGAAAAATCTCCTATAAACACATATGAATCATCCAATGATGTTATTTTAATAGCTTCCAAAGATACTGAATCGAACATTGATTATCATGATGAGATAAATATAGACTCGTTAAATGAAGGTGAGATAATGGATAATGAATACAATAATGTGTTCAGCAGACATTTACTGAAATCAATAATGAATGTTTGCTTCGTTACTAACTGCTTGACAGCCTATTCCGTTGCCTTATGGTCTCTGTGTCTAACACTGCTAATAGCAATTATAGTTGCACTGTGAAATAAGACTATTTGGAGAATCAATTGATCCTTAAATGATATTTTTTGAAAAAAAATGCATTTTGTGTGTCTCGAAGAAATTTGAATTTTTCTACTTTTTTGAGATTCTTTTACTCTTTTTTTCAAGGACTGACCCTTTTTTTTTTTGTTGCATTTGCAGTGTTTGTCTATGCAGTGTATGTTTTTTATGAGCCATTATGTAATATAATATCTTGTACTTGTGAGATAGATATTGGTCTTTCTCTGTTTCATTATTGAATTGCTAATGAAATGTCGCAGGTCGGGAAACTACTCTATGATGGGTGTTGAAGCGTTGTTGAGCGATGCACACACACAAACACAGACACAGTATCAACGTTCAATTTATCATTAATATTTTATTATTCCTCTTTTTTTTTCTGTTTTTGTTAAGATAGTTATTAATAATAATAATAATATGTTACACAATGGACTGTTGATTATTCAAATTGTTGAAAAAAAATAAGAGTTTTTAATAAATTGGTTTAATTAATCAAATTCTTTCTTTTCTTACCAATTAATTTTATTTTATTAAGTCTTTTATCTTTAACTTACCGTAATTAATATGAATTAATCCGGAGAAATTCTTCATTATCTGGAATTTTTAAAATTTTTTTTGACGACAAGGAATGGACTGGCAATGGTAACAGTTTATAAACCCAATTAATTGCTCAAAACTATTAATCTTACCTGTAATAGTCAAATTCTTCTTCATTTTCTCTCTCTCTTGACACATAGTTTCTGCAGATTATTCGATTAATCGGTAAATATTCATTAATTCAAATTTATTCATCGCGCCTTTTTTTAGGGAAGATATATCTATATATATAGTTGATTTTTTGGAATCGAAATTTTGGATTTAATGAAATTCAATTGCGTAAATTTTAAATTTCCCGCTTTATTTTCAAAAAAAAAAAAGAGAATAATCAGAAATTTTTCGAGAAAAAAAGAGCGGGAAATTTGAAATTTACGCATTTGAATTCTATTGAATTTCACATTTTTATTTCAAGGTTTTTTTTTTTTCTGAGAAAATGTCGAAATAAATTTGTAAAAATAACGAAAAAATAAGAAAACAATTTGTCATATGACAGTGAGGGTTCTTCTTTATTACATGGACTGACCGTTGACGTCATAAAAACTCTGTGGCCCATTTTTCATTTCTCATTTTTATATACAGCGATGAATATATCGTTATTTGGTCTAGATATATGGTATATGTGTGTGGTCATTCAAATGAAAAAAAAAAAAAAAAAAAAGAGTCCACTTTTGTCGATGGTTATCGTCAAAATAGTTTTTAACAATTCCACTTCTTCATTTTTTTCCTTATTTTTTCTACAACTGTCAGAAAAACATGATTTTTTTTCCTCGATAATTTTGAATAATCATTTTTTTTTTTTTTTCAAAGGCATAGAATTTTTTTTTCACTTTTTTTTTTTTTTCTTAGTCAAGTGGATTACGCCTATGCAGAAAACAACTCTTAATCGGCAAAGTGGCCCCATTTCATTCGAAATTCCACGCATTAATACGTTATATATACATTCATAATTTGACAATTTTTGTCAAAGAAGCCGACATCGCTCAATTCAATTAATTTAAAAAAAAAAAAAATTACGCACTAAGATTTGCTAAATTAATTTCTTTTTTCTCTTTTTTTTAATTAATTTTTTGATTTTTTCAAGACACTGCTCAATTCAATTAATAAAAATTTTTGAAGAAATTAAAAAAAAAATTTTTTTAAAATTTAAAAAAATTTTAAAAATTTTTTTAAAAAATTAAAAAAAATTTTTTTTTAATTTTTTTAAAAATTTGCTGAGTTCTTTTTCACAAATTAATTTTTGAAAATTTTTTTTTCACGATAATCGACTGCTTTGACTGATGTTTGAGCTCATTTCACCGACTCACAAGATCTTCTAAGCCCCATTTGAGAGAAAGAGAGAGAGAGAGTTAGATTAAGAGATAGTGAAACTAAGAGAAATATTTTAAATTGTCGAATGACGTCAAAAAACCATCAGCCCAATTTTTACTTATTACAGTTAATAATAATTTTTTTTTTTTTTCATCCACTAGGTCTTTTAAAATTATCCCTCCCAATACGTACAAATATCATTTCTACTTTTGTAACTATTAGAGTCTATTTTTTTTTCTTTAATTACAATTATGTTTATGTTCATATTTATATCCATTATACATATATATATATACCATTTTTTTTTCAGTTTAAGATTTTTTTTTCCAATGATTTCTCATCATTTTTTGATTTCGATATTTTTTATAATAAATACAATAATGTTTGTTGATTAAAGAGAATGATGATGTTATTTATAATGGAAAATCGATGAATTTCATTCCTTATTAGCTTATTTCCACTTATTATTTAAGTATTTCCCATGGTATGGACAAATAAACGACAATTTTGTCTAATTTTTCTTCTTTTTTTTTTTAAACATTGATAATACACTTTTTTTTTCCTCTTCTTCAATTAATTAATGGTATAAAAACGTGTTTTTCTTTTTTCTCTCAATATTGATTCGATAAACATACAATATAACTTGAATTACCTAAGTACATTAAAAAGTATTTTTTTTTTATTTTTTAAAATTTACTTCAGCCAATTTTTTTCTTCTCTTCTATTCATTCATTTATTCCACTTTAAATTAAAAAATCTGGTTAAATTATTTTTTTTTTACTATTTTTTCTTTTTTTTTTTAATTATTTAATTAATCATTAAGTATACCGTATATAGTCCAGTTCTGTATTTTTTTTTCTTTATTCGGAAGTGAAATTGTGGGGATTCGATGAAAAAATAATAAATGTAATTATCTGCTTATCTGAGGTTGAGTTTTGGAAGGAGATTGTTTTTTATTATTATTTTTCTTTCTCATTCTTGTTTTTTTTTTTAAACTTTTTCTTTTCATTTTTATTTTTATCTTTTTTTTTTTTTCATTTTTTTTTCTTTTATTGTACGTTTAATATACTGTTTGCTCGGTGTAAAAATATAAAACATTATGTTTTCTTTTCAATTACAGTTTTTTTTTTTCATTTTTATTTACTTTTTATTCATTTTTTTTTTCCTTTCTTTTTTTTTTTTTTTAATATACTGCTTTTATCAACGCTCTATTTGGATATTACGGTATATCTTTGATTACCTTCTGTTTTTTTTTTCATTTTATTAATTAATATTGGTTTAATTTGCATTTTAACTATTCTCGGTTTATTGAGGAAATAGTTTATTCGGAATTTTCCAGCAAATAAAAGTGAATTTTTAACGATTTTAAAATTCGCAAATGTGGACGATGCAGAGAAGCGTGCGCTCATTTGAATTTTCATTTTTTCTTCCCGCTCAATTAGTGAGGGCCGATCCCCGAAAGACATCGATTTTTATCGATTAATCGATGACTCGATCTTTGGAAAATTCGATTTTATCGATTAATCGATAACCCGGTCTCCAGAAAATTCGATTTTTTGGAGAATCGATTATTCGAGGGGAAAATCGATAAATCGATTAGTCGAATTCGATTCGAGATATCGCAGCGATCGATCGATCATCGAAAATTATCGATGAAAATTTGCTTTTTTTGAAGGGAAATCGAGTAGAAAAAAATAACAACATAACTTAATCGATTAATCGATAAATCGATTCGATATTTCGATTTGAATTCGAGATATCGCAGCAATCAATCGATCAAATTATCGATCAATTATTCGAGGGGAAAAAAATCGAAGAGAGAAAATCGATAAATCGATTAGTCGAATTCGGTTCGAGATACCGCAGCGATCGATCGATCATCGAAAATTATCGATGAAAATTTGCTTTTTTTGAAGGGAAATCAAGTAGAAAAAAATAACAACATAACTTAATCGATTAATCGATTCGATATCTCGAATTGAATTCGAGAGATCGCATCTAATTCGATAGGTCCATTCCATCACTCTTAATTCAAGCAAAAAAAATTCTTTTTTAATTTTTTTTCTTTTCGATACGATTTTTCCCAGATAACTATCGAAAAATCGAGTAATCGATTAATTGACTTTCCTAAAATTGCCCGGGAAAATTCAATTTAAAAAAAAACAATCAATCCCAAAAAAAGCGTTTCAGAATCGTTCATCACAACACTCAATTCCCTACAAAAAAAAAAAATTCTAAAAATTCGAATAATGAATTTATTTGCATTTCCTCCTTCAACTAAGAGCATTTTATTATCAAGTGACGTAGAAGACTAGTATCCCAGACACGAGTCTAGACGAAATTGAAATTTTCATATCAAGGTCGTTTGGTAGATGATTCACCAAGTATTTAAAAAAAAAAAAAAAAAGTCTATGGTCGTGAAAAAGAAAAAAAACGTCAACCATATTGAACACAACAGAGAGAGAGAAACGATGCAGAAGGTAAGTAATAATCCTTATTTGCCTATTTTTCAAATAATTCAGTGAAGAATAAGAGAGAAATAAAAAAAAAAGGAGGAGGTATAGTCTGAAGAATCCATTCATCTTACAATTCAACAAAACGCACAAAAATGCATTTTAAAATGTGTTTTTTTTTAAATTTGAATAAGTGTCTGCTTTCTGCTCATTTATGCCCACATATGTATATATATATATATATACATATATCTATTATTATTTTTCTCTTTTCCCATTCTGCCTTCGCACGTTCCTTCACCACTTGCACAGACCAACGCAACGAAATGACGCTCAGGGGGGTGGAGGGAGGAAGGGGAGGGGGAGAAGTCCTCCTCCTTCTCCTGTACACGAAACTAAAGAACACACAAGCCATAGAACGCAAAAACGGTCAGACTCCGATTCGAAGGTCGTCGAGCACTAAACACATTGGCGTAGATATTTGTCTGGGGCCCGTTCGTCAGTCCTCGAGATACTTAATATTGAGAAGAGGAAAGAGAAAGAAAAAAAAAACTACAAAGGATTTTTGAGTGACATACAAGTGGAGAAGCCTCGACTTGAATCAGACATTTTTATTAAAATTGTTGATTTTTGTATTTTGTGGTGAGGAAATTGGAAAAAATTGAGGGAAATATTGGAGATGGGTTTTTTCTGATGATTTCATTGGAAAGCTGAGGAAATTTGGCATGAAAATCATATGTCAGAAGTTATTTTTTGGAATTTTTCAAAAATTTCATTTCTTGCGGGAGATTTGAAGGTGAAACTCTTCTGTTTTTCGAAAAATTTCAGGTTTTTGAGAATATCTCTGGTTCTATTGGTCGCAGCGACCTGGGGTTGATCTCAAATGAAAGATGAGCTCATTTCCCATCGATTTATGGTGTTTAAAAAGAAAAATATCAATTTTTTCGAATACTTATAGGGCAAAAACTGTTTTTCAGCAAAATGACCTATAAATATTTGAAAAATTGATTTAAAAAAAATTTGAACCACTTAAATCGATGGGAAATGAGCTCATCTTTCATTTGAGATGAACTTCAGATCGCTATGACCAACAGAACCAGAGATATCGTTGAAAAAGTGGCTTCTTTCGATTTTCAAAAGGAAAACCCCTTCAAAACTTGGCCAAAAAAGTAAAATTTTCCAAAAATAAAAAAAAAAATTTAACCCATGTTTTCCACCCAAAATTACCTCCCCTTTTCAATACAATCATCCCAAAATCTCTATCTCAAACCGTTCATCTAGAATCTCCATTTTACCCCATCCTCCCCTCCAAATTATCTCAAAATTCCGTAAAGTTCGATGAGACTCGATTTCTCAACGTTGATAAAATAATAAAAAAAGAAAAAAGTAAAGTTTACAAGCAGGAAGTGTACATCTGGACACCTAAAAAGAAAAGCTTTCCTCACCCTTGGCTGCCTTGAACCCTGGCAGTGGAGTAGTAGGCCAAGTGGAAGGAACTTCCGTGGAATCTTTTATTTCGTTTGAGTCCACGACTAAAAAAAAACATCCTTTCCTTTTTCCCCCTTTTTATTCGTCCACCCCCTTCCTTCCCCCCCTCCCCTTCTGTGATCTTGCTATTTTTTTTCTCCTTATTCATTTACATTTTTTTTGCGATTTTATTTGCTTCGGCACATTTCACTCTCCGCACACACACACACGCACACACACACACACACACACACACACACACACACACACACACACACACACACACACACACACACACACACACACACACAGCCACACAGTCTCTCTCAGAGAGGGTTTCTGCCCCGAGAATCTGCCGAGAAAATTGAAAGGGAAAAGAAGAGAATAAAAGAAAGAAATAATGAAAAAAAAAATAACAAAGAACAAAAAAATTTGCTTGGGCATATAACCCGAAGAGAGTTTTACGCCGTCACTCGGACGAAGGGGTTCGCCCGGTTTATAACATCCCAACTTAACTCCTCTAACCAGCGTCTTGGAATTCGTTTTGTTATTTTTTTTTTTTGCATTTTTCTTTTTTAGTTTCTCTCCTCTTTCTTCTTCTCCAGACCGATCTTCGCGCCGAGCATTTGTATTGCATACAGAAACGGCGCAACACTGCCTTGTGAAGAAGGGACCACAAATCCCCGAGTGTTCTCAACTGCCTTGATACTCTATTCATCAAAAATAGCAAATAATTCATTAAATTAATGAGATACATATATGTATATTTCATATACAGAGTGTATCGGAATGACAGGCATTCCCTGAAATACAAGGTAAAGAGGTTCATTTGGAGTGGAAAAGTCCTTTATATATACATATATATATTGCCTTAGAAACAGAGGAGCGTAGGTGCTTTAGTTTATAAACATGACTTATGCCCCTTCGAATCTAAAGCAACGATATATATATACATAATTAATGCAAATATTGACGCAGTAGAAATAAAGAGGCGTAAAGGGGTTCATTTGGAGTGGAAAAGTCCTTTATATATACATATATATTATTGCCTTAGGAACAAAGAGGCGTAAGTGCTATGCTTATACAGAGGACTTAAGTTCCTCTGACTCTGAGACGATGATATATATATATATAAATATAATGAATGCAATTATTGACGCATTAGAAACAAAAAAGCGTAAAGAGGTTCATTTGGAGTGGAAAAGTTCTTTATATATACATATATATATTGTTGCCTTGAAAACAAACAGGCGTAAGTGCTATGCTTATTCACAGCATTTACGCCCCTTTAACTATAAAGCGACAATATATGTATATTCATATACAGAGTGTATCGGAATGACAGGTATTCCCTGAAATACAAGGTAAAGAGGTTCATTTGGAGTAGAAAAGTCCTTTATATATGCATATATATATCATGGCCTTAGAAAGAAAGAAGCGTAAGTTCTATGTTTATACACAGCACTTACGTCCCTTTGCTTCGGACGATATATAAGTAAGTGAACTAAAAGATGTGATTGATGGAAGGCAAAGCAAACCAATATGAAACAAAAATTGTAACATCAAGGAAATGAATTCTATTATATTATAGTGTAATTGAATTAATTGTTTAAACAAAAACGCGGGAAAAGCAGGTGCATTCAAATGGAAATAAAACCACACGGAATTGACGCAATTTGTGTTATCGAGGCCTTAAACCGATTTTTTTTTTTCGTCGGATTAATGAAGAAAAAGAATTATGTGTTGTACACTTTACAAAGAGAGTAACAAAGGGGCCTAAGTACTGTGTATAATTATAGCACTTATGCCCCTCTGTTTCTAAGGTTTTTGAATAGTAGACCTCGTAAATTATTGGGCTCTGTGTGTCTCAATAAAACGAAATCAGGGACCAAATAACCCACGCATTACTTTTTGCTCCAATGACTCCAGTTCTGACAGTTTCCCCCTCGTCGCTACCCCCCCCCCCCCCCCGTTTTTTTAGTATTTTTTAAATATTCTCCCACCGTCTGCGAAGGGGAATTGAGAAACTCTGCTCATGTACGAAACCGAGACATGCCGGCTCAAGGCCACCCGAGAGGGACCAACTCCCCCGCCTCAACCGCAAAAGCCTGAATCAAGGGCGTTCTCCCTACCTCCTGGTTCTCTTATATCCATCGTCATCAACCGCGAGTCCAGTCTCAGTACCCCCACCTTGTTTGGAGAAACCAAAAAAAAAAAAAGGGCTGAAGAGAGAGAAAGAGAGAGGGGGTTTTCGCTTGAACGAGTAGGCTCCTAGTGTTGGGACTTTAGAGGACTTTGAGAAATCTCGGGAGATCAAAGATATTTTTGAATTTTTGCAGGTTTCATTGAGATTTTTAATGGGCACGAGGAAACTAAGCGAGATAGAGCAATTTTCAATGAATACTTTTTTGTAGCTCTTGGAATTTTCTACAAAAAAGGATTCTTGAGAAAATGCGCTATCTCGATTAGTTTACGAGATTTTTTTAGAAATTTATAAAAACTTCATTTTTTTTTAATTTTTGGAGTTTTTTAGGAATTACAGTATTTATCATCATTTTTTTTGGGTATCTCGGAAACTGAGCGAGATAGAGCACTTCTGGATGAATGCTTTTTTGTAGCTTTTGGAATTGTCTACAAGAAAGGATTCGTGAGAAAATGCTCTATCTCGCTTAGTTTCCAAGATTTTTTTGATAATGTCTGAAAACTCAATTTTTTCTGAATTTTCGTGAGTTTTCTGAAGAATTACAAAATTTATCATCAGTTTTCTGAGACTATCTCGAAAACTAAGCGAGATAGAGCAATTTTGCTTGAATTCGCTTTTGTAGCTCTTGAAATCCTCTGAAAGAAAGAATTCTTGTAAAATCGCCCTATCTCGCTTAGTTTCCGAAATATTTTTAATAATCCTTGAAAAATTCCTCCTTCTTCATTCAATTTTCTCAAGTTTCATTGGATTAATTCAACTTTCTGATTGTACTGAATCGGTCCATTTACTGAAGAGGATAGAGATGAGGAGGTTTAAACCACTAAACCGCATTCTCCATGTTCACTCAAACATGAGTTACCTTTCAAATTACAGATACATTAAATTATTTATTCAGTAACATTTTCCTCTTAATTCGTAAAAAAAAAATAGAAATTCATAAACAAAAACGCTTTATTTCCCTCCCTCCTCTTTTTTTAAAATTTCCCTCGAAATATTATCCACAGATGCTGTTTAAACGCGGTAATTAGCCTTTTAAAAAAAAAATCCGTAAATTACAAAGTACGTGTGAATTGTATGTAAAAAAAAAAACCTTTTTTAATTTTTTTTTTCTCATTTCTTGCTCATTTTTTTTTCTTTTCACCTTGTAAAAATTAATGGTCAATGTGCATAATTTTTAATGGATTCATCTGGCCATGATTTTTCGTGCGGTTTATCATTATCATTATTATTATTCTCTTCTCCTCTTTTCTCTTTTTTTTTTTCGAGCCCAGGTGGTGCAAATATAATTCTGAAAGGGGAATTTATTGTACATGTGTGCCCCCGAGTGTCAGTTTTTTCTGTATATATATGTATATATATTTATATATGTATATGTGTGTATGTATGTATGTGTAGGTGTGTGTGCAGTAGTATTGAGAAACCGAAAGTGCGATCACGCGAAAATCTAGCGTGTATTGCCGCCAGTCTAACCGGTCTGACCGGATTTGGACCAACAAGAGAGTGGAGGGCAAAATGAAAAAAAAAAAAATCTCCTGCACGACAGACACTTCTTACGAAGAGCCTTTACCTCCTGTGTGTTTTCTATCCATGGGACGAAACTGAATCACGAACGAATGAACAGACAGACACAGACACATACACACAGACACATACACACAGACACATACACATACAGACACACACAGACATACATATACACACATACATACATACACACACATAGATACACACACATACACAGTTAGACAAATATACACACACGTATGTGTGCTTACACACATATGCACACACACGCATACACACACAGGCCCACGCACACATATAGACACACACAGACAGAGGCAGACACAACTAAACTGGTTTTGTGTGTCTCAACTTGATTTTTCTCATGATATAAACCGTGATTGTACCGGTTTGTGACACTTTAGAGCTAGTTTCTGACAGCTTTGACGCAAATCGAAGAACAATTATTTTCTTATTAGATGTAATTTAACTTAATTTAGTCGAGATTTAATGCAGTACTTATGCCACTTTGTTTCTAAGGTGGAAACACATATTTGTTGAGCTAAACGGACAGACGGGTTGATTTTGGTATTTTATACTATGAAAATTGGGAGAAATTGATGAAAATATTGGAGATAGATTTTTTCTGATGATTCCATTGGAAAGATGAGGAAATTTCCCATGAAAATCATATGTCAGAAGTTATTTTTTGAAATTTTTCAAAAATTTCATTTTTTGCAGGAGATTTGAAGGTGAAACTCTTCTGTTTTTCGAAAAATTTCAGGTTTTCGAGAATATCTCTGGTTCTATTGATCGTAGCTATCTGGGGTTGATCTCAAATGAAAGGTGAGCTCATTTCCCATAGATTTATGGGGTTTAAAGAGATAAATCTCAATTTTTTCAAGTACTTATAGGGCAAAACTGATTTTCAGCAAAATGATCTATAAATATTTGAAAAATTGATTTAAAAAAAATTTGAACCCCATAAATCGATGGGAAATGAGCTCACCTTTCATTTGAGATGAACCCCAGACCGCTACGACCAATAGAACTGAAGATATCCCCGAAAAAGTGAATTTTTTCGATTTTCAAAAGGAGAATCCCTTCAAAACTCTTCCAAAATAGTAAATTTCTCCAAAAATAAAAAAAAAAAATTTTTGACACGTTTTCCACTTAAAATTTCCTCAGCTTTTCAATGGAATCATCAAAACATTTCTATCTCGAACCATTCAATTCCTAATACACTTTTTTGTAGCTCTTGAAATTCTCCACAAAAAAAAAGGATTTTCCAAAAATTGCTCCAAAAAAAATCGCATCATTCATCTTTTTTCTTCACACTTAAAAAAATTTCATAATTTTTTTCCTCCTTTCTTCATCTATTTCTTCAAAATATCTCTTGAAGATACTAGTTTAACTGCAGAATCACTGAATTACTTTTTTTTATCGTTAAATTACTTTATGGCAAACACAAAATGTCACACTAACTTTTTTTCCCACTGATTTTCAATGATTTATCTTATAGTCAGTTTGAATTTAACGACAGTATAAAACGAATCACACACACACAGAAAGAGAAGAGACCGACAAGATTTTGTCCAAGTCGTCTTCTTCTTTTTTTTTAACTGTATTGCACTTGTAAGAGTGAATGAAATAAAATGGAGCTCTTGTCGAGAATTTTAGAGATAAAATTTACGAAGGTTTCTTGGAAAAAGAGGGAAAAGAGGAAAATTTTACACAAGTGGGGTGTTAAACGATTACTTTATGGATTTTATAGGGAAATTGCACTTTTTGATGGAAATTATGAAGATAGAATTTCATATTTGAAGGAAAAAAGATGTTTTTGGGGGATTTTTGGAGATTCTGATGATTTTAGAGCGTTGGGAGCAGTCGCAAATGAAAGCTGAGATGATTTTGTACGGATTTCAATTAAATCGAATTGATTTTCGACGAAAATTGTAGAAATTATAGCTTAAAAAGTGATTTCCATCGAAATTTACGGTAATTCTTTGAATTTTCATCGATAATCAATTTGTTTTACAATCGAATTGATATAAAATTGTCTCATTTTTCATTTGAATCGACTGCAATGCATTGCGACAACTTTTTTCTCGAAAAGTTAGATATTTTTGCAAGAATTTCGATAATTTTGACACTTAAAAAATTTCGAAATTCCTGCAAAAAATTGTAATTTATCGAAAATGTAAATTTTTTTAATTTTTCAAAAATTTCAAAGTTTCCGAAAAAATCGAAATTTTCGCTATTTTCCAAAAGTTTCGAAGTTTGTGAAAAGTTCGAAATTTTCTCCATTTTTCAAAAATTTGGAAATTTTCGTATAGTTTAAAACTTTCGCCATTTTTCGAAAATTTCTAAATTTTTGAAAAGTTTGCAATTTTCTTCATTTTTCAAAAATTGCGAAATTTTTGAGAAGTTCGAAATTTTCAATACTCATAAAAAATTCCCAAATTTTCGAAAAATTCAAAATTTTTGAGAAAAATCGAGAAAAAAAAAGTTTTTTACAGCAAATTTTACTGTTTTTCCAATGATAACATTAAAAAATAAATCAGACGTATTCTCACCCTCCAAACTCCTCGAAATTCCAATTAAAAATGCTAATTAGAAGACGCAATGCTCTTAGTCAGAATTTTTTAGTCTCACTAAAATTTAAAAAAAAATCACTAAAAGTATCGGTGAATTTTTTCGATGCAGTATTCCATTGCTCTCAGTGCTGCACTTTTTTATCCAGCCTCAAAGTAATTAATAATAAATGAAAAAAAAAAATGAAAAAATCTCACAATTAGGGAGAAGAAATACTCTAATTATTAAAATATTGTAAACTTAATGTAATATTTTTTTTCCAGCACTTTTCATTTCATGAAAAAAATGCTATCTTTAATATTTTACATAATTTACAGAATATGATAAAAATTTCAAGCAGCAAAGGAGAATATATATAGATATATATATGTATAAAATTCGTTTAGAATTTGATTAATCTCCAGAATTTAAAGTAATTAAAGAAAAAAAAATCTCTATTAATTAATTTTTAAAAAAAGCGTAATATCGAAAAAAAAACAAATCTCTTCTCTCGTAAAATAAATTCAGGAAAAAATAATAAAATGTTTAAGCACCTCATAGTAAAGCTATTTTTTCCATTTAATATATACTATCAATAAAAAGATAAAAAAACAATTTTTACTAAAAAAAAAAAATCCTTCAATTTGACAATTTATCATTGCTTCGATCTATCACGTGATGGATTTAATTTCACTCTAGTATAATTAATTATAATCATAATTATAATTCATTTATTTTTGTGACTTTGAATAATTGATGATGGTTAAAAAGGAAAAAAGAAACATAACTGACTTTAATCATTTAATAAATGCGATGAAGGAAGATAAACAAGAAAAATCATCTACAATATAATAATTTTTTTTTTTTTCTGTCAAAAAAAATTACAAAATGATCATTTCTCTAATAATTAATCGTAAATAGAATATAATATTATATAACTAATAAATGAAAAACTAATAAAAAAAAAAGGAAAATAAAGTCAGTATAAAACGAACCAATGCACATTATTCTTTCTCCTTTTAATGCAAAAAAATCTCTCCAAAACTTAATAGTAATATAATATTAATTGAAAAAATGAAGAAAAGAAAAAACATATATATATAGTACGATGAGGGTAATAATTATATATTCGATAATTAAAAAAAAAAAAAAACAGTAGAGAAATTTTTTTATCTACAAGTTCTCCTTTTTTTATGCTAATTTTTTTTTTTTTTTCTAAAACACAATTAGAATAAAACATAGGCCATCTGTTTTCATTTTTTACTGAAATGAAAACAGAAAAAAAAAAAATTATAGTTTTTCAAGTCTTACAAACTGACTATTTATCAGCAAGAGTCATTATGAATCGCACACGAGGACGTCCTTCCAAAAAAAAAAAATTTAATTTTAAATGTATTTAATAATTAAAGAAAAAAAATTTGTTCTGTAAATTTTTCGATAGAAAATTGGAAGTCAATTGCAGTTAATTAAATTAATTAGAAAAAAAAAAGAAATAATTATAACAACAAATAAGTACTTATTTGGTGTGTATGTGTGTGTGTGGGGATGTGTGTTTTTTTTATTTCGTGCTTGCACGAGAAGACTTGCTTGATCATTATTTTTCAGTTATGTAGAAATAGAATTAATAAACTGCCATAAAAAAACGAAAGGAAAAAAAAGTCTATTATTGTGCTTCAAGTAAAGATGGAGAGAGAAAAATGTCTTTTTTTTTCTCTCTGCACACTTATAAAAATATCCCTGATGTTCTAAGATAAATAGTGGCAGTTTTAACTCGAAATGGGAGAAGGTGGGGTAAAATGGAGACTTCAATTGAACGGTTCGAGATAAAATTTTTTTGATGATTCCATTGAAAAGCTGAGGAAATTTTAGATGGAAAACATATGTTTCAAATTTTTTTTTCCGATTTTTGGAAAAATTTACTTTTTCGGCCAAGTTTTGAAGGGGTTTTTCTTTTGAAAATCGAAAAAAATCACTTTTTCGGGGATATCTCCGGTTCTGTTGGTCGTAGCGATCTGGGGTTCATCTCAAATGAAAGGTGAGCTCATTTCCCATCGATTTATGGGGTTCAAATTTTTTTTTAATCAATTTTTCAAATTTTTACAGGTCATTTTGCTGAAATCCAGTTTTTGCCCTATAAGTACTTGAAAAAATTGATATTTTTCTTTTTAAATCCCATAAATCGATGGGAAATGAGCTCACCTTTCATTTGAGATCAACCCCAGATAGCTACGATCAATAGAACCAGAGATATTCTTGAAAACCTGGAATTTTTCGAAAAACAGAAGAGTTTCACCTTCAAATCTTGCGAAAAAAATGAAATTTTTGAAAAATTCCAAAAAATACCTCTGACATATGGTTTTTATGGGAAATTTCCTCAGCTTTCCAATGGAATCGTCATAAAAAATCTATCTCCAATATTTCCATCCATTTCTCCCAATTATCAAAATCAATCACGACACATGTTTGCAAACGAAAAAAAATAATAATAATAATTAATAATAGTAATGAAAATATTTTTTTTATCTTCAATTAATATAACTATGTATATAATCTTTATGTGTGGTTCCTCTTTGTACCTATTATCAAAGTGTACGTATTTTTTATCATTTAGAACTGAATAGAGATTTTAAAATAAAATAAGATAATAAAAAAAAAAGGAAGAAATTCTATTCACACACGTGTATCACTTGAGTTACAAGAAATAATAAAAAAAAAAAATTGTAATAAAAATAAGGTAAAATGGCATTATTGCATCGAATGAAATATATCATCTATTATTTCATATTTAATATGTATATATATATATATAAATATATATCAATTTATATGTATACATATGGGGTATATGTAAAAATGTTCAATGTGGCTTGTGTGTGTGTGTATGTGTGTGTGTTGCATCTTTTTTTTTCTCTGTACGCAGTGACTCGAAAATTGCAGGAGATAAAATACTATTTATTTATTTTTTTCTTTTTTGAACTATTTTTTTTGCAAAAAGAAAAAAATTAACATATTCAATAACAAGGAAAAATTCAGTACTATCATATATATATGTATATATATACCTATGGTTTTTTTTTCTCAATTGTATTAATTTTCTCGATTAATACAATGATTTTTCTTTACAGCATCGGCAGATAATTTAAACTTTCTGAATAAAAAAAAAAAAAAGAACAAAATAATAATAATTATTCACTTTTTTTATATATGTATATTATCAATTTACGGAAGAAATAACGGCACCTGCTGTCTCCAGCATTTTCCAACAATTGCGAATTTTAAATACGAGACTCTCATTACCGGTTTATTACTCTCGTTAAGTTGTCTTCTATTTATTTTTTTTTTTTTTTTTTTTTTTACCTTTTTTTTCCTCTTCGAAAGAAGGAGAGAAAAGGAAAAATATCGAATAAATAAGATATAAACGTTTTTTTTCTTTCTTTTTGCTGATGAAAGGACATTTTATACCACGAAGAAAAATTTTATATTTTAACACTCGTTAGAATATTGATTACACGATGCATTTTTCCATTTTTCATTTCTTTTTATCTCATTTATTTTTTTCGTTTAAATCTTAAAATTTGTAGAATTGTGTTTTATCATTTAAATTATCCTCATTTGTGTCAAAGTTTTTTGTCATTAATTATTATTTTTTTTTTTTTTTGTTAATTTTTACGTATTTTTGAAATTTGTTCGAGCTCATTTTTACTTATTAAATTTTATGTTTTTTTCAGTGAAAAGTTACGAATTACACGTGGGACAAGGTGGGGCAAAATGGACATCAGGGGTAAAATGGATACAGCTAAATTTTTAGGCAGATATTATGGAAAACTCTTGAAATTAATGTAAATATTAGCGACAGATTGTTTTTGATGATTTCATTGGAAAGCTGAGGAAATTTTAGGCGGGAAACAAGTGCCGGAATTAAATTTTTTGAATTTTTGGCGATTTTGGCTTTTTCGAGGATTTTAGAGGGGAAACTCTTCGTTTTTTTTTAAATTTTCAGTTTTTGGAGAATATCTTCGGTTCTATTTGTCGTAGCGTAAAAATTCCGATGTCAGGTGAAAGGTGAGATCATTTGCCATCGATTCATGGGGTTTTCAATTAAAAAATATCGATTTTTAAGGTATTTATGGGCATTTTTGTGAAACACTTTTGTGAAACAGTTTTTGGCCTATAACTATCCCGAAAATTGATATTTTCGAATTCAAAACCACATAGATCGATGGGAAATGAGCTCACCTTTCATTTAAGACCAACCCCGAGTTGCTACGACCAATAGAACTAGAGATATTTGCAAAAAACAGAAAATTTTCCAAAAAAAAGGCTTCCACCCCTCAAAAATACCGAAAATATCGAATTTTCCAAAAAAAAACGAAAAAAATACATCTGACACTCGTTTTCCGGCTAAAATTACCTCAACTTCTCAATAGAATCATCAAAAAAAAATCCATCTCTAACCGTTTCATTAGTGTCCATTTTGCGCCACTCTCCCCTATGAGTGCTTTTTTTTTTTTACATAGCCGTGTCCCAGCACGGACTGCAAAAAGGGGGATGAAAAATAAATGTTTATCATGTAAAAATGAATTTTTTTTTATCAACAAATATAAAGAAGATTATAGAATTAAAATTAGGATAAAGCCAAATAAAAAAACAAAATAAAGTTATTCAATAATAATTGTTTTTCTTTTTTCTCTTCATTTCAACTCGAATTAAACAAAATTTAGTAGTACTTTTCTTCTTTTTTCTTATAAAAAAAAAAACCAAGAGCCACGATCACATCGTTAAAGTACTAAAAGTACTTCGTTTTTTTATTTTGGCGCTTGTCTGTTTTTTCTTTTTTTTTCAATATATAATATGACGATAATAATAATATTTATAGAATGATAATAATAATTTAATGAATGAATTTTAATTAGCGTGACAATTCAATGACACGTTTTTTTTTACGCACTTTGTTACGTCTTTACCATTTTCTTTTTAAATTACTTTTCACTTAATTTTTTTATCTCACGAGAGTTCCGATAAGAATAATTGCGGTTTTTTTTTTTACTTCATTTAACTTATTCTTTTTCATTATTATAATATACCATTTCTAAAATATGATCAAATCACTGCCACGAGCAGCAATTCCGAGGCACTACGAACAGGCCACAGCATATATGGCCGCACAATTATCATCATCTTCGAAATCTCTGTTTCATTATCTTCTTCACTTTTTTTTTCTTTTTTCTTTTTTTTGCATTTTCTTTCTTTCCTAAATAATAAGACTATGTAGAATGACCCTAATACATAATTATTATTTTTTTCTTCTTCTTCTTCTTCCTTTTAACATACTTATATCTGAATTACTAAATGTAGATCAATTATGTAATTTTTACAATAATTAGAGAGATCACACGGCTTAATATAGAAATTTAAAAGACTATGCTCTAGTACGTAAAATTCTTGTTCTATATGTTTTTTTTTTTAAATTTCTTTTCTTCCCTCAATTCACAGGTTTTTCCTCTTTTTCTGCTTTTTCCCCTCATTTCTTCTTTAAGTATTGCCACGAAATGTACGAATGATAGTAATATATATATATATGTATGTATAGATAGACATATATATATATAAATATATATATATATATAATCTGATGAGCGGACAGCAACGGTCCTCGAGTTGAGCCTCGCCATCTACTATTTTTCATTTTTTTTTTATTTCTTCTTCTTTTCTTCTCTATTTAACTTATACAACTCTACACTACATTGTTCTCAGCCTTCTTCCACGTTCCCTCCTCTTTTCATGTATTATTTTTTACTTTTTTTTTTTTTTTTCGTCTTATCGTGTTTTTTCTCGCTTACCTAGTTTTATCAGCACCAATCTGATTTTTTTTTCTATTTAAAACCCATCAAAATATCATCGTATAGATTGAAATTACCTGTTGTGTGTGTGTTTTTTTTTTTTGTGTATAAATATACATTGAAATATTAGTAATAGTATACAAGAATCATACCTTTCCTTCGTACATCGTATCATCATCGTCAAATATGCTGTGACGTTTCAATTTCTTTTTTTTTTTTTTTCAATCTTCATCTCACAGCGGGTATCCGTCCGTCTATTTGTTCGCTTTTTATTGATTTTTTTTTATTTTTTCCTTTCTTTTCTTTCATTTACCTATAAACCCCCCACCCCCTTTCATTCGCACACACTTGCGGCCATTCAAAACTCGCGCGCTTCCATAATTGCTTCTTTTTTTTTAATTATTTTTTTCTTTTTCTCTTATAATTCACGCGTTCAAATTACCACTCGCTTTTTTTTTTTTTTTTTTTACTAAAAATTCCGCAAATTTATTTATCTTCTTTAAATTTTTTTTTTTTTGTTTTCTCTCTTCTCTTACTCTCGAAAATTGATTTACTTTTTGTTTTTATAATATTTTTTTCACGTTTTACATTATTTACAGACGTCCTCTTCGGCATCTTCATCATCCTCTTGCACATGTTTATTTTATTTAATTTTTTTTTTTTCACATACTCAACTTGACTTCAATTTTTTCAATTTTTTTTTTTCGCTTTTTTCTTTCTTTTAATTTGTCGAATTTTTTTGTTCTTTTTCTTTTTTTAAACATAGGCAAGTTAAATATTGTATCACAATCGTTTCAGTCTGGTCGAAATCGAACATTTTCAACCCGTTATTTTTTTTTTTTCTATATATAATATATAATATATATATGTATATATATTTCTTATTTTTTTTTTCTTTTTTTAATTCTTCGTTTAATAAGGAAAACGCGTTTTTAACGACAAAAAAAAGTTATTTTAGTCTAGAATAAGGAAAAAAAAAAACCACGATTCAAAAATCAATTATTATTTATATTAAAAAGAAAATTTAGTTTGTTCGTTTGAAATAGAAAAATTCGAAAATTATAGTTCTCCTTCAATATCAAGGAAGCGCAACCGAAAGTAAAATAAAAACACAAATGGGCTTTTTCTTTTTTTTTCTCAAAAAAAAAAAAAAAAAAAAGAACACGATGATAAAGAACAGTGAACGAAAGAAAACAAAAAAAAAAGAAAATAACGTAGATGAACGAAAAAAGATGGGCATTGGTCAAGGGGGCATCGTCCTCGTTGGCTTTAGTGCAAACAGGGATAGTACGACAAAAGATTTCCCAAAAAAAAAAAAAAAAAATGCAATAGTCTCTTTTTTTTTAAATGCACGAAAAAACGAAAAATAAACGATGTATACAGTGTGTCACGGGTAATGTTGCTGAAGTGTCTGGCAAATTTGCGATGATGAATTATTTGATCCAGCAGTACTACTGCTAATAGTACCTGTACCAAAGCAACGCTGAAATTTGAGCGGTATTCCTGCTTGCTAATATGCGGCAGGATGGACGGTTAGTCACTGTGGTGGTAATGCAGTTGGTGTTTTAAATTCACCAGTAACTGTAACACCATTTGTTTGTCCAGGAAATTGTGATGATGATACAGGCGGTTGATGATTGAATGCTGGTGCATAACACTGTGGGAAATAAAGCTCTGGCTTAACAACAGTTGGTGTTAAACCACGTGGTACTTGTACTGGACCAATAGCTGTTGTACCACCGCCTCCACCACCGCCACCAGTTCCACCCTTTACATCACTGCTTGAATTTCTACGTACTTTACTAGCATGTGGATTCATATGATTATCAATGTGTTTTTTAACTTCTGGCTCAGTAGCAAAACGTCTACGACAATTTGGCATTGGACAACAAAATGGCCTGTCACCCTGATGTGTACGTGTATGCTGATCAAGTATAGCTTTTTGTCGAAAATCCTTGCCACACTGCTGACACTTGTATGGTTTTTCACCAGTATGTATACGTAAATGTTGATTTAATATGGTTCTCTGTCTAAAATTACGTCCACAATAAACACAACCATATGGTTTTTCATTGGTATGTATACGTAAATGTTGTGTTAAATGTGACTGTTGACGAAATCTTTTACCACATTCAGGACATGGATATGGACGTGATTCTATGTGTATACATCCATGCTGTAGTAGTGTACTTTTTTGTTTAAATTCCTTTTGGCATATGGGACAACGTACATACAATGGCATACCAGCTGATCTTCCATGTTGTATTACATCTGGTAAACATGATTTACCACCATTTGCACCATTACCACTACCACTACCGCTACCCTGTTGTTGTTTTATGTACTGTAATGCACCAAAACTACTTGGTCCACCAGCACCAAATACAGCATGATTACCACCTTTTGGATCCTTGAAATATGCTGGATATTGTATTGAATTGCCATCAGGTGATGGACTAAATGCACCAGATTGTGTATCATTGTCACCAAATGTTGATGCAACCTCTTCTTTACCGTCCTCAGGTGGAAATGGTACATCCTGTGGCCATAATGTTGGTGTCATGCCATTCTTGAAGATAAGATGCGGACTCACATCTGCAATGACAATTGATTCATACATTTTAGGGTTTAATTTGTGCTTCAAAACGCAGACTGGATCAAAAGGATTTAATTTTCTTTTTCTAAAAAAATTTTTTATTTTTTTTTTTTGTTCCAATGTCTTTTTTTTTCTGGTGTTCTGATGAACACATTCATGATTAGTAATTTTTTTCTTTTTATTTTTTTTTTGTTCTTAAATATTGATTTCAATTTTTTTTTCTCTCTCTCTATCATAATAAAAGAATAAAAAATACAAAAGCAGTATCAGCGATTCGGGTCATGTGCCTCCTGCAGACAGTTTCTTTTTTTTTTTTTTTCTATTTTTTTTACAAAAAAAAATTGAAAAAAATAAATTTTTTCTGTAGATTAATCTAAATATATATATTTTTTTTTCTTGCATTCATTTATATATATATATATATATATATCTATTTATATACTTATATCATTGGAGATATATGTATATTATTATTTTATTAAATAAATTAATTAATAAATAATTTTTAATAAAAAGTAACAAAAGTAAAGAAAACACTTCCCATTATTAGCGCGAGCACAGAATCTTTACATAGAGGGGGGGCCATAAGACTATAAAACGCCCATTTTTAGAAGATATTTTTTTGTATCCCCGTATTTTTTTTTTTTTTTTTTTCATAATCTCATTATGTTTTATGTAATTATAATTGGTTAATTATAATTATCTGTACATAATTATACAAAATTTGTGTGTGTATACAATATATAACGAGAGAGACCTTGAGGCAATCCATAGGCCCGACCTCAGCCAGGGGAATATATGAAAGCTGATGGCGAAGATGAAAAGGGTGGGGGGGGAAGGGGGGACGGAAAACGCAGCAATAAGGTACAACAGGCATTATTATATATATAAAATCACGAACAATACTTTTTTCATTTTTTTTAGCTCCTATTCTTTCTTTTTTCAATGAATAAAAATAATGTTTACGGTAACTTTCTTATTTCTCTTTTTTTGGTGTTTTTTTTTTGCTTTTTGGTAAGCGGTAATTATATTTGTTAATAATTCACTTGGCAGTAGAGCTGAAGAGACAAGCACAGGTTCATCAAACATTAGTTTTTTTTTCTTTTTTTTTCTCATCAAAGATACGGATTCATTTCTACGCGGAACAAACGAACTGGATATGGAAAAAATAAGCCTAACATTAAAAAAAAAACCTAGGATTTAGATTAATAATGATAATACCCTGGTGGATCATGCCAACTGGACAGTCATTTTTTTCACGAAATCGACTCCGTGATTCGATCACGATGTGATTGCATCGCAGTCACATCACAGTCGCATAGTGGTCACATGACAGTCGATTTCGTGAAAAAAAAACGACTGTCTGATCGATTTATAGTTGATATGCAATCGCCCGATTCGTCAGGGTGATTAAAATTTGAGTAGTCCGATGTTTCCCAGGCTAAACCAATGCATCATGTGGCCTAACTACCAATACCACATTATGTCCAGTACTCAAGTACAATAAAAACAGTTATCGATTACAATTCGAAGTCAGTCCTATTTGCCTCTTCTTCTTCGAGTGATTATAATGGATAAATAGCAACAAGTCAATGAATAAAAGACTCATCTCGAGAATTTATGAAAGCAAAATGAAAAAAAAAAATCTGGAATCGACTGTGTAGGTATGTGTTAGGCATTTTCCAATCAAAAATTGTAATTCGTTTTCTGATGATTAAAAGAATTCCATAAAGTTCATTTATTCCGGGGAGAAATACTAGCAAAATCCTGATTACGAGAAAAAAAAGGTTTTAATTTAAAAAAAAAAAAAGCGCATTCCCTTATTATGGATTTGTACACCATTGTGAGCGAGCAATGGTAAAATTAGCAGTAGCAACAGCGGCAAAATTATTAGAAGCAGATGGATGTAAATTTTCTTTTGCTCTGTCATTTTTTTCTTTTTGGTCATAAAATGATTGAATATCTTATCCTGATGCGAGAAAAATTGGGCGTTAAATGCATATAAATATATGTAGTATATTGAATGGTATACATATATTTATATGTATTTATTTATTGTTTTTTTTTTGTAAAAAAAAACGAATAAGGGCCAAGTCATTAATTCTTTTCTTTTTTTTTGTGACGGAGGGTATTTTTTTTTAATTTTTAAGGGTGTCAAAGTGTGGCTCATGGCGATTCGCCCTCTGGGATTTCGGGAGGCAGAGAGAAATGCTCGCCTTGGTGTGTGCGGACGTGCTGATTCAGGATCGCCTTCTGACGGAAGTGTTTTCCACACTCCGGACATTGGTATGGCTTCTCACCCGAGTGTATACGTAGATGCTGATTTAGGATGGCACGCTGACGAAATGTTCTCTCGCAGTAAACACATGCAAATGGCTTCTCATTAGCATGTATACGTAGATGTTGTGTTAGATGTGACTGTTGTCTAAATCTTTTTCCACACTCTGGACAACCATATGGCCTACTATCAGTATGTATTCTTTCGTGTTGTAGTAACGTTGATTTTTGTTTAAAGTCTTTACCACACGTTAAACACTTGAATAATCTTAGATCACTGTTTGCACCCTTTGATGATTTACCATTTTGTTGGACAATATCAGGCAATACATTGGCCATATTAGCACCACCAGGACTTGCATACTGATGTGCCTCTAAACTAGCACCACCATCACCCTGTCCAAGTGATGTTAGCATAACACCAGGTTGTTTCAAATAATGTAATGCAGAAAAACCACCTGGTGTTAACATATGTGGTGGTACAGATGGTGATGCATGTGGTCGAGCATCTTTAAAGTAATGTTGTGGATACTGTTGTAGATCACCAGTACCAGGAAAACAGTCACCTCTTTCAACTTCATGTGGTGTCAATTGCTGCTGCGGTGAATGTTCCTGTTGTCCACTAGCTTGTTGCTGACTCTGTGGACCACTTTGTTGCTGTTGCTGTTGCGTGGCTTGTTGCTGTTGTTGTTGCTGCTGTTGTTGCTGTTGTTGCTGCTGCTGTTGTGCCGCTGCCTGCTGCTGTGCTGCTGCCTGCTGAT
The DNA here is from genome assembly GCA_963921955.1 of Aleiodes alternator. NCBI lineage: Eukaryota > Metazoa > Arthropoda > Insecta > Hymenoptera > Braconidae > Aleiodes > Aleiodes alternator. The sequence goes on along the minus strand of OY998105.1, from coordinate 3,281,100 downwards.
GTGCTGCTGCCTGTTGCTGGGCTGCTGCTTGCTGCTGTGCTGCTGCTTGTTGCTGTGCAGCAGCTTGCTGCTGTTGCTGCTGCTGTTGACCAGTTTGTATCTCATCCTCTGGTGGTGTTAGAGCTTGCTGATCTGTTGGTCCAGATGGATATGGCGATGGTACTGGTGATGCCATTGGCGGTGGACCAGTATCACCACCCTCCACTGGTGGTCCACATGCCTGCTGTGGACTACCAGACGATGATGATGCCTGCTGTTGTGGCTGGGGCGGCTGTGGCTGTTGATTTTGTGGCTGCTGTTGCTGCTGTTGTGCATACAAACCACCATCTTGGAGAGAACCCGGCCCCGGTGCCCATTGGCCCTGGGGTCTCTCCATATTGTCCTTGTACAGTACGTACGGCGCGCCAGTATCTGCAATTAAAAAAATGAGAAAAACAATTCATTTACAGGTTTTTTTTTCATGTCCAATCAATTTAATAATGAATTTCCATAATCCATTCTTTTTCATTTCTTTTTCTCTTTGCTTTACCGCTATTGCTGCTATTAGTATTACTATTACTATTACTATTAACTACGAAAAAAACCAACTATTTGAATTTCCCCCGCAATCTAATAAGAGTTTTCATGACTTTCTGCGTGTGTCTGTGTGTGTATTTGTATCTGTTTGTCAAGTATTTACCAGAGATTAGGTAAATTGAAGGGAAAAAAAAAGCAAGTTATCAAGATAATTGCCATCATAAATTAGTAGTTTATTGTATTTAAACGTAATTTAAGAAGATTTATCCATTATCAGTGTAATCAAATGAAAGGTGTAACAAGTACATATATATATATTTGAATTGTGCCTTTAAATTCTAATGGAAGAGAGAATATATATACATCTATATGTATGAGAAGGAGGTTTTCCGTTTGAGATCAGACGGTTAACCGACTTTTCTGCACTTTACGAATTATTTAAACGTCTATTTCTGCAATTTGAATGTCAAAAAAAAAGGCTTTCAATTCTGTCCAGAAATTGATGAAAGGACATTTTTAAATAAAAAACCCAGTAACATTTTCCTGTGTTTTCTGCCTCTTTCTCCCTGATTATCCATTTTTCTTACGTCTATTCAATCGTTGTATTGTGTATTTTTCTTTTTTCGTGTGTGCATACCCTCTTTCTCTTCATCCAAAGCATCAATTCTAATAGACATTTAGACATTCTTAGTTATCATCAAATTCGTGTCTCTCTCTCTTCTCTACCGCCATTACGAATTACCAATTTAATCCACACACATACATACATATACACATTCATACACACATGAAAATTGACATATTTATTAAGTGTACGTCAATCTTGAGTCTTTACACTTAATAAATGAAATTACTATTATACAAGGATACTGCACCAACGACAAAGTTCAACGAACGTAATCATTTTTCTTCGTCCACGCCATTCTGTAGACTACCCCTTTACCCCTCCCCTCCCCCCTTTTTGCCCCCTCCCCTCCTCCTTCTATTTCTCTCTCTGTCTCTCTTTCTCTCTCTAGTCGTTCCCTTTCCTCTCTCGCTTTACTGCTTCTCTCCCATCGAATCTCCCCCTTTCCCCTCTCCCCTCCATTCCCCTTCCCCACCCCCTCCCCCCCTTTTGCCGAACCCATGGACTCCCTATGTACCCGTTCGCTCGCTTTCTATCACGCATCTCAGATCTAAATATATAACTTAGAGCAGTGCGATATATTTTTGCAATGCCACATGGCGAATTAACACAGACACATGTATCTATATATATATATATGTATATGTAGAGATAGATACACACACAGGCAGCAAAGTTTTGTAGCAAAAAAAAAAAGACGTACCAAAATCACACAACGAGAGCCTTTGTTTTCCTCTCTCTCTCTCAGTCTCTCCCTCATCCATGCAAATATCATTCCCTGTAGCCACACAATTCATCAATTAATTGCGGGAAAATTTGAAATAAATAAAATTATTTGAAAAAGGAAAAAATTTAAGGTTTTTTTGCTTTCTTTTTTTTTTTGCAGGATATTTGCGTACATTTTTTTGGCATTGTCAAATCCAATTGTCGTCAACAACAGCACACGTCAATGATCCAAAAAACGTGAGTAACACGTCCATGCTCCTTTTGTAAACACGTCTTATCCCTACCCAAAAAAAAAAAAAAAAAAAAAAATGGTCCTTTCAATTTTTATTTATTTAAACTCCACGTGAATGTACTTTATCCCCTTTTTTTTGGAGTCACTTTTGCCTTTTTTTGGAGTAATTCACAAGATTTAAACTCAAATTCACGGTAAATCAACAGTTTTTTTTGGTCAGAATCACACAGAAGAGTTTATTTAACTTTATTTCATTGAGAAAAAAAAAAAAAAATAAAAAGAGTATATATATATATATATATATATATATATATACGCTCCTGATCTTCGTTGACCGCTGACCCACTATCTCACTCCACTCATGAAAGAGCCCCAATCGAAGTTATGGGACGAGAAATAAAATTAAAAAATATACATATATATATATATATATGTTTGAGAGCGTAACACACACGAAAATGCTTCGAGTATCCAATGGGATGGGATTATTAGCCGACAGTTGGCAAAACAGTCGATAGTCTCGTCCTCCTCTTCCCAATGTCTCTCTATGTTAAATCGCAAGCATCACGAGCAAGAGAGAGAGAGAAAAGACACACATATTCTCCCATCCCTCTCTCTCTCTCTCTCTTTCTAATCTCTTACTTTTTTTTATATTATAGGATAGTGTTTTTCCTGCTTTTCCCTCTCTTTTCCCCTTTTTTTTTTGCTTACTACACTGACGCCCGTTCGATTACACGAAACGCCAGAAGAGCCATGGCCACGTGAGTGTTTACACCAAACACACACATACACACATTTTTACACACACACACAGATACACGAAACAGAGAGAAAAGATGAGACTAAATTCACGAAATTAAAACGTAATAAACGTGCTTTTAATTGCGAGCTGCAGATTATTTAAATATACACAGACTCACACACACACACGCAGACACACACACACACGGATCCACAAATTTTTAAATTTTTTTTAACGAGAAACTGCACTTTTTCTTTTTTTTTTTTGAAGATCCGCGCCTTTTTTTCCTCTTTTTCTTCTTCTTTCAATGACTGAAGAATTTTGTTTTATTCTATTTTCTTTTATTTTATTTTCACCAATAGGCAAAAAAAAAAAAAAAGGGGTGTGCAAGTGTGAGAGACAAGGTGATTTTGTTGAGAACCACCGATTATTGGGTTTTTATAAGAGTAAAAAACACACACTAAGAGTTGGCACGCTTTATAAAACAGTACTAACGTTCACATCGGTGGCAATAAGGCGGGCCTATCGTTCACTGGAGATCTGTGCTGGCAATCCGGTGAGGTGGCGTGCTTGGGCCAAAAAGCGAATGGGAAAGCAGCCCAGTGTACTAAACTATTGGCGGGACAATTTGAAATTAACTTTGGCGGCGCACTTGACAAATAGAATTTTCGCCTAAAACATCGAACAATTTCGGTTAAAAAAAGAGGATTTTCCCGCGCTTTTTGGGGTAAATCTTTTGTTACGTTGTTTTTTAAGGTTTCTAGTGAATTTAAAAATATTTGCAATCTCTAAAATGATTGGTGGACGTCTTATTTGAATTTTTGGGGGAGGCGGGAAATTTGAAATTGGGGGAAAAACACTTGCGGGCTTCAGCGCACAAAGAACACGACACACACGTTGCAGAATTATAAAAAAGAAGGAAAATAATGGATACATGGATACACACACACACGTGAGTCTGGTTTATAAAGTACTACTACTACTACTGCTAATACTATTGCAACTACTCCTTCTCTTTTTTTTTATCCACCTCCTCTCATAGAACTTTCATTTCTTTACTTTTTTTTCTCTCAATTCTCTCTCGCTCTTTCTCTCTCTCTCTCGTTCATTCTTGCGAATTGTGTGTGTGTGTTGATATTTTTTTTAATTTTTCATTTTTTTTTTTCATTGTTATACTCACCGGAATTGTAATATTCCTTAAAATAGCGTGTCGCAGCGCGCTGTACAATCGAATAATACAGGTTGACGTACGACGTTGACTGATTCTGTGCGGAGAGCGCCATTTACGCCGTTTATTTGATTATTTCGGTGTTCACGAAGTTTTATTAAAAACTTTTTATTTAATTTAAAAAAAAAAAACTTGGAATCAATGTTAATTTTTTTTTTTAAGTTTTTTTCCTTTCAGTTTCAATAACTTTCACGTAGAATTTCATTAATTTCAATAACAAAATAACAAATAGCATCGACGCACCCAGTTTTCACACCACAGAACATTTGAAAAAAAAACAACAAAAAAAAAAAAAAAAACTCTTTTTCTTTTAAAGTCTCGATCAAGTGAAGTTTAAACACATGGAAAAATCTTTTTTTCTTTTAAAGTTTCGATCGAGTGAAGTTTAAACACATGGAAAAATCTCTGTTCTTTTTAAATAATAATCAACAAATTTAAAAATCCCCGCAATTTTTATTTCGTGTGTTTTTGAAACACACGGTTTACACATACACGCACACAACGACAAGGTGCGTGTGTTCCACACACACACACATACACACAGACACTATGTGTGTAACACGCGCGCTTGGTTTATTGGGTTTGAAAGACGTCGAAGGAGGAGACGAGTTATTTTTTTTTTCCTTTTTTTTTTTCAAAAATAAAAAAAGGGGTAGAAACACACACACAAAGGGAGAGACGGCCGGTTTATATATATATATATATATATATATATATGTATATATGCGTGTTTTTTTGTGTATATATCGAAGGAATATGAATGTGTCACACACACACAAGGCGGGAGAGTTTATAAAGGAGACGACGTTGGTTACCGACGTTTACGACGATCAACGACGTCGGAACCGTTTTTTTTTTTTTTTTAATAATCCCTCGACGTTTCTCCGTTTTTCTTTGCTCTCAACTTGTGTTCAAAGGAGAAAAAAAAAATCAAAAACTTGAAAAAAAAAAAAGAAAAAAAAAACAAAACTGCATAGAAGTAAAGTGCGTGCGTGCGTGTCTGTCTATATATGTATGTATACTATGTATATATATATATATATAGATATATATATATATATGTGTTTTGTTTTTATATCCACGAAACACGTCGTCGCGACGGCATGCCGTATATATATATTGTAACGTACCACTTTTGTTTTCCCGGGTTCTTTTGCCCCGTTACAATATATATATATATATATATGTATATATATATATGTTTTTTTTTTATTATTATTATTTAAAAACTTCTCTCTCAACGAACGACTTATATCTCCGGTTCTTTTTGGATATATACGCGCGCACCGGTTAGACAAACTCGGTAGACTCGGCTGGCCCCCCGAGTAACTTTTGCCAAGACCGAGACGCTCACTCAGTCGGGCTTGTGCGGCGTTGCCGCACTTCCGTCACACCGGCATTCGGCGCGTTTGGGAGGGGGAGGGGAGGAGAGAAGAGGAGGAGTGGTGGGGGTAAAAACTTCTCTTTCTGGACTGGATTGGGGTTTTTTCGCGTGTGTGTGCGTCTGTGTGTGGGTATATGTGTGTGTGTATGTATAAAACGAGATTCCCTCTATCCCTATCTACTCTCCCCGACCGATAGGTCTCGAGTCTAGGTGGCGTACGAATTAAATGTGTGTGTGTGTATGGGGGCACAAACGGGTAGAGAGGAGCAAGTTATAAGCGCGCAGTACAGGGAAAAACCATACTGCTGCTGCTGCTGTGTTCCCGCCACCACTACCACCAACACCACCACCACCACCACCACCAACGTCGTTGCTTTTCTCTCTGGCTCTGTAGCGTGTCGACGATGCCGCCGTCTCGTCGTCGTCGATGTTGCGCTTCTGCTGGCGGTACTGCTGCTGCCGCCATTCGGCCGACCATTTGAGGGGCGGGGAGGGGGGTGGGGAGAAAAAACGTATGAGTGCGAGAGAGTAAGAGCTGATAAAAAATGTTGTTGTGTTCAATGAGTACGAGAGAGATAGATGCAAAACGTCGTGGGCAGGTTTGGCGCTCACTGGCGGGAGAGGGGAAGGGGGGGGGGGGGAGAAAAACGTATGAGTGCGAGGGAGTAAGAGCTGATAAAAAATGTTGTTCTGCCCAACGAGTGCAAGAGAGATAGATGCAAAACGTCGTGGGCAGGTTTGGCGCTCACTGGCGAGAGAGGGGAAGGGGGAAAGAGGGGGAGGGAAGAGGAGAGGCTGAAATAGTAGGTGGGATGAAGGGGAAAGAAATGCTGGTTAAAAAAGAGTATAGTTGGAAAAGAGGAGGGAATGAACGAATAGAGCGCAAAAAAGAGGGAGAGAGGGAGGGAGGGAGGAGGGCAAGTCGAGTTATGTTGGTTGGACCGGTGTGTGGAGAAGGGATTTTGCCCATGCCGCGTCGTCGCAAGGGCCAACGGGGAAAAGAGGCTGAAATTTTTCAAGCCAGTCAGCGGGCGGGGGTGAGGAGGAGAGTGGGAGGAAGTAGTAGATGTATATGTGTGTTTGTGTGTGTGGGGAGTCGCGGAAGGACCCCACGACGCATTGCGAGAAGAAGCGAGAGACGAAGTGGCCCGAAGCAGTCGAGCACTGGCTCTCTCTACACCAATCAGTCTTTCTCTCCTTTTTTCTCGTGCTTCTCTCTCTCTCTCTCTCTTTCGCTTTATCTCGCCTACTCGCGGCACTCGGAACACCACATGGCGAAGGAGAGGGGGGGGGAGCGTCAAAGAGTGAAAGAGGGAGGGAATTTCGCGACGAGCCGATAGAACGAGAGAGAAAGAGAGGGAGAGGGATTTCCCGCCCCCCCCCCCTCAATGCGCTGTGTGTGCTGATGCATCGGCGGCATCTCTCTCTCTCTCTCCTCTCTTTCCCTCTTTCTCTCGCGCATTTACTCTTTTTTCGCTCTGCGGCCCGATTCTCTATAACTCTACGGAGTAGTCACATGGTACGCTCGTGCCACGAGTACGAAGCCTCTCCCAAATCAATATCACTCGTATAAAAAAAAGCGTTTGGGGAAAAGAGAGAAAGAGAGATGAAAAAGAATGAGAATAAAAAAAAATGCGATAGGTAAAAGAACGTACCTGTAATCGTTCGTACCTCTGATGGCCCATCCCAAAAAAAAAAAAAAAAAAAACCTATTTCTCTGTCTGCTTTTTATTTATTTATCTATTTCTCTGCAAATTCTCGCTCCAATATGCACTTTTTCCCTCATATTGCCTCTGTTCTTTTAAATCTTCCCTCTTTTATTTTCTCTCTCAATGACTCAAATATCTTTACTCTGCTCTTTAACGATTCTGCGTCTGATAAAATTTATTAAATTTAATGCTCGACTTGAGGAAGGTTAGTTACAAAACTATACGTTCGTCTTTTCCGTTTCCCTTTCCCCTCCCCCCCTCCATCCTCCTTCTTCCAGAGCGTCTCTGTAAGCGCCCACGAGGCAAAAGGATCAAGGAGGGTTGCCCCAATGTTTCCCGCCAGTTTCCTCGGACAACTTCCACCACACACACTCTCTCTCTCTCTCTCTCTCTGTTTGTGTGTATATAAAACGCACGCGGCCACACCGTGCGCGCACGTTCAGCTACGTGCACGAATCATTCTCATCACCACTCGTGCCAATACACTGATACACATTCTATACATGCACGAGTGCTTGCTTCGAGTACACGAGAGTAATTTTCCTTCTCTCTCTCTCTCTTTTTCTTTCTCTTTCTCTTACAACTAGTTAGTCGCATCAATTCATCTCATTTCTTTACACGCTCTACCGTCTCCATTTATACGCCTCATCCTCTCGCTTCTCTCTCTCTCTCTCTTTCGCTTATTCGCATCAAGGCCTCGAAGAGAACACCAAGCACACTGTATTCTGTATGAACCAGTGGTGTATACACACATTGCGTGAATGGCGCTGTGTTTTGTTGCGACCTTGTGGCAAGGTGGATATGATTCCTTTTTTTTTTTTTTTTCGATGATTCTCGCTGTTCTGCTCTCACACGGACACACACAAACTAGGGAAGATGCATCATCATGTGTGTTTGTGTGTGTGTGTGTGTGTGTGGATTCAATTTAACAGCGCCCATAACTAAATTACAATGTAAAAGCGCTTCGCTATTTGCGTAAACTTTATTTATTTTATCGATGAGAACCTTTTATCGAAATTCTTCGATACTAGACGAGCAATAAAAAGGATATTATAATTGGATAAAGTAGCTACTTTGTCTATATATAAATTTCAAAAATCATTTTTATCTCAGAATTTTCGCTATTATTTTTGATTTTTTTTTTTTTTTAATTTCAATTTTTTTAGCAATTTTAAAATATTTTCTGCAATTTTTAATATTTTTTTAAAATCAATTTCGATGAAAATTTGTTCATAAATCTTCTTTTTCACCTAAATATCCATTTTCATTTGGTAATTTTTCGCCAATTAAATCATTTACCACCAATTTACAAGGTTCAACTTATCTCAACTTTTCTGATCATTAAAAAAAATTAAATAAAATATAGAAAATCATTTTTCGTGTGTGTGTGTGTGTTTAGTTCGTTTTTCGAGTAACAAAAGGCGCCAATAACCTTGACAAGTTATTGGCGAATGAACTTGAAGGGGGGAAAACACTGCCGTGGCGAAGTGTCGCCTAGACCTCGGCCAACACAACGAAAGAGAGGGGAAATATATAAAATCCAAGTGAGGTCGTGGGCAAAGTGAGAGGCTAAACTGGCCATTTGCTCTATACAGTCTCTTATAGAGCCAAACACAAACTGTCTATAGAAAACCTCATGTGCTATAACACAAAATGAGAGTTTTAAACAACTCTGAATTACAAGTTTGTAGATACAAAATTTCCTCGATACTGCACTTGTGCACTTTTTTTTTTTTCAAGCCAATTCCTGCCACAATATCATTGCCTTAGAAACAAAAGGGGCGTAAGTGCCATCTATGAATATATCGTTGCCTCAGAAACAAAGAGTCGTAAGTGCCATGTATATCATCACCTTGAAAATATTATATTAATTCTCTAAATTAATGTGATACATATATGTATTTTATGTACAGAGTGTATCGGAATGACAAGTATTGCCCGAAATACAAGGTAAAGGGGTTCATTTGGAGTGGAAAAATCTTTTATTTTTATATGTATATAGGAGAGAGTGGGGCAAAATGGACCCTCATAGTGACATGATAAAGGAGTTTTTTTTTGGAATGAAGGACTCGACGAAAAAATCTGAAAAAATTTGAAAAAATCCTCTAACATATGTATATTGTTTGTAAATTTTTTCGGATTTTTTGGTGCAACCGCAGTTTTTTAAAAAAATCTGGAGTAATCTCAATTTTTAGGTCCATTTTGCTCCACTCTCCCCTATATTGTTATATATATGAAATTAGAATTCCCTTTACCCTCCTAGTATGATGTATGAGTAAGAGAAATGAAAATCATATGGTTGCTAAGGACTAAAAAACAAAGAAATAACATTAATTCATTCCTAGTTTGGATTAAGAAGAAGTCACATCTATTGTATTAAATAAAATCTGCCCAATCCTTTTTTAATTGTGTTGTGCATTTATTTGAAATATAAATACTTCAATATATAGTATATATAGAGTAGCCTTAAAAACAAAGGGCGTAAGTGTTATTAAGCAACATAGGACTTACGCCCCTTTGTTTTTAAGATGACGATATATATTCGCAATTTTCTTTCCTAAGATAGATCGATTGTTTTATTTTTTTTTAACGACCCTAGGCAAATTCTCATGAAACTGAGAATAGTAAATTTTAAACATTTGTTAAAGTTATTTTGTGAATTATTTTATGTTTAAGATTTGTAATTTCTTTGCTCTTAGAGTAAGAAACTTGAGAGAAGAGACTAGACTAGACTAGACGAGACTCTCTTTCCCTCTTCCCCCACCCCCCCTCTCCTCTTTCTCTCTCTCTTCCGATGCATGATGATGGTGTGTGCAGTAGAAAGATATGAAGGAAAGAAAAAAAAGAAGAAAAAGAGGTTTGAGGATATTTAAGGTGACGCTTTGCAAATCGCTGAACACATTTCCTTTTTTTTCACTCTCTCTCTCTCTCTCTTCTTCTCCTGCTTCTTCTTCTTCTTTCTTTCCTTCTTTCCGTTATTTTTTGTAGAATTTTTCTCCAGAGCGCAGCTGCAAGTGCTGGGCACTGATAGGATGGACGCCTGCAACCCGGGGTGTAATGGCCTAAACCTAAAATCGATACACTAGCGAAGAAAAACGTCGGCGGATGCCCCGGGAGATAAATGGCCGCTCATTGGAAACCCTTCTGCCTCACTCCCCCTCCCCCCTGCCTTTTTTCTCTCTTTTTCTCTACCGTCAATTCTCTCTTCTTCTTTCTCTCTCTCTTTTCGGTTCTCCGTTCGTATCCGTGAGAGACTCTCGCACCACCGCGACCAAACCTCCCCCTCCCTCCCCCCCTTTTTTTTCTCATTCCTCCTCTTCTCTATTCCACCTCACCCCCTTTTTTTTTCCTGCTCCTTCCCTCTTTTCGTCCCGAACCTTTATCCGGACCGGCCTGGACTATGCGCTCCGAGTCCCGTCCGTGGCTTTGCATTTTTTTTTCTCTTCATTCTCTTTATCCTTTTTTTTTCTTTTTTTTTTCGTTTTATTTTCTACCTCCCAATTTTTTTGCTCTCACCTCCTCTCTGCTGCACTCGCCTCTTCACCCTCTCTTGTCCACCATCTTTTTTTTTTTTTTTTTTTTTTTTTTACGTTCAATTCGCTGGACCGGGCAACTGTGTGTTCGTCGAACGGCGACGCCTGGAAAAGTAACATGAGAGAGGAAAAAAAAAAAATATGGGATAAATGAGAAATGAAAATAGGAATAGAAACGGTTTTTATCATTGTAATGGTAAAAAAAGTGTATTTCTTTTCTCTGCATGTTTTTGGAAAAAATTGGAGAAATTTTTGATCCGTTGAGATGAATGAAAAAGTGGTGAAAACTAGGAAATTTTGGTCCATTGGTCCTTAGAGATTTTTTTAGAATAATTAAAGGGGCGAGGGGGGGGGGGGGGATTGACTGAATTTTGATCATTCAGACAAATCATCTGTTCGAATAATCGAAATTCAGGAAATTCAAAAAATATTTCGAATTATTTCAAAAAAATATTTTGTAAAAATCACTGGAACATATATTTGATAGTTTTTACCACTTTTTTTTTTCAGTGTGGAAAATCGCGTGTTTAAAGAAGTTAGTTTATCTTTTGCGTTATGAATAGTGATGAGAGATCTCCGGAATAAAAATCGATTGTGTAAGAATCGATCTTGGAAAAAATGCCATTTTTTCAAGAAAAAAAAAGTCGAAGTGAGAAAATTAATGAATTTGATTAATAAATCATATATGAAAATATTCGATTAATCGATGCGATATCTCGCATTGACTTCGAGATATCGCATATGATTCGATAATTCCATTTTCCCTCTTCAAGTTTAAGCGGAAAACCCTATTTTCCCTTTTTCCGTAAAAAAAATTCCAATTTTCCCCCCAAAAAGACCAGAAAATCGATTAATCAAGTTTCTTAAAAACCCCCCGAAAAAATCGATTTTCAAGAGAAAGAAAATCGATTAATCGATGCAATATTTTGCATTAAGTTCGAGATATCGCATATGATTCGCTAATTCCGTTTCCCCTCTTCAAGTTCAAGCGGAAAACCTTATTTTCCTTTTTTTCCGTAAAAAAATCCAATTTTTCCCCAAAAAAGATCAGAAAATCGCTTAATCGACTTTCTAGAACCCCTTCCCCCCTCTTTTCAACCCCGAAAAATCGAATTTTCCTCAAAAAAAGAACCAATTCAGAATCTCCCATAAAAAAATATCCCAAAAACTCTAAAAAAAAAAGAGAAACTCTAACTGTGAAAATAGTGAACCAAAAAACTTTTTGTCCCCTTTCTAAATTTATCCCGACAAATGCAATATTTGGCTACAGTAAAGTCACACACACACATACATCCACACATCAAGACATGAAACAGCCGGTAGAGAAACATTCATGAGACAGAGTTAGAAAGATTCTCTCTTCCCCCCCCCCCTTTTTCTTAAACGCTGGAATAACCACTGATGAACGGGAGAATAAAGAAAAAGCCTCTCACTTCAGAGGCAATAGCACATCTCTTCAACACATTGAGAAATAATTCTTCTCGTATGTGTGTGTGTATTAGTGATTGAAAATCTCGTTTCTGTGTTTCTATTCACAATGCAATGCGAATACTTATATACATATATACACATATTTCATCACCTTAGAATTAAAGGGGCACAAGTGCAGTGTATGAGCATAGCACTTAGAAATAAAGGGGCTTATGTGCAATGTATGAATATAGCACTTATGCCCCTTTGTTTCTAAGGCGACGATATACAAGCAAAGCTAGAAAGAAAGAGAGAGAGAGAGAAAGACTGACTGAGACATGGAGCTCGTTGCGGACAGGCGTGGTTCCTTGCCCTCTGTCGCGACGTATTTATATCTAACGAGCAGTGCAGCGCGAACGAATGTGCATCGCAACTCGTTTGCTGGACCGTGTTCCCTCTTCTCGCATCCCGATCTGTGTTCAGCCGCGTTTCCAGACATCTCCTCTACTCCGAGTTTACCAGCCTTCGTTTCGCATCGTTGAACATGCTGAATTCTTTCATATATATGTGTGTATGTGTATATGCATATATATGTGTATATAGATGTATATGTATATGTATATGTATATGTATATATATATGTGTGTATATATATGTCTATCTATATGTTTATGTATATGTCTATCTATATGTGTATGTAAATATGTTTATATATATGTGTATGTATATGTTTATATATATGTGTATGTATATATGTGTGTCTATATATATATATCTATATATGAGTGTACATGTACATGCTTTTTTTTTTTAAAGGAGACTTCCTCTTCGATCTAAATTTCCATAATTTCATCAAGAAATGAAGATTTCTAGGAGAAAGTGGGGTAAAATGGGAAGCTTTGATAAAACGATTGAAGATGGAGTTTTCTTTATGATTGGGATGAGAAGCTGGGGAAATTTCTGAGGGGTGGGGGCAAAATGTTGAAGAATTATTTTTTTTTAATTTTTTGAGGAAATTTGGTTTTTGGAGAAGTTTTGGGTTTTTTGGGGATTTCTCGGGTTCTGTTGGTTGTAGCGACCTAGGGTCGATCTTGAATGGAAGGTGAGATGATTTGCCATCGATTTATGGGGTTTTCACTTCTTTGAAATGAATTTTTGAATTAGTTAGGGGAAGGTAGGGTAAAACGGACACATGGGTTGATTTTGCGATTTTATACTATGAAAATTGGGAGGCAAATTGATGAAAATATTGGAGATAGATTTTTTCTGATGAATCCATTGGAAAGCTGAGGAAATTTCACATGGAAATCATATGTCAGAAGTTATTTTTTGGAATTTTTCAAAAATTTCATTTTTTGCAGGAGATTTGAATGTGAAACTCTTCTGTTTTTCGAAAAATTTCAGGTTTTTGAGAATATCTCTGGTTCTATTGATCGCAGTGATCTGGGGTTGATCTTGAATGAAAGGTGAGCTCATGTCCCATAGATTTATGGGGTTTAGAAAGAAAAATATCAATTTTTTCAAGTACTTATAGGACAAAAACTGATTTTCAGCAAAATGACCTATAAATATTCGAAAAATTGATTTAAAAAAAATTTGAACCACACAAATCGATGAGAAATGAGCTCACCTTTCATTTAAGATGAACCCCAGATCGCTACGACCAATAGAACCGAAGATATCCCTGAAAAAGTGAATTTTTTCGATTTTCAAAAGAAAAACCCCTTCAAAAATCGAGAAAAAAAAAATTAACAAATGGTTTCCCCTCAAAAGTTCCTCAGTTTCCAACAAAATCATCATAAAAACCCCATCCCAAATAATTCCATTAACTCCCCCCCCCCCCCCCCCCAATTTTCCCTCCTAAAAAACCATCAAAAACTCTAAAAATCCAATATCTCCCCAAAATTCCCATGAATTCAACCCAATTCCCAACTATTAAACTGCAATTCCAAGTTTTATTCACTCACGAGTAAATGTAGTGAATTCATGATGACCCAATTACTCGAATAATCATTAAAAAAATAATCTTCTGGAAAAAAAGGCAGGGAGGGGGGAAAGGGAGAGAGAAGAAGAGGGAGAAGATAGTCAATTGATACAGAGAAATTACTGATCGGTAGTGGGTTTCAATACACCACTCTGTTGATTCCCCCCTTCCCCCTCCCTCTTCCCCCTTTTTTTTTCGTCATTTTTTGTGTCATTCTTTTTTATTCGGCATTTTTTTTCAGGGTGATCACCTCTTTTTTTTTCTCTCTCTTCTGGCAAGAGAGAAAGAGAGTGAATGAGAGAGAGTGAGAAGGAGGGGGGGTGGAAGGAAGGGAGGGAGGGTGGGATACTGATGCTCATTGCTCAACGAGGCGTATTTGAATCGTAGCGCGTGTAAATGACGATGAACGGATGGACGATGCGCACTTGCGCGTGCTCGATCTCACTTTTCCCATCATCTACCCTAACAGCACACATCACCTGGTGTGTTATAAAACGCCAACGTTAAATCCCTCTTTTTTTTACCCCTCGTCATCCCCCCCCCCTGTGCGCCTGCGAAAATATCAAAAATGACACTTGTTGCATGAGGTTAAAGTGGATCGAGTGATGACGGTGCGGTGACCTGACCCCCCTTTCCTCCCCCCTCCAACCCCTTTTTCCCCCCTCAACTACTGCTCTCTCGCTCTTACTCACCATTTTTTCCCTCTATTTTACTACCCTTCCCCTACACTAAACTAAAGCTTTTTCCCCTTTCCTCTTTGTGTGTGTGTGTGTGTGTGATGTGTGGTTGGAAATTTCATTTTTCGATCAGTCAAACCGTTTGCCTCTTGATGCAATCATTTTTATTTTTTATTTTTTTTTTTCATCTCTGAATTATGGTACAGAGAAGAGGAGGAGGGAAAAAAAACCACATTTCAACAATTTGCGTTTAATAAAATGGGGGAAAATGGAATTTTATGCAATACGTGCTTATTTTTTTGAGAGAGAAAAATGGAAAAATGAAAATTTGGAGAATATTCAGGTAATTTTGAGGAGAATTTTTGGAGATGGGATTTATTTTTGAGTGGGGGGGGGGGGTATTGAATTAATTTTATTAAATCTTAATTTTAATTTTTGAAAATTGAAATAAAATTTGGAAATTGTTTTTTTTTTTATTTTTGGAGAATTCTAATTTTTTGGGGGAATTTTTGGAAAAATTCACTTTTTTGAGATGTATATTTTATTAAAAAGTCGATTTCGTTGAATTAATCCCCGAAATTGTTATTTTTGATTCAATCCACGATAATTTGAATAAATCCCGAAAATTTTCTAAAACGAGAGAGGGTTAAAGAAAAAAAGTCGTTTAATTCCTCTTTTATCGGAATTTTCATGTTTTCATCAAGATTTAACAAAAAAAGGGGAAAAACACGTGCGAGAATTGATTTTTTTTTTAATTTTTTCAAAAAATCTGATTCTTTTGTACACATTCATCCATCAACAAGGACATGCCATTGAATAAATCCCATGAAATTTTATTTTTATCTCTAAAAATTCGAATAAATCCCAAAAATTCTTTGAAGTGATAGAAGATTTAATAAAAAACGTCATTCAATTCCTCTCTATTCAGAATTTCCATCAATTCATGAAAATTAAAAAAAAAAATAGAAAACACGTGCGAGAGTTGATTTTTTAAAAATTTGTAACCATTTTCACTTCTTCTCTCAACATTCGTTCATTAACAAGTGAATTCCATTGAAAATAATACCATAAAATCTCATTTAAATCTCCAAACATTCGCATAAATTCCAAAAAATTCTTTAGAATTCAAGAAAATGAATTAATTAATTTATTAATAAATTTTTCAGGTTTTCGAGGATATCTCTGGTTCTATTGATCGCAGCGATCTGGGGTTGATCTCGAATGAAAGGTGAGCTCATTTCCCATCGATTTATGGGGTTTAAAGAGAAAAATATCAATTTTTCCAAGTACTTCTAGGGCAAAAGCTGGGTTTCAGCAAAATGACCTATAAATATTTGAAAAATTAATTAAAAAAAAATTTGAACCCCATAAATCGATGGGAAATGAGATCACCTTTTATTTGAGATGAACCCTAGATTGCTGCGACCAACAGAACCGGAGATATCACCGAAAAAGTGAATTTTTTCGATTTTCAAAAAGAAAACCCCTTCAAAACTTGACTGAAAAAAGTAAATTTTTCCAAAAATTGAAAAAAAAAAATTCAACAAATATTTTCCATTTTTTGTGTCTAAGCCAACTAAAATTATGATTTTTCCTTAAATTTTCGCTTTACTATTATTAAAAAAAAAAAAACGAGATTTTCAGAGATTTTTTTGCAATCAAATAAAATTTTCCTGAATCTGCATAGGGTTTGAAAAAAAACGTCGTTTTAATTCGGTCGATGGCGCGTCTCGCGTTTTCGCACTCTCGCAAGTTCGTCGCCCTGGTACGAACGATTCATCCCACTCTCAGAGCGAAGTATATGGGTACCAACCCCCTCATACCCACCCAGAGTATACCATTACACTCTGTGTCCCTCTCCCTCCCCCTTTAGCCCCCTACGCCCCTCTTATTCGAGCGTTGAGGAAAAAAAAAAGAAAAAAAATTAAGAAAGAAGGATGAAAAGCAGCCGAAGAAGCATTGAAAGAAACGTGAAAGAGCGAGAAAAAAAACACGCAAAGTAGAGTTTCGCCCTTCTTCGTGCCAAGCCAACATACACCACGACCTACCCCCAATCCCTCCCCCCCCCCTCCCTCCCTCCCTAAAAGCGCTCGTCGTCTCCGTCGTTTTCTCCTATACTCGACTATGTATATGCATATACATATGTATATATATATTTATATATATACATATATATTATATATGTATATATTTATTGTATATATTTTATATATACATATATACATATACTATCTTTGGGATCATGGGACGTTGGAAGAAAATTAATTTAACAATACTAAATAATTGTATATATATATATAGACATATATAGAATAGAATAGAATTTATTTCCTTGATGTTAAATTTTCCATGTTTTACACATCCTCCCTTCGTCTTCTCTTTTCAACTCTCCTTAACACTCTGTAATTTTTAGCATTTTGTTGAGAGTTTAAATTCTAAATATCAAATATTATATATATACATATATATATCAAACATTAAACATTGAGTGTCAATATTTGAATATTAATCATTAATTATTGCATTTCAAATCCAAGCATCAAATATTAAATACTGAATATTAAACATTAAATTTTTGATAACATATATAGATGTATACATATATATGTATATCTATCTTCGATTCAGAAGCAAAGGGGCGTAAGTGCTGTGTATGAGCGAAGGACTTGAGCCCCTTTTTTTCTAAGGCGACGAACTGTGTATATATATATTATATATGTATGTGTGTGTGTCTATATATATATATACATAGCACCACTTCTCATTCTCTCCCTTCTTCTTCTTCTTCTTCTTCTCTTCGTGTTTCTCTCTTTCGCTGTATTCTTGGCGTTTTGCGCGCTACAAGGTCAACAAACTTCGGGGCCGATAAAAAAAAGTTGAGTTAAAGAGAAAAAAAAAAGAAGGAGGAGGAGGAGAAAAGAGTGTTTGGCAAATGGAATAATAAAAATGAAAATACACAAGTAGAAAAGGTGTCTTTGCAACAGACACAAAAGTAGTAAAAGGAAAGAAAAAGTGGCTTTCAACACATTTAACTCGACAATTTTTGGTCATTGACTGTTGCACATTTGAAAATTCAATTAATTCATGAATATAATTTGAGATAAATTCATCGAATGCTTAGTATTATAGAAGTGTGCTTAGAATGAACGAAATTGTGGAGGTTTTGGTAAATTTTATCAAGCTTTTATACTCGAAGTCGTACACTCATGAAATTTTTAGTAGAATTTTTTGGAGATACGATTTATTACACTCTAATTGAACGGTTCGAGATAGAGATTTTCTGATGATTCCATTGGAAAGCTGAGGAAATTTTAGGCGGAAAATATGTGTCAAAATTTTTTTTTAATTTTTGGAAATTCACTTTTTTGGCCAAGTTTTGAAGGGGTTTTTCTTTTGAAAATCGAAAAAATTCACTTTTTCGGGGATATCTTCGGTTCTGATGGTCGTAGCGATCTGGGGTTCATCTCAAATGAAAGGTGAGCTCATTTCTCATCGATTTGTGTGGTTCAAATTTTTTTTAAATTCAATTTTTCAAATATTTATGGGTCATTTTGCTGAAAATCAGTTTTTGCCCTATAAGTACTTGAAAAAATTGATATTTTTCTTTTTAAACCCCATAAATCAATGGGAAATGAGCTCACCTTTCATTTGAGATCAACCCCAGCTCGCTACGATCAATAGAACCAGAGATATTCTCGAAAACCTGAAATTTTTCGAAAAACAGAAGAGTTTCACCTTCAAATCTCCCGCAAAAAATGAAATTTTTGAAAAATTCCAAAAAATAACTTCTGACATATGATTTTCATGCCAAATTTCCTCAGCTTTCCAATGAAATCATCAGAAAAAACCCATTTCCAATATTTCCATCGATTTCTTCCAATTTTCACAGTATAAAATACCAAAATCAACCCTTGTCCATTTTACCCCACCTTCCTCTCCAATTTACCTACTTCTAAAATCCATCGAACTTTCACCAATTCTTCTGTTCTCCAACACATCTCAAGAGACTAAAATTTTACTCGTAGAATGAATAAAGAAACATTTGAGTTTCAGACTCGTTGGCATCCACGGGTTTTCCGTCTCTTTTGTGGGTCATTCTAGTCCTCGGGAATGGGAGGCCTAAAATTAAGAGCCCCCTTTGGCTTCACTCAAGAGTGAATATAACATGGATTAGTTCAGATACAGCCTGTATTCTCTAAATGTGTACATAAAAAATTTTCCTTTTATTTTTTGGAAACGAGCAAACGTCTTTTTTACCGCAAATTATAATATCTCAAGAGAAAAATATCTCATGAAATCATATCATTCCCATAGAAACAAAGGGGCATAAGTCATATATATATATAAGCATAGCACTTACGCCCTTTTGTTTCTAAATCGACGATACGAAGAGAAAAAAAAATTTCATAAATTTTTTTCGAAAATTCTGAAAAATCTCAAATATTAGGATAAAACTGATTTTTTTTCATTTTTTAATAATAATATTTTTTTTATTGCATTGGAAACCATTTGATGGGTTTATTAGCAATTTTTTTTTTTCTAAAGCTATAAAATAATGATATTTTCTTCAAAATTTCGCTTTATCATTGACAAAACGAGATTTTCTGATTTTTTTTGTTGTTTTTTGGTGAAATAAAATTTTCATGAATCTTCATTCTTTCAATTTTCTTTCTCAAAAATAGTTTTTCTCCCCTCCCCCCCCCCCCCCCCCTCTTTTCTTCTTATACTACAGAAGGGTGAGAAAAAAAAACTCAGACCGATTGAAAAGCTCATGCTGTAAACTGGCTAGTAGCATGAAATCCGTGAAAATCACAGTCTTCACGCGATTCCCTCGAAAAAAAATATACATGTATATATCTATATATATATATTGAAACCGATGCATTTTCCTTTAGTGACTATATGAATGTGTTTGGGAAAGAGGATATCAGGCTGAAATAAAAGAAGAAAAAAAAGAAGGGGGTGAATCCCCTCCCCCCCCCCTTCCCCCAGTGGGCTGTGGGGGTTGGCAAAAAGAAATGGCTGTAGCTGGAAAAAAGACGATTAATTTAACGCCTTTGTGCAGCTCGAGCAGTTATTGCGCTGCTCGTTCCTGCGGGTGCACCCCCCCCCTCCCCCCACCCACTAGCTCTCTTTGGTCTCTTCGTCTCTTCTCTCTACCATCAGCCTTGACCACGGACACACGAGAAGAGGGTATAGATAAAAAAAAAGGGGCGAGGAGGGGGGGGGGGGAAGAGAAGAGACTATGGCGTTACCCGGGTGAGTAGCAAAAAAGCTGCACGAATGATGGTTCTCTCTCTCTCTCTCTTTTCTACCAGCGATTGGACTCAAGGCAATTGACTTTCGTCGAAAAGAAAACACCGAATGGCACCAGTGGCTCCGTTATATCGTTTCACTAACCGATGAAAAAAAAAAAAAAAAAACAAAAGGATCGAGGGAGGAAAAAAAAAAGATGGAATAAAATGAAGAAGCAAGAAAAATACGAGTGTCTGGTTAAAAAAAACAGTGGAAAAATTGTGAAAAGACAGTAGAAAAACATGAAAACAAAAGATAACGGAAGATTTTTCTAACTGTAGGGGAAAAATATAAGGGAAATTAAATGAAAATAGAATAATATTTTTATTGGAGATGTGGAGGAGGGGGGAGGGGGGAGGGAAGATGTAGAGGGAGAGATGGAGGAATGATTAAAATTTTTTGGCTGCAGGGAAAAGTTCAGGAAAACAAGGAAAAATTGAATTTTCAATATAAAACAATTTAATTTTTAATTTTTGGTTTTCTGTTTTTTTTTTCAGTAATTTTTAAAATTTGTAACTCTGTAAAAAATGATTTGATCGAGATGAAAAAAAAAGGAATTTTCAAGCTCGAAACGACTAGTTTTGTGATTTTGAGATGAAAAATTTTCGAAAATTCCTTCAAAAGAAAATTGGAAAGGGGGGGGGGGGATTGAAACTCTGCCCTTTCTATTTTTTTGATAACTCTATTTTCACTGATTTCCCGCAATTTTTTACTTCATACAACCAAAAAAATTCCCTTTTTTTTCCCCTGCCTTTACCAAGATAAAATGGAGTTTTGTGGCTGGTTTAATATCTTTCGTCTATACTATTCACGAAGATACATGGAGATACGTATTACTCGTCTTCGTGCGCATAATTGCCGAGGTGTATGGGCGTGGACGCATTACACTTGGCCCTTGCTTGACTACTTTTTCACTCTTTCATTCTGTGGTCCAGTGCTCTCAACTATTCCTTGTAGTTGAGTGCATTTCCCGAGAAAGATTTATTGAAAAATTAATATTCTGTTTAATGCCGTTCTTTCAAAATAATTCTCATTATATATTTGTTGCCTTAGAATCAAAAGGGCGTAAGTGATATGCTTATATATATTATTTACGCCCTTTTATTTATTTATTTATTTATTTATTCACGCTATTTGCATTTTTCTTGTTTATATCATCATCTTAGAATCAAAAGGGCGTAAGTGCTTTTTTTTGTGCAACGATATAATTGATATCTATATATAGAACATATCACTGAATAGACACAACTTTGTAATCAAAAATGATAAATTCCAATGTAAATAGGGAATTTATAGAAAAAAAAAAGGGGGGAAAAAGGATGAATTTTTGTCCTGATTCGATTAGCCGAGGCTTAGGTACTTGTAACGCGTGATTTTCCGTTAAACTGGTTTTAATACGACGCCATGGCAGTGCGCGGATATGGAGGATTATACGTGGGGTCGATTACGAGACACTTCCTACGGGTAAACTATAATATTCAGAACGGAAAAGAATCATCCAAGTTAGATTATGTGATTCAAAAATACAGAAAAAGACGTATAAACATCAATAATATACTGAAATCTCCGCCCTCTTCCGATCGATTATATTTCTCTATTTCACTTTATAATGTATGTTTTGATGTTGGATTTATCGTATCAGGGTGTTCAATGTGGATTGATCAATCTATCTTACACAGAGAAAAATGTTTTCTTAATTTAAGAATGTGCAGTCACTTAATTTAAGAATGTGCAAGTCACTTGAATTAAGAAAGAGAAGTCACTTGATTTAAGTGAGAAAACTCACTTGATTTAAGTGAGTTTCACTTTCTTAAATTAAGAAAGAAAAAGTTACTTGATTTAAGTGAGAAAAGTCACTTGACTTAAGTGAGAAAAGTCACTTAATTTAAGTGAGTTTTACTTTCTTAAATTAAGAAAGAAAAAGTCACTTGATTTAAGTGAGAAAAATCACTTGATTTAAGTGAGAAAAATCACTTGATTTAAGTGAGAACAGTCACTTAATTTAAGTGACCTGCCATTCTTAAATTAAGTGACTGCACATTCTTAAATTAAGAAAACATTTTTCTCTGTATAAGGGAGTTCATTCGGTAACTGAATTAACAGTCCAATAATTATGAAAAAATCTAAAAAGTCATCCGTTAAAATTTCAAATTCTTCGGATATTTTGTTCGGGAGGAATTAATAAATGAAGATTTTCCGATTAACACAGTCCCTTATGGGTTTTCGTCTTTAAACTTGGAATTTCTGGCAATTAACAGGTTTTTAGGGGGGAAAACTTCCATAATGGATAAATAAATGTGTAAAGAACAGTTTAAAAGTTTCATCAGATGCATTAGGTACTTGGTGATTTTAGAATAAATTGATTTGTCTCAAAAAATGCTGATTTTCGAGAAGTTAATCTCTGTCTTACTCGCATGACAGTAACGTCAGAACCGCGCGCTTTTTGAAATCAATAAGAATGCTTTCCGAAAAACGCAATGTATGCTACGCTTGCACATTAAATCATACAAAACTTGCTGAAAATGGGCTGAATTTACCTTTTTCTATTTCATCTTCAAAAAGATTATTTCTATAAATTCGATTTTTTACAAAAGAACAATTATGATCGACGAAGAAGCATTTCTAGTATATAACAGCTGTACAGGTTACGACTACGTTAGTCGTATAATCACTACGCTAGTCGTGATAATTTTTCGTCCTAATAAATCCCATACCGGACGAACTTCCTTAAGGTAGTGTGAAAGAGTACTGTCGATAAAACAGGGGAAAATGAGGATTTGTAGGTTAGTTTTCAATTAATTGGTGATAATTCGGGGGGAAAAGTGGTTCAATTCACCCGAAAAAGGGATCAAACTATTCGACACTTGCGGAAAAATTCTGGAGAAAATTTCTGTAGATTCATTCTATAGGGAATCCTACACAGAGAAAAATGTTTTCTTAATTTAAGAATGTGCAGTCACTTAATTTAAGTGACCTGCCATTCTTAAATTAAGTGACTTTCCTCACTTAAATCAAGTGACTTTTTTCACTTAAATCAAGTAACTATTTCTTTCTTAATTTAAGAAAGTAAAAGTCACTTAAATTAAGTAACTTTTCTCACTTAAATCAAGTAACTATTTCTTTCTTAATTTAAGAAAGTAAAAGTCACTTAAATCAAGTGACTTTTCTCACTTAAATCAAGTGACTTTTCTCACTTAAATCAAGTGACTTTTCTTTCTTAATTTAAGTGACCTGCACATTCTTAAATTAAGTGACTGCACATTCTTAAATTAAGAAAACATTTTTCTCTGTGTATAGGTTTATCGTGTATGATATTTGGATATTTTTTATAGGCACTGGTAAAGCCAAAAGGATGAGCACAAAAAGCAGAAAGTTTATAGATATTTTTCTTCTAGACACACAATTTCATTGTAGAATCACATGAAACTCCAGTCGTATAGAAAAAATTCTTATAGAAACAATACCTACAGAAAATATCACAATATCATATACGATAAACCTATAGAATTCTCTGCAGAATAAATCTATAGAAATATTTTATAGAAATCTTCTGTAGAAATTTTCTATAGGGATTTTTCATACGCAAAAAATCATATCTTCAGCTTGTAAATATAATTTTTTTTTTGTTTCTCGAATTTTTTTTACATTACTATTCTCCTATCACATGCATGAGACAGATAGATTGAGTTTATTAAGTCTTGGGCTTAAGAGCCCATCAGACCAAAGTTATACAAAATTGACGGCTTAGAAGACTCTGTAAATTTTTGTTTTTTTAATTTAATTAGAAAAAAAAAAAATTTACACATAGTAATGAAAATTGAATAAAAAGCAAAATTGAATGAACAGAAAAGAGAGAGAGGCAAATAGTTAGGACTACCTTCTAATTAAAATTTCTCAATAACTATACGGTGAACTGACTATTTTTTCCTTCTATTATTCAGTTAAAATGCTGTTCTCTTCACCAATTGTTTTTAAATAATGGGTCAACCCTGTGGTTTTTCAGTAATTTCGTTATTTCCGTGCGATTTATGGCGTTTCATCCCCACCACCGCTATTTTCACCAACTTTGATAATTCATATCTCATAAACTATACGGTCAAAAATTACAAAAAAATTCAGAAAAACCCAAAAAACCATCATCTTTGATACTCCATCAAAAAAAATAAAAGGTTAATTCTCCTCAACATCAATGGAACATCACCTTAAAATCAACATCTGGCAGAAGACAGTGAGGTCTGCGAGGGCGCGAAAAAAATCGTACAATTTTTAAAAGTGAACAAACTGAGAAACCGGTTAGTCATGGCACTCTCTGTACCCTATCTCTTTGGCCAATAAGAGAGAAGACTCTACTTGTGTATCCAAGTTGAAACGCAGTCTAACGGAAGCTACGGGAAAACACATCTCAAGCCACTGGCGTTCGAATTCTCAACCATTTATTTTTATTCACCTCTTTTTTTTCTCCCCCTTTTTTTTCCTTTGGTCGCTCAATAGTAACACTGGAAATATTCTTCCCTTTATTTTTATTTATTTATTTAGCATGATGCAAAGTTGATCTAGGCGTATACATAGGCCCGTTCATTGGCACGGCATTCCCCCTACGGTTAGAATCCGATAAAAATGCGACAAAGCCGTTAGGTTTAGGAGCGCCACACAAACTCGGATGTACATAACCTCACTTTTACCCATCCAACTGTTACCAAGTTACTTTTCTCTTATTTTCATCTGGATAATGTTTTTTTTTTCTTTTTTTTTTTCAAGAACTACCAATGGGTATTACCAATTGAGAGAAGGCGGAAAGAGTCTCCTCAGGTGCGGCCACTTCTCATTCTCTCTCTCTTTGTGCTGGATTATTAATCGTCTGAATAGATCTACGAGTACAGCCTGATGAGCCAAATCGATCAGAACCAGCATATTACGGACTCCTGTTTTTATTATCTTTTTTTTTTTCACTTTTTTTTTTTTCAACCAACACAATTCTCATTGCACGTTGCATGCTCATAAATAAGTCTTTACTTGTGAAAGTAGGATTCCTTGTCTATAATCGTTGAAAGTCGGATATAAGTGATCTTACTGAGAGCGTTTATTGGATCTGCGGCTTGGTGCTCAAGCTTGGATCAGCTTTATCATTTTAGGGTTTCATCAGGCTTGAATCAGGCCTGGCTGCAAAGTGATACATATGTATTTTATGTACAGGGTGTATCGGAATGACAGGTACTCCCTGAAATACAAGGTAAAGAGGTTCATTTGGAGTGGAAAAGTCCTTTATATATAGATCATGGCCTGGCTGCTAAGTGATACATATGTATTTTATGTGCAAAGTGTATCGGAATGACAGGTACTCCCTGAAATACAAGATAAAGGGGTTCATTTGGAGTGGAAAAGTCCTTTATATAAATAAAAAATTATATATATATACATCATGGCCTGGTTGTCAAGTGATACATATGTATTTCATATGCAGAGTGTATCGGAATGACAGGTACTCCCTGAAATACAAGGTAAAGAGGTTCATTTGGAGTGGAAAAGTCCTTTATATATAGATCATGGCCTGGCTGCTAAGTCATACATATGTGTTTCATATGCAGAGTGTATCGGAATGACAGGTACTCCCTGAAATACAAGGTAAAGGGGTTCATTTGGAGTGGAAAAATCTTTTATATACATATATGTATCATGGTCTGGCTGCCGAGTGTGGACCAAGCATTCCCAGCCTTGGACCAAGCTAGAACCGAGGCTGAGCCAAGGCTGGACCAAGCACTCCCAGGCCTGATCCAAGCTCGGGCCAATCATTTTCTCAATTTCTACTTGTAAAAAATGGATTGAATTTCTCGATAATCGGGAAAAAAAGCGATTTTCTTCCATTTTTGATGCAATTTACGGAAAAATCGTAACTTATAATTATCATCGCTGTGAAGAGGAAGGAGCAAAGAAAATAAAGGCACTGCAAGAAGAGGAGGAATGGGGGGAGTGTCGAGACGGTCAAGAGCCGCAAGGAGGCAGAAGAGGAAAAGATATTCTGGGGAGCAATGCAAGATGCAACAACTGTCCCCATCCGTCATCCAACTCTATATATACAGATAGAACACACGTACATGTAGGATGTAGGCAGAACTGCTTCTCTCTCTGGAAGTCTCGCAGAGTGCCTCATGTGCCTTCTCCCCCCTTCCCCCTCCCCATCACGGCTCCAGAGAGTTAAACGAAATAGTAATTCTGGTATTTTCCCATTTCGTATGGGCGCTATAATGACCGGAACTCTCTTCTCCCCTCTGTCCCTCTTTCGGATTTAATGACTTTTTGCTGAGTTTAAAATCGTGGCTTTAAACACACATGTCATACTTTTCACTCATCACCTAATATACCTTTTTTTTATTTTTACTTGCCCCTTCGAAAAAAAAAACAAAAAAAAAATTAGAGATTATCCATCAACGATTGCAAAGCGAGAATTCATATAATTTTTATTTTAATCTTTTTCTTTCTTTTTTTTCTGCCAGTAATTCTTCGTCCTTTAGGACAAATCCAAAAGGCGACAAGCTGACGCCTGTTGATCCGTGATAAGATCTTTGACCCGCCTTTTTTCTGGCAAATGCATCTCCTAAGAAATGAAGAAAAATTGAAATTTGAAAAAATTAAGAAATAAGGAAGTTTTCGTATCGACTATTTTTTTCGAATTGAAGGACTCGACAAAAAAATTTGAAAAAATTTGAGATGATGGTCCAGCATGTCTCCATCATTGCTGAATTTTTTCAAAATTTTCTCATCAACCGCCTTTTTTTTAGAAAAAAAAAAATCTCTCCAAAAATCACGCTTTTTCACCAATTCCTCATTATATCATATTAATAATTAATAATTAAGATTCCTCCGCCTTTACACTTGAATTTCCAATTATTTTCCCGACCAATGCCCAAAAACTATCTAAAATATACCCGAATATCCCCGTTTTTTTTGTCTTCTTTTTTTGTTCACGTATGCGTCTCTCAGTGCATTCGATTATCGTGTCGTCCTATTTTTTCTCCTATTTTCAATTTTTAACGAAACGAAGAAGCGGCCAGTTGAATAGTGCACAGTGAGCGGAAAGAGGGAGCAAAAAAATCAGCGAACACCAAGAGAGAGAGAGAGAGAGGAGGCAGTACCAGCAGCAGCATAGCTTGCCTCGGGCGAGTATTAGCATCGGGATGCACGGGCACCCAGCGAGCAAAATGAGAGTAAGAGAGACAGAAAAATACGAGAAGAGAGGAAAAAAAAGGAGAGAGTAAAAAGAGTTGGGGCGGGCCTCAGCTGCCTGGATACTCTCTCGGCGATCGCGAATAGAAAAATCTATGCAGGTGTGGTGGGTAGTGCGCGCAGTCAGAGAGGTAGCACACAGTGCAGATAGAAAGAGAAAGAGAGAGAGGGACAAGGATACAGGGGAAAAAGAGATCCTGGTTTTGCTCAGAGGGAAAAAAAGGAGAAATAAAGCAAAAAAAAAATTTGGAAAAAAAGAAAATAAAGGGCGCATATACAGCAGCAGCAGCAAGTTGCGTAAAAAAGACGAGCGAGAGGGGAAAAGGGGGTGCAGAGGGAGAGCAAGAGAGAAAGGATAACAAAATGAGAGGAAAGAAGTGAGAGAGATGGAGGAGAGAGGAAGGGCGTCGGCCGGCCTCGCCAAGCGCCACTCGGTCAAGCTCACTGCCATCGTCTATCGCCTAGCCGTCTCCTACCTCTTTTCATTCTGTCTCATGTCCACAGCCTCATCCTCATCCTCTCTCTCTCTCTCCTCTCCCCCCTTTTTTTTATCCGAGTCTTTATCCAGGATGCTATCCACCTCGATGCACGCAGATATATGTGCGAGCAAAAACTCCTCGATTCCTCAATCACTGGATTTTTTTAAAAATATATCATTGGATTAGAGGTAAAAGGGCGTAGGTGCTATATCTAAGTCCAACACTTTTAGAAGTAACGGGGTATAAGTGCTATATCTAAGCCTACACAGAAAAAAATGTTTTCTTGATTTAAGAATGTGCAGTCACTTAATTTAAGAATGGCAGGTCACTTAAATTAAGTGACTTTTCTCACTTAAATCAAGTGACTTTTTCTTTCTTAATTTAAGAAAGTAAAACTCACTTAAATCAAGTGAGTTTTCTCACTTAAGTCAAGTGACTTTTCTCACTTAAATCAAGTAACTTTTTCTTTCTTAATTTAAGAAAGTAAGTCACTTAAATTAAGTGACTTTTTCTTTCTTAATTCAAGAAAGTAAAACTCACTTAAATCAAGTGAGTTTTCTCACTTAAATCAAGTGACTTTTCTTTCTTAATTTAAGTGACCTGCACATTCTTGAATTAAGTGACTGCACATTCTTAAATTAAGAAAACATTTTTCTCTGTGTAATACTTATGCGCTTCTTCTTCTAAAGCAATGAAATGAAGGGGCATAAGTTCTATGTTCAAGCAGAGAATTTGTGCTTTTTATCGTTGCGTTAGAAAAAAAGGGCGTAAGTGTTTATGCTTAGATGTAGCACTTACGCCCTTTTGTTTCTGAGGCAATGAAATAAAGGGGCATAAGTGCGATATCTAAGCACAAGCACTTACGCCTCTTTGTTTCGTAGAGCAACGATATTTTTAAGCATAATCTAGTGTTGCATTGGAAACAAAGGGGCGTAAGTGCCATGTAAAATCGCAACACTTATGCCCCTTTGTTTCTGAGCAACCTTAAAATTAGCTTGATCTCCATAATGCTTGTTTTATTTCTTTAGAAACAAAGGGACTTAAGTGCTATGTTTAAGCATAGCACTTAAGCCCCTTTGTTTCTGAGATGATGAAACAAAAAAAATGAAATTAAACTGATTTTAAGTATATAGGTAAGTAAATATAGATTGCTGGAGTTAGATTTGAGAAAAATTTAGAATAATATTAATTTTTTTTCATGAAAAAATCTCAAAAAATCTTGAAATCATCCCACATTTCGAGTTTTTTTTGATGAATTATTCAAAATTATATGAGATTAAACTGTTGTTGCGTTAGGAAGAAAAGGGCGTAAGTGCTATATCGTAAGCACAGTACTTACGCTCCTTTTTTCTGTTTTTGAAACAACGTGCATATTCAAGTTTCAAGAATAAAAAGGAAAAAAAAATTGAAAAATCATTAATTCACGATAAGGACATACAACGTGACGTGTGTTGTCTGTAAGAATGAAGAAGGATGTATTGGCGCCACTTTCATAAAATTTCTATGGAGGTTAATTATAAACTCTCTCCTCATCCCCGGCGTGAAAATCAAACGTCAAAGTATTCCACATTACACACACACACATACATATATATATATACATAAAAGCCATTGGCTATGGGC
The DNA here is from genome assembly GCA_963921955.1 of Aleiodes alternator. Lineage (NCBI taxonomy): Eukaryota > Metazoa > Arthropoda > Insecta > Hymenoptera > Braconidae > Aleiodes > Aleiodes alternator. The sequence goes on along the minus strand of OY998105.1, from coordinate 3,251,716 downwards.
TATTATACAGTGATTTTTTTTTCATTATTATTTCCCCTCCCCCCCTAACCCCCCTCCTCCTCCCCCTTTTATCGTGCTCTCGTTTTATGCACCTTTCTACTGAAGATAATTTCTTTGATAATGTGACAGAGAAATTATGAAAAAAAAAAAAAAAATGAATATAAAAAGGTGAAAATAATTAGAGTTCCAGAAAAAACGAGAAAAAAAAATCTTTTTTACGGAAATATAAGAAAAATAAAAAACATGAGCCATGAATTGTGGTGGCGCAGGGCCAAACTATCTTTAAACCGAAGGAAAGTTTTAATTATCCTGGCGTCTTGCATCTTGCGGCACGCGCCGAAGGTTATTTTGCGACTCTCTTATCCCAAAGGGAAAACACATTGTTGATCTATATATATATATATAAGCATTAGAGTTCTCGAACAAATGCCAATGATTGTATCTCAACAATTGCAAAAAAAAAAGGGGGAAAAAACCCTCTGGTAGAAGTCAAATACACAGGAAAGGCTCTTTAAATAAAACACAAATTGAAGTTGAAGTTCAACCATAAAATTATAAAAGTAAACGACTTAATTCACACGCAACTTCGTCGTAAATGTAAATTTAATAACGCTCGTTTTAGTTTTCATTATAAAATGTGTGTCTGCATTTTGTCTGTGTGTGTGCGTGTATGTATGTATGTGCAAAAGAGAAAAAAAGAGAGAGAAAGACAAATAGAGAGAGAGAAACTAACAAAGGGGAAGTATAAATGCAGTTTCAACGCGTGTGGCGTTTGCATTATGCATACGTATATTGTGTACACCTGTTGCCCCCCTCCCTCAAAATCACTCACCCCGGAATCCCCTCAAATTTCCCCTCCCCATCAATTTTCGCATGAATGTATCATCAAATACCTCAAATCTGTGCTTTCACTTGAAAGTACATCAAGTACCGTTTTTTTTTTGTTTAATTTTTTTATTGTTCCATCTTTCAAATTCATTGTAAAACACCAATTTTATCTACTATTCTGATAATAGGATAATGAATCGAAGGATCATTCTGGTTTATACACAGTGAAAAAATTTTTCTTAATTTAAGAATGTGCAGTCACTTAATTTAAGAATGGCAAGTCACTTCAATTAAGTGACTCTTCTCACTTAAATCAAGTGACTTTTCTCACTTGAATCAAGTGACTTTTCCCTTCTTAATTTAAAAAAGTAAAACTCACTTAAATTAAGTGACTTTGCTCACTTAAATCAAGTAACTTTTTCTTTCTTATTTTAAGAAAGTAAAGGTCACTTAAATTAAGTGACTTTTCTCACTTACACAGAGAAAAATGCTTTCTTAATTTAAGTGAGAAAACTCACTTGATTTAAGTGAGTTTTACTTTCTTAAATTAAGTGAGAAAAAGTCACTTGATTTAAGTGAGAAAACTCACTTGATTTAAGTGAGTTTTCTCACTTGAATCAAGTGACTTTTTCTTTCTTAATTTAAGAAAGTAAAACTCACTTGAATTAAGTGACTCTTTTCACTCAAATCAAGTGACTTTTCTCACTTAATTTAAGAAAGTAAAACTCGCTCAAATCAAGTGAGTTTTCTCACTTAAATCGAGTGACTTTTTCTCACTTAATTTAAGAAAGTAAAACTCACTTAAATCAAGTGAGTTTTCTCACTTAAATTAAGAAAACATTTTTCTCTGTGTAAATCAAGTGACTTTACTTTCTTAATTTAAGTGACCTGCACATTCTTAAATTAAGAAAGCATTTTTCTCTGTGTAACTTTCAAAAATTTGATTTTCTACTTCCGAATGGAAGCATTGTAGTTTTTTCACATTTAATATTACATTATCTAACAAGTGCAGTAAAGTACTATTTTGATGAGTTCGAGGTTGCAAAACGAGCTGAAGACGATTTTTTGTAATCACACGAGTTCAAAAATCTTTACCGCACGTGTGAGATACAGTTTTTTTCATGCACAACGTGTAAAAACTGCCACTGAGCGCATGCGCAGTGTGCGAAAAGTGGCTACTTTCCGCACGGTATGCGGAAAACCACTTTTGTGAACTCTGCTGTTAGTAAATGACAATTCCAAGACATCTCCTGATCTTAAGATATTTCTCCCCAACTAACATCGTGTACGCAGAGAAAATTTTTTTCTTAATTTAAGAATGTGCAGTCACTTAATTTAAGAATGGCAGGTCACTTAAATTAAGTGACTTTTCTCACTTAAATCAAGTGACTTTTTCTTTCTTAATTTAAGAAAGTAAAACTCACTTAAATTAAGTGACTTTTCTCACTTAAGTCAAGTGACCTTTCTTACTTAAATCAAGTAACTTTTTCTTTCTTAATTTAAGAAAGTCAAAGTCACTTAAATTAAGTGACTTTTCTCACTTAAATCAAGTGACTTTCTTTCTTAATTTAAGAAAGTAAAACTCACTTAAATCAAGTGAGTTTTCTCACTTGAATCAAGTGAGTTTTCTCACTTGAATCAAGTGACTTTTCTTTCTTAATTTAAGTGACCTGCACATTCCTAAATTAAGTGACTGCACATTCTTAAATTAAGAAAGCATTTTTCTCTGTGTATTAAGGATGCTTGTTTCCCATCTAATATTTCATCTAATTACTCCATCTGATTGGACTTCAACTTGCACACTACAAGTAGATCCTCAAACTCGTACTATTCTGATATCGTAATTTCTTTTTATTTCCAAATAAAATCAAGGCACTTTCTCGTCGATTTTTTTTCCAAAACGCACCTGCACATTTTTTTTACGTCATTTTCATTCACATGTATCATCAAATGCGTTAAAAAATCTCGCAAAATCCCGTAAATTTCCAGATAAAATAAACCAATTCGCACATTCCCCTATTTTTTTGTGTATTCATTTTTTTTGTGGGGGAAAACTGTGAGTGACTTTAGAGCAGTCATGAAAGGCTCGTTGTGGCATTTACGATGCGAATGAATGAGAGAGAGAGAGAGAGAAAGAGGAAGAGAGACAGATAGATAGAATAGTCACGTTGAGCCGTTAGTATCGAAAAGTTTCGCAGTTTCCGGGCGGGTTAAACGCGTCATCCAAGGGACGAAGTATACGAGGGGTCGGGGGAGGGAGGGAGGGGGAGGGTTTTTAAACGAGGGGCGAAGGGGGGGGGGAGATTGTAGAGGGTCAGGTAGTGAATCAGTACTAAAATGAATGAAGCGCAACAGGTCGACGCAATAGTTGCATGGAGTCAGCTTATGGCACATGGACGAGAGGGGGATGGTGTGTAAGAGAGAAAGAGAGAAGGCTTTTGCAGAGAGTAGGGCGATACAAGGTTAGTGCTCTAGGACTGTAAAGAAGACAGAGAGAGAAAGAGAGATAAGGGAATGAGAATTTCGGGTCATAGCTTTGCAAACAGAATAGGTAAAACAAGAGCTGTAAACCAATTTCAGAAGTTGTGCCCTCTTCCTCTTTATGTAAAAGGTGTGAGAGAGAAAGAGTTATAAACACTTTGTGTATATGTTTTATGTGGCAAAAACAAGAGCATTATGAAGTACCGTGAAAATATGAATGAATTTACGTATTTCCAGGAAATTTCGCAGTAAAATTCCTCATTTAACCTTTTTTTTTTACTTTTAATTTCATGGAATTTGTGGGGGTTTTTACGATATTTAATTCGGTGCTTCTGGTCTTTGCTTTCAAATGCGAGACGTGTCGGGATAAAAAAAAGAAGGAGAGTGAGGAGGTAAAAAAAGGCATTTATTTGAGAGTCATTTTCGGGCCTCGTTATGCTCGCCTTATGACGCATACTTGGGAGGGAGGGAGCCCCGGAGAGTGTATACCTGTGTCTGGGGAGCGCCGAAAACTCGTTCAGAAGCTGCGAGATGACCCTGAAGATCATCAACATACCTCCCCCTTCCCCCCTTATGCCCCTCTCGCCCCCTCCTTTTTTTAAATCCATAATTAATACCATAACCAGTTATTATTCGTGAGAAACGGAATTTTCCGCGTTATTTTGATGGATCAAGCAAACATTTGGTTAAAATTTGAGGAAATCGTGAAAAATAGTCGGGAGAATGAGATTTGTGTGTGTGTGGATGAGAAAAAAAAGCGTCGACACACGGAGTCCGCAAAGAGAGACTGCTTGCAAACATGGAACGACAAAATGCAATCAGAATAGTAATTAAGGATTCAGTTAACGCTCGACGATTGTAGAACGCAACCCAATTTAAGCATACAAAAGTGTAAGGCGTGTAGAGTGAAGTGAAGAGGATAGAGAGGGGATGGAGGGGTGAGAGGGGGTTGTATGTGGAGAATCTATGGGAGTCGAGGGGTTTTTCTGTTGGAGAAGCCGATGGATAGGAAAAAAAAAGGGTGGGCGAATGGACAGGAGTGGCAAAGTCACTGCGAGAGTAGGATAAAGTGAAGAAAGGGGGCTCGATGAGGAGGAAAAGGGGGAAGGGGAGGGGGGGGGGACTGAGGTTCGGGAAGCGTCACTGTGTGTTTCCCTCTTCGTGGGCTGTGTGTGTTTGCGATTTTGCCGAGCGCCAGACAAGGATGAGGATCGAGATGAAAAAAAGCTCGGATAGAGGAGGGGCGGAGGTGGAGGGAGGGAGGAGGGGGAAGGAGCGAGGGGAAAAAGAAATATCGTGGTGGAGAAGAAGAGAGGAGGAGAGAGAGAGAGAGAGAGAGAGAGAGAGAGAGAGAGAGAGAGAGAGAGAGAGAGAGAGTGCGAGGGGAAGGCGCAGGGAATAGGTGCGCTGAACGGGTGTGTTCGGAGGAGGGAGGGGGGGGAAGGGGGGTGGAGAGGTATAGTTAGAGTACCTCTAGCCGTTGCAGGGCCGAGGGAATTCCTATGCATTCTCTCCTCCTCCTTGCCCTCCCTCTCCTCTTCACCTCTCCCCTCATCCACCCCCCCCCCCCTTTTTTTCTCGTCTCAACCCGCGTACTTTCGTGTGAGAGTCGCTTTTATATCGGCAGTACCAACGTAGAAAGAATTACAAAATACGATACGTGTGCACTAAGACTGAGAGAGAGAGAGAGACTGCGGGAGGGAAAAAAATGATGAGAGAAGAGGAGAGAGGGGAAAGAGAGAGAGAGAGAGAGTGGAGGGGGAGAAAAGAAAATAGAAAGAAAAATTCAGTAGCCAATGGGAGATGATGGTGTTTCTACGTTGGAGCGGGAAGATCCGACAACGTTGCAGCCGAGTTTTTTGTGTTTACCGCCCGTTTTGGTAGGGGTAAGAGGAGGAACTAGGGGGAGGGGGAAGAGGGAGGGGGGAGGAGGAGGGATTGGTGGGCGAGTGGAAGGAAAGTAGAGAGAGGGTTCTCTCTCCGAGGGAGAGAAAGAGGAGGAGGGGAAGGAGGAGGAGGAGGGGGGGGGGAGAGGAGGAAAAAAAGGAAAAAAAAAAGAAGAAAAAGAGGAGAGATGAGAGGCGCGTATCTGCTCCTGCGGAGTGGCGGCTGCAGGCTCCGATGACGCGGTGCACCATGAACATTCTCCTTCTTTCTCTCTCTTTTCTTCTTTCTACTTCTCCTCAATCGCTTGGGCATAAGAGTAAGAGAGAGAAAGAGGTTCCTTGAGGTGGACCATGGCACATACGTGTGTAGCACACATATCCACCTTCTCTCGGGATCAACTTGTTCGACTTGAGACTGTGGCCCTCTAAAAGTTGCCACAATCTCGTGAAACTCTTCGCCCCTCTGCCCCACCTTTTTTTCCCCTCATTCTCTTTCATCCTTTTTTCTTTTTTTCTTGCAAACGATCGAAAAATCCACCTTTTTTTTTATTATTTTCACTACTACTTTTTTTTGCAAGAGAGAAACAATCTCGATGCATCCATTTTGTTTGACAAAATGGTCGTTCTTTTTCACGACTCTTCGTCCCCCCCCCCTCCTCCTTCCCCTCTGTTCCTCTTCTCCTTTCCTCTCCCCATGATCTTGTGAATCACCAGAGATATTTCTGTCTCGTATTCAAATGCAAGAAGCAGCCAGTGAAATTCACGGACTTTTAGCAGAAAGACATTGGCATACTTTATTATATCTTTGTCTTAAAAACAAAATGGCATAAGTACTGTGCTTATACATAGTATTTACACCACTATGCTTCCAAGACACTTCTGAAGATATATTTTTCCATGAAAAATTAAGGAGGGAGAAGATTTTTGAACAATCGCCATCTGTCGTTGATTTTAAGCAGTTTTCAAGAGATTTTGAGTATTTTACATGATTTTATGGGATTTTCCAATGGATATTTAATAATCCATAGGGAAATGCACTATCAAGGATGCATGAAAAGCACCAGCAGCGCCTTCGTGCGTGTAATGCATGAGACAACTGCATTTAAATGCAAAAAATAAAAAAAAAACGTGAATTTCTTCGTTTTTTCTCGTTTTTTTTTCGCTCTCTGAATTGCGAATGATTTCGTCTACCGATAAATACTCGTGTAAACAGTTTAATTAGCCGTAAATGAGTCATACGATGAGAAAAAGAAGGGGAAAATGCAAGAAAAAAAAGGAAAAAGGTGTCCCCCGATTAATTTATTAATAGTTGAATTAACAATGGTGTAATGGACTCAATTGTAAAAAAAAAAAAAAAAAAAAAAAAATCCATGGGGGTGATCAATGAGGCGATATACCACAACCATCCCCATTATCGTATCCATTTTATAATAAAATAACCGAACTGATAACAAATCATCCTTTCATTGCCTTTTGCAGAGTGAAAGAGAGATTCTCATGCAGAGTTAGAGCAATTTGCTTTAGTTTGTACTTAGTCTATCGTGTTTGTTTATGTTATAATCGTTATTATTATGAATGATCGCTTCAACACTCGATTGTGTTTCAAACTGGAAAACTTTCGGCCAGGTGGAATAATTTTAAAATGGTTAACAGATGAGTGATCCGATTGTTCTATACACACAACTCCAACGCTTTGTACATATATAACGTTACCAATTGGTTGTATACATGTTTATAGGGTATCTTCATTTGACGATAGGACCGTATAATAATTGTGGAATAAGTGATATAGGGTTTTAATTTAAAAGGGAGTGTAAAATACGAAGTACAGACGATGAAAAATGGGGATTTGTAGGTTTTTTGCGATTAATTGGTGATAATTGGGGAGAAAAGTGGTTCAAATTAACCGAAAAAGGGATCAAATTATTCGACACTTGTGAAAAAATTCTGTAGAAAATTTCTGTAGATTCATTCTATGGGGAATCCTGTAGGTTTATCGTATATGATATTGGGATATTTTTTATAGGCATTGGTAAAGCCAAAAGGATGTGCACAAAAAGCACAAAGTTTATAGATATTTTTCTTGTAGACACGAAATTTTATTGTAGAATCACATGAAACTCCAATCGTATAGAAACAATTCTTATAGAAACTATACCTATAGAAAATATCACAATATCATATACGATAAACCCATAGAATTCTCTGCAGAATAAATCTAGGGGAGAGTGGAGCAAAATGGACCCTCATAGCAGCATGATTAAAGAATTTTTATCGGAATGAAGGAATCGCCAAAAAAATCTGAAAAAATTTGAGAAAATTCTCCAACATATCTATATTGTTTGTGAATTTTTTCAGATTTTTTGGAGCAACCGCTGCTCTTTAAGAAAATCTTGAGTCATCTCAGCATCTAGGTCCATTTTGCCCCACTCTCCCCTATAGAAATATTCTATAGAAATTCTCTGTAGAAATTATCTATAGGGATTTTTCATACGCAGAAAGTCATATCTTCAGTTTGTGGATACAATTTCTTTTGTTTCTCGAATTTTTTTTACATTACTAATCTCCTATCACATGCATGAGACAGAGAGAGAGGCAAATAGTTACGACTGCCTTCTAATTAAAATTTCTCAATAACTATACGGTGAATTGAGTATTTTTTTCTTCTATTATTCAGTTAAAATGCTGTTCTCTTCGCCAATTTTTTTAAATAATGGATCAACCCTGTGGTTTTCTAGTAATTTCGTTATTTCCGTCTGATTTAGGGCGTTTCATCCCCACTACCGCTATTTCCATCAACTTTGATAATTCATGTTTCATAAATAGGGCCGGAGACTTAATTTTTGAAAACGGTCCATTCATCTGAAGTTTGATCTAGTAGGAAGTTGAAGCTGGAAATAAATAAGAATTGAATAATGCAAATATTTATGAAAGATACGTCAAAACATTGAATTAAGGGGTAACATCACTGTAAACTTTCCCAAAAAAAATTTTTTTTGCTTCAAAAATTAATTTGGACCTTCCAGAATACGGGCAAGGAAAATTATCACCCGAAACCCATTATTTCACATGAAATTTTGAATTTTTCCCAAGGAATTTCTTCATTTTCATAGCCTGAGTCGAAACTTCAATCGTGATTTTTCTCGAAACATGATTTTTCAAATTGGCACGCAGCATAACTCCAATAATTTTCATTATTGTCATTTAAATTTCCCCATAGAATCTTGAAAACAATATTTCAAACAGAAATACGTAGGGGATTTTCAAAAAATTGATTTGCACATTTTTTATTGATAAAAAATTGCCGATTTTTTGGCCGAAATTTGAGTTTTTTCATTCAAATGGTCACCAATCACATAAAAAAGCAATATTTTCGAAATTCCCTACGTATTTCTGTATCTATGTGCATCTAGACTAAGCCAATTTTTTTTTTTTATGAAATTTGCACCAGTTACACTGCGTCTTGCAAAGTGTTTTAAATTCGAGGGGTCTCGCAAGAATGGCTCTCGTGTCGTCATTTTTTGATGAATTTTTTTTCTTCTGAAGAGAAAAAATATGCTCAATCACTCTCTGAAATATTATTTTATTGCCACCTTTTCTATAGAAAAAAAAATAGCCAAAAAACGCCTTTTTTTAGACTTTTGCATTAGTGTTACTCTTAAAAAAAAAAAAAAAATTAAAAAAAAAAGGTAAAATGTAAAAATAAGAGTTTAAATGAAATAAGAAGAGACACTTTAATGTCTTTTCATTGATGATGAAGCAATTGAGAAAAGAGGTGTCATCGTGAATGGTTTGAACGGCGTGTGCCAAGTGAGTAGAATGATAAAGAAACTAAAAAGAGAAAAAGCAAAGAAAAAGAAGAAAAAAAAAAGAAGAAGCAAATTGAAAAGGAAAAATAAGAGGAATGAGAAAGAAACCACAACAATAATACCAGTAACACGAGGAAGCGCGTTTGTTTGGTAAAAGACTTAAAAAAATACCCAAGATAGAGTAAAAAAGAAAAGGAGAAAAGAACAAAAAAAAAACATGAAAATAAAGAGAGTTGGAAGAGAACAAGTGACCGAGGCGTGGGGCAAGCAAGCCACAAAAGATAAAAAAAAGAAGAAGAAAATAATAAAAAAAGGGAAAAATATAAAGGAAAAAATAAAAACGTTAAAAAGACGAAGAAAGGTAGCAGAAAATAAGACGACGAGGAAAAGGAAGAGGAGTAGTAGGGCACTGCAGTGGGGCAAACCGACTACCGTTGTATATAAGAGCAGGGTCCATTCAGACCCCAGTTGCCCTCTTACTGTGTGTGTGTGTGTGTCTGGGTGTACGACGCGATTCTTACTTCCAATGAAAGGAAAAAACAAAAAAAAAGTCAAAACAACTTGGCGCCCCTGAATTCCATAAACCCCCACACCCCCAAACACACAACTGTCCGTTTTCACTCCCAACCCCCTCCCCCCCCCTCTTTCCCTCTTTCACAGAAGAAATCATTCTATTCACTTTTTATTATTTTTTTTTATCCTTTCCTTCCTTGGAAAAGACACTTTTTTTTTGACAACCCCCTCCCCTTTTTTCTTCTACTATTTTTTCGTATAAAAAAACTTTTCTCCATTGTTTTTTGCGGAAGCTATGGACGAGAGAGAGAGAGAGAGAGAGCCTTTCGTCTTGGCAGCAGTCAATTTGTTTCTGTTCTTTAATGAAAATAAAGGGAAATAAAAAGAGGGGGGGGAGGGGGAGGATGGTGAGGGGGTTGAAGGGAAAAAGGGGGGGGGGGAAGAGTTCATCTCTGCCCTTGACCTCTCGAGTGAGTTCGAGGAGGCAATTCCCCTCCCCCCTCCCTCTTTTTCCTCCTTTCAATTTCATCATTCTGCGTTTTTCCGCGGATTAAATTATGTATATATACATATATATAGTAATTGTGCTATTCACGGCTGATTTTTCGGGGGGGATGAAAAAATGTAAAAAAAAAATAGAAAAAATTGGATAAAATCGAGCATCCCATTTACTTTCTCGTGCAAAAAAAAAAGAAAACTTCATAGTGAAAAGAAAAAAAAAAGGAAATGAAAGTAAAATAAAAAATAATGACATCGTGGGTTATTTTCTTTCGACGAAGCTTCATGGGGGGGGTGGATTATCAAGAAAAATCGTGGCTACAGGGGGGATGAAATGCGGGAGAAAAGGGCGAGGGGGTGCCGGCGAATAACGAAAGTGCGGCGGTTCTACAAGAGATGGAAGAAGTACTCACACACACACACACAAAAACATATACATATACACATACACTGGAAGAGGGTTGAAGGAAGAAGGAAACAAGGGTGGTTGGGTGGATAGATGGAAAAAGAGAGTGTCTCGAAGGGTTCACGAGGAGACGGTGCATTAGGACCCAGGAGGAAGGAAGGAGGAGTGTGGGAGGGGGCGGGGGGGGCAGGTTTGGGGGCAAGTACGTGGGAAAAAGATGTGGAAATAAAGTGCACGTGTGTGTCTATGTGTGTAGAAGTGCACACTGATGTGTATTTGTGTATATAAAAAAAGAGGGTGAGAGGAGCAAAAAAAAAAGCTGGCGAAGAGGATGGAAGCGCAGAGGAGAAGGCGGAAAGAGAGACGCAGAGGGTTGGGGGGGTTGAAAAAAAAGTGAAAAAAAGAAACGAAGGATTGCACGAAGGGGGTGCACAAAGGGGGGGGGAGGGAGGGGGCAGTTGCCCCAGTAAAAATCGATCCTCCCCACTCTTTTCCCATAATACTTTTACCCCTGAAAAAGGTTTGCGAGCAAAATGTTGCGATAGAGGGGTAGCAAGGGGGGGAAGAAGAGGAGGGGGGGGGGGGGTGAGAGAAAGAGCAGAATTGGGAGGGGGGATAGAAGAGGGCCCTGCAGAGTTCGTATAGCGTCGAGACGCCTTGTTCTGTTCGACGTCTGGTGCAGGTTTTTAACGTGTCTATGTGATTTCATGTGTGTGTGAGCTCTTTTTTTTAAATACACATACACACACATATATATATATATACAGACGAGGGAGACACATGCGAAATTTTTCTGCTGCAAATTCATGGGAAAGGGAAGAGGGGAGGGGGATAGGGTGTAGGTGAGGGGCGAAAAAATAAACACACACACCCACACACATATATACATATATACATACCCACATCTCTCTCCGGCTTTTTTTTTTAAATTCTTTTTCCTTTTATTTCTTTCTCCTCTTTTTTTTCCACGTACACAGCCGCATCTCGCTTCCTCGACTCTTTGGGAGTAGTTGGGTGGAGGGTGGGAGGGGGAGGGGGGGGGGTGTTCTCTCTCTTCTGTGGCAACGCCGCCCTCCTCAACCCGTCACAGCGCGCTTCTGTCGTCCCCGTTGCAACGATGAAAAATTACCCAGAAGCACACCAGTGAGAGCGGGGGCTGCTTTTTTTTTTCTTTTTTTTTTTTTTTATCCTCCACGTCCCGACGTCGTCTAGCGTGGAGTCCGCGTGCCTGACAGACAGCTGCACCCCGAGCCCTGATATATCGACCCGGGGCCGGACCTCCTAACTCCATCCTACACCCCCCCCCCCCCTCCCTCCTCACCATCCTCTGTTATCGTTCTTTCTTCCTCGCTCTACGTCTACCACTTCTTTTTTCGCCAGCGATTTTTCTACTTTTTCCATCTCTCTTCTCTTCCTCATTCTCCTTTTTTTTTTTTTTTTTTTTTTTGTACATACACCTGCACCTCTATTCGGTAGTCACGAGGAGGAGACGCTAGGGGGTGGTTTTTTTTGCACACACTGCCTCAGGGGGTCTAGGCAGCCATCCTATATATCGCTCCCAACGTCAACATACATGAACACGAACGCACACACACACACACACGTGTACTGCACTTTTTTTTTTTTTTTTTTATTCTACTACCTTTTTCTCCAACCGAAAAAATACTAACGACCTGGCAGGTACTTTACTATATCTGTATATCAATCTAGAGAGATGGAAAAGAGAAAAAAAATGGGGGAAAAAAAACATTGCGGAGGAAAATTAAGGCAGAACTGAGAATTTTCCAGTTTTTTTTTTTTTTTTTGCATAGTGAGAAGCAAAAAAAATCAGCAATTTTTTTCTGTGTGCGGTGTCACTAATATCTTTGATTACAACTCAAATTCAAACTCAATTTGTTTTTTCTTTCTTTTTTTCATTAAAAAAAAAAAAAAATCTAGTGCGAAGAGTCTTACTAGTTTCGGCTGTAACTACTTAATTGGACTTTTTTTTTTTTAAAGGTTCAGGGAAAAGAATTGGTTTGATAGAAGTACCACAGTGATTCGTGACTACTGCACTTTTTTTGGCCACTTTTTTTTTTTAATAAAAATTTTGAAATATTAATAATTTTATGATTATAGTACCATTGAGGTACCAGTTATCGGACAGTTGAGGAAATGGCACTAGTATTCGGACAATGGGAATTAAATCGTTGCCCTTAGGAAAAGGGCGTAAGTGCTGTATTCAAGCATAGCACTTACGCCCCTTTGCTGTTAAGCTGACGAAATTATTAAAATGATTTTGAAAAAAATTTCAGTCAAGTGAATAAAAGAAAAATCTGTTGATTTTTCTTTTGACACTTTGCAAGTATCGAAAAATTTCGTTTTCTCACTTGAATATTAATTATTAGCATATGATAAAGTAGCCAAAAAAGGCGAAAAAGTGGCAAAATCAGTACTTTTATCTTATTTAACACTAATTTTCATTTTTTTTTCTTTTTTTTTTTAGAAAAACTCATTTAAATCTCTTCCTAAGTAGTTTTTATTATGTACAACAATGTCTAAGTTTTATGCAGAGCATTAGACATTAATTTTCCTGTTTCTCGTTTTCTTTTTTTTTCTTTCTATTCTTCCTTTTACGTTTACAGAGAAAAAAAAAACATTTCGCAGAAAATAATTATTTTTTTAGTTTCGTGTGTAATATTAGTGAAGAAACTGAGTTTTCGGAATTTGCCAATTATTTCACGTACAATTTGTTTCTTTTGAATTCTCTATTATTATAAACAATATTTATCAACTTTATTTTTTCTCGATTTTTTAAATTTTTTTTTGAGACAGTACAACCTCTTTGGCATATGATTAATGTGTAAAAAAAAAAAGGAAAGAAAATTATTTATCGGGCAGTAGATCATACGGCAAAACAAATAATAGAATTATAATGAAAAAATAATTTAAAAAAAATGAAAAGAAAAACAAAAGGATAAGACAGTAAGACACTCACAATTAAACAGAAAATGCAGATTTCTGGAATAAAAACTAGAAGTTAGTTGAAGAAATCCAAATAAATACAAATTAGGGCCCAAAACTTATTATTTCATCTCAATCGGTTTTTTTTAATTAGAAATTTTTTTTTTTTATATTCTATTAATGTTTTTTGAGTCTGCAAGATTTTTTACATATATATGTATATAAATATATATACATATATTATATATATAGGGAAGAGTGGGGCAAAATGGACCCTCATCGTAACATGATTGAGAAATTTTTTTTTCGGAATGAAGGACTCGACGAAAAAATCTGAAAAAATTTGAGAAAATCCTTCAACATATGTATATTGTTTGTAAATTTTTTCAGATTTTTTGAAGCAACTGCTGCTTTTTAAAAAAATCTCGAGTCATCTCGTCATTTAGGTCCATTTTGCCCCACTCTTCCCTACATATATTGTTTATAGGCTTGAAACACTCGTCTCTTAATTTTCAAAAAAAAAAAATTGATTTTCCACAATTTTTTTTACCTCAAAACTTTTTTTTTGTTCAATTTTTTTTCTCTCGTGTATAATGCGATTGCTTTTTTTTCTTTTCATCTAAAAAGAGATGCATAGAAACTGGATATTAACGATACCTTCACAAGCTCTCACGTTAAGTTGTAAATTTATATATATATATATCAGAACATGTTTTTTTTTCCTTACATCAAACTTTACACTTAATAATTCTGGTCCATGATTTTATTCTCATTATTAATTTTTTTTTTGTTCGTTATTTAACTCTCACCCTCTTTAAACTTCCATAAATAATAAGTGTTAATTATCCATTTATTCATTTCACCCTCCCTTTTATTAAACGCATATATATATACATATATACATATAACGTATGATGTTATATATATATATATATAACGTATGATCAACCCCAATGGTAACTATTGTATGCATTCGATCATTTTGTTTCCTTAAATATAATAATAATAATATTAATTATTTTTGTATTTTTTTTTTTAAATTAAATTGACTGATTCATTAAGAATTACATAAATGTCCACGTATTTTTATCACATTAGTTAGTATTATTAGTTTTTTTTTTTCAATTAAATTTCAATTGAAAATCATTCAAATAATTGGCTTAGAAACAAAGGGGCATAAGTTCTGTCTATAAACATAGTACTTGTGCCCTTTTGTTTCTTAAGCAACGAAATTATTTTATAAAATCGAATAAATTTTCTATTCTTTTTAACGAAAAAAAAGGGGCAAAATGGATTCTTTCAAAGAATTTCAATCTCATTATTTTTCAAAAATAATAATTTCCATTGTATCCCCCTCCCCCCCTTCCCTCCCAGAAATTTTACTCTATCGGCATTCTATTTCACACATATTTTCCATACAATTTTTTTTTTTTTTTCGAAAAAATTAATCAATACTTCGATCGTCAAATGCAGCAAATAAATATTTTACGTCACAATATTTCATTTTTTTGTTTGTTTTTTTTTACGTTAATTTAATTGATTTGAAAAATATGAAAACTCTTTCTTTTACTGTAATTAATATAATATAATATATTTCGATTTTTTCTTGTGATTATTACGTGATAAAGACTATCGAGAATTTCTCTAGTTTTTTTTTAATGCGAAGAAAGATGAAAAATTGAGGAATTATTTATTTATTTTTTTTGTTCTGATGATGAAGGAATGTTTTTATTTTAGGAGAAAAATAGGGTAAAATGGATTTTTCGATGAAAATATTTGAGTTAATGATTTTTCGATGGTTTCAATGGAAAATTGAGAAAATTTTGGGCGGGAAATGTGCGTTAAAATTAGATTTTTTCGAATTTTTCGATAGAATAATCGAAAAATTTCACTTTCTTAAAGGACATCTCCGGTTTTATTTGTCGTAACGAGTTGTGGGTGGTCTGAAATGAAAGGTGAGATCATTTCCCATCGATTTATGAGGTCAACAATGAAAAATTAACGATTTTTGATCAAGTTACGGCTCATTTCATGAAAATTGTTCTTCTTTTCGATCGAAATCCTTCGAAAATAATTAAAAAAAAA
Organism: Aleiodes alternator; assembly: GCA_963921955.1. NCBI lineage: Eukaryota > Metazoa > Arthropoda > Insecta > Hymenoptera > Braconidae > Aleiodes > Aleiodes alternator. Next base: position 3,236,267 of record OY998105.1, on the reverse strand, counting down.
AAATTGCTAACACTACAAATCGATGGGAAATGAGCTCAGCTTTTATTTGAGACCACCTGCAACTCATTACGACCAATAGAACCGGAAATATCTTCGAAAAACGATTTTTTTTCGAAAAATTCACCGAAAAATCGAAATTTAAAATTCGAAATTCCATCGAAATTTCAACAAAAAAAATATAAAAAAATTCACACATATGTTTTTCAACGCAAATTTTCCCAGCTTTTCAATGAAATCATCAAAAAAAATCCTATCTCAAACATTTCCACTAATTTCGCATAATTTTCATAATACCTTTTCCTACCAGAGAAAATTCGAAGCCTTTTTTTCGAGAGTTTGAACATTAAGCTTTCGATATATCCGATAAAGACATTTAAAAAATAAAAAAAAAGTAATAAAACACGACGAAGAAGAATCTTAAATAAAGCGCAACACGAGATAGACTCTCTGCTATCAATGAATTCATTGTGAATTCAATTCATGGCAAACATGTTTGTTTCAAAAAATTATCTATATAGTACACAAATAGATACAAGGAAAGTAAATAATATAACAGCAAAAAAAAAAAAAATCAACAGTATAAAAAAAACTCTTGTTTTTTTTTAACTAGATATATCAGTATGACGTAATAAATTTTCGTAGTAAAAAATAGAAAAAAGAAGAAAATAAACGATTAATCATCAAAGCGAAGACTGGCTTTCATGTAAAAATAATCAACAGTACGTTGAGGAGTACGTTGCAAAAAAAAAACAAAATAAACAATGAAGATAAAACATATGAATTGTACTGGAAAACCTTGGGACAGGCATGAACAATTATTCTGGAAGTTAGATTATTGTAAAGAAAAAAAAAATTAATTGTCCCCTAAAAGATTTTTGCCTTCATCAAAAAAGTTTGTAACTGCAGAGAGTAAATTTGGACTTTTTTCATGAATATCCCCCAAAAAATTATTTATGGGCCTTTAAATTGTGAATAGGGTGAGTTTGACCAGTGTTCGAGGAAAATAGTCCAATAATCGAGCTATTTAACGAATTTATCCCATAAAAAATGGGTAATCCATGGAAATCTCATTTTTCTAATCTTCGAAATATAGTATAACGTTCATAAAACTCAAATAAGAGTCTAGAAACTGTTAAAAGTATCGATACTTATCGAATTTCTTGTGTTCGATCACTGGTATCTAAAAAATCTTGTTCGTTCGACCACTGGACCACTCGTCCCATGATTGATATCAATCGAATAGGCATTTTCCTCTTTCTCTCATTATATATATCTATATTTTTCTTAATTTTTTTGATCTACGTAGGTGCATCATCGTGATTTGCACCTTCTTGATCGAGCCTCGATGAGCCACAGACGCGACATTTACAGCATACAATACATGGAGCAGCTAATAACAAGAGTGGTGAAGCAACGAGAAGTAAAAGACCGAAACCAGCAAATATACCAATTACTTGTGTTCGATGCCAAATAACAGAAGCACGTGAATGTCCCAATTTATTTTTACAAGGTCCTTTGTCGTAGTGCCTCAGCAAAAAGTCATCCTGAAAAAAATCAGACAATAATTAATGGACGGATTCATTTTCATTGTTTATGATAATTAATTTACAGTGTTATGGGAAATTGGAAAGTTATAGAAAAAATATTAAATGATTGTCAATTGACGAAGTTTCGCTTAAATTATGAGCGAAGCATCAATTATAAGCAAAGCTTAAATTATAAGCGAAGCTTAAATTATGAGCAAGGCTTAAATTACAAGTGAAGCTTAAATTATGAACAAAGCTGAAATTATTAGTAAAACTTGAATTTCGCTTATAATTCATTACGTTTTGTTTAAATTATAAGCGAAACGTAAATTTCGCCTATAATTTAAGCTTCGCTTATAATTTATTACGTTTCGCCTGAATTATGAGCGAAACTAACATCTCACTTATAATTTAAGCCAAACTTGAATTTCGCTTATAATTTAAGCTTCACTCATAACTTAATTCATTACGTTTCGCTTAAAATATAAGCGGAACTTAAATTTCGCTTATAAATTAAGCAAAACTTAAATTTCACTTGCAATTTAAGCAAAACTTAAATTTCGCTTGTAAATTAGGCGAAACTTAAATTTCGCTTATAATTTAAGCGAAGCTTCAATTTCGCTCATAATTTAACCTTCGTTTACAATCCATTACGTTTCGCTTAAATCATAAGAGAAACTCAAAATTCGCTTAAATCATAAGAGAAACTTAAATTTTGCTTATAATTTAAGCTTCACTTATAATTCATTAAATTTCACTTAAATTATGAGTGAAATTTAGGTTTCCCTTAAATTATGAGCAAAACTCGAATTTCCTTCAAAATTCAAGCGAAATATCGCCAACTAACAATAATTTAATATTGCTTTTTTACAGCTTCCCAATTTCGCATGACACTGGGAATTAATTACTCACTAATGATTATTCATCTCACGCACTATTTTTCATTCAAAGAAAAAGGTCATTATATTGAACTTACGTCTAGAGATGCTAAGCAGTACCAACAAAAAACGTGTTTGCATCTCTTGCACATCATTTGTGCGCAGCCCTCGTCTTTTTCAATTGGGACAGAACACATGGGACAGCACTTGATGTGATCATTGTCAAATGGTATGCCAAGTGGTAAATTTGGACATGGACCATTGTGCCATGGCTCACGACAAACTGAACAAAAATCTGTTGAACAGTTTGGACAATGAATTGGTCCAGGTGATGCACCAGGGCTACTGCTATTAACTGAACATATTGTCTCACAGCCAGCACGTGGACACCAGGCACGATCTTTATCCATTGAAACATCTGTAAATTCATGAATTTAATTAAAATTATAATATTATAATTATAATTATTATATTTAAGGAGAAGTGGGGCAAAATGGACCTGTTTGTTAGAGTGATTTGGGATTTTCTAGAGAATAGGCAGCTTTATGAAAAAATTTGAAAAAATTATACAAAAAAGAAAACATATTGGACCATCTTCTCAAATTTTTTCAGATTTTTTCTTCGAGTCCTTAACATCGAAAAAAATCCTGAATTATGTTGTTGCAGAGGTCCTTTTTATCCCATTCTGTTCTATAATTAGGATTGTTCATAGAAATATTGGAAAAATCATTAAGATCAAATTTTCGGTCAAAAACTTCTCAATTTCATAATAATTTGATGTTTTCAATGATTTTTCTAATTTTTTTTGAAATAGCAGAAATCTGATGATTTTTCGATTCTTTTTCTCAACAAATAAATTATTTTGAATTGTAAAAAATACGTGCAGATACGAAGAATCAAAAAATTTACAATTACAAATTTTTTAAATATTTCTTTTATAAAAATTTGTGTTTAGAAAAATCGAAAAAACTGTAAAATTTCTGCTAATTTTATAATCATGTAACTTTGCCAAAATTTTTTCTTGTAATTCTTGAAATTCTTAATGAAAAGGAGATGAGGGCATTGCTCTATCTCGATAAATTTTCAAGATCTCTTAACATTCTTAATGATTTTACAATTTAGGATGTTTTCACCTCTGTTGAGACGAAATTTATGATGTTTTTCCATGAGCTCTGGGCTAACGAGGGTTGAAATTTCTTTCAGTGACAAAACAGACGCCCAATCACATTGTGCATCGGGACAGCTAATTTCATAAGCACCTTCTTCAATCTCAAACTCAATATAGTCCTTCATACACTGTAAAAAATAAAAGAAATCAATTATTATAAATTCAAGAGATAGAAAATTACACCAAAAGTACTAGACGACTGACAATTTTTAAATTTTTTCTTCTTTCTCGTGTTTTATACTATGAAAATTACGAGAAACGGATGGAAATTTCGGAGATAGATTTTTTTTGATGATTCCATTGGAAAGCTGAGGAAATTTGCCATGGAAATCATATGTCAGAAGTTATTTTTTGGAATTTTTCAAAAACTTAATTTTTTCCGCAAGATTTGAAGGTGAAACTCTTCTGTTTTTCGAAAAATTTCAGGTTTTCGAGAATATCTCTGGTTCTATTGATCGTAGCGATCTGGGGTTGATCTTAAATGAAAGGTGAGCTCATTTCCCATCGATTTATGGGGTTTAAAAAGAAAAATATCAATTTTTTCAAGTACTTATAGGACAAAAACTGATTTTCAGCAAAATGACCTATAACATTTGAACAATTGATTTAAAAAAAATTTGGGCCCCATAAATGGATAAGAAATGAGCTCGCCTTTCATTTGAGATGAATCCTAGATCGCTACGACCAACAGAACCAGAGATATCGCCGAAAAAGTGAATTTTTTCGATTTTCAAAAGGAAAACCCCTTCAAAACTTGGCCAAAAAGGGTAAATTTTTCCAGAAATTGAAAAAAAAATTTGGACACATGCTTTCCGCCTAAAATTTTCTCAGCTTTTCAACGAAATCATCAGAAAATCTCTATCTCAAACCGGTCAATTGAAGTTTCTATTTTATCCCACCTTCCCCTACTTAATTAAAAAAAAAATCCAAACAGTCCTCAAATTATACAGGGGAGAGTGGGGCAAAATGGACCTAAAAGATGGGATGACTTGACATTTTTTTAAAAAGCAGCGGTTGCTCCAAAAAATCTGAAAAAATTTACAAACAATAAACATATGTTGTAGAATTTTCTCAAATTTTCTCAGATTTTTTCGTCGAGTCCTTCATTCTAAAAAAAATTCCTGAATCATGTTACTATGAGGGTCGATTTTTGCCCACTCTCCCCTACTAATTCCCTCTTTACAAATAAAGATACTCACGTCTTTACAATAGTAACATCCACATCCCTCAATTCTAAATATCTTGGATAGTGAAACATCAATGAGGCATATTTTGCATAAAAATTGATTAACAGTTTGTTGTGATGCTGTAGCTGGTACAAAACTTCCTGCAGCAAGGCTGTAACGTGAGCTCGATGCCAATGACAATAAACTCGAGCATCTCGAGCAAACTCTGCTTCGATTAATTGGTCTATTATTATCAAGTGCAAGTGTACTTAGTCCAACTGATGTTTCGCATTTTCTTAAATTTGTTTTTGGTCCAATATTAAGCCAACTGCCTCCACGTGCCTCGAGACTTGCACTACTCTCTGGTCTCAATAATGGAGCATCTGCTTCTCTATTGCTCAATGAATTTCTATCATTCACTGATAAATTATTGACACTCGACTCTTTACGCACAAGTGGTATCTTAATTCCACTAAATTTATTTATATTCCCTTTTTCGGTTTTTTTAACTTGGGAATTTACAGATGTTACGGAGCTTGTTGCTGTACCCATCTCCATTAGAGGATTAGCTCGTCGTACGACGAGCGAATGTAGGCTAGGCATCCCCTATATTCCGGTTTTTATGGTCTCAACACTTGGAGTTATCTCAATTACATTAATTACATTTCAATAACTTCAACTTTTTTAGTCATTTCTATTTTTTTTCTTCAATTTTTGAATTTTTAAAATAATTTTTTTAATATTTAAATCATTAAATATTTGAATATTTTAAATATTTCTTTGAATATTTACATTTTTTGATATTCTCTTGAATATTTGAATTTCTCCAATATCTTTGTAAATATTTAAATCTCTAAATATTTGAATTTTTCGAATATTTCTCTGAATATTTAAGTTTCTAAATATTTTTTCAAGTATTTAAATCTTCAAATATTTGAATTACTTTTTGAATATTCCAATTTTTCAATATTTGTTTAAATATTTAAATTTTCAAAATTTTTTTTTCAATATGCAAATTTTCCAATATTTAAATATGTTTTTTTAAATATTCAAATTTTTCAATATTTCGTCAAATAAAATTTAAAAAACTAATTATTAGCTAACCTATTGGTTATAATAAATGCAAATGTTCAATATGGAAATGTTTTTTACAGCACCAGCATCTTCACTCGTCTTTTAAATTCCTTCGAAATTCACCAATAGAGCAATGATCCAGTGATTTTCCTGATAACACCAATGAAATTAAACGCATTATCGTTGAAAATTTCACAATATTTCCTTAAATCCATGAATTTTCCATTGGCACAAAAAGTTAAAGTCTTCAAACGAATTTTATTTTTCTCAATTACTTCAAAACTTCAGGAAAATTCTGCAAAAAAAATGAAAAAAAAAAAAGAAATTAAATATTTATTTTTTTCTTTTTGTGTCTGTGTGTGTGTGTTGATTACATTCCTATATTTTCCATGACACACACAAATATATATATATATATACACATATATAGCCTTTTTTCAGAGTTTCTTGAGCGAAATTTCATCAAAAAAATTCAAAAAAAAATTTAGAAAAATCTAATATGTGTATATATATATATATACACACACACAAACACATGCATATATACTCCAAAAAGATTTTATATCATATATGTATAGATATATACATAAATACATATATATTGCCTTTTTTCCGAGGTTTTTTAAACGAAATTTCATCGAAAAAATTCAAAAAAATTAAATTACTGTGAAAATTCATTTTTTCACTGCTTTTGAAATTTTTTCAATGATTAATTCGATTTTTAAATTTAAAAAATGAGAAAATTCGTTAATAAAAATTACTGAAAGTTCTTGACATAGTTGGCAATGCACACACATAACTGCAGCAATATTATTTCTTGTTTAAATTATTTTTTTTTTAAATTCTTTTTCCAATAAATTTATTTTGTTTTTACATTTTTCATCAAGTTGTTTAAAGTCACTACTTTCACTGTCAAACGTATTAAAATCACACGATTATTGGTCTATTTGAGTGTCGAATGATGTGTTTGAGAAGCCCATGATTATTCAGTAGTCGATTAAAATTATTGCAAAAAAAAAAAAATTGTTTTTTTTTTTTTTTTTGCGATTATCTTCGAGTCGACGAAGTGAATACACAAAGAAAATAAAGAAATTTTTTGTTGATAAAAAAAAATTATTGAGAATTGATAAAACAGAGAGGAACAGAGATATATAGATATATATACAGAGACGCACTTTTTCGATTTTTAACGAGTTTTTTTTTTTATTTAATATCTTTTTTGATAGATATAGATATAGAACACACACACAGATGCATTATGTAGGTTTAATTTTTATTGTAAATGATAATTATAATATTATTATCATTATTATTATTATTTGTGATTTTTAGTGGAGAAACATTTTTTCATTTTTTTTTTTTAATTCTTTGAATTAATTTTTATGGTGGAATTATTATTATTTGACAATTGTTTCTGTTTAGATTCGACATAACGCCCGTCTGACTCATTTTATTCGTTTTTTTATTTTTTTCTTTGCTATTCTAAAAAAGAACATGGCAATGGCGCACGCACAGTGTCATGAGGAGCGCCATATTTGAATTTAATATGGCGGAGTTTTTGATGAAAGGTTGGATGAAGGGACGGTAGATGGCAGTGAATGTCAATTTTTGGAGTTTTTGAAAATAGGAATTTGGAATTTTTAAAGGAAATTCGGAGCTCATAAGATTTTTTGAATTTTTAGAAATAAATTTTAAACTATAGGTGGGGCAAAATGGGCACTTTAATGAAACGGTTAGAGTTGGATTTTTTTTGATGATTCTATTGAAAAGCTGAGGAAATTTCAGCCGGAAAACATGTGTCAGATGTGTTTTTTTCGTTTTTTTGGAGAATTCGATATTTTTCGGCGTTTCTGAGGGGTGAAAGCCTTTGATTTTTTGAAAATTTTCAGTTTTTTGAGAATATCTCTGGTTCTATTGGTCGTAGCAATTCGTGGTTGGTCTCAAATGAAAGGTGAGCTCATTTCCCATTGATTTATGGGGTTTTGAATTCAAAAATATCGATTTTTGGGATAGTTATAGGCCAATAACTGTTTCACAAAACTGTTTCACAAAAATGCCCATAAATACTTTAAACATCGATATTTTTTAATTGAAAACCATATGAATCGATGGCAAATGATCTCACCTTTCACCTCCCATCGGAATTTTTACGATACGACAAATAGAACCGAAGATATTCTCAAAAAACTGAAAATTTTCAAGAAAAGGAAGGGTTTGACTCCTCTAAATAGCTCAAAAAAGTCAAAATTGTCGAAAATTCAAAAAAATTCATTTCGGCGCTTGTTTCCCGCCTAAAATTTCCTCAGCTTTCCAATGAAATCATCGGAAAAAATTTACCACCAATATTTCCATTAATTTCAAGAGTTTTCCATAATATTTAAGTCAAAATTTAGATTTGTCCATTTTGCCCCACTACTTTTTTCAACATCAGAATTGTTGAATATTTTTCTTTTAATATTCGAATTTTTCTATTTCTTTTTCTAATTCTTCAATTTTTTAATTTTTTTTTTTCAAATTTTTAAATTTTTTAACATCTTCTTCAAATATTTCAATTTTTGAATATTTGAATTTTTCAGTCGTTTTTTCGAATATTTGAATCTTCAAATATTACAATTTTTCAGTATTTCTTTAAATACTCAATTTTCTCCTTTTTGATATTTAAATTTTCAAATATTTCTTTAAGTATTCAAAAAAAATCTAATATTTCTTTAAATATACAAATTTTTGAATATTTGAAGAATTCGAATTTTGAAAAAAAGTGGGAAAGTGTAATTATTAAAAATTTCCATGATAAAATTATTTATCACGAGATTACTGCTGTTATCTCCGGGCGCGAAAGAAGGGGGGGGGGGGATTAAAAATGGATAAATTACGTAATCGTTATTGACAAGTGTGGTGTAATGAATAAAAACTAAAATTTTGTGAAAGAATTTTTATTTTAATTATTTAATAATCACTAAAAATTATAAATTCAAATTTACATTGTTTTTTTTTTTCTTTCCATCCATCATACTCGAGCGAATAAATTATGTTTCATTTGAGAGAGTTTAGAGTAAAAATATACACATGTTATCATTTTCAAATTAAAAAAAGGGGGGAAGGGAGAGTTTTGTTTTTTCTTAAATTAAAAATCCATTTTAATAATGAATTTAAAGGATTAAATGACAATAATATTATGCGTTTCAAACACAGTTTTTTTTCGAGTATTTTACGTTCATCGAGGAACTGTTCTCTCTGAATTACTGCCCAAGGCAAAATCTTTAGTTTCAAAAAAAAAAAAAAAAAAAGGAAAAAAAGTCAAAGAGAAGCTGTTTGTAAATTAAATATCGAAATTCTTTTTTAAAGGCCTCGAAAGCTTTTTTCAAGGTTTTCAGAGCTTGAGGTACCTTATCTTTACTCACGTATTCAAAAAATAACAATTTAAAATATTTAAAAAAAAAAAACGAGAATTCTTTTTATCTGTTATTACAAATTCCAGTTTCTTTTTCAAGGTTTTATGTTAAATTACAGTGAGATATTTCCTGGTTGACTGTACTGTCCATATCTGGAATGTGTATCGACAGCCCTCACAGCAAAGTGGTAATTATTTCCTTCCGAGAACTATAAAAAAACGAAAAAATCAAAGGTTATTATAAATAGAATGCAAAAATTCAATAAAAAAAAATTAAAATTAATTTTATTTCAAATAATTTGAAATCATCTACGAATCTTAAAATTTGGAGATTTTGTGAATTTTCGAGATTTTTGGCAAATTTAATGTTTTTCCATAATTTTTCATCGAAATTTAACTCAAATCCAACTTTGGCAATCTTTTCTTTGCCAACTTGAAACATTAAAATCGAATTGATTTCGAATTATTAGAAATTAACCAGAAATCTCGAAATTTGTAGATTCCGAAATTTTTCGAGAATTTTGAAAACTCAGAAAGTTTGAATTTTTTTGAAAATTTATTGAAATTCGAAATTTTTCAAGAATTTTTCGAAATTTAGAATATTCGAAATTTTTCGAGAATTTTTCAATTTTTGGTAAATTTGATATTGTTTCAAAATTTTAGTCATATTATGGTTTCTTTTAAAGAAGCGCAAGTGTATTTATTGGAATTAAAACATACTTGTGTTAGTGTACAAGCCATTGGTAATGGCAAAGCTCTGACGTCACCGACTTTTTTCCAATTCAACGAACTTGGCGCCATTCCTGTGATTTCTTGATACGCATAAAGTTGATAACTCGCAATTTCAGCGAATTTATCCGTTAGTGCCATATTCCAAGATAAAACAATTCCTAGAATTCAATTTTTCACAGTTAATTTCGATAACTTTGAAGTTGATGCTTCTGACAATTAAATATTTCAATTAAATAAGTACTTACCATGTGCTACTTTTGATATTTTTAGGGATGGAGCCGGTGGCGGAAGTTTTAATGCTGGATTTGGTGGATATGACATGACTTCAGGAAGTGGTGCTGGATGCTGCAGAAAAAAATCACATCATCAACAATTGGTTACAATGTCTCCTTCCAATTAAGTGGTGATTAATAGAAAAATGGGCGAAACTTACAGTTACCTTGTAAAGCTGTACAGTGGTAGTTCCGGAAGTTGGTACCACCCGTACTGCCCCATTTGCCATTGATGGGACTGCTGCAAATAAACATCAAGCAATTATTTCTCATGATTATCAGATGTAGTCTATTAATTTCCGACTTCTGTCTACTTACATGCATAAGCAATATTTGAGAACGCTGGCCTGGTGTTGACGGTACTCGTTCTAATCTGTAATGAATCATGATTTACAGAACTGCCCATAAAGTAAAGGAAAAGATGAATGATAGAAACAGAAATCAATTGAAGAATGAATCAATTACCTGAGAGCTGTTGGGTGCTAGGAGCAGTTGACGAGTGGCTCCATTCGGCTGGACCATGAGGAATCTAGGAGCACCTCCGATACTGCTCATGTTGTTCTGAAAAGATTGAAAGCGTATATCATCAGCAACATTGTCAACATATATATCATTATGGTGATGATCATTGTAATGATGATTCTATCCTATTCCGTTGATGATTTGTCATATAGAAGGGCAAGTACTAAACATAATGATGATAATAATCAGCATCATTATATGATCTTGATCATCAGCATCATTATATGGTCTTGATCATCAGCATCATGATATGATCCTGATCATCAGCATTAAACCATTAACTGGACTTTTCAGCATAATCTTGATCATTAGCATCATTATATGATTTTCATCATCAGGATCATAATATGATCCTGATCATCAGCATCAAACCATTTACTGGACCTCTCGGCATGTTCTTGATCCTTAGGCTCATGATATGATCCTAATCATCAGCATCATTGCATGATCTTGATCATCATCATCCTAAATTATCTAGCCTATGCTAATAACCAAAAATAAAGTATGTTCTCACCACTAAAGCAGTAGGTGTTGGCTGTCCAGCTGGTTGCACAACCCTAATAGCAGATTGTGGAATAGTGACACTCGCAGAAGTTGGAACCCTCTGAAACCTTGTTTGTACTTTTGGCACAGTCGTAGAATTAGTTGCGGACGTGATGATGGCTGTCAAAGGTGGTATTGACGTTACAGGAGTGTTTTTCTTTTTCACCTCTTCCGTGAGATCAATGAACTCGGCATTATTCTTATTATTAGGAGTCAACACTTTAGTAGTACGTTGTTGCGTAGTAACAGTTCCACCATTGAGAACAATCTGATTTGTGTGTATCTGATGAACTTGTTGTTGACCAGTAGTAACGACAGTATTACGTGTATCAATTGTTTTGGCTACAGGAATCACTGATGGAGTCACTGTTGATACAAGAGGCTGAGCTGTAATTGTAGGTTGTACAGGTGCACCAATAGGAGCTACTGCTGGTGCCTCAGATCTTCTTGGTGATCGAACTTTGAGGCCACGACGTCCATTCTGACTTTCATCGCCAGGAGAAGGTGTCAAACCATTGACTGGACCTTTTGGCATGATTCTCGGTTGAGCAGTTCCTCTTCCAGCTTGTATTTGCCGCAAATTTTGCACTCCATGATCCTGCTTTTAGTAATCAATTCAATTTAATTAAGCTCAATATCATTACATTTGTGATCAATACTTTCAACGTATCATTCAATACTCATACTTACATTCAAAAAGTTGACTTGCAATCCAACAGAACGATTGATTTTTATCGGAGTTGCTGTCTCAGTGTTATTACGACGATCTGCAGCATAACGACTCAATACCATCTCAAAATCCTTTATTTGTTTTGTTAATTGTTGACATTTAAGGCGTGTTGCTTCTTGATTTCTCTCGGATATCTTTGCCTGTTCACGAAGCTTACCTATTTCATCGCGCATTGTTATGGTTTCGATGATTTTTTGAATGAACAACTCTTCCAATTCCTGAAATAAGGGTTTTTTTTCATTAGATCATTGATTGGAATCATGTGGGTCATTATAGTGTCACATTGGAAATAAAAGGGCATAAGTGCTGGGCTTATAGACAGCACTTACGCCACTTTATTTCCAAGGTAATGCGATATTCAGTGAAATAAAATATCTTATTATACTTACTTCCTGAGTCAGCTTTTTCAATTTTTGTTTGCCATCTCTCAAGAAAAATTGACGAACATGCTCCAGTGTTTTTCTTGTCTCTAATTTCGTAACTTCTGTTTTATATGGTGAATTTTCTTTTTCAATTTCTGTTTTAAATTTTTTGGTTGTCGATGAATCTACACGATCATCACCATCAATGCAATTACGTTTCAATGAATTTGGTGATGTTACACGTGGTTTTGGATTATATGGTATCAAATTAGTTGAATCACTTGTTTCTGACTCATCACTGTCATTATTCAATGTAACAATATTTTTTCGTACAGTTACTTCTGCTTTTTGTGCTGCTTCACGTCTTGTTCTTGTAACAAGATCTCTTTCTGCAAGAAAATTTTAAAAATATTTATCAATGAATTTTCAGAAAAACGAAAAAAGACTAGAGTATTAATAAGAAGAAAAAAAATTGAACAAGAGGAGAAATTTGAGGCATAAAAGGAAAATTCCGTATCCAGGCTGCAGCTAAAGAGTCAAAATAAAAATCATTCAAATAGAATAAGGATCAAGGTAAATCATATTTAACAGTAAGAAATATAAATAAATTGATAGTTGTAATATTTCAAAATAGTACTAGAACATTCCATATCAAATAGATAAATAATTCAATTCTTCTTCCTACCTGCTACAAGAGTTATGCCCCTTCGTGTTCTTCTTCTTATTGTTTTTCTTGTATCATCAATAATTCCATGTTCACTGATGATTTCTTTATTTGGACTATCATCAATCTTCATATCATTACTTTCAGAATCTAATTTAGTGCTGTCTGGTGAAAGTGCACTTCCATTAGCAGTATTCGTTGCTTCAATACTCGAGGAATCAATTGTATTATCATCATCAATATCGATTATTTCATTGGTGTTTATTATTTTCCTCAGTGATTCTGTCGGTACAGCTTTAATACTAAAAATCGATCTAGCTGTCTTTTCTGGTGTAACAACTGTTTCTGCCGTTACTTCCATACTAACATCTGTAGTTTCCTTGATTTCATCAGTTTTCTTAGGAACTTCTTCGATACAAGGAATCTTGGTTGGTGCACTTGTCTCGTTATCTACAAAACTCAATCGTCTTTTACTAGAATAATCTTCACTTTTATCCATTGTAACATCCAAAACAGTTTCATCTACTTCATCAACACTAACAGATTCAGTATCATCTTTCTTTTTAAGTACTTCACTTTCAACATTAATTTCCATTTCACTGCACTCTAAATCAAGTGATTCACATTCAACATCAAGAACTTTATCCTTAACATCGGAATTAGAACTATCGTCATTTAGACTTGGTTCCTTCGATAAATCATCAGATGTTACAACAGACTGTCCACCAGATGCAATTCCAGAATCTGATGATTCTTCTGTGTGTGATTCTTTGTCATTCATGTCATTAATTGCAATATTTTCATCATCTTTATCATGTTTTTCTTCAATATCTGAAGAAGCATTCACTTGCTCTGATATATTGCCATTGTCATGAGATTTAGTCTCTTCTTCGGCAGTGGAAGTCACTTCAACATCATCAGATTTCTTTTCCATTTCATCAGAATTATCAACTACTTCGCCATCTGAAGTCTCACTTCTACAAACTTCATCTTCCTTCTTATCTGATGAATCATCCATCAAACATTCAGATTCGGAGGCTTCTTCCTTGATTTTAGGTATATCTTCACTTATTGAAGCTTCTTTTGAATTCTTATCAGCTTCAGCACTTTTTGGAGCTTCTTTTGAATTCTCATCAGCTTCAGCACTTTTTGGAGCTTCTTTCGAACTCTCATCAACTTCAGCACTTTTTGAAGCTTCTTTTGAACTCTCATCAGCTTCAGCACTTTTTGAAGCTTCTTTTGAACTCTCATCAACTTCAGCACTTGTCGTCTGCTCATTATTATCATTATCATCAACTTTATTATCTACTATGGAAGATTGATCAAATTTAATAGAAATATCAGGATTCTCATGATCCTCTTCACTCGTTAATTTAAATCCATAATTAATATTATTCTCCAATTGTGGACATTTTTTTAAATCAAAATTATCACTATCATTACAAAAATTATCCTGTCCAAGTACATAATCATCTGTAAAATCCACATCAGCTTTACTATCTACACTATTTAATTCACAATTAATATTGTGATTTTGTTGAATTTTTACACTATCCGTTCCATGTTTGTCAGATGATGATTCTGCAATCAACAACGTTTACGTCTGAGATTCTTTCTATCTTTCTTAAATTTTTTGTTCTAATTATCATCTAATATGAATTATTCGTGTCCCAAATGTATTTTTACAGATGTAAGCGTTAAATGTAAGTGAGATATTTTTTTTTCTTATATTATTTGATGATTAAATAAGCTTTAGTTTATTTTGCGAATGATTCCTTATGAAAAGTATATTGGTTGCAGCCTGGATTCGAACCATTATCTTGAATTCCACATGTACAATATTACAAACATCATTTTTTCTTTTTTTTTAACTTCAATTTTACAAAAAAATACAACAAGAAAAGTGATATAATCTCAAAATATACAAATTTTGTGTAATTAAAATGTCTCATTATACAAATTTAAATAAAAAAAAACATTCATAAAACAAGATGGCGCTAGTGATTGAAAACAAAATGGCACCCAGTATACTCATTTTTCATTTGGTGTTATTGATTGAATAAAGCCCCTTATGACATATTTATCATAAAATTTCTATAACAAATGAATTTAATTAAATGTAATACAAACTTACCTATCAATTCAGTCTTAGTTGCTTCATTATCCACCTTATTTACATCATCAGATGCTTGATTATCCACGATTTCATCATCATTCTCATCATCTGATACTCTCAAACGATAGCTATCTTCTGACAATGCATCATCAGACAATGCATCACCATCATCAACTGTTGTATCATCATTACCACCACCATAAAGTAGTTCATCCTCCAATTGTTTCGATATATCATCAACAATTTCATTTTTACCATTTGTTAGAGCCTTGCACAATTGATTTGTTTCAGTAATGGGCATAGATTGTGCCTGCACCGATTCCATTATTGCTTCTCAACGCGCATTCAATTGTATTTTACCACCAATGTAACGCCAAAGGAACTCTACAACTTGATAATCAACAGAAATAAAATAAAAAATACTTTTTCATATATCTATTGTAGAAACAAAAAATTTGTATTATTTGAATTTGAATATATTGTATAAATAAAATCCTGTAAATTTCCGTTATGACTACCCCCCCCCCCTTTTCCCACTTATATTTCTATAAATTGATGACGTCAATAGACAATTATGCGATAATTGCGCAATTGAGAAGTCTAAGCTAAATTTATCAGCAATAAGGATCTTAACTTTCGAAAATTAGTTGAAAATTTACCCAAAATTCAGGAGATAATGAATAACGGATCAATGTATGTTCGTCAGAGGTCACATGTGTAGTCGTTAAAATGTCGTCGAAAGTGCTTGAAAAAACTCCTTATAATCAAATATTACCTATTGAAACAATAATTTATCAGCTAAAATAATTCCGCATTTGATATGAATGAAGGAAGCATTCTTCATTTGATAGCACAAAGTAACAAAGGAAATGACTTTTAAAGTAGTTACAAAAAAATATTTATTGGGAGGAAAGGGGGGGTCAATTTCTACCCGTAAAACGTGATGAATACTACGTCCCTGGTTTCATAAGAGAACTGAGAGTAAAAGCTATCCACTGCAATCTAGAATTGTGTTATTATCATGAAAATACTTAGGATCACTAGAACCAAAAAAAAAAGGGGAGGTTCTACTTTTAAAATTACAATGTTAATGTCATTATAAATAAACTTATATTACCTTATTCGACCAATAATATTGTCTTTTAATGTTAAATTTACCACAGAATAGACTAGTGTTGGCCTTACGGCCAATGGTTAGTAAGGTAAATTTATCGACAGCATTGCATGAGATGAACGTAGAAGTGTGTACCTAGGCCCCGGGTTACAATTACCGAACATTACCGAGTTTACCCGAAGTGATAAACATGGCAGCTCAATATTCACTCGAAAAAGAGATCCATTTCGATCTAACTTTGTACATTTTTGTCATTATCAAATAATTGTTTATTCAAATTTAGCGCGCTTTCAACAATTAGAATGTTTCCATATTATCAAATGATAATCATAATAATGTGATTATTTGAAATGATTAATTGATGCTAATTAAGGTCATCAATGAAGTGGACCGGTATTCTCCCCTTTTCTTTTTTGAACTACCATTGATCCGCTATTTTGCGTCGTTTCATGGAAAATTTTCGTTGGTTCGAGACTTTTTTAAAGGTCTATTAATAGAGAAATTACTTCTGAAAATCTTGCTTCAGGATATCCTGGATATTTAGACAGCTATGAGATTGGCTCATACAGACTCTCTTTACACACTTTATCTGTATCCCAACATCTCGAATAAATGAAGAAAAAAAAAAAAAGTTTTGGAGAATTCGCGATAAGATCTGAGATTCGAGAGAAATAGACACTAGTTTAAACAATAATTTTTGGATAATTAATACGCTAGGAGGCGCTTAAGTTTGAATCATTGATTTATTGATTTATTGCTCGTCGACATATGCGCAATTGCAATTGTATACATAAAATTTTGCCCCTTCCCCCCTTTTTTTGCAATCTAAATGTGATATGAAATTAAGAACTTTACTTAATGAAGCTCGCGAGTTCCATTCACCTAGAATCATGTGATTCCGGTATTCCTTAGGAACATAAGCAGAACAAGGACACACAAAGCATTGAATCCAACTTCTAAATAAATCGATTCTGCGCAGAAATAATTGCCACATTAGCATCAATATTATGTAATTAGCATATTATTTCATTGAAAATATTAGATTCTAATAACAGAATTATGGAATAATTTTGATGAAATAAAGATGATAAAAAGGCATGATTCTAAATGTATGTATTCGAGATATTCTGATAGTCACGTGGTTACGTTGTAGAATACTACCGCTAGGCCCACCGAGAAATGATGAATGTGTACAACCAGGCCATGAGAAATCGATAAGCTGTCGGAAAATACTGCTTCTACTTCAAATTGAAGTGACAAAAAAAAAAAAACGAAAAATTCTGTTTTTCATGAAACAGTCAATTTTTTAATTGACCTATTAATTCAAATGAATTATATATATATATAACAAACTATTTATTTTCTGTAAAAGACAAATGCCCATTCATCTGTATGTTAAGATCATAATCTCTATGTAAACATACATTGAAATTTTATGTAATATATTTTTAGTTGCCCCTTTATATTTTTTTATCATCTAGTCTTGTCTCTGGACACGTGGAAGTATTTCCAGACACTTGAAGTACTTGAATATACGATTTCCTAAGATATTCTAATGAATTTTATGAGCTTTTCTCTGAGTTTCTCGACCTAACCTCAAAGTCGTAAAGAATTTTCTTCATTTTTTTCCAAAGGAATCCTTTTTCTGCACGTGAAAATGAGGAAATATTGATTTTTCATTGAACTAAAGTGTAATTGTAATGTGCAAAATTGCAGAGTGGGAGGGGGGGGGGGGGCAATATTGATATGCAAAATCTACATAAAGCCGTATATTAGTATCGGATCCTGGGAAAAAGGGGGGGGGGGTCCAATCGCACCTTTTCTAGGATCTTAAACTAATTTTAAATAATAAATCATAATTAAATGGATTAATGCACTTACATTTATGATAAACAGTACGTTGACCTTTAAATTATTGCTGACACTTAAATTATGAAACGAAATTATTTCATCGAAATAATAAAAAAATAAAACAACTACACATGAATTGTTCGGGAGGAACGCCAGCACTGTTGTGCACACTGAGCGTCTACAACACCGCACTTCCGAACAAAGGCCTCAAGCAGCGTTGCCACGTTTACAGGCAATGTTGCGCATAGGATCGTATACAAATGAGTCATTGAAATGTTTCAATATTATTGATTGCCAAATGCGAAAAAGTTGGAATTTTCAATGTTAATTGCAATAATTATTGAAATAAGCTCATTTATTTTTAAGGATTATTGTTTATTTGGAGCTTATGCATGAATTTTTTTCCCCATTTTTTTTGAGGAAAAAAATCTATACGATCGTTTGATGTACCCGATTTTTCCTGCGCATGCGTACTAAATTATCTTCTCCATTTACCAAAGCTCACTGTAAAAGTTCATGATTTACTTGAATATGTTTGATTTAAATAATTTGCTGTATTCTTATAATGATCGTTAGTACACCGAGAATCTCTGCCTATTGCCAACGATATTTTCTTGAATTTGAACCTATTTTTATGCTGAAAAATAGGCGCATTTGAACCGATCATACAGAAGAGATCTAGATAATTTTCCTGAAACATTGATTTTTATCAATAAAAATGTTGCAAAAATATTTTTATAAAGAATTGAGTAAAATATGTGTGTTTTTTGTGATTCAAGTGAGGTGGCGCTGCTCAACAGACGCAACATGCAAAGTCCCTGAGCCTTTAAATATGCGCACGCACATGCACCTTTCCAATAATGATTTACCCAAGAGTATTTCGTAAAGGGGGAAATATTTCAAAATCATTTTTTTAACGAAATCTTGAAGCAAATATTTGATTTCCGTATTTTCGTTATCAATGATAACGTAAATTCGAGGACATTGACTCTGCAATCTGTCTCTTCCCCTCCCATCCCCCCCTCTCTTTTGCTCTTTCCCCTCCTCCAATCAGAGAATCAAAAGCTCGGCGTGCGTGAGAATGAGTACCGGTACTCAAAACAATCTCTCCCCCCCCTGCCCCTTTCTAAAAAATCTAAATTTAAGTCAAAGCTCAAATAAGAAGCATTTGAAAACCCCTAAAATCCAAAATTCTCGAGAATTCAATGTCAAAAAGTCATTAAAATGACCAAAGTCAAATCTTTAAAAGTCCATTTGGAATGCTAAAACGGATAATCTATTTCTCATTATGACGTCATAGGACTCAACAGCAAACTTTATGATGATAAACACACAGATAATAGCTTTGTGTGTGTGTGTGTTTGTGTAATAACACACACACACACACACACAATGCAGTTTCCACGTACAGAGTGGTGATGGCCAAAGAAGGATCCTCGGAAATATTCGGCTTCTATGCTACAACATGTAAATTTCAGCTTCTCTTCTTCTTCTTATTCCATCCGGCTTTATCCCCATAGATGTGCAAGTGCCATATCTTCCCTTTCCATGAATTATTTTTATTATTTTTCAAGTGCCATATCTTCTTTTTTTGAAAATTTCAGCTTCGGCTCTGTTCGCCTCGACTTCGGAAGACTCCTCCCTCCCCCCTTCCCCTTCCTAAGGTTAAGTGCAGAGTCTCTGTGTGAATTTAGATTTATACCGATAGAGGGAGACATCGGGCAGATAGTAACTGACTCATGTACCGGTACGGCCCTATAAATACCGGCTTTTTTCATTTTTCTACTGCACAGTTTGTGAAACCCTTCAAGCAAACGCAGTTAAGTTCGCCATTTCATCTTTGTTGAAGTTTAAATATTCTAATTGTAAGTAGTAAGTAATTATTTAATGATTTTTTTACTTGAAAAATATACTATAGTGCTAGTAATTCCGTTTAAGTTGGAAAAATTTATGAAAAAAATCATATTTCGATGAATTTTGGGAGTTAGTGCCTTCATTATCGCGCCTCGGATTGGATATGAAAGGCGTAGATCATTTATGTGACTACGTGGAATGTTCTAGATCTCTTGGGACTTCCATGAAGTCTGTTAACCGGTCATTATCCAATTAATCTAATTTTTTTTCTCGTCATTGTAATGTCGTCTTTTTCAAAGTATCTTTTCATTAGATAAAACGATGAAGAATAGTCGATTTTTTAGGCCTCACCTTCATCTTCTGTTGATCGATCAAAAAACAAATATTTATGTTCAACACAATGGGTTCATTGAATGACGTTTGTTGCCTTAGAATTAAAGGGGCATAAGTGTTGTGCATAAGCATAAAACTTACGCACCTTTGTTTCTAACCCAATGACATGATTGCATAAAGCTTATCAATGCCGAAGATACACAAAGAACCCAGTGAAGAGACACAATAAGCTATTGTAGTGATTTAATCATTGTCTTAGAATCAAATGGGCTTAAGTATCAATGCTTAAATACAGAACTTACGCCTCTTTGACTCTAAAATGATGAAATTGATTGCAAAAGTCCAGTGATTTATCGAGTTTTTTTTTCCAGGTAATAATGCCGCAGTACAAGGTTACTTATTTTCCGGTTAAGGCCCTGGCTGAACCAATCAGATTTCTCCTGAGCTATGGAGGTCTGGAGTTTGAGGATGATCGTTTCAACAGAGAGGATTGGCCATCAATAAAGCCAAGTGAGTCATGAAGTCAAATTATCAAATCGGAATTAACTGCTTTTTTTGATCGAAAAAGCTAATTACCTTTGGATAATGCCTTTTTTTTTTTTTAGAGATGCCATTTGGTCAGGTTCCAGTTTTGGAGGTTGATGGAAAGCAGATTAATCAATCTACTGCAATTTGCCGGTACTTGGCTAAGCAAGTTGGTCTTGCTGGTAAAGATGACTGGGAGAATCTGGAAATTGATGCAGCAGTTGACACTATTCACGATTTCCGCAGTAGTAAGTTATAGGATATTTATCGGTTTAGGAACGAAAGGGCGTAAGTGCTGTGCTTGTACATAGCACTTACGCTCCTTTGATTTTAAGGAAGGAAAGAAGTTGATTTTGACAAAAATTTGCCTTCCAAATGAACGAAAAACGCCAAATTTTGGTCGAAGCTGGCTCTTTTCTGCCATCTATAGTGAATACAATTATGTTTTGTACCGAGGAAACAATTACGTTTCGGTAAATATGTATATTAACACACCTATATTCATATACCAAGATTTTTTTGAGAAAATATAGGATAGTCCTCTGCAGTTGGAGTCAAATCAAGGATCTTCTGATGTTGCGTCGTACGCTCTACCGATTAAGCTATTCAGTTCTATACCAAATTTCCATTCTAATTTTCTTTGAAAGCTCACTCAAACAGTCTTATCTTACCACTCTGTTTGTCCGTCATACAGCAATTTAAATTAAATTTTCAATTCTTTATTGGATAGTCTGAATGAGATACTAAATAGGTGTGTCAATCTAAATATTCAATGATGGCACTTACGTCTCTTTGATTCTAAGATGATAATATGCATCTAGGAGGGAGGAGAGGGAGGGGGGGAAGTTAATTTCGACAAAAATTTGCCTTCAAAATGAAGGAAAAATGCCAAATTTTAGTTGAAAAGTTGACTTTTTCCTTATTTGAAGTGCATATAATTATGTTTTGTACCAAACAAGTGAGGAATTATGTTTCTAACCAAGCGAAATGAAGGAGAAAAGGTAGTTCTCTGCTTCCTAAATGCAAAAAAATCAATGAAAAGTCGAGTTTATTCGATGAGAATGATATTAATTATGAATTTTTTCTTGTTATTCAGAAATTGGTGCTTATTCTTATGAAACCAATGAGGCAGCAAAAGAGGCAAAACGTGGACCACTCTTCGATGAGACAATTCCCTATTACTTGGATCGTCTTGATGCTCAAGTTAAGAAGAACGGTGGCTATTTCGTCGGTGGAAAACTCACGTGGGCTGATTTTGTCTTCGTTGCTCTTCTAGATTATCTTAATTTCATGACAAAGCTCGATCTTGTTGAGAAACACGAGAATCTGAAGGCACTTAAGGCCAAAGTACTGGCTATTCCTCAGATTAAGGCCTGGGTTGCCAAACGCCCGGAGAGCGAATGCTAAATCACTATATCTTCCATTTTTTTTTCTCCTAAAAATGCTTTAATTATCACGACAAAATATTGCGTGTTAAATACTTTGAATTTTTATACTTAGGAGTAGCTCCAAGCGATTGTATTATTCCTTAAAATAAATATTTTCATACTACTGAAGTGGTTTTGTTCAAATATAATTCATTCTACCTTATCTACCTTGTATTGACGCGCGTATATAGACAAAAGTGGGGCAGAATGGACCTCCAGCATTTAAATTAAAATATTCACTCAAAGAAGATGAGAAATGGAAGGAAAATAAGAGAGGAAGAGTGTAGCAGAACAGGTAAATTCTATTGATTGGACTATCCCCACTTTACCTACTACTTCCAAAGAAAATACATAGATTTTAACATTCGATATAAGAAAAAAATTGACGTGTTCTTGTTTGAACATCTATATAATATTATCAATATTATTAGGGGAGAGTGGGGCAAAATGGATACTTTAATGAAACGGTTAGAGATGGATTTCTTTTGATGATTCTATTGGAAAGCTGAGGGAATTTTAGAGGAATAACAAGAGTCAGGTGTATTTTTTTCGATTTTTTTGAAAATTCGATTTTTCCGGCATTTTTGAGGGGTGAAAGCGTTTACTTTTTTGAAATTTTTTAGTTTTTTGCAAATATCTCTGGTTCTATTGGTCGTAGCAGTTCCGGGTTGGTCTCAAATGAAAGATGAGTTCATTTTCCATCGATTTATGGGGTTTTGAATTCAAAAATATCAATATTTGGAATAATTATAGGCCAAAAACTGTTTCACAAAACTGTTACACAAAAATGCTCATGAATACCTTGGAAATCGATATTTTTCAATTGAAAACCCTATGAATCCATGGTAAATGATCTCAACTTTTACCTCCATTTGGAATTTTCACGCTACGACAGATAGAACCGAAGATATTCTCAAAAAACTGAAAATTTTCAAAAAAAGAAAGGGTTTACCCCTTTAAAAAGCTCAAAAAAGTCAAAATTGTCGAAAATTCAAAAAAATTAATTCTGGCACTTGTTTCCCGCCTAAAATTTCCTCAGCTTTCCAATGAAATCATCAGAAACAATCTGCTCCCAATATTTCTATTAATTTCAAGGGTTTTCCATAATATTTGCCTAAAAATTTAGATGTGTCCATTTTACCCCTGATGTCCATTTTGCCCAATTTCCCCTATATTATTATCATAAAATTATAATATTATTATTATACTATTATATCAATATAAATTATATAAATTATATGAATTACATAAAATTATAGTAATTTTCATCTCATTTTGCAGTTTTTAACGGTGAATATTAGATATCTCTTCTGTGGTCAAGAAGTAATAGATATATGTTTGCAAGTCTCAAGTAGAAATTCAAGTTAAAATAAGAATATTTCATATTCTGAAAGAAAAAATCGCGTAGAATCGGTAAAAGTATTTCATCGAAAGACTGAAAAAAACAATATTTCGATTTTCTATCGAAATGAATAAAAACCCAATTTTTCGTAAAAGTATGAACTTTTTCTTCCACATTACTGTGCGGATAAAAATGAACACATTTTTTTTCTCAACAGAGGGGATTAGTCAGCAGAATACTTTCATGACATAACGATAAATAATATCGTTTGACCATAGCAAAGTAGTTAATCAAGTCTTAAACCTCGTTAGTTGATTCTCAGGAGTCTCAGTAGCAAGAAGTACTTCTCTGAAAATCATAATTTCATAAAATTGAGCTAATTTGAATAATCTTGTACACAGTAGCTGAGAAGGTATGATTAAGCACATTTTTTTTCTATTTTCGGGATTTTTGTTTTTTCTCATGAACTCATGATATCATACTTTCAACGATAACATGTCACGATGACTGGCAATTTTATAAAAAAAATTTACCATGAAGTGTCTATTCTTATCAGTTTGTCTCTCAAATAATCAAGCATTTATAAATCAAATGGAAGAACCTTTTTTTTTCTTTCCTCAACTACACACAATTCTCGAGAATATACGAGAATAATTGATAAGAGATTGTTTTTTCTTCAATTATCTATTAATTGCACTATTTATCCACTTTGTAGTTAAGAAGAAAGATGAAACTTTATTTTTTTTTAATCGATTTTAGTGATTTAGATTTTTGAAAAAGTGGAAATTTGATGAAAAAATTCCTGGGAATGCACATGAATTATCTCAGTGTCTCGTACTAGTTAGCACTATATCATCGCCTTAAAGTTAAAGGGGCACAAGTGCCAAAAACACGAAATTCTCGTGTGAAAGGGGCGTATGTCCACTTATTACGCCAAAATGTTTTTTTTATGGCCTCTGGAACATTATTTGGATAATTGAAAATTAAAATAACAAAGTTGCGTAACTACGAATTTTAAAATGAAAAGGCACGTATCTCCACACTTACGACCCTTTTGTTATTTTCTTTTTAAACGTTATATAATTTTTAAAGTTAAAGTGAGAAAAGACGTATCTCCGCGACTTACGCCTCTTTGTTTTTATAATTTTTTTTCTATCTCATGAGAATATTTGGAGTTATGCCCTTTTATTTTTTAGGATTTTTTATCTAAATTTTGGCACTTACGCCCCTTTGTTATTTAGTTTTTTTTTCCGATAATTAGGGAAAATTCAATGAAAACACTAAAAACAAAGTGGCATAACTCCGGCACTTACGCCCCTTTGTTATTAGTCAGTGGTACTTACGCCTATATGTTATTATTTTTTTATTTTTTTTACTAATATTGCGTAAAAAGCCTTGAAAAGCCTATTGAGCAATAATAGTGGTGATACGCCTTTTTGTTATTTCAAAGAAAAAAAAATCGGGAAAAATGGCACTGACGCCCCGTTAGCTCTAGGGCAAGGATATATATATGTATATATATAAATAGCCTTCTTTTGCTATCACGCGATTAGAATTAATTGTGTATGATAATATTATGTAAGTTAGCAGATTCTAATTATAAATGGCATTGGAATGTTTTTCTGCCATCTGATGAATTAATATCATAAAGAAGGAGATTAGAAAAAGAACAGGAAACTTGTAGAGAAAGGTGGGGTAAAATGGGCATATGTTAGTTTTGGTATTTTATACTGGGAAAATTAGGAGAAATTGATGGAAATATTGGAGATGGACTTTTTCTGATGATTTCATTGAAAAGATGAGGAAATTTATCATGAAAATCATGTGTCAAAAGTTATTTTTTTGAATTTTTCAAAAATTCCATTTTTTGAGGGAGATTTGAAGGTGAAATCTTTCTGTTTTTGAAGAATTTTCAGGTTTTCGGGGATATCTCGGGTTCTATTGGTCTTAGCGATCTGGGGCTGATCTTGAATGAAAGGTGAGCTCATTTCCCATCGATTTATGGGGTTTAAAAAGAAAAATATCAATTTTTTCGAGTACTTATTGGGTAAAAACTGACTTTTAGCAAAATGACCTATAAATATTTGAAAAATTGATTTAAAAAAAATTTGAACCACATAAATCGATGGGAAATGAGCTCACCTTTCATTCAAGATCAACCCCAGGTCGCTACGACCAATAGAAACCGAGATATCGCCGAAAAAGTGAATTTTTTCGATTTTCGAAAGGAAAACCTCTTCAAAACTCGATCAAAAAAGTAAAATTTTCAAAAAATTAATTTCAACCCATGTTTTCCACTCAAAATATTCTCAGCTTTCCAACGAAATCATCAGGAAATCTCCATCTTACCTAGTTCAATTAGATTGCCCATTTTACCCCTTCCCCCTTTATCATAAAAAAGAAAATCCTAGAAAAAAAAATCATAAACTCGTAATTTTGTTCAGAAGTAACGCAGAAATCATGACTACGTACCGTCTTACTTACTTCAACCTGACTGGCCTTGGAGAAGCGATCAGGTATACTCTACACTACGGTGGAATTAAATTCGAGGACCGCCGTTTGAGCTTCGAAGAATGGCCAAAATACAAGTCTGGTGAGTTATATATGTAATTTTCCTAATTTTCCTTTACATTTTCGAACTTTTTGCAGAAATGCCGATGGGTCAAATGCCGTTGCTTGAAATTGACGGTAAAAAATATTATCAATCAAAATCAATACTTCGTTATCTCGCCAAAAAATTCGGTCTTTACGGATCCGATGACGAAGAGGCCTTTGAAATAGACGCTACAGTTGATAGCATTGATGATTTGAGACTAGGTAAGAAGAAGAAATCTACAAAAAAATTGGAGAAAAATCGGGCAAAATGAACATCCAGTGTAACATGATCCAGGATTTTTTTTCGGAGTGAAGGACTTGATGAAAAAATCTGAAAAAATTCGAGAAAATGCTGCAATATGTGAAGATTATTGTTGAATTTTTTCAAATTTTTTCGAAGATTCCTTCATTCTCAAAAAAAAAAATCCCAGATAATTTAGACTATCAGGTTCATTTTTTTCCAGTTTTCCCTTATTTTATTGTTTTTTTCCACTTTTAATTATTCTACTTTTTTTTTTTTCTAAAGCTATTGCTACCTGGTACTGGGAGAAAGATCCAGTGGTGAAAGAAAAAGCCAAAGATGCTGCCTTCAGCAAACTTCCGTTTTCCCTCGATAAATTTGAGGAACAGGTGAAAAAGAATAAGGGACACTTTGTGCGTGGTAAAGTAAGTACAAAATCAAGGTAACACGTTCCCTCAATTGGGTCCAATTTGCCCGAATTCTCACTAATAACTCAAGAAAAATTTCGGCAAAACGGACCCATCAAGGACGCTTCTTCTAGGATTTTTTTTCTAAGAGCCAAGGACTTCATGAAAAAATCTGAAAAAATTTGAGAAGATGCTGCAATATGTGAACATTCTTGTTGAATTTTTTCACATTTTTTTTTCAACTCCTTCACTTGAAAAAAAAAATCCTCAATTATCTAGACCCGGAGGTCCATATTTTTCCTCTAAATTTTAAGCCTTTTCTCCTCATATTTCAATAAAATATCATTTTTTGCAGCTTTCCTGGGTCGATATACTCTACGCTGCATACACGGATTATCTCACTGTTGCCTTAGAGCGTGACTTGAACCAGGATCATCCAGAGCTGAAGAAACTCGTTGATAAAGTCAATAAAATACCTAAAATCAAAGCATATCGGGATCAGCGTCCAAAGACAATGGTCTAAAGGAAAATGTTAAATTCAACGGTTTTTTTTGTTGCATTCCTGTGTATAACATCTAATTACTATTTTTATTAATTCTACACAATGTTTCTACTTCACTCGTTGAAATTACTTCTTTATTGAGTAATAATTAATGATTTGCATGTTCTTTTGTTCCTCCATGCAACGATGCAGTAACTACATCTGTAGGAGGATAAATATACATTTATGAAGAATTTAATTGCAACTTCTGTAGTTAAGATTTTATATTTTTCTTTAGGAGGGGGTAATATCACTTGTGAAATCTGGTGTACATTAAGATCAGAAATCTCAAGAAAATTTCAGTCTTCTTTCAAAGATTCCTGAAATTTTTGAATTTTTGAAATCTCATAAAATCTGGAAAGAAGTCTTGAAATCGCCCCACAAACTAGAGAAATCCAATGGAAATTTCATGAAATCTGTGGAGTCTTTGGAATTTCATCTAAAATAAATAGTGAAAAAATCTGAAAAATCGATTTGAAAATTTGAGAAAAGTCATAGAAGATTTTTAATTTTGTTGAATATTATTTCAATCAAATTTTTAGTTTTTATAAATCTTTGTTTCTGCTATAAAATCTTGAAAATTTCTTAGTATTCCCTGAAATCACTTGAATTCTCATAGAAATCTTCAGAAAACCGTTCAATTTCCATAGATTTCAAGAAATCTCACGAATTCTCATGAAGTCTCCTGAAAATTCGAGAATCTCTGAATTTTTGCAATTCCAAGTTTAGTGTACACAGATTTAAGGAGTAATAATCCCCTTCGTTTTCTTATTTCCGAAATAAATAGCATTGCATTACACACGAATTTCTTAAATTTTTTGATGTTCTATCGAAATGAATCGCTCCAAATGTAACATAAGAGAGTGTGCCATGGCACAATCAACTGCGCAGAGGAGACTAATCTACGTGAAAGTGGGCAATGGAACTTCAACGAGCGGTCTGAAACGGACAGGATCACTTATTTGAGAGTCCACTGTGCTAATTCCTCCTAATCAGCAATAACGCACTTCTCTATTCGCAAGCGAGCGAGCAACTACGCACCTCTAGTTTACAACTAAATTTGATATTTTTTCACTCATTACGATTAAAATAATCGGTAAAAATATATACGAAAGCTTGAAAATTATTCAAAAACTGGTTTTTGTAATGGCAGATATGATTTGCTCCATTCCCACCTTAAGGAACACTTTGCTTCTACTTAACTAGTCAGAAAAACTGTGACACCTCATGACGTCATTGCGGCCCTTTAAAAGCTAAACCGCGTGTTGCGGTTCGTTAGTTGATTCTCATACGTCTCAGTGATAGGCAGTACCTTCTCGAAAACTGTAATTCAATAAAAATCGCGCGCGTTTGAATAATCTTATAAAAAGTAGCTGAAGAGGTATGATTAAGCACTTTTTTTTCTATTTTCTGGATTTTTTTTTTCATGAAGTCACGATATTGTAGTCTTAAGGATAATATGTCACGATGACTAGCAGTTTTATAAAAATAATTCACCACAAGTGCCTATATTTATCAGTTTCTCATTGTTTCAAGACCGTTTTTTCCTCTTTACTGCAAACAATTACCGATAATAATTAATAATAGATTGTTCTTCTTCAATTATCTACTAATTGCAATATATATCCAATTTTCAGATAAGAAGAAAGATTTTTTTTTTTTACGATTTTAGCGATTAATTTTGAAAAATTGAATTTTTTGAAAAATGGAAATTAAAACAAAAATTCTTGTGAAGGTAAATGAATTGCTTAGTCTCTTGTACTAGATAGCGCTACATATATGTATATAAATATATATAGATATATATATCTGAATGGCCTTCTACTGCGATTAGAATCAATCATGTATAATAATATTATATAAGTTAGTAAACTGTAATTATAATTGGCATTCGTAGATTTTCCTGTCGAATTTTCATTTAATCCTTATTAAATTTATTGATATTATTTTTTCGCTTCTTATCGTATTTCATTCGCATGATGCAAATTTAAATTGATAAAGTTCCATGCGACGTGTACAAGCTATTCACAAACAAAAACAGTACATTTTAAAAGCACAACTTGCATAAAGTACTTGTTTTAGAATAAAAATTATGTTTTTTAAGCCCAATGGAGGTGGGTGGAGTTAATGTCTATAACATTCTTCAACTAAGAGTCGTGATAAGTTCCTTTTCGAGGTCTATGCACCATTACGTCCTCCTCGTGGCCTTGGGTTACGCAAAACCTGTGATAATAATGTTAATTTCATTCAATTATTGTTTTTTTTTCGTTCTATTAGTTACCAGCTTCCACTAAAAAGTTCGTTGTTTTTGAGGAATTTAACTAGGATTTTGCCTCTCGGCCGCCAAATCTTGTAGCCGATCTTTGATTAATCAAAATACATATAGAAGAAACTATCCCACTATTGAAATTCCTAGAAAAAAAATCATAAACACGTAATTTTGTTCAGAAGTAACGCAGAAATCATGACTACCTACCGTCTTCATTACTTCAACCTGACTGGCCTTGGAGAAGCGATCAGGTATACTCTACACTACGGTGGAATTAAATTCGAGGACCACCGTTTGAGCTTCGAAGAATGGCCAAAATACAAGTCTGGTGAGTTATATATGTAATTTTCTTAATTCTCCTTTACATTTTCGAACTTTTTGCAGAAATGCCGATGGGTCAAATGCCGGTGCTTGAAATTGACGGTAAAAAATATTATCAAGCAAAATCAATACTTCGTTATCTCGCCAAAAAATTCGGTCTTTACGGATCCGATGACGAAGAGGCCTTTGAAATAGACGCTTCAGCTGATAGCATTGATGATATGAGAATAGGTAAGAAGAAGAAATCTGCAAAAAATTAGAGAAAAATCGGGCAAAATGAACATCCGGTGTAACGTGATCCAGGAATTTCTTTCGGAGTGAAGGACTTGATGAAAAAATCTGAAAAAATTCGAGAAAATGCTCCAACATGTGAGAATTATTGTTGAATTTTGTTAAATTTTTTTTCTGAAGACTTCTTCACTCTCAGAAAAAATTGTGAATTTTTTTTATAAGGCAGGTCCATTTTGCCCCAGTTTTCTCTTATTCTATTGTTTTATTCCATTTCTAATTATTCATTCTTCTTCAAGCTGTTGTTGCCTGGTACTGGGAGAAAGATCCAGTGGTGAAAGAAAAAGCGAAAGAGACTGCCCTCAGCAAAATTTCGTTTTCCCTTGATAAATTCGAGGAGCAAGCGAAAAAGAATAAGGGACACTTCGTACGCGGCAAAGTAAGTACAAAATTGAGGTGACACGTTGCCTAAATTTGAACATTGGAACAAAATGAACCCATCAAGGATTCTTCTTCTAGGATTATTTTTTTCAAAGAGCAAGACTTCATGAAAAAATCTGAAAAAATTTGAGAAGATGCTCCAATATGTGAACATTCTTGTTGAATTTTTTCAGATTTTTCGGTAGACTTCTTTACGCTCGAAAAAAATCCCCAATCATAAATGATCCGGAGGTACATTTTTACTCCAGTTTTCCCTTCAAATTTCAGTCTCGTTCCTATATTTCAAGAAAATATCATTTTCCACAGCTTTCCTGGGCCGATATACTCTACGCTGCATACACGGATTATTTCACTGCTGTCCTAGAGCGCGACTTCAACCAGGATCATCCAGAGCTGAAGAAACTCGTTGATAATGTCAATAAAATACCTAAAATCAAAGCATATCGGGATCAGCGTCCAAAGACAATGCTCTGAAGAAAAATGTTAAATTCAACGGTTTTTTTTCGTTGCATTCCTGTGTATAACATCTAATTACTATTTTTTATTAATTCTACACAATGTTTCTACTTAACTCGTTGAAATTACTTCTTTATTGAGTAATAATTGATGATTTGCATGTTCTTTTGTTCCTCCATGCAGCGATGCAGTAACTACATCTGTAGGAGGATAAATATACATTTATGAAGAATTTAATTGCAACTTCTGTAGTTAAGATTTTATATTTTTCTTTAGGAGGGGGTAATATCACTTGTGAAATCTGGTGTACATTAAAATCAGAAATCTCAAGAAAATTTCAGTCTTCTTTCAAAGATTCCTGAAATTTTTGAATTTTTGAAATCTCATAAAATCTGGAAAGAAGTCTTGAAATCGCCCCACAAACTGGAGAAATCCAATGAAAATTTCATGAAATCTGTGGAGTCTTTGGAATTTCATCTAAAATAAATAGTGGAAAAATCTGAAAAATCAATTTGAAAATTTGAGAAAAGTCATAGAAGATTTTGAATTTTGTTGAATATTATTTCAATCAAATTTTTAGTTTTTATAAATCTTCGTTTCTGCCATGAAATCTTGAAATTTCTTAGTATTCCCTGAAATCACTTGAATTCTCACAGAAATCTTCGGAAAACCATTCACTTTTCATAAATTTCAAGAAATCTCATGAATTCTCATGAAGTCTCCTAAAAATTCAAGAATCTCTGAATTTTTGAAATAAATAATATTGCATTACTCACAAATTTCTTAGATTTTCAATGATCAACAGTATACATTTTATCCTCTATTTTATTTTTTCTACTCTTCAAATAAATCACAGTTAGCTTGTGCGTTTACGAGTAGTAAGTTGACAATAATAGTGATTTCAATTAAAAAAAAAAATCTCATTCATACCCAATGATTATTTTCCAATTAATTAAATTCATCGCAGTCTTCATTTTTTAATGATCCTAAAAATAGCAGAAATTTGACAATTTTTTATTTCTTTTCTTCTTTCAACAAATAAATTATGCAAAAAAAAAAAAGAAAAAGAAAAAAATGAAAATATGCACATGTAGGAAATCGAAAAGTCTAAAAATTCAAATTATCATAATATTTTTCAAATATTTATTTTCTCATGCTTTTTCCATTAATCTGAAAAATTCGTTAAATTTCTGCTAAATCAATTATCATATTTTTAAACATCACATTCACAAACTTAAAGATAAAATTGTTTTCTTTTGTACGATGCTCGGAATGAATTAAGAAATTTAATGAAATCGTTTAACATTAAAGAAGGTATATATAAATATATATATATATAGTCCTTGAAATTTAAACATAGTCCTCGTCCTCACTTTCAGAATTCTCCGAATAATAATTACATCAGGTAACAAGATCAAAATTAATTTCACCCATATATTTAGCCAATTCTGAATCAGTAAATTCGGTTTCATCGAAATCTTGAAGACTCGAGTTGCTTATTGTAGTTGCACTTTCGATGCTTGGATGACTTTGGATTTTTCGAATTGAATCAAACTTCATCCTTTGTCTTGTTTGTTTGTGCTCATGTGCAAAAAGCCCTTTAGTACCGGATCTCAGACGACTCGTAAGAAGTCCTGTAAATTAAATATATATTTTCTTGAGTAACATTAAAAATAAATTGAAAATCTTATTATTATTAAAGAATAAATTAGGGAAGAGTGGGGCAAAATGGACACTGTTATGAAACAGTTAGAGATGGATTCTTTTTGATGATTTTATTGAAAAGCTGAGGAAATTTTAGCCGGAAAACAAGTCTCAGATGTATTTTTTTGGAAATTCTATATTTTTTGGCATTTTTGAAGGGTAAAAACCCTTGTTTTAAAAAAAAAAATCAGTTTTTTTGCAAATATCTATGGTTCTATTGGTCGCAGCAATTCGGAGTTGGTCTCAAATGAAAGGTGAGCTCATTGCCCATCGATTTATGGGGTTTTGAATTCAAAAATATCAATTTTTGAGATAGTTATAGGCCAAAAACTGTTTCGCAAAACTGTTTCACAAAAATACCCATAAATACCTTGAAAATTGATATTTTTGAATTGAAAACCCCATAAATCGATGGCAAATGATCTCACCTTTCACCTCCCGTTGGAATTTTTACGCTACAACAGACAGAACCGAAGATATTCTCAAAAAACTGAAAATTATCAAGAAAATGAAGGGTTTTGTCCCTCTAAAATGCTCAAAAAAGTCAAAATCCCTAAAAATAAAAAAAAAATAATTCCGACACTTGTTTCCACCCTAAAATTTCCTCAGCTTTCCAATAAAATCATCAAAAACAATCTACCACCAATATTTCTATCAATTTCAACAGTTTTCCATAATATTTGCCTAAAAATTTAGATGTGTCAATTTTACCCCTGATGTCCATTTTGCCCCACCTTCCTCTATAAATAACATCAGTTCAATAGTTTCCAGAAATTCCATTAAAAACTGATTTTCGAAAAAATGAACATATCTCAAAAAGTCCCGATCGAATTCTCCTCAAATGGAGCTTAAAAAATAGGCTTCGAGAGGAATTTTCCCAAAAAATATGAAATTTTTCTATAAAACCGTTTTGCTGTAATTGAGAATTTTAAGTATCTTCTATTAAAAAAAATAAAAATCTAAAATTCTGATTACATAGCTTCAATTCGAAAGCAAAAGGATCATATACCCTGATGCCATATCATTATTACCCAGTGTAACAGCCTTGAGAGGTCTCTGAACCTTCAGGCATTTGCTGATCGTGTTGTGTGATAATCCACCGTTGTTATGGCATCCTTCATTGAGATTTTTAGCAAGTGACGTAACAATAGTGACTGCACTTGTTTCCACAGGTTCATTTAATGGCATTTTACCATTTTTCCAGTCCACAGCATCATTTTCAACTGATAAATCTTGCGATATCGTTTCTTTTTGCAATATTCCATCTTCCACAATAACAGAATCTTGCTGATGATACTGATACGATTTTCCTTCAATTCCATAAGTTTTTGGCAATGATGTCAAACGTTGAGTTTCATCACTTGCTGAATAAGATCCGGAATTTTGGTCCATACGTTTTGACACTGATTTTTGATAACGTAATGTACTACTGTACACCTGTCGTCGTGGACTGGTCAATTGATGGGATCTCCTACGACCACAGTTCTCTGCGAGCATTGTCTAGGACATATTTGTAACTATTGACTTATTAATTACATTTTTTTTGGGGGGGGGGGGGGGGAATTGCTGTAATTTCGGGGGAAGATGGGGTAAAATGGGGATTTTCATTGAATGGTTGGAGATGGAGATTTTCTGATGATTTCGTTGGAAAGCTGGGGAAATTTTGGGTGGAAAACATGGGTTGAAATTAATTTTTTGATTTTTTTTGGGAAAATTTCACTTTTTCGGACGAGTTTTGAAGGGACTTGCCTTTTGAAAATCGAAAAAATTCACTTTTTCGGGGATATCTCCGGTTCTGTTGGTCGCAGCGATCTGGGGTTCATTTCAAATGAAAGGTGAGCTCATTTCCCATCGATTTATGTGGTTCAAACTTTTTTTTCATCAATTTTTCAAATATTTATAGGTCCTTTTGCCGAAAATCAGTTTTTACCCCAAAAGTACTTGAAAAAATTGATATTTTCTTTTTCAAACCCCATAAATCGATGGGAAATGAGCTCATCTTTCATTTGAGATCAACCCCAGATCCCTACGACCAATAGAACCAGAGATTTTCCCAAAAAACCTGAAATTTTTCAAAAAACAGAAGAATTTCACCTTCAAATTTCCCGCAAAAAATTGAATTTTTGAAAAATTCGAAAAAATAACTTCTGACATATGATTTTCATGGGAAATTTCCTCAGTTTTCCAATGGAATCATCAGAAAAAAACCATCTCCAATATTTTCATCGATTTCTCGTAATTTTCACAGCATAAAATACAAAAATTAACATTTGTATCCATTTTACCCCATTTTCCCCTGAATTACCAATTATAAATGCATTATTCATTATTCACCTTGAATGCTTCACGAAATTTGTGAGACATAATGTTGTACAAAAGAGGATTTACAGTTGTTGAGAGGTAATAAAATATTCCAGAGATATAAGTGAGTGTTGTATAAACTGTCACCAAGGCTGGATCACCCTCATCACCCATGCTCTTTGCGTATACAGCTAAAAGTCTTTGTGCATGAAATGGGGCCCAGCAGATGAAAAATGCGACTACAACTGCAACTAGAATAAATAAAAAAAAATTTTAATTCTTCTTTTTTTTTAGAAATTTTTTTCTTGATAATTTTTTTTTATAATTTTTTTTTTATAATTTTTTTTTTTAATTTTTTTTTTAATTTTTTTTTGTTTTCATATAATTTTCAAGGTAAAGATGGGCAAAGAAAGGTTTCCAGCAGTAGATTTGAGAGAAATTCGCGAAAAATTTGAAAAAATAGCAAATTCACTAAAAATTTCGAAATCTCCAAATTTTTTAATACAAAAAAATTCGATAATTTCTTTTTTTTTTTCCTAATTTTTTGAAATTTTTTTATGAATTTTGATGATTTTACTGCATTTTTATTGGGTAAAAAAAGATTAATAGTGCAGCAGTAATATACAACTCTAATAATGAGGCCAGAATAGTACTTTTTCAAGATTTTTCCGTTTTACCCAAGTTTTATCATGAAATTTATCGTTATTCTCTTTCCGGTTTGTGGAATTTATTTCTGCAAAAAGAAAAAAAAAAGGAAATTTCTTACTGGCAATACATGTTTACTAAATTCATCGAATATATTATATTAAAATTCGTATGATTCTTGATTAATTAACTATTAAATTAAGCAGTTCTTTTCTGATTATTGTTACCGGTGCAAGTGATGTTTTTACTGATTATTTCACTATCCAAAATTGATCAGTAAAGTGGTTATTTATTCACATGTATTTTTATTAGCATAAAATTTTTATGTGGGTAGAAAAAAAAAACGTCTTTCATTGGTGAGGCGCCACATTTTTCGTCATATCACATTCGAAAAAATATTATAATATATTCATTTGCCCTTGATGGCTTGTGGCTGTCCGAGTGCTTCAACTGATTCGTTGAAGAAAAAATAACTTCCATAGAAATATCGAATGTAGTTTATGAGACATGAATTATCAAAGTTGGTGGAAAAAGCGATGGTGGGGATGAAACACTCTAAATCAGACGGAAATAACGAAATTACTAAAAAACCACATGATTGATGCATTATTTAAAAACAATTGGCAAAGAGAACAGCATTTTAACTGAATAATAGAAGAAAAAAATACTCATTTCACCGTATAGTTATTGAGAAATTTTAATTAGAAGGTAGTCGTAACTATTTGCCTCTCTCTCTGTCTCATGCATGTCATAGGAGATTGGTAATGTAAAAAAAATGCGAGAAACAAAAAAAAATTATATTCACAAGCTGAAGATATGACTGAATTCTATGAATTTCTATAGAATATTCCTATAGATTTATTCTACAGAGAATTCTATAGGTCTATCGTATAGGGGAGAGTGGGGCAAAATGGACACTATAATGAAACGGTTAGAGATGGATTTTTTTTGATGATTCTATTGAAAAGCTGAGGAAATTTCAGCTGGAAAACGAGTGCCAGATGTATTTTTTTTCCATTTTTTTGGCATTTTTGAAGGATAAAAGCCTTTTATTTTCCGAAAATCTTCAGTTTTTTGCAGATATCTCTGGTTCTATTGGTCGTAGCAATTTGGGGTTGGTCTTAAATGAAAGGTGAGCTCATTTTCCATCGATTTATGGGATTTTGAATTGAAAAATATCAATTTTTGGGATAGTTATAGGCCAAAAACTGTTTTACAAAACTGTTTCACAAAAATACCCATAAATACCTTGAAAATTGATATTTTTTAATTGAAAAACCTATGAATCGATGGCAAATCATCTCACTTTTCACCTCCCGTTGGAATTTTTACGCTACGACAGATAGAACCGGAGATATTCTCAAAAAACTGAAAATTTTCAAAAAAATGAAGGCTTTTACCTCTCTAAAATGCTCAAAAAAGACAAAATCACCAAAAACTCAAAAAAATTAATTCCGACACTTGTTTACCGTCTAAAATTTCCTCAGATGTGTCCATTTTACCCCTGATGTCCATTCTGCCCCACCTTCCCTTATATATATTGTGATATTTTCTATAAATATTGTTTCTATAAAAATTGTTTCTATGCGATTGGAGTTTCATGTGATTCTACAATGAAATTTGGTGTCTGCAAGAAAAATATCTGTAAACTTTGTGCTTTTTGTAAACATCCTTTCGACTTTACCAATGCCTATAAAAATTATCCCAATATCATACACGATAAGCCTATAGGATTCCCCATAGAATGAATCTATAGAAATTTTCTACAGAAATTTTTTCATAATTGTCCAATAGTTTGATCATTTTTCCGGGTAAATTAAAGCATTTTCCCCTCAAATTATCACCAAATAATTGAAAACAAGCCTACGAATCCTCATTTTTTCCTGTTTTATGGACCATAAACTCTGAAACATCACCTCAATAAAATTCCCATAAATTCTTCAAAGATTAGAAAAAATTCAATTTATCCAAAATCCTCTCAATTTACATAATCAAAAGATAATCAGGTAAATACTTCACGAAGTAAATTAGAAAACTTTGAAGTTTCAATGAATAATCTTTCTTCGTTTCCACGAAAAAAAAAAAAAATAAATTAAACTAAGTAAAGAAACGCTAATTTCTGCTTCTAACTGAACTTTATTTTGATCCCCTGAAATGCATAACTTTCCACAAGACTTTGTCATACAAAGTTAACCATCGTCGTTGGGTAAAACTCCAAGAAAATTTGTGTTTCACCCACGTGTGCGTACTTAATTCTGAAAAGAATTAAACTTTTAGCTTTATATTATAAAAAAAAGAAAAAAGAAGTGAGTAAATTAAAGAAAGAAGAAAAAAATAACAACGAAAGAGAGCACACAATGTCTATATATAGAGGCAAGTGGGGAAAAATGGACCTGTTTGTTAAAATTGTTTGGAATTTTTTAGAGAATAGGCAGCTTTATGAAAAAATTTGAAAAAATTATACAATAATGAAGACATATTGCAGCATTTTCCCAAATTTTTTCAGATTTTTCAATGGAGTCCTTAACTTAAAAAAAAAATCCTGAATTATGTTGTTGCAGAGGTCCATTTTGCACCATTCTCCATTATATATATCGTCACCTTAGAGAGAAAGGGGCGTAAGTACTGTGCTTTTACAGAGGACTTACCCTTTTTTGATTCTAAGGCGATGACATATAGATATATATAAGTATATATAGGTGTATATAAGTATATATGGATATATGTGGAGTAGAGAAATGTGTAAGAGTTCATGATAGAAGCAAAAGGCTTTCATTCATTGATCCAATGGATTAAACTCCGGTTATCCTGGAATTTTGCCAAAAGCGAGTATAATTTACGTGCGCCAGGTGTCTGTTGACGGTTCATTCAAATCACAATACTTGAACACTTTACTTATGACATTTTCTCTCTCTTTCTCTCTTCTGTCTCTTTTCCTTTGCTAACATGTGAATAATTTGTAATGGAAGAAGAGATTGGGGGGGGGGGGGGGGAGGGGGAAATGGAGATTCTGAAGAAATGGTTGAAGATAGAATATTTTAGATGATTCCATTGAAAATCTGAGGAAATTTTAGGTGAAAAACATGTGTCTGAATTGATTTATCGATTTTTTTGAATAGAAAATTAATTTTTTTTTGGGATAAGAAGAACTTCTAATTTTTTAGTTAAAAAAAAAAATGAGTTTTTTTAGGATATCTCTGGTTCTATTGGTCGCAACGAGTTGTGGGTGGTCTCAAATGAGAGGTGAGCTCATTTCTCATCGATTTATGTGGTTGGAAAAATTGAATAACGATTTTTCCATCGAGTTACGGGTCATTTTATGGAAAAATTACTTTTTTTCCTCTAAAATTGCTAAAAATCGATAGAATTCGATAAAAATCGATTGAAGTCGATTACCGAGGACCTGAATCCATGGAAAATTAACTCATCTTTCATTTGAGACCAACCGCACTTTTCTACGACATATAGAACCGAAGATATCCTCAGAAAACGATTTTTTCGAAAAAAAAAATCGAAAAAAATTGAATTTTTTGAAAAATTCGAAAAAAATACTGTGACCCATGTTTTCCAGCTAAAATTTTCTCAACTTTTTGATGGAATCATCAAAAAAAATCTATCTCGAACATTTCTCTTGATTTTGCATAATTTCCATTTTTTTAAATCCAATTTAATTCGATATTCTTTCTTTCTTCCTTCCTCTATCTATATATAGACTTCAGGTTTAAAAACCTATCAAAGTCTTTTCAAATAACATTCAGTGTCAACTCTTCCATTCCAATATATAAAAAATAATAATAATAATAATAATCATAATAAATAAACATAATAATCACTTCTCTAATCAATTGAAAAAAAAAAAAAAATGAAAAAATCGAAAAAATGAACAAAAAAAATGAAAATAGTTCAAAATTTTTCATACATTCGATAAACAATAGAGTCAATAGGGTGAATTTTCGTGAAATTGTGAAATTCGCTTGAGTTCTATTTGACATTTCCCAATATATCTGCCATAAAACATATCAATATACTGAAAAACATCACACATCCCACCAGATATTTTTCCCGGAAGTATTCTGAGCAGACATTTCACAATCAGTGACGCCAGACACGAGAAACATATATATATATACATAGTTAACCCATATTGAAATAATCACTGAAGATTCACATTGAAATTTGAAAATCACTGTCAAATTTTTCGAATGTGTTACATTCTGATATTAGTCGTAGCCTTAGAGTTAAAGGGGCGTAAGTGCCATTTTTCCCGATTTTTTTGCTTCGAAATAACAAAAAGACGTATCACCACTATTATTGCTCCAATAGGCTTTCCAAGGCTTTTTACGCAATATTAGTAAAAAAAATTAAAAAAATAATAACATATAGGCGTAAGTACCACTGACTAATAACAAAGGGGCGTAAGTGCCGGAGTTATGCCTCTTTGTTTTTAGTGTTTTCATTGAATTTTCCCTAATTATCGGAAAAAGAAACTAAATAACAAAGGGGCGTAAGTGCCAAAATTTAGATAAAAAATCCTAAAAAACAAAAGGGCATAACTCCAAATATTCTCATGAGATAAAAAAAAAATTATAAAAACAAAGAGGCGTAAGTCGCGGAGATACGTCTTTTCTCACTTTAACTTTAAAAATTATATAGCGTTTAAAAAGAAAATAACAAAAGTGTCGTAAGTGTGGAGATACGTCCCTTTTCATTTTAAAAATCGTAGTTACGCAACTTTGTTATTTTAATTTTCAATTATCCAAATAATGTTCCAGAGGCCATAAAAAAAACATTTTGGAGTAATAAGTGGACATACGCCCCTTTCACACGAGAATTTTGTATTTTTGGCACTTATGCCTCTTTAATTCTAAGGCGACGATGTATTCTGCTGATTTGTATTTTCCTTACGTAGCAAAAGTGGTCAACGGTGGGAGATTAATTGCTAATCACTCGCTTTAACGTTCTATGAATTATTACTGTCTAAAACTTGAGCTGAATTCCCAGTCATTTACTGAATAATGAATTTATAATTGTCGTTTTTGTGGCTCTATCTCTATTTTCCTATTTCTAACAGCAATAAACAACAAAGTTCTGAAAATAACTATTCAATAAAAAAAAAAAGAATTTTCGAAAAAATCATTATACTGAAAATACAGACATCTGATAAATTGTGTTACTTTAATTTTTTTGGAATTAATTATTCATTAAAAAAAAAATTGAAAAAATATCTATATGTAGAAAATTTATAAAAAAATTACAAATGCGAATTTTTTTCAATATTTTTTTTTATAGTATTTTATTTGTTTAGAAAAATCGAAAAAATTGTCAGATGTTTGCTATTTTTTCGAATTTATTTAACAAATTATTGAAATAAAAAAAAAATAGAAAATATACACATGTAGAAAATCCCGAAAACTTAGAGATGCAATTTTAAAAAAAATTCTTTTCTTAATAATTTATTTATTTGAAAAAAAAACGAAAAAAATAATCAAATATGTGATAACTTCGTTATTAATGAAAATTTTTCCGATTCTTGCTATTTTTTTCAACAAATCGTTATTTTAGAATCAAAGTGACGTAAGTGCTGTATATAAGCATAGCACTTACGCCTCTTTGTTACTAAACCGACAAAA
Organism: Aleiodes alternator; assembly: GCA_963921955.1. Lineage (NCBI taxonomy): Eukaryota > Metazoa > Arthropoda > Insecta > Hymenoptera > Braconidae > Aleiodes > Aleiodes alternator. Next base: position 3,194,898 of record OY998105.1, on the reverse strand, counting down.
TAAATTATTAAAAAAAAAAAAAAAATGAAAAATTTGCACAAATAGAAAAATTCAAAAAACTACAAATACCAATTAAAAAAAAAAAAATTTATAATTTAATTTTTGAAAAAGAAAAATCAAAAAAATAATCAACTAAACGCTAATTTTATAATAATCAAAATTCAAGAGTATTTCAATCCAAATAAATAAACATTTCTCACATAAACATCTATTTCTCCGTAAAATTTACCAAAAATAATTTCTCCAAAAATCTAAAAATATTATTTCAACTATTGACGATTCAATTCCCCGTCCCCCTCCCCCCTTTCTTCAATAAGATCAATATAATAATTTAACGTCGACATTTTTATCATTCCCCTGAATCAGCCAATTTAAAGAGTCATAAATTCTTACGAAGTATCACCAAAGTAAATGTAATAGAATTACACGAGAATGAGAAACTTCTGAAAATGATAATTTGCTCTTTATCAACAAATATGAACTTATGAAATATATCATCTTATATCATTGCCTTAGAATCAAAAGGGCACAAGTCTCATTTATAAGTATAGCACTTGTGCCCCTTTTTCCCTGAGGCAACATTATATGATAAAATTTTTATAGATTTTTACCTCAGAAACAAAGGGACCTAAGTCCAATGTATAAGCATAGCACTTACGTCTTTTTCTCACCATTACTAAAGCCAACATTGTCGTAAAAAACTTATTGATGTTATACATGAAGGATTTATGCATTGAGAGTACTTCATGTCCCCCCCCTAATAAATTTATCTTGAAGGGAGGGAAAAAAAAAAATTCATGGCAAATAAACAGGGCCATTCAGAAGCCCTGAAAATCGATGTTTTCCCACAATTTGCCAGCACTTTTCTTTATCATGTTCTTCTTTTTTTTTTTTTTTTTTTCTTTTCCTACACATGCTTAATGAAATAGGATCTCTTATAAATCCAAGAGAAAAATAAAATTGTTATCATGCAATTGGGGAATAATACTGGATGTTTCGTTCAGTTTCACTTCATTTGATGCCAGTGATATGTTATTTAATTTGTTGGTCCAGAGAAAAAAGGGCATAAGTGCTACTTATGGGCATTATACTTATGCCCTTTTGTTTCCAAGACGAAGATTTTTTTTTTTTTTTTTTTTTTAAGACGATAAATTAAGTGGGAAAGGCATTTTCATGACAATTTCTTTGTTATGTCAGAATTTTGTGACCTCCCAATGTAATTAACACATTGAAAAATCCAACGTTAAAAAAAAAAAAAAAAAATGACTATTTAATTTCAAATTTTGAAATTCTTGAGAGATCTTGATTTTCTCTATGCTATATATCGTATTATATGCATATCAACTCATATTCATCATAAAATTCATTTTGGTACTTTAACAATATGCTTTCGAATGGAAGTGATGCACCTCTTTTTCAAACCATCATCGAAATATCAAATTTTGAAGAAATTCATTGAAACGCCAATAACTAGAGAACTAATCATGCTGATAAGATCGAAAATTACAGGAGTCTAACTGATACAATTCTCGAGATAATGTATGGGTAGGGGAAGGTGGGGCAAAATGGACATCAGGGGTAAAATGGACATATCTAAATTTTTAGGCAAATATCATGAAAAACTCTTGAAATTAATAGAAATATTGGATGTAGATTGTTTTTGATGATTTCATTGGAAAGATGAGGAAATTTTAGGCGGGAAACAAGTGCTGGAATTAATTTTTTTGAATTTTTGGAGATTTTGATTTTTCTGAGCATTTTAGAGGGGTAAAAGCTTTCATTTTTTTGAAAATTTTCAGTTTTTTGGGAATATTTTTGGTTCTACTTGTCGTAGCGTGAAAATTCCAATGGGAGGTGAAAGGTGAGATCATTTGCCATCGATTCACAGGGTTTTCAATTTGAAAATATCGATTTTTAAGGTATTTATGGGCGTTTTTCTGGAACAGAGTCGTGAAACCGTTTTTGGCCTATAACTATCCCAAAAATCGATATTTTTGAATTCAAAACCCCATAAATCGATGGGAAATGAGCTCACCTTTTATTTAAGACCAGCCCCGAATTGCTACGAGCAATAGAACCAGAGATATTTGCAAAAAACTAAAGATTTTTGAAAAAGGAAGGGCTTACCCTTCAAAAATGCTGAAAAATATAGAATTTTCCAAAAAATCGAAAAAAATACATCTGAGACTTGTTTTCCGGCTAAAATTTTCTCAGCTTTTCAATAGAATCATCAAAAAAAATCCATCTCTAACCGTTTCATAACAGTGTCCATTTTGCCCCACTCTCCCACATAAATGACATCAGTTCAATAGTTTCCAGAAATTCCATTAAAAACTAATTTTCGAAAAATGGACATATCTCAAAAAGTACCGATCGAATTCTCTTCAAATGAAGCTTAAAAAATAGAGTTTGTCGAGATGAATTTATAATTGAGACTTTTATACACACACACAGACATACACACACAGAAATGTATAAATAAATACTAAAAACATCATTTTCTCTCTATTTACATCATTTTAAGTATCTTCTTTAAAAAAAATACAATCGAAAATTCTGGAAGGTTCAAAGTAATTTTTGAAGCAAAAGAAAAAATACTTTTCTAAAATTCTATACAACAGCATGATTCCTTAATGCTGATAAGTGATATTGCTGTAGGACGATTGGTGACCGAGACTCATCGGAATGAGATAAATAAAATTGCGTTATTCGAGGGGAAAAAAAAAGAATAAGAAGAGAAGAATGTATACGATACCCAAAACCCGTTGGGAATGTCGAATGGACCAGACTATGGATGACCTTTGCTTGAAATACCCGAATGAAATCGAGAGAGAAAGAGAAAAATGAGATCTTGAATATACCAAAACAAGGACTAAAATCGAATTCAAAGTGAATTGCTCATGCTGAATATTTTCCATTTTTCCAATGTTCATATTCTCTGTCCAAAGTTCTCCGGAATGGTTGTATCGTTTCAATCAAGAGGCAAATGATATTTTATGAGAAAAAGCTGAGGGAATTTTAGATGAAAAACATGTCGCAGAATAAATTTTTCGGAATTTTTTTGAAAAGCCTATTTTTTATGATTAAAAAAAAAAAATTTAGTGTTTTGAGGATATTTTTAGTTTTATTTGTCGCAGACAGTTGCGAGTGCTCTCAAATGAAAGGTGAGCTCATTTCCCCATTGATTTATGTGCTCCAGAAAGGAAAATAACGATTTCTCGTCAAGTTACAGCTTTTTTTTTCAATGAAAATAACTCGACTTCTTCTGAAACCTTCCAAAAATCGGTAAAAATCAATTTGCATCTCTTTAAATCTATGGGAAATGGATCCAGATTTTTTTTGAACTCAACTGCGAATCTCTGCTACGAATAGAAACGAAGATATTCCGAAAAAAATAACATTTTTTTTCTTCGAAAAATCAAAAAAATAGAATTTTTCGAAAAATTAAATTTTTCGAAAAATTGAATTTTTAGAACAATTGAATTTTTAGAAAAATTGAATTTTTAGAAAAATTGAATTTTTAGAAAAATTGAATTTTTAGAAAAATTGAATTTTTAGAAAAATTGAATTCTTAGAAAAACTGAATTTTTAGAAAAATTGGATTTTTTCATCTCAAACTCTCAAAAATGTTAAAAAATCAAATCTTGTTCCTACAAATTGATGGGCAATGAGCTCAGCTTTCATTTGAATCCAGCCGCAAATTTCTACGACGAATAGGACCGAAAATATCCCCAAAAAAACATTTTTTTTTAGAAAAATTGAAAAAATCGAAATTTTAGAAAAATGAGAATTAAAAAAATATCAAATTTTATAAAAATCGTACAAAAAAGAAATTTTAGAAAAATCGTAATTTTAGAAAAATCGAAATTCTAGGGAAATCGAAAATTTAGGGAAATCGAAACAATTAAAATGTTAGAAAAATCGTAATTTTAGAAAAATCGAAATTTCAGAAAAATTGACACAATCGAAATTTAAAAAAAAACTAATTTTCAAAGAATCTACTCAAATTAATAGAGCAAAATGGTACCCGAAAGCCCGCATCCAGACTCTCCCAAATATTTCTCATCTAATCAAGAAAAAAAAATTGATATTTCCGATAGATTGTGTTCGACTTACCAAGCATCCTAATAACATTTCTCTGCGAGGATCCTCTTGACCTCCCGCTCTCAGGTCCATTTAAACTTCCTGGCAGTGGATTACGTTTAACAGCCACCAATATTCTCGAACTCCTCAATTTTATACCAATGAGAACATATAGTACTGTGATAATGGTCATTGGTAGAACGAAGAATAGTATAGTTGATATTTCAAATGCGTGCTCCACAATAATCCACTTGACTGAGCATGTTGCTGTACCTGGTATGACAGTACCATTGGGCGTTTCCGCATAAGCAATACCAAATTGTATTGCCTGAGGTATGGCAAGACCAAGTGCCATTATCCATATGAGTATAACATATCTCACTGCACGTGAGAGCTTCGACATTGTGTGTGACAAAAAGGGATGACATATAGCAACGTATCTAAGTAAAAAAAAAGAGAAAATAATTAAAAAACACTGAAGAAAAATTTAAAAATGGGTAAAATTTATCAAATAATTTTTTGAATTAGTCTTTTGCAACATTTTTCTCCAAATAATTGTTTAAAAAAATGAAATTCAGTAAATTCATCAATTTTTTTCAATTATTTCAAAAAAAAATAGGGGAGAATAGGGCAAAATGGATCAGAATAGACGTGGGGCAAAAGATGATTCAAGATTTTTTTTTTCGGAATGAAGGACTCGACGGAAAAATCTGAAAAAATTTGAGAAGATGCTCTAATATGTGAACATTGTTGTGGAATTTTTTCAAATTTTTTTATGAAGCTGCCTATTTTCAAGAAAATCCTGAATCATTTTGACGAATAGGTCCATTTTTTGGGTAATTTTCTCCTATTTCCTATGGACCAATGGAACAAATGTTTCATAGTTTTTAACTACTTTTTTTTTTCCTTTTTTTTCAGTGTAGAACTGCAGGAATGTAGATGATGCTCTTTTACTCTAATTAATTAAACTTGAGAAACGTGAAAGAATTTGCTTTTCGAGGCTTCAACAATATAAAATGAAGAGAAGAAAAAATATTTGTCAGAGACCTTATGAGATTGGGAATTTGCCAGGCTCTGTAAATGATATCTGCACCATTATCTAATTACTTTTCATTCCCCCCCAAGGACTTGAATTATCTCATAAAGTTTCGCTAATATTTTCATACAATTCCCCGATACAATTAAATTTTTTCATTAAAAAAGAAAAATGAATTTTATCATTCAGTAATGTAAAGCGCACTCGGAAGCTAAGCGAGATAGAGCAATTTTGTTTCCGACTTGATTTTAAGCTCTTGAAATTCTCTTCAAAAAAGGGTTCTTGCAAAATTACTCTATCTCGCTTAATTTCCGAGATATTCTTAATAATAAAATTTTTTTTGATAAAAATAAAAAAATTCAATTAAATTTTTTACATTTTTTGAAAAAAATAGGAATTCTATCATTCACTTATGTAAAGCGCACTCGGAAACTAAGCGAGATACAGCAATTTTGCCCTCAACTTGATTTTAAGCTGTTGAAATTCTCTTCAAAAAAGGGTTCGTGCAAAATTGCTCTATCTCGCTTTATTTCCGAGATATTCTGAATAATAATTTATTTTTTTGATAAAAATAAAAAAATACAATTAAATTGTTACATTTTTTGAAAGAAAACTTAATTTCATCATTCAGTTATGTAAAGCGCACTCGGAAACTAAGCGAGATAGAGCGATTTTTCCTGAATCTTGATTTCAAGCTCTTGAAAATCTCTACAAAAAAGGTTTCATGCAAATTTGCTCTATCTCGCTTAATTTCCGGGATATTCTAAATAATCAAATTATTTTTTCATCGAAAATTACCTTTCGACTGTAAATGCAGTAATTGTGAGGACTGTAGCATTGGCTGATGTTTCCGCGGCAAAGCTCTGGATAATGCAAAAGACTTCTCCAAAGATATACGGAAAATGCGACCATATATAGTACATCTCAGGTGGTAATCCAGAAACGAGTAATAGTAAATCAGATACAGCGAGACTGAATAAATAATAATTAGTAGCTGTATGCATCGAGCGATTACGCGCAATAACAACGCATGTTGATACATTACCAATGAGTCCAGTAAAAAATATAGCTACGTAAATAACAGTTATTGGGATGACAATGTAGAGTTCATCACGTTTTTGATTTGTTTGATTGAAAATTTCACTTGTTATTGATTCGACGATATTGCTAGTGTAATTCTCGTTCAAATGTGAGATTTCATTGATAGGAGTGTGGGCTACTACATTAATACCAAAGGCGAATGGATCGATAGATCGATTTTCTCTCGAAGTGGAGCGCATTTTTAAATTTCAAGTTTTTCCCTTTTTTCAAGAAAATTCTTTCATTTTCCTCTCATTTTGAAATTTCAAATTCTTTAATTTTTTTTTATTTTTCTTTCATTTTGAAATTTTTTTTTTTTTAATTTTTTAAATATTGAATTTTTTAGTTTCTTTGAATTTTGTTAATTTTTTTATTTATTTTAAAATCTGATAATTCACTTTGAAATAAGAAAATCCATGAAAAGTCCATTACTCCTTTGAATTTATAACTCTTTGTCTCTTTCCTCTTCCTCTTAATCTCATTTTATCCCCGTGAAATTTATTATTTCCTCTATATTTTTGTTTGCAAAAAAATGGCAATTTTTTATCATCACTGTTGTTTTTTTTTTTTTATACTTTTCACACACAAACGCCCACAAATTGAATTGTACACGTGCTTCACCCACAATTATCCATCACAAGCACTTAAGCGGGTAAATATCAAACACAATTGCAGAATAGATGAGAATGACGCTCCTCTTTCAATCCCCTTGAAGCTCCAAATTTCTTATTTCAATTAAACTGAAAAAACATAAAAAAAAGAGACAAACTGAGTCATCACATACAAGACATTTTTCTTAAATACCTAAAAATAAATCACAAAAGTTTAGTGATTCGCCGAAAAAATTTCCCTCTTTGTCATTTGTATTTCCATTTCTTTCTCCACTTTTTCATTGATTCGCACGTTTTATTTTATTATTATTAATAATTTGAATTCTTAATTTTCCTCTATTCTTTATTTTTCTATGAAAACTAGGAGAAATTGATGGAAATATTGGGGATAGATTTTTTCTGATGATTCCATTGAAAAGCTGAGAAAATTTCCCATGAAAATCATATGTCACAAGTTATTTTTTCGAATTTTTCAAAAATTTCATTTTTTTCGCAAGATTTGAAGGTGAAACTCTTCTGTTTTTCGAAAAATTTCAGATTTTCGAGAATATCTCTGGTTCTATTGATCGTAGCTATCTGGAGTTGATCTCAAATGAAAGGTGAACTAATTTCCCATCGATTTATGGGGTTCAAAAAGAAAAATATCAATTTTTTCAAGTACTTATAGGGCAAAAACTAATTCTCAGCAAAATGACCTATAAATATTTGAAAAATTGATTTAAAAAAAATTTGAACCATACAAATCGATGAGAAATCAGCTCATCTTTCATTTGAGATGACCCCCAGATCGCTAAGACCAACAGAACCGAAGATATCTCCGAAAAAGTGAATTTTTTCGATTTTCAAAAGGCAAACCCCTTCAAAACTTGGCTAAAAAAGAAAATTTTTCCAAAAGTTAAAAAAAAAATTTTGAGACGTGTTTTTCGCCTAAAATTTCCTCAGCTTTCCAATGGAATCATCAGAAAATTTCTATCTCGAACCGTTCAATTGAAATGCCCATTTTACCCCACCTTCCCCTATAAATCGACAAATACTTTAAAATCCCAGAATCTCAAACTCTAAAAAAATGATCTGCACGTCTCTTATCATTCTTTTTTTTTTATTAATATTGTTTTCAATTCGAACCTTCAAATTCACACGTAGACACCGTAACTTCATGAAATTTTGCCACTGAAAATAGTTATTGGCTCTTTTCTATGTTCAATCAACGTTACACACATTCTTTCAAATATCTTCGGTAACGGTCGTTCTCACTCGTTTGAGTGTGTGGAGTCGACTAAAGGCGGCAAAACATTGATGACACGATGAGAGGGTCTCTGTGAAGGCACGTCTGGCTACCGCACTTCACCAATCCCCCATCAACTTGCCTCTATATCCTCCAATTTCGGTAGATTCTCAGTTTTAATCATTTAAGGTAATCCTAGTGGCAGGTTCAAATGATCGATTTTTATTCATTTTTTCCTTTTAGTTATTATAATTACTTTAACTATTTCGATTTTTCAATATTTTACCGATACTAGAACCATGGCCAAGATGATAAATTGTTATTACACAGAGAAAAATGTTTTCTTAATTTAAGAATGTGCAGGTCACTTAAATTAAGTGACTGCACATTCTTAAATTAAGATAAAATTTTTCTCTGTGTAATTTAAGAATGTGCAGGTCACTTAAATTAAGAAAGTAAAGTCACTTGATTTAAGTGAGAAAAGTCACTTGATTTAAGTGAGTTTTACTTTCTTAAATGAAGAAAGAAAAAGTCACTTGATTTAAGTGAGAAAAGTCACTTAATTTAAGTGACTTTTACTTTCTTAAATTAAGAAAAAAAATAGTTACTTGATTTAAGTTAGAAAAATCACTTAATTTAAGAATGGCATGTCACTTAAATTAAGTGACTGCACATTCTTAAATTAAGGTAAAATTTTTCTCTGTGTAATTTAAGAATGTGCAGATCACTTAAATTAAGAAAGTAAAGTCACTCGATTTAAGTGAAAAAACTCACTTGATTTAAGTGAGCTTTACTTTCTTAAATGAAGAAAGAAAAAGTCACTTGATTTAAGTGAGAAAAGTCACTTGATTTAAGTTAGAAAAATCACTTAATTTAGGAATGGCATGTCACTTAAATTAAGTGACCTGTCATTCTTAAATTAAGTGACTGCACATTCTTAAATTAAGAAAACATTTTTCTCTGTGTAGATAATATTATGAATATTCAATATTGTTCTGCATTTGACTCACGCTGTCCCAGTATCTAGGACTGTGATTGGAGGATTCTCGAATTTTAAATACCAATATTCCCGCCATTGATTTTTTCATGCAATTAATTGCATTAATCGTCGTTATATATCCGGTAACATGCATTTTTCATGATTTCAAAAATTAATAGACATTCTGACGAACAAAAAACATATAAGGTTGTATAAGGAAAAAATAGATCTGTGATCATGAATTTTCGCAGTGAAACTGAAACTGAACCTCGCTTATGGAGTTTCAATGTTAATTCCAATTATTTTCAAAAATTAATTTTTGGCCTTATTTGTCCGATAACATGGGGTAAACTGAATTTTAAAAAAATCTCCTCATGCTATTCTATCGAAATTGATCAAAATCGAAAAGGAAAAATAGATTTCCCGAACTACTAAAATTATCTTAATCATTTTTGCTTGAAATAGAACAAGTAAAGCTCGATTTGTTTGTTCACTGAGAAGGAAGTAATGAACTTGAATCAGTGATTTTGTGACATCTGCAATTGTCATGAATCTGTTTTTATGAGCTTCAATGTAAATTGTTTATGCAGAAATGTCGTAATTAACATTAACATTCTAATAAATCTTTTATGATTTGAAATTGTGAAAAAAAAATTGACAAAAAAACACACACACACAAATAATCGGTTCAAAAAAAGGACATGGTCTCTTAGTACTCGCATGGAAAGATATATATGACAAAATATATTCATAAAATATAACGAATGTAAGTGGTATGTATGCGCTTATAATTATTATGTAAGTAGCATCTATTTATTTAATATTCAAAAAGGATGTTTTTGGACATTCATATATATACATATATATGCGGAAAAAACATTCAAAATATATGGAATTTTATAGGTCACATAGAAAACTTTTATATGGATAGAAATAGTACTTACGCCTTTTTGTTTCTAAGGTGATTGAAAATAAAGGGGCGTAAGTGCTGTGTATATAAGCAGCACTTACGCCACTTTGTTTCCAAGAAAGTGACGTGAAAAGTGACGTTTGTTGGGAATAAAAGGGCATAAGTGCTAACTATGAAGATAGGCACTTATGCCACTTTGTTTCTAAGAAAATGATGTTTCTTGGAAAAAAAGGGGCGTAAGTGCTGTGTATATATACAGCACTTACGCCACTTTGTTTCTGAGAAAGTGACGTTTGTTGGGAATAAAAAGGCATAAGTGCTAATTATGAAGATAGGCACTTACGCCACTTTGTTTCTGAAGAAAGGATGTTTTTTTTGGAAATAAAGGGGCGTAAGTGCGGTTTATAAATACAGCACTTGCTCCCCTTTGCTTCTAAGGCGTTTGGGAATAAAGGGGCGTAAGTGCTGTGTATACAAGCAGCACTTATGCCACTTTGTTACTAAGAAAGTGACGTTTCTTGGGAATAATAGGGGCATAAGTGCTAATTATAAAGATAGGCACTTACGCCACTTTATTTCTAAAGAAAGGATTTTTTGTGGAAATAAAGGGGCGTAAGTGCTGTTCATAAATATAATACTTACCCCCCCCCCCCCCCCCCCCCCTTTGTTACTAAATTAACGATTTTTTTTTGTAAAATTCTAGGGACAAATGGGAAAAAGGCCTTGTAAAGTTATCCATATAAAAAATTTCCGGAAAAGCTCTTTCAAGAATTGGCCGTTCCCAGACGAGAGCACCTGTCGTTAAAGTTACGTGAAATGCCTCCTAATGAGGTAATTGCATCGACTTAATTACATTCGATCAAATTGAAGAAGGGATGGAAAGAAAAAAACCCGTTGATAATAAATATTCATGTGCCTCTTTGCGGTCTTTTCATGGGCTCATTCATACTTTTTTTGATTATTCATCACAATTTTAACGATCGAGTGGAGTGATAAGAGTTTTGATGCAAACGCTGGAAAAATTGTATTTCAAAATGACTTTACCTGTTGCACATTTGCTAAATTGAAAAGGCCTCCACTGAATTTTAAAGGCAGAATCTTCTTGGATGGTGAGGCTTCTCATTTAATCACTGATCTACTCGATTTCTAACGTATCACACGTGTTTTTTTTTTGTGGTAAATTCCAGTATTCTCATTTACTCATTAATTTTTCAAAAAAAGGAGCGATTTTTTTTTCATCTTCAGACACCGATTTTACACTGACTCTGATCTAAACGGTTCGATAAACTCGATTAATCAAAAACTGCTTATTAATTAAAAATTGAACAAAAAAATAGGTAATTTTTTTTTTGTATTCTTAAAAATTTTTGTATTAAAAAAAAAAAAAAATTATTTATTCCTTTTTTTGGGAGAATTGCGGATGCTGCGTTCTTTAACGCAGATTTTCGCTTTCGAACTGGTCGCGTGTCATCGCCAAGAAGGAAAAAAGGTGATAGCATTATGGGGGGGAGGGAGGGGGGAGTTTCGCGCCAGCGCTGAAGCTCAATGAACACATGTGGGTGTTTTCAAGTACATATACATTAGCTCAGAAACAAAGGGGCGTAAGTGCTATGTGCAAGGATAGGTACTTGTGCCTTTTTGACTCTAAGATCATGTATACCTAAGATATTGTATACATACACTTTTCTATATAGTCGGCTTACTGAAGAAATGGTTTTATAGAGCCTTTCCATTTCGAATCGTAAAAAAAAAAAAAAAGATAAATATAAAAACATCCATAATCAGTTAATCATTTGAAAAAATAATACTAAACCATAATTGTCTTAACTTTTTTTTTTGTAAAATCGCAACTTTTTTAATTTTATCGTTCGTTTATTGATGAAATGCAATACCCAATACTGTACTCAGGCTTTATCAAACAAATAGACATTGAAAAAAAAAAAATATCGTCGTTCTAGTAACAGAGTGGCGTAAGTTCTGTTTATAAAGACATACAGCACTTACGCCCTTTTAATTCTAAGTCCATATATAACTACACTGGGAAAAAAAATTGTTGTAGTGAAAAAAAATTGCTATTCAACAAAATTTTCCTTCACAATTCTTATATCTAGGGGAGAGTGGGGCAAAATGGACACTGTAATGAAACGGTTAGAGATGGATTTTTTTTGATGATTCTATTGGGAAGCTGAGGAAATTCTAGCCGGAAAACGAGTGTCAGATGTATTTTTTTCGATTTCTTTGAAAATTCGATTTTTTTCGGTTTTTTTGAGGGGTGAAAGCCTTTACTTTTTTGAAAATTTTCAGTTTTTTGCAAATATCTCTGGTTCTATTGATCGTAGAAATTCGGGGTTGGTCTCAGATGAAAGATGAGTTAATTTTCCATCGATTTATGGGGTTTTGAATTGAAAAATATCAATTTGTGGAATAGTTATAGGCCAAAAACTGTTTCACAAAACAGTTACACAGAAATCCTTATAAATACCTCGGAAATTGATATTTTTCAATTGAAAACCCTATGAATCGATGGTAAATGATCTCACCTTTCACCTCCATTTGGAATTTTTACGCTACGACAATCAGAACCGAAGTAATCCTCAAAAAAATGAAAATTATCAAAAAAAGAAAGGGTTTTATCCCTCGAAAATGCTCAAAAAAGTCAAAATCGTCAAAAGTTCAAAAAAATTAATTCCAGCGCTTGTTTCCCGCCTAAAATTCCCTCAGCTTTCCAATAAAATCATCGAAAACAATCTACTGCCAATATTTCTTTCAATTTCAAGAGTTTTCCATAATATTTGCCTAAAAACTTAGAAGTGTCCATTTTACCCCTAATGCCCATTTTGCCCCTCCTTCCCCTATATATATTGTAATTTTCTGAAGTAAAGTAAATTTTCTTCAACTGAGTAAATTTTTTACGATCAAAATATTTTTTTTTCTCAGTGTACTAATTTTTCTCTTTTATTTCTTCATCCGAATCTTTGCTTCCTCAGTGGAATGGAAGTAATGTGTTTCGAAAGGACTCATCTACTAATTATCCAATTTCTTTCATCAGATCAATCTTATGTGTCTCGTCTTTTTCGTCTCGACATTCATAGAAAATCAAAAAAGACTGGGAACCAGGAAAAAAAAATGTTTGGAGCTATAAAGGTCGTGCCCAAAGTGTTTAAAAATAGAAAAATGAAGTTTTTTTTTTTTTCTATTGCAGAATAATGGGGAGATATTGAAAAGCAGAGAGAAGCAGATTGTTGGACAATAATGTACTGAGAGAGTCAGTTAGTTCACTTCATGGATGAAATTTATTGGGTTTTTTATTACTGCAATAATGACAATTTGCTGAGTATATATCACATACGAGGCTCTATCGTCTGGACATTATTACGAGGAACTTCATTAAATGCAGAGAATTGGAATGACAGTTGGAGAGAGAGAGAGTGATGGAAGATTTTTAATCGATATTTCAAGATCGATTCTTTTTTTTCCTCGGAAAATCGATCTTTTCTGGGGATTTTAAGGATTTTAAGAAACTTGATATCTATTATTTTTTTTGAAATGAACATTGATCTTCAAAAGTTTGATTTTTTAACAATAGATTTAAAAAAAATCGATTTTCCAAAAATTGATTGAAAAAAAATTATTTTTAGAAAATTGATTGAAAAAAAATTGATTTTTAAAGAATTGATTTTTAAAAAATTTATTCTCTTTCAATTGTTTTTTTTAAATTGATTTTTCAAAAATTTATCTGCTTTGAATTGATTTTTCAAAAATTCATTTTTTCTTTAATTGATTTTCTTTTTGATTGATTTCCCTAAAATTAATTTTTTAAAAATTTCATTAAAAAAAAATTATTTTCTTCAAATTGATTTTTTTTTAAATTGATTTTTAAAAAATTGTATTTTCGAAATAACGATCCATTGCAAATCGATTGTTTTTTTTGCAGAGATAGCCCATCCCTATTTAGACAGATAGAGTCAAGATGTACTTGACGATATTGGCTTTTTTTCTTCAAAGTTAACGATCAAAAAAAAAAAGGAGAATTCACTTTGATTTTTAATTGTCCTTTCAAGGCACGTAGAAATACCAGGATTCCATTTCTCTTCAAATTTCTTCAACCAATTGCAAAAAAAAAGGTCAATCTAAGAGGAGAGTCTGTGGAAAATTGGAATTTTTTTCAAATTCATCTCGTACTATTCTGTATTCAGTGAAACTGATTCAGCTACTTTTTTACGAAATTCTCGTGTGAAAGGGGCGTATGTCCACTTATTACTCCAAAATGTTTTTTTTATGGCCTCTGAAACATCATTTGGATAATTGAAAATTAAAATAACAAAGTTGCGTAACTACGATTTTTAAAATGAAAAGAGACGTATCTCCACACTTACGACCCTTTTGTTATTTTCTTTTTAAACGCTATATAATTTTTAAAGTTAAAGTGAGAAAAGACGTATCTCCGCGACTTACGCCTCTTTGTTTTTATAATTTTTTTTTTATCTCATGAGAATATTTGGAGTTATGCCCTTTTGTTTTTAGGATTTTTTATCTAAATTTTGGCACTTACGCCCCTTTGTTATTTAGTTTTTTTCCGATAATTAGGGAAAATTCAATGAAAACACTAAAAACAAAGAGGCATAACTCCGGCACTTACGCCCCTTTGTTATTAGTCAGTGGTACTTACGCCTATATGTTATTATTTTTTAATTTTTTTTAAATAAAATTGCGTAAAAAGCCTTGGAAAGCCTATTGGAGCAATAATAGTGGTGATACGACTTTTTGTTATTTCGAAGAAAAAAAAATCGGGAAAAATGGCACTTACGCCCCTTTAGCTCTAGGGCGATAATATGATACTTTTGGTAATGATAAGTGGAACGTAAATTTGCAAATTTTGCTGATGATATAAGTGGCGAAAAGCTACTTTTTTTTTTTCAACTTATCATCAGACAATCCACTCCACCTCACAATCAGTAGTTTTTTTTTTTTTTCTTTAGGAGCCAATAATCTTATCGTCCTTCGTCCTTCGTTCCATTTATTTTCGGCAATCTCATCTATTTTCTCTCTCTCTCTCTCTCTTCTGGTCTATCGAACTGCAGATTATTACTGAAATTTACGAATGGCCAAACGATATTGCGCTGTTACTAACTGTGAATTCACAAATTCATATGCTATTATCATTCATTTTTTCGTTCCACTGTTATTGGGTTTTTTTTTTTTTTTTTTTTTTTTTTTTAGCATGATGAATGGAAACAGTAAATTTTCCTACGCTTTCACCGCATTCAGAAGCCTTTGCTTATCGTATTTTCCAATTTTCCGAAATAGCAATACCACAATCTACAAATTTATTGAAGGGGCGGGGGGGAGAGGGGGAATTGAAGATAAATAAATAGAAATATCAATTTTTTGCGGAGTTTATTAATGATTTATTGGATTAATGAAGATTTTTTTTTCCCAATTATTTTCGTTTATTGGAGTGTGATATTAGGCAAGGAGGGGAAGGGGCGAGGGGAGGGAGGAGGGGGAGGGATTTTTTGTGGAATGGTACGAAATAGAGAATTTTCTGACGATTTCATTAAAAAAATAAGAAATTTTCAGGCAGAAAATATGGGTAGATTTTTTTTTATTTTTTTTGAAAATTTGAGATTTTTGATCTACATTGAAAAAATTCAGTTTTTCGGGTATTATCTCTGGTTCTATTGGTTGGAGCAACCTGGGGTTGATCTCAAATGAAAGATGAGATCATTTGCCATTAATTCATGTGGTTTAAAAGAGAAAAAAATTGTTTTTTCAAGTATTTATACAATATTTTTATAAAAAAAACCGTTTCTGCCCAATAAGTACCTAAAAAATTGATGTTTTTCTCGTTCAAAACTACATAAATCGATAGCAAATGATCTCATCTTTCATTGAAGATCAATTCCAGATGGTTACAACCGATAGAACCGGAAATATCCTTCAAAAAAACTGAAATTTCCCAAAAAATTCCCAAAAAATTCATTTTTGTAAATAATTTCAAAAAAAAACAAATTCAGAAATATCTTTTTCACCGCAAATTTCCTCAGCTTTTCAATGTAATCAACAAAAAAGACCTCTCTCCAATATTTTCACCAATATTACCCGATTTTTCTCAATAGAAAACTTTTTTTTTTTCAATCATTATCAAATAGAGAACATAAGAATAAAAAACTAAATGGTGTTCCCCTCCCCCCCCCATCACCCCCCATCGTCAAAAAAAGCTTCTCAAAGAATCCATTAGCCATCAACGTGGATCCTATCCCCTGTCCCGTGTATTCGAATCTTTATGATCATAACATACTGCCTGACTTAAAAGAAAAAAAAAAAAAATCTTACTTTTATTCAATATAGAAACAATAAACCATTCGACCAACGATAGTCGCAATTGACTCTCGTATCTTCCAATTTTTTCGCACACAACACACGTGTCTAAAGTCTAGACCGAGAAAAAAGAAATATTATTATTATTATTATTTCTCGTAATTTTCAAATTTCATAAAAGTTTTATAAAAGTTTCATGAAAATTTTCATAAAAATTTTGAAAAATCTTAAATATTACAATAAAATTGATATTATTATCATCATTATTATTATTATTCTCATTATTTCTCACAATTTTCAAATTTCATAAAAATTTTATAAAAGTTTTATGAAAGTTTCATTTAAAATTTCATAAAAATTCTGAAAAGTCTGAAAAATCTCAAATATTACAATAAAATTGATATTATTGTTATTATTATTATTATTTATTTCACGTATAGTCTTTTTCGGTTCTTTTCACAGAGAAAAAAAAAAACGAAATAATAAGCCGAGAGCGAAAATTTCGAATTGAAACGAAAGTCTTCGGATGAATTTTCTAAAAAGTTGATAAAATGTCAAGGATATCATCTTCCTTCTTGCAAAATTTTTATTTTCTTTCATTCCGGATGATTGGGAAGTATAATCGAAAAAAAAGGTGAATTTTTTTGTATAAAATCGTTGATAACAATTTAAACAAGATGAAATTCAAAAATTTGATTTGGTGAATCTGTAAAGAATGTCATGATGAATGAAATAAGCCGGCGAAACAAAAAATTAATTGAAAATTGCAAAATTTTCATTAGTTTTTTTTATGTTTTTTGGCAATTTTTTTAACATTCAAAGATATGTAAAAAAAAATTTTAATTTTTTCAATTTTCAATTAATTTTTTGTTTTTAAGGCTTATTTTATTTCTCACTGCATTTTTCACAGATTCACTGGATCATATTTTAGAATTTCATCTTGTATAAATTAGTTATTAGCAATTTTATGCAAAAAAAATAAAAAATTCACCTTTTTTCCCATTTTATCACCAAAAAATCCTTAAATTCTAACAATTTTTTTTTTCATCATTTCCTCTTCAAGTCAACTGCAGATGATGATTTACGGAAGGAAACAATCAGATCACTGGTAATTCAATGACAGAAGCATCACAGATAATCCAAGAATTTCTTGGAAATTTGAGAGAGCAAGATAAAAGTAACAGGAGGGGGAAGAGAGAAGATCTCGATGTTGTTACGTTTCGTTTTCGTTCTTTTCTCACAATAGAAATAGAAACAGAAAAAAAGGGGGGGGGGGGAGAATTTAGGGGAAAGTTTTTCTCTCCGGTTCATTGTGTGTGTCGATAACTATACGGAACAAGACGAATAATGCTTGGAATAATAAAACTTTATTAAGTAGAAATGTATGGGAGGCTGTGGCAAAATGGACCATTTCAACTAAATGATTGTGGAATTTTTTTCAGAGTGAAGGAGTGGACAAAAAATTCTGAAAAAATTCAGAAAAGTGGTGGAAAATGTCTACTTTTTTCTTGAATTTTTTCAGATTTTTCGGAGAAACCGCCGCTTTTTTAAAAAATCTTGAAGCATTTTATATTGTTGGTCCATTTCGTCCCAGCTTCCTCTATGTCCAAAGAATCCCACTTCTCTCGTTATTTCAGCTGAATCGAGGAAAAACTGGAGCATTGTAGTAAAAAAGTAGTCTATACGTTGCAAATTATCGGTGAATTCTTGTTATTGGCATTTTTATGATCGTGCACAAAGTAATGAACACAAATGCAGAGATATCTGGACCCAAGCATCACCTTCACAGCATCTCGTTGACACATCCTGACTTTTGCACAAAAATACTCACAAATTTTTACTCCATTTCCAGAAATTTTCAGTATTTCTGCATTCATTCGTATTCCTGAGATACAAATAAATGGGTCCATTGGGAAGCTGCAGAAATTGGAGGCGGGAACTATGCGCAAAAATGTGCTTTTTTGAATTCTCTAAAAATTCTACTTTTTTGACCTAGATCGAAAAAAATTCAGTTTTTTGGGTATATCTCTGGTTCTATTGGTCGTAGCAGCTTGGGGTTGATCTTAAATGAAAGATGAGATCATTTGCCACTAATTGAAGAGGTTCTGAGAAGAAAAACATGGATTTTTCAAGTATTTATAGAATATTTTTGAAAAAAACTGTTTTTGACCAATAATTACATCAAAAATCAGTTTTTGTCCAATAAGTATCTCAAAAATCGATATTTTTTGGGTCGAAACCATCCAAATCGATCGCAAATGATCTCACCTTTCATTTAAGATCGACCGCACATCGCTACGACCAATAGAATCGGAGATATCCTCAAAAAAAGATGAATTTTCCTTAAAAAATGAGCATTTTTGGGCATTTCTCCATTTATCGATGTTACATGAACGCAAGAATA
Organism: Aleiodes alternator; assembly: GCA_963921955.1. Classification (NCBI taxonomy): domain Eukaryota; kingdom Metazoa; phylum Arthropoda; class Insecta; order Hymenoptera; family Braconidae; genus Aleiodes; species Aleiodes alternator. The sequence goes on along the minus strand of OY998105.1, from coordinate 3,176,249 downwards.
TTTCCATCACATGAGATATTTATTTGGAGTTACTTTGGACCTATTGAGAAGCCCTGGGTCGACACAATTGAAGTGGACGCCAACTGACAATGGGTTAATTGGTCAATGCTCATTCTGACACTCGGAACTACTATTTCCATTTATTCAGCCGTCTTTTTTTTTTTTTTTTTATTATTATTCAGCCGTCTGTGTCACAGAATTGTGTACGTGATCATGGTTTGCCGGAGCAGAAAACAGACATACTGATGTGCTCGAGCACCACAAAATACAAAATTGTCGTCAATTGAAGGCAATAATATGCAATAGTGGAGACTGATGATAAAACGGACCTATTCGATGGAATAAATCGAATTTTTTTTTTAGAAAAAAGGCAGTCGTCTCTAAAATTCTGAAAAAATTCTGGGAGAATGGAGATGTGCTATAGCTATTTCCTGAATTTTTTCAGATTTTTTCGCGGACTCCTTGACAGTTAAAGAATAATAATTGACATCAATTGAAGGCAATAATGGGTAAAAGTGGAAACTGATGAAAAAAACAGACCTATTCGATAGAATAGATCGATTTTTTTTTCTAAAAAAAAGGCGGTTGTCTCTAAAATTCTTAAAAAATTCAGTTAAAAGATAGACATGCTGAGGATATTTCCTGAATTTTTTTAGATTTTTTTGTCTACTCCTTCGCTGTTAAAAAAAATATTGTCATCAATTGAAGGCAATAATGTGTAAAAATGAAGATTGAAGAAAAAATGGACCTATTCGTTAAAATAAATCTAAAAAAAAGGCGGTGGTTTCAAAAATTCTGAAAAAATTCAGTCAGAATGGAGGTGTGCTATAGCTATTCCCTGAATTTTTTCAGATTTTTTCGTCTACTCCTTCGCTGTTTAAAAATAAAAATTGTTATCACCTGAAGGAAACTGATGAAAAAAACAGACTTATTCGATAGAATAAATCGAATTTTTTTTCTAAAAAAAAGGCGGTTGTCTCTAAAATTCTGAAAAAATTCAGTAAAAATATAGACATGCTAAGGATGTTTTCTGAATTTTTTCAGATTTTTTCGTCGACACCTTCTCTATTTAAAAAAGCCTACTTCATTTTATTCTGGAGGTCCATCTTGCCCTATCTTCAAAAATTCAGTGAGTGCCTAAAATTATTCGATCACCAACGTCTAATGATCAATGAAATAAGGTCAATACGTGACGAATGAGATTTATGAATGCCCTAACTTAATTAACATCAAATAAAAACGAAAGAACAAGTTTTTTTTTGTCTCTCAATTTTGGACGGACACTTTTTTATTACAAAATAAATAAAAAAAAGTTTCATAATGTTCAATAAAATATTTCTTTTTTTTTTCCATCAAAAACTCCTTTTCTTGGGTAATGGACATTTACCCCTTCCAAATATCATGAAACAGGCATTTCCAACTCTGTCGACAAGTTTATTCGAGAATCTCTGAGCAGTTTTATCGATCTCAATAGACTTTAAATAACAACCAGTTTCCTCAGCCTCGCACGGGGCATAATGATGGAGAAGAGCAATTTCCGGGTCCACAACAAGCTCCTTAAATTCTGAAGAGAGATAAAACTTTATGAAAATGACAAAAGTAGCTGTTTTTCTTGAAACCTTCTGAATTTTATTAAAGATAACGTGAAATATGAGAAACGAGGACACGAAAAAAAAGTGTCCTTTCTACTGAAAAATAAAAATGATTAAGAACTTTTTTTTTAGAGAAAAGGCAGTTCTTTAAAAAAATTTGAAAAAATTCACAAAAAAAGTTCATATATTTCAGCATCTTCTCAATTTTTTTCCGAATTTTTCACGAATTCCTTCACCCTGAAAAAAAATCCTGAACTATCAGCTCTCTTCTACTTAAAAATAGAAATGATTTAGAACTTTTTTTTTTAAGAAAAGGCGGTTCTTCAAAAAAATTTGAAAAAATTCACATAAAAAGTTCACATATTTCAGTATCTTCTCAAATTTTTTCAGATTTTTCCACGAATTCCTTCACTCCGAAAAAAAATCCTGAGCCATCAGTTCACCTCAAAAATCACTTTATATTGTCTTAATCAGTCTACTTGGTCCATTTTACCCCACTCTCTCCTATTATCTCATTCTCACCTTTTTTTCCAGTCGTCAATGAACCTTCCCGATACTCCAAAACCCTGTATTCTCCAATTTCTACAGTATCCCATCCTTTTGCAATATATCTGCTTCTCTCTCCTGGTCCATGTGGTTTTTTCAATCGTTTCACTTTGTTTCGTGTATATAGATAAGGTTCTGCAATAAAAAAAATCGATTAATTAAACTTCCCAAAAAAATACTGTTATCTATCTATAGTTAAGTTGATAGGGGTAGAATGGATACTCCAATTGAACGGTTCGAGATAGAAATTTTCTGATGTCTAAAACATGTGTCAAAATTTTTTTTCTCAATTTTTGAAAAAATTCACTTTTTTGGCCAATTTTTGAAGGGGTTTTCCTTTTGAAAATCGAAAAAAATTCACTTTTTCGGAGATATCTCCGGTTCTGTTGGTCGTAGCGATCTGGGGGTCATCTCAAATGAAAGGTGAGCTCATTTCTCATCGATTTGTGTAGTTCAAATTTTTTTAAAATCAATTTTTCAAATATTTACAGATCATTTTGCTGAAAATCAGTTTTTGCCCTATAAGTACTTGAAAAAATTGAAATTTTTCTTTTTAAACCCCATAAATCGATGGGAAATGAGCTCACCTTTCATTTGAGATCAACCCCAGATCGCTACGATCAATAGAACCAGAGATATTCTCGAAAACCTGAAATTTTTCGAAAAACAGAAGAGTTTCACCTTCAAATCTCCCGCAAAAACCGAAATTTTTGAAAAATTCCAAAAAATAACTTCTAATATATGATTTTCATGTAAAATTTCCTCAGCTTTCCAATGGAATCATCAGAAAAAACCTATCTCCAATATTTCCATCAATTTCTCCTAATTTCATGGTATAAAACAAAATAGATTTCCAAAAGAGATAAAAAAAAGTAAAAAAAAAAATCACGTTATTAACAAGATATTAAAAAGAGAAAACAAATAGGAAATGATGTTCAAACACTTGCCATTGCCACTCTGTCCAATTCCCTTGTCATCTTGATACATAGTATAAAAATAAACGTTTCTGAATAGAAATGAGGAAATAGCACTTGAACCATTGGAAATAATTGGATCAAGTTCTCTCATTAATTCCGTTAAATTTTCATGTTTACGTGGTACAAGAAACTCATCAATATCAAAGGTGCCAATGTACTTGTAGGTCTCGTAATAGGTATTTCTGTAGAGACAGTCATTTAGTGCTGCAAAAAGGCCCTCTTGCCTCAATGTTTGCTCGTATTTGTAGATTGATGGTAATTTCCAGTTTAGAACAGTTGCAATGAAGCGCATCTGATAAAAATTGAGTACTTTGGCTACTTCTGAAGAGACTGATGACTTGTAGAAGGTAAAGTGATGGATTCCAAGGATTCTGTAGTACTCGATAAATTCAATGAGCTCTAAGGCACCATCGAAATTATGATGGAGCACTTTGAAAGAAAGTTGTTTCGTTATTTCAGAGATGAATGGGATGATATGGAGGGGAGGTGGGGTAAAATGGATATTTTGATTGAATGGTAGGAGATAGAGATTTCGGGGTGATTTCATTGGAAAGTGCAGAAAATTTTGGGTGGAAATGAATTTTTTGAGATTTTTTTGATAATTTTTTTTTTTTTTTTTGACAAGTTTTGGAGGGGTTTTCCTTTTGAAAATGGAAAAAATTCACTTTTTCGGGAATATCTCCGGTTCTGTTGGTCGTAGCGACCTGGGGCTCATCTCAAATGAAAGGTGAGCTCATTTCCCATCGATTTATGGGGTTCAAATTTTTTTTAAATCAATTTTTCAAATATTTATAGGTCATTTTGCTGACAATCAGTTTTTGTCCTATAAGTACTTGAAAAAATTGATATTTTTCTTTTTAAACCCCATAAATCTATGGGAAATAAGCTCACCTTTCATTCAAGATCAACCCCAGATCGATATGATCAATAGAACCCGAAATGTTCCCAAAAACCTGAAATTTTTCGAAAAAAAGAAAAATTCCACCTCCAAATCTCTCGCAAAAAAATGAAATTTTTGTAAAAATTCAAAAAAAAAACTTCTGACATATGATTTTCCTGTGGAATTTCCTCAGCTTTTCAATGGAATCATCAAAAAAAATTTATCTCCAATATTTCCATCCGTTCCTCGTAATTTTCATAGTATAAAACACGAGAACGAAAAAAAAATCTAAAAATTGTCAGTTGTCTAGTGATTTTAGTATAATTTTCTATAATCTCTGAAAATCTCGTTTTTTTTAAATAAAATAAAGCGAAAATTTAAGAAAAAATCATAATTTTTGTTGTCTTATACACAAAGAGTGGAAAATATTAGTTGAATTTTTTTTTTCTCAATTTTTGGAAAAATTTACTTTTTCAAACCAAGTTTTCAAGGGGTTTCTCCTTTTGAAAATCGAAAAAATTCACTTTTTCGACGATATCTCTGGTTCTGTTGGTCGCAGCGATCTGGGGTTCATCTCAAATGAAAGGTGAGCTCATTTCCCATCGATTTATGGGGTTCAAATTTTTTTTAAATCAATTTATCAAATATTTATAGGTCATTTTGCTGAAAATCAGTTTTTGTCCTATAAGTACTTGAAAAAATTGATATTTTCCTTTTTAAACCCCATAAATCGATAGGAAATGAGCTCACCTTTAATTCAAGATCAACCCCAGGTCGCTGCGATCAATAGAACCCGAGATATTCCCAAAAACCTGAAATTTTTCGAAAAAAAGAAAAATTCCACCTTCAAATCTCCCACAAAAAAATGAAATTTTTGAAAAATTCCAAAAAAATAACTTCTGACATATGATTTCCATGTCAAATTTCCTCAGCTTTTCAATGGAATCATCAGAAAAAATCTATCTCCAATACTTCCATCAATTCCCCGTAATTTGCTTTACCTGGTACACAAATTGCCATAAAATTCTCAGGTTCTTCCGAATACTGCCTGAATCCATATTTCGGGTAATGAATATCCACAAATCCTGAGCTACCATCAGAACTCGATTCTAGTCCAATTGACTCGGGCAATTGCTTAAAATTATACGGAAAATCGTAATCTGCATTTGACGGATATGTAAGATCACAAATAACGAAAAAAGCAGAATATTCGAGATTCCAGTGATCATTGAACAGCTTCAGTTGCCCTGGAACCTTCTGCACTCTCTCTGTTCTATTAATTTCCTCGAAATTCAGAATACAAGTCAAATCGCCTGTTTTTGTTGTTGTCGGTAGTAGAGCAACGATAAAAATTTCACCCCACGTTATTTCCTTGGAATTACGAGAATATTTCATGATGATCTCTGGACGTGTGTCGAGATAGGCAGAATAAATGTGTCCGTTGAAATTATTCACTTTTATCCACTCGTCCTCATCCGTAAACACTTGTTTCGACATGTAGCGTATTTCCAAATCGAGAATTTCGGATATTGTGCTTTGAAATTCATAGATTTCTTTGAGATTTCTGTATTTCTGAGGTGAAAAATTGTCTAAGTAGTTTAGGGATCTTGTATTCAAGAGGAAAATAGCCGAAAAAACGATCAAATTCATGTAATTGATGCCATTGGTCCTCAGCAAATATATTTTTGACGATAAAAATATCTCGAGCGATTAAATTAGCTTAAAAAGTGATGAAAAAGTACTTATTTCCAATTTTTTCACACACCGTGCGAAAAGTAGCCACTTTTCGCACGCTGCGCATGCGCTTAGTGGCACTTTTCACACGTTGCACATAAAAAAAAACTGTACCTTACACGTGCAGTAAAGATTTCTAGACTCTTGTAATTACAAAACTCGTCTTCAGTTCGTTTTGCAGCCTCACACTCATCTAAAAAGTACTTTACCGCACGTTGTGCATGAAAAATTGTGCCTTATACCTGCAATAAAGATTTTCAGACTCGTCTCATTACAAAAATCGTCTTCGACTGGTTTTACAACTTTACACTCGTCAGAAAAGTATTTTACCGCAATTATTACGTAATACACTATTTCCGCATGCCGTGCGAAAAGTAGCCACTTTTCGCACGCTACACCTGACGTCAGAGGAACTTTTCACATGTTTTACATAAAAAACACCTGTATCTTACACCAGCAGTAAAGATTTTTAGACTCGTGTGACTACAAAAATCGCCTTCGGCTCGTTTCACAACTTTACACTCGTCAGAAAAGTACTTTATCGCACTTGTTAGGTAATATACCATTTTATAATATGATATTATTATTATTATTATTTATTTAACATATGTATGACTTTTCAGCCTTCTCCATTTCTTTAATCCCACCCCCTTTTTATACAGTTTTTGCTACAAGTATAAAATAATATATTTATAAGACATTTTTATGATATAGATGATGATTTATGTGGAGATCTGTCATTGGCTTTTGAAGCCAATTTAGTTCTTGATAAATTTTGAAATAAAATATATTATGAACGATAAATAACACAATATAAAATAATAATTTGAATGAAGATGTATAAAAATAGTAAAAAAATCTGTGGAATTCGCTGAATTTAGTCAATTCAACTAGTTAATTTGTCTAAATTATCTAAATTTGGATAATTTAATAAAAATTTTAATTAAAAAAAAAAATTATTTGCTAAGGACCAAAGACATATATATTTGATAGTTTTTACTGCTATTTTTTTTCTCAATATGACATTCTTTTAAATTTATCGAACTCACCGATCTTCCAATGAGTATCAGATAACCAATCATTGATCCAAAAATTAGGGCAAATGCTACTCTAGCAAAACGTGACATTTTGAAAAATTTGAAAATTGACTTCTGTAGTAATTGATAATTTGTCATAATTTACTTTAAATTAGTTGTTAAATTGATGCACAGCTTGAATAGGTAAAAAGTCGAACAGACTACTGATAAATGCACTGTTTCCAAGAAATTCTCGTTATCTTCACCTGGATTATTCAAGATAAGCCATCAAGCCTATCTATAGTACTAGAGTTTTGATGGAAGTGATATAAAAAAATCATATATCTATTTTTTTTCATAAATTTCAATGTTTGTTGAATTTTTTAAATTAGCATTGAGCAATTAAAAAAATTAAGATTATAGTATAAATCAGAATTTTATTAACGCTTTAATTACAAAAATTACAAAATATAAATGTAATTTCATATGTATTATATTTGGAGCATTTGCTGCACATATCAGGTTCATTGATCCCATTTTTATGAAGAAAAGTGGCGAAAAAGTGTGAAAATAGAAAATGCATGGGGGAGTTACTTTGTGACAGAATCCAACCATTGGCTTATTTTTTCTGCATTCTTTTTCACCCATTTTATGTTATTTGCTACAGTTTCAAGGGCTCTTGCTCTGTACGCCTTTCCAGCACCAGCTTCTGGGTATTTTTCGAAGAACGTCTTCATCTCTTGAAGTTTTGCTTCAGTTGCAAAGGAATTAGTTATACCGGGGACCAATTGTCCCAGGTATCGATCATTCAGAGTGTATCTTTTTACTAGAAATTCCCAATTCTCTCTGACCCAGTCCCAGACAAGGGGATTACCAATGGGATTTCTGGCAATTGCTAGAAGACATCCAAAGGTATCTTGGGATCTCACGTATTTCTCGTCCACTGCAATTCCAATAAACCTGCGGAATAGAAGGAAAAATGGGGTAAAGTGGGGATTCTGATGAAGTGGTGAGAGATGGAATTTTTTCGATGATTTCATTGGAAAGCTGAGGAAATTTTGGGTGGAAAACATGTGTCAGAATTCATTTTTTTGCTATTTTTTCTTCAAATTTCGATTTTTTTTAGAATGAAATTAGAAGATTTTCTAGAAATTTCATTTTTTTGAGGATATCTCCAGTTTTATTGGTTGTAGCTCGAAAATTGTAAGTGGAGGTAAAAGGTGAGATCATTTGCCATTAATCTATGGGGTTTTAAATAAAAAATATCAATTTTTGAGATACTCATGGCGCAACAATTAATTTTCATAAAAGTGTCCAAAAATACCTCAAAAATCGATATTTTCTCATTCAAAACCCCTCAAATCAATGGCAAATGATCTCACCTTTCACCTCCACTCGGAATTTTCACGCTATAACTAATACAACCAGAGATATCATCAAAAAAGGAAAAATTTTATTTTTTCGCAAGGAAAATCCCTTCAAAACTTGACCAAAAAAGTGAAATTTTCAGAAAAATTAGAAAAAAAAAAGGAATTTTAAAATATATTTTGGGTGAAATTTCCTCAGCTTCTCAATGGAATCATCAGCAAAAACCTATTCCAAATATTTCTACTGATTCCTCTCCATTTCCATAACATGAACATCAAAACATCTATACACGGTCGATAAAATCAAATTCTATCAAAACCTCCTCCTATAATTGTTATAATCAATATCTCGTACTTATTGAGCAGCCAGCTGGACTGAACTCCAGCAAGTCCATGCAGAAGATTGAGTTTCTCATTGGCATCAGTTTCATTGACAAATCTCTGGAACATCACATCCCATTCAGCCTCTTTACCCATATGACTCGTACCTGAAACAGAAAAAAATTAATACCCAATTCCCATGAATTCCAGAGTTAATGAAAAGAATAACCCACCATAATTATATACAAAGCTCCTGATATCCGGATGAGGTCGTACATCCTTTGGATCGCATATCCACTTATTGTAAATAGCACCAACTTCATCAAGGCACTCAGGATGTCCAACAGTACATGCCAAACTGAGTATCGAAGTTCTCAATCTTCTTGTATCATGAGTATCACTATTATCAACTTGCCACGTGACATCATGATAAGGGCTGTCCACCAATTTCCTAATGTATTCCTAGAATCGAGTATCACTTAAATTTCTCAATGAATAGGGCAGAAACGTTGGTGTACGGTTCATTTTAGGCTCAGGTTGTCTATAGATCGAACAATTAACACTCTGAATGGTTGTTGAAGTAAAACTGACATTTATAAACGTCAAACTGACTTTATGAACTTCAGAGAATTCGTGTTCCCCAATAATTTGAAGAATTGGTCAACATTTGGATATTATCATTCATTGCAAATTTATAATCTTGACGAGTTCTCCTACGAGTTTCCTAACAAGTTCTCTCAAGAGATCCTCTGATAGCTCTCTAGGAAAATTCGGTGAATGGTGAGTTTCACTCTGGCAAATATAGGGGAAAGTGGGGTAGAATGGACCTGTTTGTTGGAATGATTTGGGATTTTTTAGAGAATAGGCAGCTCTATGAAAAAATTTGAAAAAATTATACAAGAATGAAGATATATTGGAGCATCTTCTCAAATTTTTTCAGATTTTTCCTTCGTGTCCTTAACATTGAAAAAAAATCCTGAATTATGTTGTTGCAAAGGTCCACTTTAACTCATTCTCCCCTAATAATTTTTTTTTTGTATTTTTCCAAATTTTTTAAATTAACTCGATGTGTTTTGATGTAACAGAGGTCAGTAACGAGATTTCGAGGCATGCAGACAAAATCCTGATTAAATTCTTTACCAAAAAACAACGAACTTTTGTTGGAAGTCAATAACCAATTGAACAAAAAAAAACAATCAATGAATAAAATTGAGATTATCACCACGCTTTGCGTAACTTGAGGCCACGACGGGGACAAAATTTCCCTCAAAGTTCTGCTGAAAGCAGAAAAAAAAAATCTGTTTTATTTTAATATATTTGAGATTTTTCAGAATTTTGCGGAATTTTTCTGAAATTTTCATGAAATTTTTATAAAACTTTTTATAAAATTTTTCCGAAATTTTTTCTGAAAAAATGATCTTAACTCAAAGTTCAGTGGGAAGTTTCTGTGAAAGTTCTCCTAGAAGTTTTCAACATCCACAAAGTCAATTTGACATTCATAAATATCAGTTTAACATTCATAATCATTCAGAATATGTTCGATGCAGAAGCAGCTTTCAGTATAGATCAAACCGTACACCAATGTTTCAGCCCTACCAATGAATTTTCCCTGAAATCAAAAGAAGTTACCCTGTATTTCGGCGAGTAATTAGTAGACAATAAAAGAGTGTCAATGGCCTTCAGCTTGGCAGCAGCAACCCTCCAAGGTGTAGCATTCGTCTCCTTATTGAGATAAGAAGTCATCTTCAAAGCAACCGTATAGTCCAATTGAGAAGCATGCGCTAAACTGAAGGCATCTTCAATCAGACTCGTTCTATCAGAAATGGATAATCTCGAATGACGAGTCTGGAGTACATCTACAAATGCCTCCCACTCCTGTACATCATAGTTGATCCTGTAGTATCCAATCTGATCGTGGTTGAATTTGACCCATTCGACAGGTTCATCCAACTTAATCTCCAGTTTACTAGCGTCTTTGTCGAACCAAATGAGAACAGGTGTATCGTTCTTATCAGTGACATAAGTAATCGGTATTGTCCACCTATATCCATAATCAGACTCCGTTGGATCGAATTTAGCATCAGGATCAGCGAGAAATCGCTTCTGCGTTAGAGTGTAATTAAATCCATTCTTAGTTACATTGACAACAGGAAAACCCATTTGTCTTGTCCATGTATCCATTATTGCAGTAACATTGATATTGCTTCCAGCTACGGTCTGCAGAATTCTGAACAAATCAGATGTTTCAGCAGTACTGTAGGAGAATTCATTGAGGTAGTTTGTTATTCCAATGTTGAAGATGTCGGAACCTATGAAGTTGTCCAACATTCGGAGGACAGATGCTCCCTGGAATTATGAATTAACTTGATCAAGGGAAGGTGGGATAAAATGGACACACTTGTGAGTTTCTGAGCAATGTCATAGGGGAGGTGGGGCAAAATGGACATCAGGGTTAAAATGGATGCATCTAAATTTTTAGGCAAATATTATGGAAAACTCTTGAAATTAATAGAAATATTGGCGGTAGATTTTTTTTGATGATTTCATTGGAAAGCTGAGGAAATTTCAGGCGGGAGTTAAGTGCCGGAATTAATTTTTTTGAATTATTGACGATTTTGACTTTTTTGAGCATTTAGAGGGGTAAAATTCTTCTTTCTTTCGAAAATTTTCAGTTTTTCGGGAATATCTTCGGTTCTATTTGTCGTAGCGTAAAAATTTTGATGGGAGGTGAAAGGTGAGATCATTTGCCGTCGATTCATGGGGTTTTCAATTAAAAAATATCGATTTTTAAGGTATTCATGGGCATTTTCGTGAAACAGTTTTGTGAATCTGTTTTTGGCCTATCACTATTCCAAAAATTGATATTTTTGAATTCAAAACCCCATCAATCGATGGGGAATGAGCTCACCTTTCATTTGAAACGACTCCCGAATTGCTACGCCCAATCGAACCAGAGATATTTGCAAAAAACTGAAAATTTTCAAAAAACAAAAGGCTTTTACCCCTCAAAAATCCCGAAAAATATCGAATTTCCAAAAAAAATCGAAAAAAATACATCTGACACTAGTTTTCCAGCTTAAATTTCCTCAGTTTTTCAATAGAATCATCAAAAAAAATCCAGCTCTAACCGTTTCATTACAGTGTCCATTTTGCCCCACTCTCCCCTATTTATTCAGCAGAAAAGAATGAAAAAATCGTACTTTGCTGTAAGTAATGACATCGAAAATAGCTGTAATCTCATCCGGATTATTGACAGTCTGGACAATAGGATGAGAGCTCAACTTAGCATCAGTAATGAATACAGGATGAAGTGTCTCTGGCAAGAACCTATCCATCACCTTCCATTCCGGTAGAATCACATCAGCACTCTTGTACTGCATGAAACTGGCAAAGCCCTCATTCAACCAAAGATCATGCCACCATCCCATAGTAACGTAGTTACCAAACCACATATGTGCAAATTCATGTGCAATCACTTGGACAATTCCTTCTTGATCAGCCGTAGAACTAGTTTTTTCATCGTACAAAAGTCTCGCCTCTCTGTAAGTAATCAATCCCCAATTTTCCATAGCTCCAGAAACAAAATCTGGTATTGCTGCCATATCGAGTTTTGGCAGTGGATAATCAATTCTGAACAGCTTAGTGTAATATTCGATGATCTTGACACCAATGTCAAGTGCAAATGCAGCTTTGTCCTTCTGGGCTCTTGTAGTGTAAACGCTGATTGGAAATGTCTCTGAGTCATCTAACTTTCTAGCGGATTTTGTTATTGCAACAAAATCACTGACAATGAAGCAAATAAGGTAAGTAGACATTGGTACACTTTTTGCAAATGTTACTGTTGTCAAACCTTTTTCTGGCTTATCAGCAAGCGAACTTTCTACATTCATGCTTGATAGTGCACTGTAGCAATCACCAGTTGGATGCACCAATTTTACCGAAAATTCAGCCTTAAATGCTGGTTCATCGAAACAGGGAAATGATCTTCTAGCGTAAGTTGGTTCGAACTTGGATGTTGCTATGACTCGAGTTTCATTTTTCTCGTTTTTGTATCGACTTGCGTAAAAACCGACGATTTTGTCGGGCTGTAAGGCACCATTGAAGTCGAAGGAAAGGTGAAATAGTCCTGAATTAATGTCCTTGTTGAAAGACACCACGAGTTCTTCAAGTTTTTCAACTGTGTATGTCTCTTTTATGGGAATTTCGAAGTTCTCTTCACGGTCAAAGGTTTTCAGTGTAGTTTTTGTTATGTTCAGGTCCTTTTGATGAAGAGCTATGTAATCACGTTTTCTTAATACCTCAATTAGAATCGTGACGTTACCGGTGAATGTTCCATTGGGCAAGTTTGGATAGAGGTAGAGGTCGTAGTGTATGGGCTTGACATCCTTGGACAATCGGAATGTCAGGGTAGATGGTATGTCCTTGGAAGACATTGTTACTGTGTCTGAAAATTAATAGAAATTTGAATTATTGATGATGATTGAGGAACAGGATTTTTTTTTTAAGCGAAGGACTCGACGAAAAAATCTGAAAAAATTCAGGAAGATGGTCCAGTATATCTGCATTGTTGTCAAATTTTTTCAGAATTTTTTGAAGAGTCCTTTACTTTGATCCTTTCTATTATAATGTAACTATTTTATAATGAGATTTTTTCCAAAGTGAAGGACTCGACGAAAAATTTTGAAAAAATTCATGATTATAGTTTAAAATGTTTCCATTGTTGTCAAATTTTTTCGGGTTTTTTTTTTCGAAAAGTCCTTCACTCTGCGCCTTTTTATTATAAACGTACCGATATGAGGATAATAATGATAACAATTTGTTGAAATTCTACGAGACAAGACTGATAACATGCGTAATTGAAATAATCTTGAAATTTGATATTTTAATGTTCGATAAGACATTATATGTGATTTGATACATTGATAAAGATGCAACCTCTAATTACAATTTACTGAAATTCCATCTAGAAGAGAAAAGAATTAATGTATGATGCTGATTTAATAATGATGATGATGATACAATTTAAGGTAATATTTCAGAGTACAGTCGATAAAACAGCGAAAAAAATGAGGTTTTGCAAATTATTTTCCAATTAATTGCTGATAATTCGAGAAAATGTGCCTCAATTAACCCGAAAAAATTCAAGATCATATCTTCAGCTTGTGAATATAATTTTTTTCTTCTCGAATTTTTTTTAACATCAATCTCCCATCACATGCATGAGATAGAGAGAGAGAGAGAGAGAGAGGCAAATAGTTACGACTATCTTCTGATTAAAATTTCTCATTAACTATACAGTGAATTGAATATTTTTTTCTCCTATTATTTAGTTAAAATGCTGTTCTCTTCGCCCATTGTTTTAAAATAATGGATCAACCATGTGGTTTTTTAGTAATTTCGTTATTTCCGTCTGATTTAGGTCGTTTCATCCCCACCACCGCTATTTCCACCAAATTCATAGGGAAAGGTGGGGCAAAATGGACATGAGGGGTAAAATGGACACATCTAAATTTTCAGGCAAGTATTGTGAAAAACTTTTGAAATCAATGGAAATATTGGCTTTAGATTGTTTTTGAGGATTCCATTGGAAAGCTGAGGAAATTTTGGGCGGAAAACAAGTGCCGGCATTGATTTTTTTGAATTTTTTGGGGATTTTGACTTTTTGGAGCATGTTAGACCGGTCAGACCCTTCCTTTTTTTGAAAATTTTCAGTTTTTGAGAATATCTTCAGTTCTATCTGTTGTAGCGTGAAAATTCCAACGGGAGGTGAAAGGTGAGATCATTTGCCATCGATTCATGGGGTTTTCAATTGAAAAATATCGATTTTTAAGGTATTTATGGGCATTTTTGTGAAACAGTTTTGTGAAACGGTTTTTGGCCTATAACTATCCCAAAAATTGATATTTTTGAATTCAAAACTCCATAAATCTATGGAAAATGAGCTCACCTTTCATTTAAGATTAACCCCGAATTGCTACGACCAATAGAACCAGAGATATTTGCAAAAAACTGAGAATTTTCGAAAAAAGAATGGCTTACCCTTCAAAAATGCTGAAAAATATAGAATTTTCCAAAAATCTAAAAAAATACATCTGAGACTTGTTTTCAGGCTGAAATTTCCTCAGCTTTTCAATAGAATCATCAAAAAAAATCCATCTCTAACCGCTTCATAACAGTGTCCATTTTGCCCCACTCTCCCCTATCTCATAAACTAGAGGTCCATTTGTATTCCTGAAAATGTAAAAAAAATCCCATAAAAAAAGAAACAAAGGGTTAACTGTACTCGACTTCACTGGAATACTACCTCAATTAAATCATATATATATATACATATATATATTTATGTATATATATGTCTACTGAAAATTATCTCACCTTCACAACAATCTCCAGGCTGTACCAAAGTCAGCAAAAATATAGTAATTATGGTAATTAATCCAAGTATAACACAGAAGCAGCATAAGAATCCAAAAGCAGGTGAATTTAACTTGTATTTCCTTATAAATCTCGAGAGTTTCGATTCACCGGGGACATTACGAGAACAGCCGCTCAGCGAACCAATTCCATGACTTTTATCGTTCATTCTTCGATAAATATGCGCAGGCGCCAAATTTCCAGATATTAACGCGGTAATTTTTCAAATTTATAAATTTTTTATAATTACAAAATTTTTAAATTTACAAATTTTGCAAATTTGCAAATTTTTTCAAATTTACAAATTTTTTAAAATTACAAATTTTTCAAATTTACAAAATTTTCAAATCTACAAATTTTCCAAATTTACAAATTTTATCGCTGAAAATCTTTTCATTATTGAAATATACATTTTTTCAAAACATTGATCATTTCACGATTTCTTAACATTAGTCGGATTCCACTCCTCTATTTAATTAAGCACTTTGCCTATTATTCTAAGAACAATTCAATATTTAACTGGAGTAAATAAAACACACAAATCTAAAGAAAAAAACACTAGTCCACTAGAATAAATGATTTATCTATGACCTTACTAGCGCAAATAAACGCAAATACTTAGTGTTTTTTTTTTTCTTTTGAAAAAACCAAGAAAACTTGAGAATTTAAAGGAAAAGAAGGGTATTAATGAAATCAAAAGCACATAGTGATGATAAAAAATGCGCAAATAAATCTCAAAAGGTTTCAATATCTTAAATGATAAAAAAAAAAAATTTAAGTAATAGTGATTAGTTACAATGAATATTTTTTGATTAAAAAAATCTATAACAACAATAATATCTATTCAATATTAATATTAATACCAATGGTTAAACGAAAATATCATTATTTATACTGAGAAAATGACAAAAAAAGGATTTTCTTCTCAAATAATTGGAAATTCAACTAAAAATTTCGAAATAGGGAGATTTCGAAATTTTTCTATTTTTTTTTGGTAAATTCACTATTTATCCAAATTTTCCTCGAAAGTTCTTCCTTAAAATTTATACTGAAAAAATAGCAGAAGAAGAATTTCCTTCTCAAATAATTTGAAATTTAACTAGAAATTTCAAAATGGAAAGATTTCGAATTTTTTTGATATATTCACTATTTTTCCAAGTTTTTCTACGAATTATTTATTAAAATTTATCCTAAAAACATGCAAAAAAATTAATTTGTCTCAAATAATTCGAGATTTAACTAAAAATTGAAAAATGTGGAGATTTCGAAATTTTTCCAATTTTTTTTTGTTTTAAATTCACTATTTTTCCAAATTTCTCTCAAAAATCACTGTTAAAATTTATCCTTAAAAAATGCCAAAAGATGAATTTCTCTCGAATAATTCGAGATTTAACTAAAAATTAAAAAATGTGGAGATTTCGAAATTTTTCCAATGTTTTTTTTTTTGTAAATTCACTATTTTTCCAAATTTTTCTCCAATATTATTTATCAAAATAGTTAATTTTAACATCAATGAATAAACTCTAACTATATCTCTATTCTATTCTATATTCTACTTTCTGTTTTTTCTTCTCAAAAAACACGTATTATCCCAAGGCAAGAAGCAAAATCACACTAATGTCCAGTCAACCGTCCACCTTTTTTTTTCCCACTATTAAATTGCAATCCCCTACTTGTTTTTTTTTCAATGAAATTAATTCAGCACGTTCAATGAATTCTTTATTACACGATTAATTCAAATTCAGCTTTCTCTAAAATAAGTAGAACTTGAAAGTGAAAAGAAGAAAGAGGCAGAAAAAAAATTAATAAAAATTAAAAATTAAAGTTATGAATAAAACGTAACTTTTCTTCTGGAAAATACTATTTTTTTTTTCTTTTATTTTTTTTTTTATTTATGAATGAATGAATGAATGACGAGTGATATCACGGAAATACGAGAAAGAACTGAATTGCTCACTACTTTCAGCATCAACTAGGCTCGATGACTCCCATTCAAATGTCGAAGTACAGTATTATAATTGGAATAAATTGAATAATTGAATATTGAGGTGGGGGAAGCTGTTCAATGCATTGGCTCAATGAATAATAGGTGTAATAAATAATCGAATCAATTTAATCAGGAAAATTGAACTGTTTTCGAGAGGTTTTCGGGGGCTAAACCCATCTTGGAGGCAGGAGAAAAGATCATTTTAAGAGGCTGCACTCGAAGAGGTCACTAGGGTTAATTAACTGCATAATTGCACAAGTTGCAAAAAAAAAACAGAAAAATTGCAGTTAGATTTGACTATTTCAATGGGAAAATCTAAGTGCAATTTTTCGAAAAGTTCTGAAAAATCGTAAGAACTTTTCGAAATTATTTGGGGAAAATCTTTAGATTTTCCCGAACTTTTCGAAATTATTTGCGGAAAATCTGGAGATTTTTCAGAATTTTTACAATTTATTTAGGAAAAAAATTTCGATTTTTCTTTCTTCGAAATTCAGTTTTTTTTCTTCGATTTCTTCAGATTTTTCCCAAATTTAACTTTGAAATTTTCTTTTGCTCACTTGTTTCCTCTGTAATCAGTTATATTACGAAATGTCAGATTTTCTAGAATTTAGGAAATTATTTTCGTTTTTTTTCGAAATTTTTTCATATTTTTAGCTAATTTAACTCTGAAAATACCCTTTGTTCCCATTTTTTCTTAAAAATCTGGTATATTTTAAAATTTGAGATTTTCCAGCCATTTTTGAAATTATTTTCGATTTTATTTCGAAATTTGTTCATATTTTTCGCTAATTTAACTCTAAAAATTCCCTCTCCCTATATATTTCCTCGAAAATCTTTTCTATTTTCAAATTTAAAATTTTCCCAATTAAAAAAAAAAAAATCATTTTAAAAACAAATTTCCCAATTTTTGCAAATTTTTCCAGCCAGTTTTGAAATTATTTTCGATTTTTTTTCGTAATTTTCTTCTCAATTTCCTCGAAATTTAACTTCGAACTTCTCTTTACCCACATTTTTTCATAAAAATCTGTTATATTTCCAAATTAACAATTTTCCCAAATTTTCAAAATAAAAATTATTTTATTTTTTTTTAACTTCAAAAATAAAATTCCCACCTTTCAAAAAATTTTTCCCAAATTTAATTCCAACAACTTTTTTTTTCCCATGTTCACGATACAAAATTCACTTCCTTTGTGTGTTTAAAAGATTAAGATGTTTATATTTTTCGAGTGTTTTCGAATTTTATAATCCCCAGGATGTGTGAAATAATTCAAATAATATAATAACATTTATTGCACAATCGTGAGTAAAGAAATTTGAGATTTGTCATGACTCGTAAATTAGATAACACAGTAAATGACTAAAAAGTAACAAAGAAAGAGAAGAAAAAGAAAAAAAAAACATGAAATTTCGTGAAGGTCTCAAAGAATATTAAACCAAACGTGAATGGTAAAGTCAAACAAACGAAAAAAAAAGAAAAAAAACTCGTTTTCATCTTCTGAGAATAATGAAAAAAAAGGTAAAAAATGTTGAGAAATAATTTCCAAGTAAATTCAAATTATATTAATCTAAAAAAAAAAAAAATTGAAATATTTAAAAAAATTTCAGGATTTTTTTTTTAAGAATAAAAGTGATAATTTTATTTTTTTGCTTCATCAGAAAATTCTTAATCAGCAAAATCATCAGTTTTCTTCAAACACTACGTTAATCCTCAAATTACGCCGACATTTAATTCCCAACAATTTCCTTCTAACATTAAGTGACTGTGAGATTTTATTTTACCGAATTTCCCATTGAATTAACAAATATCTTAAAAAAGTAATAAATTCGAGTGTCAAAAAGGGCAAAATTTAGATTTGTCATAACAATAATTTATTCATAAATACAGTGTGAATATTAAGATCAACATAATAATAATAATAATAATTATAATAATAATAATGTGTAAAATTTAGAGAAAAGAGGATGAAAAAAGGAGAAAAAAAAATGGAGAAACATTTAAAGGCAGTCCTCTATTCTCTGTAAATTATTATTGTCTAAGTCTCACCACATTCCCTCGCATTTTTCATAAAAACAACAAATGTACACACACACACTCATTCCTCACATAAAAGAAAAGACGAAAGAAAGACGAAAAAAAAAAAAAAAAAAAATTGTACAAGCTAAGCTCTCTTTGCGAACAGCGTTCGAGATGCTCCAAGTTCATTTTTTTCATTAAATAAAAGAGAGAAAAAAAAAAGGAAAAGAAGAGAATGCACTGAAGAAAAAAAGGAAGACACCTGAGCAATGAAGCAATTGACACATTATTCCACTTACATATTTCATCTCTCCTGTTTCGAAAAATTTTCAAAAATTCATCAAAGTCTTCACAGAATTCTACATGAAAAAAAAAAGAATTCATTTTTCTGTAAATTTGAAGACAAAAAGAAAATTTAAAAACTCATTATTAAAAAATAGACCTTGAAATTGATGAAAATTTGATTCACTATTACGTGCATATATATTCATCAATCACATTTATTGATAATTTGAGCATCCTTAATTTGTTCAGCTGACATATCATCGTCACCCCAGCCCCAAATAGCTCCTTCATGTGAATGTTCATCATTATTATCATTCTGTCTTATTCTAGTACCATCACCAGTTCGTGCTGCACGTTTTTCAACCATTGTAACTGGTACAGTCTTGAGGTCATATGCTTGGCCAATAGAAGCAAAGAAGTCAATGAATGCTGTAGTTATATTGCCACGATAATCACCTAACTCAGCTGCTTTGTAGTCCCATGGAAAAACATGATGATAATTGTGCCAGCCTTCGCCAAAAGCACCAATTGCAATTTTAAGATTGTCCGTTGGACTTATAGACCTTATATTGAACAACAAAAGTAAGAAATGATTGTTTTAAAAAAACGTACAAAACCCAAAAAATGATCGAAATAATGTACTTTAGGAGATACTGACTTTTCATATGGCTTTGTTCCCCAAATGTGTGCAGCTGAATTGACCAACCACGTTAGATTCAAAGAGAGCGTGTATCTGAAGACTGTAATGTACCAAGCATACATGGGTTTTTCACCCCAGTAGTGACATGGTATCCATGTTGGTATCAGGAAGCATATCAGAGGCATCAGAACAATGTAGAGCCTTCTCTGCCAGACGACAATTGGATCTGTCTCGAGATCACTCATATCCACCTTTTTCCCTTTAGCAATGACATCAGGATGCTTACGTACAAGCAGCCAACCCATATGGGAAAAGAAAAAGCCTCTCTGTGCATTGTGAGGATCGGCATCTGTGTCAGTGAATTTGTGATGAACTCTGTGATCTCTGACCCACTCGTAAATATGATTCTGCAATTGAAAGGGTATAATTCAGTTTGATCCTCTCAAAAGTTCAAATTTGAAAGTACTCAATGTGGTTAGATCCATTGAAAAGTTGGAACTTCAAGTGCTTAATTTGATTGGAACCATTCAAAATTTGAAATGTAGGTATGCAATTGTGGTTCTAGATTGAGGTGCTGTAATAGCAAATGTATAACTCAGTTTGATCCATTCAATAGTTCAAATTTCAAAGTGCTCAATTCAGTTAGATCCATTAAAAAGTTGGGAGTCCAAGTGCTTAATTTGATTGGAACCATTCAAAATTTGAAATGTATGAAATTGTGGTTCTAGATTGTAGATCTAGAATAGCAGGTGTATAATTCAGTTTGATCCATTTAAAAGTTCAAATTTCAAAGTGCTTAATTTAGTTAGATCCATTAAAAAGTTGGAAATTCAATTGTTTAGTTTGATTAGAACCATTCAAAATTTGAAATGTATGAAGTTGTGGTTCTAGACTGTGGTGCTGTAATAGCAAATGTATAACTCAGTTCGATCCATACAAAAGTTCAAATTTTAAGTGCTTAATTTGGTTGGAACCATTCAAAATTTGAAATATATGACATTGTGATTCTAGATTGTGGATCTGGAATAGCAAATGTATAACTCAGTTTGCTCCATTTAAAAGTTCAAATTTCAAACTGCTTAACTTAGTTAGATCCATTCAAAAGTTCGAATTTGAAGTGCTTAATTTGATTAGAACCATTCAAAATTTGAAATGTAGGTATGCAATTGTGGTTCTAGATTTTGATGCTGTAATAGCAAATGTATAACTCAGTGTGATCCATACAAAAGTCCAAATTTTAAGTGCTTAATTTGGTTGGAACCATTCAAAATTAGAAATGTATGCAATTGTGATTCTAGATTGTGGATCTAGGATAGCAAGTGTATAATTCAGTTTGATCCATACAAAAGTTCAAATTTTAGATGCTTAAATTGATTAGAACCGTTCAAAAATCGAAATATATGGAGCCCTAGTTCTAGACTGCTCACCTGAAATGCAAGAGTTTGGAAGATCATCAGGAGCAGTCTCATTGGCCATTTTGCCTTGTATGCTCGATGTGCCCAGAGTCTGTGAGCTCCAGCCGTTATTCCAACTGCTGAAAAAGCTCCCAGAAGTAATACTGTCAAAAAAAAAGGATCCAAGTTGTAGCTCACTTTAAAGCTTACCATTCGAATTTTCGGATTCTCTCAGTTCGACTTACCAAATACAAAGGATAACAATTTAGCTTTAAACAGCCAGAGATATGCACCGTATAATGCAGCTACATGGAGATAAATGAATGCAATAACATTCCTCCAAACAATTCGCCATTTGTACTTTGGTTGTTCTTTTGCCTTTTGACCAGACGTTGCTGGGACATTTTTGATGGTAGTTTGCTGATCAGCTTTTTGCGAAGCTTCCAGAAATAGTGTCGCCGAATTCCCAAAGAGATTCGGGGCCATTGTCAGTTCAATCAACTGTAATTAATTATAAAAATAGCGGAAAAACCTGAACACATGAGTCATGATGACATTGGCCTTCAAAAAAAAAAAAAAAACGATACAGTTTTAGAGCGAAAGGATGCCAACGGTAAACTGCTTATTCATTTTTATTTTTTTTTTTATCAGCTTTCTTTCATGTTCGTCAATGGTGTTGCCATTAACTGTTTGGCACATCCGATACGGCCTTTCACATATTTTGCGTTTTATGGAGTCATTAATATGGGATTTTCATCTGAAGCCAAGATATTTAAAGAAAGTTAATTTTCAAATAGATGATCATTTTTTGCTTTGTAATTACTTTGACACTAGATGATCGAATAATAGGGTAATGAGAATATTTTAATGGCTTAGAATCAAAGGGGCGTAAGTGCTTTGTCTATAATCATAGCACTTATGCCACTTTAATTCCAAGGTGTTTTCATGATTGTTGGAGAAACACATAGCACTTCTGTATCTCGTAATACAAAGAAGTATTCTTAAAAAGAACTTTACTGCAGTAAAAGTGCTGTAATGTGTGGTTTAGCATCGGCAAAAGATTAGAAAGAAACGGTACTCGTTGCCTCTTTATTCGAGAGATGAAAAACCACGAGGTATGGTAGGGGAAAAGTGAAACGAGTGAGAAAGAAATTTTTGCAAGGATTATTTTATACATTGCCGAAGAAGTGAGATGAAACATCTTGAATGCCAATGGAAACAGGTTCCATTGGTGAAGATCGAGGTCAATGGCGATTTTCAGGTCAGCTCGAGATATTTCCGCGAGATATTCTGTATGTATGTGTGTACATATATATATATTTTTTTTTTGGATGAAATAATGTCACTGACCGAATTGAATCTTTGTTTTCAAAACTTTTATTTGATGTTTTTGAAAAAAAAAAAAATATATTTTTCATAATTTTTTTTTTTAGGAAGTCAATTATTTTTTCAAAAATAATGAAAAAAATGTGGAGGTGTGGAAAATTTGAAAAACTATGAGTGCAAATTTTGATATATTTTTTTTTGCAAACATTTTTTTGTTTAAAAAAATTTTTAAATGAAAAAATTCAAAAATTGTGAGGTATTCACTATTTTTCGGATGATTAATCATTCGAAATTTTGAAGGACAGAGGTTTCACATTTTTTTCCTTATCACACATTTTATTTCTGTTTTTTTCCTCGCCGGTGCGTTTTTTGACCAAGTGTTTTTCACCTGTTTGTTACTAGTAAAGAGATAACACTTTGCTGATAGCAAAATAATTGACCATTTCCAAGTAATTTCCAATGGTTTTCGCGTGTTTAAGGGGCGTTCTACTTTTTTTTTTTTAAACCGTTCAAAGCGATCAATCGGAAAATTTCAATGCCACTTTACGTGAATTATTGTCAATATTTAGTTTTTTACTGTCTTCTGTTGATTTTCCGGAAGATTACTCAAGCGAAATATGCGAATTATTGGATTGCACGATTTTTTTTTTTTGAGATAATAAAATATTCAACTTTTCACTTCCGTTTATTATGCGGCTTTTATTGCCGGCTTCAAGTTCACATTTATGTGTTGATATATATATGATTATGAAATTGCGAGAATCGAAATCGGGGGATCAAATTTTTTTTCGAAATTTTCGATTTTTTTCGAAATTTTTGAAAAAATAGAAATTTTCGAAAAAAAAATTCGATTTTTTTTTTCGAAATTTTCGAATTTTTTAAGAAATTTTTGAAAAAGAATCGAAATTTTCGAAAAAAAATTTCGATTTTTTTTTTCGAAATTTTCGAATTTTTTAAGAAATTTAAGAAAATTTTACACTAATTAATTTTTTTTATTTTTTTGTTAATTATTTAAAAAAAGAATTTTTAAGTAAATTTGGGACTTACGTGGGTTCTCTATCCTTTAACAATGAAAATCCAGTGGAAGACGTTTTTTCAATAAAATTTCTTTTATTATCAAAATCCTTTATTAGCAAACGTGACTGTTCTACTCACGAGTTCACAACGAAATACGGGGATTGATGAGCGTATGTCCCACTTATGAAGTTTCTCAATGCCCCCTTATTCCGCCCCTCCTCCCTCTTCTGCATTAACCAGAAACTGTTTATCCCCACTTCAATGAAATTTCGACAGTTTTGGGACTAGTAATAGCGAATGGGCGAAAAAAAAAATGAATTTGTGGAGGGGGGCAAAATGAATTAGAGATTTTTGAGAGAAGGACACAAATGTGAGATTCAAACAAAGTGAAGTTTTCGAATAATTAGAAGTGTAGATTGTACTATTGCTTTCTTATGAAGAATTTAATTTTCACTTTTCTATTATTTTTTTGTTTTTGTGCTGATGGTAATGAGTTCAGGTGATATTCCTGGAAATGGAAAAGAAAAGAGATAAGAATGTGTTTTTTTTTTTGAGTTTTCAATAAATATTTTTCTATTTTTTTGGAGTATGGGAGGTTTGGGATTTTTTTTGGGAGGGAAAGTTTTGAGGTAAAATTTTGAAAAAATTCGACAATAATGGAGACATTTTGGGGTATCTTCTCAAATTTTTTCAGATTTTTTTGAGAATGTCTTGAGGTCTTAAAAAATAAAATTGTCTCCTCGAGGTCAATTTTAATGAATTGATAGTGAAAAAATCATTAAACTATTCTCGATAAATTAAGAAATAATTAAGTTGATGTAGTGGATGGTTTGGAAAATATCAAAATGAATAGAAGTGACACAAAAAAGTGGTAAATTAATTTTAAAAAATCCAAAATTAGTTCAATTGAACAATAGAAATGATCTATTTAGAAAAAAGAAACTATTTTTCAAGTAGGAACTGATTTTCGATTTTTTTGGGAGTGAGGGCCTTTTTGAAAAAATCTGAAAAAATTTGACAATAATGTAGATATGTTGAGGCATATTCTCAAATTTTTTCAGATTTTTTCAAAAAGTCCTTCACTGTTAAAAAAAAAATTTTGCCCTGAAGGTCGATGTTGATGAATCACTCATGGAAAATCCCTAGTCTTAAATTTAAAAATATATGAAATTAATTTAATGGATAATTCAAAAGATGTCAACATGAGAGTATAAATGACCCAACAAATTGGTCAATTAGTGAAAAGAAAAAAAAAAAATTAAAAAATTGAATACTTTAGAACGCATTAATTACTTTAATCGAAAACTGATAAAACTCCCATTGTGTTATTTGTATAATTTAATGAACTTCGGTGTGTGTATTGCTCAATAGGCCTCTAGGCTGAACGAAAAAAGAATAATTATACGATGTACGTGACAATTTGAAAGTATGCCGATGTCATGCGACAAATAATGTCATAATTGAGACGAATAATCTGAATATTGACAATAATTCTCATTAATTCGATTCGATTTTGTGCGCAAATTCTGCGAGTTTTTCATTCATTCTTGAAATATCCGTTCTAATATTTATTGACTTCATTCAATAATAATTGCGCTAGTTTCCTCTAGAATTGGTCAATAATTTTTCGACCAAGATACTCTATTTGTTGCGAAAGTGAATAATAAAATTCAATAAAAATCATAAACATTAAAAAAGAAAAAAAAAAAAATTATTTGCAAAGAAAAGTCTAGGACTTCATGCACTAAAATGGACACTCAGATTTCATTGAAAAGCTGAGGAAATTTTAGGTAGAAAACATATGTCAAATTTTTTTTTCCAATTTTTGGAAAAATTTACTTTCTTGGCCGAGTTTTGAAGGGGTTTTTTTTTTGAAAATCGAAAAAATTCACTTTTTCGAAGATATCTCCGGTTCTGTTGGTCGTAGCAATCTGGGGTTCATCTCAAATGAAAGGTGAGCTCATTTCCCATCGATTTGTGTGGTTCAAATTTTTTTTTAATCAATTTTTCAAATAATTATAGGTCATTTTGGTGAAAATCGGTTTTTGCCCTATAAGTACTTGAAAAAATTAATATTTTTATTTTTAAACCCCATAAATTGATGGGAAATGAGCTCACCTTTCATTTAAGATCGACCCCAGACCGCTACGATCAATAGAACCTGAGATATTCTCGAAAATCTGAAATTTTTCGAAAAACAGAAGAATTTCACCTTCAAATCTCCCGCAAAAAATGAAATTTTTGAAAAATTCAAAAAAATAACTTCTGACATATGATTTTCATGGGAAATTTTCTCATCTTTCCAATGGAATCATCGGAAAAAATCTGTCTCCAATATTTCCATCGATTTCTGCTAATTTTCATAGCATAAAATGCAAAAATCAACTCGTATTGTGATTTTTTGTTAAATAAAACCAAAAATAAAGCATATTTAGCTGCTTATTTAATTGTAAAATATTTATATATATACTGGTATGAAAAAAAATTTGCTATTTCTCAATTTTTTCGGAAGTTCACAGTCGGTCATAGTAAATTGATTCAGAAGAGAACCGGTTGTGGTAGACGAAAAGCAAAGATTGGTAGAAATCCAACATATTTACTTGTGTATTGAATAATATCATACATTTCTAGTGACCTTGAAGGAATTTTTTTTTTTTTCAACAAGGAATAAATATACCCGAGTTCGTGGTTTTACCCATGTAGTCATCATTTGATTTTTACATCTCCAAAGTCAATTGAAAAAAAAACCAAAGTAATTAAATTTTTTAAACAACAAAATTAACGTTTTTCCCTTCTTTCATTTATAATCAACTGGGAATCATGTTTGCCCTTCGTTATTTTCCAATCTACTCAAAATGCAATTCTCTCGAGGTAAATTCACTCCAAGGACCTATTCACATTCTTCAGAGACTTTCTCTGTACTTCAGTATTAACCATCAGTTCAAAGACTCTATTTTTTTTTTAAAGAATTTTTTTTTAGGCTCTTGGTCTTTAGATCATAGACATTAATATCACAACAAGAATATCATAGCCAGAATATTACAGAGCAAAAAAATAAAATCATGCCTAAAATATCAATACAACAAAATAATTAAAATAAAAAAAAAAAATAATAATATTACATGCAAATTGTGACATGGAAAAAGAAAGAAGAAAATATAGATTGGAAAAAAGATAATCACTAGTTGTTGAAATGAAAAAATTATATTTTTATATTTTTTTTTCTTTTTTTTTTTGGGACCTTCTAGGGGAACTTCCAGAGAAACTTTTCAGGGAACTCGTAAGATAACTCATCACGATGAATAATGATATCCAAATGTTGACCCTCCTTCAGATTATTGGAAAACATAATTTCATTAACGTTTATAAAGTCAGTTCAACGTATATTACTAAATTACATTTTTATATTCAAAGCAATGCTACCCAGAAAGAAATTGAAAAGTTGACCAGCATCAATAACTCCTACAATTACAAGAAAAATTAAGCATATAAATGAGATGAATATCACATCAGAGAAATGAAACCAAAACAAGTGGATAATAGTATTGCTCTCCAACTGATATACCTTTTTCTGCTGATACTCTAGCAATATGCTTGCGAATGGAAGTGATGCAACTTTTTTTCAAACCATCATCGAAATATCAAATTTTGAAGAAATTCATTGAAACGCCAATAACTCGAGAACTAATCATGCTAATAAGCTCAAAAATTTACAGGCATCTGACTGATTCAATTCTCGAGATAATGTGTGAGTAGGGAAAGGTGGGGCAAAATGGACATCAGGGGTAAAATGGACCCATCTAAATTTTTAGGCAAATATTATGAAAAACTTTTGAAATCAATAGAAATATTGGCTGTAGATTGTTTTTGATGATTTCATTGGAAAGCTGAGGAAATTTTAGGCGGGAAACAAGTGCTGAAATTAATTTTTTTGAATTTTTGGCAATTTTGACTTTTTTGGGCATTTTAGAGGGGTAAAATCCTTCCTTTTCTTGAGAATTTTCAGTTTCTTGAGAATATCTTCGGTTCTATTTGTCGTAGCGTAAAAATTCTGACGGGAGGTGAAAGGTGAGATCATTTGCCATCGATTCATAGGGTTTTCAATTTGAAAATATCGGTTTTTAAGGTATTTATGGGCATTTCTGTGAAACAGTTTTGCGAAACCGTTTTTGGCCTATAACTATCGCAAAAATTGATATTTTTGAATTTGAAACCCCATAAATCGATGGAAAATGAGCTCACCTTTCATTTAAGACTAGCCCCGAATTGCTACAATCGATAGAACTAGAGATATTTGCGAAAAACTGACGATTTTCGAAAAAGGAAAGGCTTCACCCTTCAAAAATGCCGAAAAATATCAAATTTTCAAAAAAATCGAAAAAAATACATCTGAGACTTGTTTTCCGGCTAAAATTTTCTCAGCTTTTCAATGAAATCATAAAAAAAAATCCATCTCCAACCGTTTCATAACAATGTCCACTTTGCCCCACTCTCCCCGATAAATAACATCAGTTCAATAGTTTCCAGAAATTTCATTAAAAACTGATTTTCGAAAAATGGACATATCTCAAAAAGTACCAATCGAATTCTGTTCAAATGAAGCTTAAAAAATAGAGTTTTTCGAGAGGAAGTCTTCCACAGAATATGAAATTTTTCTATAAAATCGTTTTGCTGTAATCGAGACTTTAATGCACACATAGACATACACACACACAGACATATGCTAAAAATATCATTTTCTCTCTATTCAGATTATTTCAAGTATCTTCTATCAGAAAAATTACAATCGAAAATTCTGATGATTACATAGCTTCCATTCGGAAGCAAAAAACAGGATAAATACCTTTACCCTTATCAGAGCTCCTGCCAATATATATATATATATATATATATACACTACATGATAAATTCACACACTGTTTACAATTCCATACAATAATTGTAACGAATATATTAAATTAAAGTAATTATGTGATAAGAGAAAAAAAATGAAATGAAAATTCGAGGGAAATAAATAATGAAAAAAAATCAATAAATCATAATTCAATAAAATATATATAATTAACTTGCCATTATAGAGCTCATCATTTACGATATGTGAATGGATAATTTTTCACGAATATAATTTTTGGAGAGATAATTAAATCATTTATAACGATTAATTAAAAAAACGAAAAAAAATAAATTATAACGATATTTTGGGATTCTTTAACATATTATATTAATGACTATGATATTTTCGTTAATTTTATATGTTTTAAAGTGATTTTTTTTTTTTTTAAACCGGGATATTTTTACAGTGATCAAAAAGTCGAACACTCATTTTTCAATTGTTTATTGCACTGTATAAATTGTGGCCTTGCTATGATTTTACAAGGTCTAAGCCTCTTTTAAAGTGTTTAAATGAAGACTATTTGTTTAGAAAAAAAGAAAAGAAGGAAAAAAGTGATGCACTGCAGAAATTTAGAAGAGATGAGTATTTGCAGGTGAAAAAAAAAAGTGCACGTGAGATGAATAATAATGGAAATATTACGTAACTCGATTTACAAAGATGTAAGATGTTTTCACTGAAAGAAATCACCATTCTTCATTTATTTTTTTTTTTTTTTCGCAATTCGAACGAAAGACTTCAAACTTCACTTGGAGTGACACAAATGGAAATGAGAAAACTGAAAGAAAAAAAAATTTTCAAATCTTTTTTTAAATCAAGAATTCCAGTTTTTCGATTCAATTTTGTAATTTACAGGGAAATATCTTCAAAAATAATGGAGATACGTCCTTTTCACTTTAAGACACTTTTTTGTAGCCCTCAAAAATCTCTACTGAAAAAGTATTTTAGAATAAAAAGGGTGTATCTCAATTTTTTTACCGAAATATTTGCAAAAAAAAAAAAAAAATCCTTAATAACACTAAAATATTCTAAATAATGAAAAAAAAAGGATATTCTGTTTTTTTCAGCAATAAAAATTAAGAATTAAGGGAGCACAGAGAAAATGCTTTACATTTTGAGGATAAGGATATTAAAGACAAATTTAATTATCATTTTTATTTTTAGTAATTCTAAAAAATTTCATCTTCACTTGAAGCAAAAAATATTAATGAAAAAATGAAGAATATTTTCATTTTTTTCCAAAAAATTCCAGTTTTTTGATTCAATTGCGTAGTTAACAAGCAAATATCTCCAGAAATGATGGAGATACGTCTTTTTTAGCCTGAGAAACTTTTTTGTAGCCCTTTGAAATTCTCTACAAAAAAGTGCCTCAGAACAAAAAGGGCGTATCTCCATTTTTTCACCGAAATAATTGTATAAAATTTGAAAAAAAAGATCCTCGATAACACTAAAATATTTCGAATAATGAAAAAAAAAGGATATCCTCATTTTTTTTTGGCAATAAAAATGGAGAATTATGGAGATATGGAGAAAATGCTCTACATTTGGAGGATAAAAAGAACATTAAAAATAAATTCCACAAATTAGAATATTTACTACCAATTAATGTCTAAAAAAGTCTCAATTATTTCCATTATTTACTAATAAAAAAAAAACATATTCCATTATTGCCTACAATTAACCCAAATAATTCTACAATTTTCTAGACTATTCGATAGATCCTACGATACAAAAAAAAGTGCGAAATACATATATATACCCTATCTTAAAAAAAAAAATAGCCCTTATCCTGTCTCCAGATGTCGTGCAGTATTGCCTGTCTCGAAAAAAGACAACCCTCCGAATTAATTTTTTCTTTCACTCGTGTATCATTAGATACAAAAAAAAAAAAAAGAAAAAATCCAAAATCAAAGAGAAATTATGAAAATTGTGCTTTCAAAGTATAGAGTGACTGAGGCAATTTTTTTTTTTTAATATTTTTCCGTATTTTTAATAAATTAAAATGTAATGTTTTTTACGTGCTTTTTAATGATTTTGTTAGTGGAAATAGTCCGTACCCGATCAGCCGGCCAGTTGGTTCGTTCACCAGCGCTACTGTTAAGCTGAGGAAATTTATGAAAAGCTCCTGACAAAGCTCTGTTGATAATGCAGATCATAAATTATTAATTTTTAGGAAAATTTTTCATTGAAAATTAAATTATTTCAATTTTTTATACTAATTTTCATGGAATTCATGGAAAATAGTTTGGAAAATATATTGGAGATACGTTCTTTTGATTCTGAGACACTTTTTCAGAGAATTTAGCAAAAAATTCTAGAGTTCCTGAGGATAAAAAGGGTATATCTCAATTATTTTTCGAAATATTTAACGAAATATCTTCAATTTTCGAATAATTTTAATAGAATTCATGGAAAAAATTATTCAATTAAATATTTCTAAAAATAATGGAGATCCATTTTTTTTTTTTTTTTTCTCTAAGACACATTTCTAGAGAATTTCCAAAGATTAAAAAATTATTTCTCGAGCAAAAAGGACGTATCTCCATTATTTTCCAAGAAATTCGCAAAAAAATTAGGAAAAAATCCTCAATTCCGGAATAATTTCAATAGAATTCATAGAAAATATTCAATAAAATTTTTGTGAAAATAATGGAGATTCGCCTTTTTTGGTCTAAGACATTTTTTCAGAGAATTTCAAGAATTAAACAAGTTTCTTTGGACAAAAAGAGCGTATCTCAATTATTTTCCTAGATATTTAAAGAAAAATCTTCAATTTTTGAAAAATTTTAATAGAATTAATGGAAAATATTCAAATAAATAATGGAGATCCGTCCTTTTTGTTCTAAGACACATTTCTAGAAAATTCAAAAAAATATAAAATCGTTTTAGGGCAAAAAGGGCGTATCTCCATTATTTTCCACGGAATTTGTAAAGAAAAATCGAAAAAAAATCTTCCATTCTCGAATAATTTCAATAAAATTCATGGAAAACATTCAATAAAATATTTCCAAAAATATTGGAGATTCGTCCTTTTTGTTCTAAGACACATTTCTAGAAAATTCCAAAAAATATAAAATCGTTTTAGGGCAAAAAGGGCGTATCTCCATTATTTTCCAAGGAATTTGCAAAGAAAAATCGAAAAAAAATCTTCCATTCTCGAATAATTTCAATAGAATTCATGGAAAATATTCAATAAAATATTTCCAAAAATAATGAAGATTCGTCCTATTCGTTCTAAGACACTTTTCCAGAGAATTTCGAAAGCTTCTGAAGTGTCTCAGTGCAAAAAGAACGTATCTCTGTTATTTTCCGAGCAATTAAAAAAAAAATGATTTAAAAAAATCCTCAATTTTCAAATTAATTTCAATAGAATTCATAGAAAATGAGGATAACTCATATTTTAGAGAAAATAGATTTTTTTTTTACAAAATACAGAATATCTTCTATTTTTTTCACCAAGAAACATCAAATATTGATAATAGTGCGACAATCTTTACTCGCAAAATATTAACACATGAATAACAGTACTCAACAGAAAAAGAAAAAAAAAAAAAAAAACTGAGAGCAGTGAAATTGAGGTCTGATACAAACGGTACATGCTACAGGAGAAATGTAGACATAATGAGAGAAAAAAATAAAAGAGATAAAATAAAATAAAAGCCTTGAAATAATGGCTTAAGGCAAGAGAATTTCGGTGATATTCGTTTTATTAGAATAACATCAGAATGAATGATAGAAAGACGTAAAATCCTTCAGGCCTTACATAATGATTTACATATTTACATTTTTATTTCAAACTATTAGATAATTGTCATTTTTTTTAATTTTAAAATCTACATTTGCGTAATTTGAATTCTAATTTTTTTTTTTTTATTACAAAATCCCCTTTCCCTTTTTTAGATGAGCAATAGAGAGAGAGAGAGTTTGTGTCATTCAATCGAAAGCACTCAAGGCTGATGAGCTTAAAATAATAAATAATAAATATTAATAAAATAATATAATAAATAATAATATTAAAGGACGAAAAATCGAAATGGCCTTATAATCAGAGGGGCGTAAGTGCCATGATTATGCACAGCACTTATGCCACTTTAATATCAAATTTTCGAAATTAAAAAAAAAAAAAAATCAGTTCAATCTCAAATATTCTGAGAAATCACCAAAAAATCTGAGAATGAAAGGATTTTGAGATTTTTTGAGATTTTTGAAAAATTTTATATTTTTAAAACTTTTGGAAAAATTCATATTATTGAATTTTTTTTTTTTTTTAATTTGTATTTGAAGACAGTTCTGTGCTCTGAGGATAGCACTTACGCCCTTTTAATTCTAATGTGATCCGAAAAAAAATTAAAATTAGTTTAATCTTAAAAAACTGGAGAATCAATTAAAAAATAGAAATTTAAATTTTAAAAAAATTAAATTAAATTTAATGTAAATTTCCGGGATTTTTTGGAATTTGTAGACTATATATCTCTAAATTAATTATATGTATGAGCATAGCACTTGCGCCTCTTTAATTCTAAGGCACGATTTTTTTAATTGCATTCCAAATTCTTTTTTCTAATAAAAGAGTATTTCAAGGCCATCGTGTCCATTGGGTTTCAAATTTTCCTAAATATATACAGTTGGAAATGAAGAAATCTTCTGAATTAAGTGCAGATACAGTAGAAAGATGAGGATAATACATATATATCAGAAACAATTCCGAAAAAGAAATATTCATGAAAATTTCATTTAAAAATATCGAAAATTCTAAAAATTTCGAAAATCCTAAAAATTTCGAAAATTCTTAAAATTTCGCAAATTCTAAAAATTTCAAAAATTCTACAAAATCCAAAAATTAGAATAAAACTGATTTTTTTCCATTTTTTATTCAATACCCCCTTTCTCCTCCCCCCCCCCCCCCCCCCCCACTTTTATTCGCTCATTTCAACTCATTTTCATCGAGAAGAATAGCAGATGTCATCAGTAATATTATTGAAAACCGCAAAATCACGTGGAAAGTGGCGAAAAAATATGCCTCGTCAATCTTATCGAAGATTGCACTATCTGCAAAAGAAAAATTCGTCACATAATAGATAAAATGTGCAATCGCATGGAATTCATCACTCACCTCGACTTCGTGTTAACCAGATAAGCCAGTGAATAATCAATAAAACGTGCAACAATTTTCTATAAATATAGAACAACATTGTTGCCTTGTTGAGTTAAAATTTTCCCCTCAAAATTCAAATTTCAGCGCCACGAGTGTTTCGAACGAATTTACAATGTTGCCACATCATTTTTCGATATTTCTACAGAAAAAGAAAGAAAACGAAATTCATAGAATTTCGAGAAACCGTAATTTCCGAAGAAATTCCCTTTTTTCGTGTGAAATTCACAACAAAAAAAAAGCGGAAAATCGAAATTGAAGCAATTTTCGAAAATTCGCGCGAAATCGAAATTTCGATGAATTTTCCCCGATTTCATCGCCTATTCCCTTTTTTTTCCTCAAATTCTTTCACTACTCCAATAATTTCTTTTCTATTCCCCAAAACCTCTATTTCACCCAAACCGAGAAAAAAAAGTGTTTTTTTTTTTGTAAAAAAATTCATTGATTTAGAAAAAAATTTCCTTAACTACAGAAAATTTTCAATATATATAGACATAGAAATTGTGAAGGAAAATTTCGATAAAAGGCAATTTTTCTACTAAAACAACTTTTTCTTTCTCTAAAATAAATTAAAAAAAAAATTAAATAAAAAATAAATGATAAATAAAGAAAAAAAATAAATAAAAGTAGAAAAATTTCAGTAAAATAATAAAAAATTTGTATTATATCTGGCAGAGTAAAAGTAGTCAATTACCAAAATTTCTTTATATATATATATATATTTATATGATGATAATTCCATAAACACGTGAGTAGTAAAAACCCATAAACACAATTTGTGTTATACTTTGCGCAGTCGCTGTATAAAATGATAGAATAGTGTAATAACGAGGAAAAAAAAAGGAAAAAAAAATAGAAACCTAGAAAAACTTCCGCATGAGTGTCCTCGAGCCTCCTCGAAGAGGCATATACTGCTGATATTATAGGCGGTGCCGCGTGGTGTTGTCGGCTAGTTTACGAAGCAAGAGAAGTTGAAACCGAATCATTTTAGTTGACGTCGAGAAGCGTGATTAGTCGTTCACTCGCTCGTCTTTTCGTCTAATATTATCTTCAAGAGAAGAAAAAAAGAAAAAGTACGTTTAAAAATGCACTGATAAAAACGCGCATTGCTAGCAAAAAAAAACTCATTAAATCACTGAAATTTGCGCGAAAAAATTGAAACTAAAAAGACACAGCTTAAAGAAAAAAATAATTAATAAAAACGTAAGTAGCGAAATAAAATTGCAAAAATAGTTTTTTCGATGGAAAAGAAAACGGAAAAATAGTTTTTTCGATGGAAAAAAAGGAAAGATAGTTTTTTCGATTAAAAAAAAAAAATTTTAATTGTTTTTTCGATGGAAAAAAGTGAAAAAAATATTTTTCGATGGAAAATTAACGAAAAAATAGTTTTTGTGATGAAAAAAAACGAAAAAGTCGTTTTTTTGATGGAAAAACGAAAAAATAGCTTTTTTGATGGGAAAAAAAATGTAAAAATAGTTTTTCTGATGGAAAAAAACGAAAAAACCGTTTTTTTTTATGGGAAAAAAATGGTTAAAATTGTTTTTTCGATGGAAAAAAAACGGAAAAATGTTTTTTTTTTAATGGGAAAAAAGCGAAAAAATAGTTTTATTGATGCAAAAAAAAATGAAAAAATCTTAATTTTGCGATTTCTGTTTTTTCGAAAAAAGTGCTCGCTTATGTGTTATTCTATCATTTTCATACACACACACACACTTAATGATTTCTTTGGTTTGGAAGTTAAACCGGTGTCATCACATTGTGTTTCATCGCTTGTTTTCCTTTTTCTTCTTTTTTTCTTCTTCTTTTCTTTTAAATTCACTTCCTACGCTTCTTCTTCTTTTTCTTTGAACGTTCATTGCCATCCCGTTGCGTAACGAAACACGACGTAAACTAGTGCCTATATGATTAGTAGGAACGTCACGGCCTCCGGCCTGTTTCTCGTTCATGACTGTGCAGTGTGTATCGTCTTCATGGTAAATTCCATGGGTTATAGATCCATCTCGAACGGAAAGGAAAAATTTTTCTCATCTTTTTTTTCCTATTCGAATATTTCGATTGAGTTTACATTTTCGTAGGAAAATTCCGGTTTTTTCGATTGTTTTTTTTTTTTTTTTAATGATTCACAAGGAAATATTTCGAATAATAATGGGCATACTCCTTTCTGCTTCTTTCTCTCTCTCTCTCTCTCTCTCTCTCTCTCTTTCTAATGCTGCGAAGGTTCACTCTTTTTACTTTTTCTATTTGAATATTTCAATTGAATTTCCATGTTTTCGTCGAAAAATTCCACTTTTTTCGATTTTTTTCGTTTTTTTTTTAATGATTTACAAGGAAAATCGCACTAATTCTGCGAAGGTTTAATCT
The DNA here is from genome assembly GCA_963921955.1 of Aleiodes alternator. Taxonomy (NCBI): domain Eukaryota; kingdom Metazoa; phylum Arthropoda; class Insecta; order Hymenoptera; family Braconidae; genus Aleiodes; species Aleiodes alternator. Next base: position 3,140,335 of record OY998105.1, on the reverse strand, counting down.
TTTTTATTTTTTTATTCAAATATTTCGATTGCATTTACGTTTTCGTCGAAAAATTCCACTTTTTTCGGTTTTTTTTGGTTTTTCTGTAATTTACAAGGAAATATTTCGAATAATAATGAACATACGCTCTTTTACTTGTAAAGAAACTTTGGCAAAGAATTACAAAGAATTACACAATTTTCTTGGGGATAAAAAGGGCGTAACTCCATTATTTTTCTTCAATTTACGGTTTTTCTTCAAAAAATTCTAGTTTTTCTTTCGATTTTTTTTTGTAATTTACAAAGAAAAATTTTGAAGGATAATGGAGATATGCCCTTTTTATTTCAAGACATTTTCAGAGATTTTTACAAGAGCTGCAAAAGTTTATTAGACCAAAAAAGGGCGTATCTCCATCAATTTCTCTTAAATTCACGTTTTTTTTTGTGGACAATTCGATTTTTTGTCGATTTAATTTGGTGATTTCCAAGAAAATATTTCGAAAAATAGGGGAGATACGTCTTTTTTAGTCTGAGACACTTGTTACAATTTTCGTAGAAGATTTTAAGGCCTAGAAAATTGGCTTGGGATGAAAAGGGCTTATCTCCAGTATTTATCGTGATTTTTTTTTCGTTTAAAACGAGGAAAAATCGCGAAAAAACGTGATTTATGAACGAATATCTCTGGAAATAATGGAGATACGCCATTTTTACTCTGTAACACTCTCGTAGAGGATTTTGAGAGCTAGAAAATCACTTCAGGACAAAAAAGACGTATCTCCACTATTTGCAGAGATATTCGAGAAATAAGGGGAAAAAAAATCCGCGATAACAAATAAATTATTCAGAAGACAATTTTGTATCACTTTGTCCTTGAACTATTTTCACAATGTGTATCAATAAACTTCGATTGATTCAACCGGTTGAATCCAATTGTTGATTTACTTCTTCTCCTTTTTTTTTTTTTTCTTTTCCTAGACTCGCTTTCAATTACCGTGAACTAATTTTTTTTTTCATTCTGAAAAATTCATTAAATTTTTATGAAAAAAAAATTTAATTTTTTTTCTTTTTAATTATTATTTCAAAAAATGTGCAAAAATTTTGCATTTTTTAGATGAAAAATCATACATTATCACATTTTTTACATATATATACATTCATTTCTCTTCCCTTCATGATTTTTCCATTGAAAAAATCGAAAAAAAATTCGTAAAATTTTTACTATTTTCATCATTTTGTAAATTTTATTATTTTCCAATTTTTTCTTCTCATTCTATTTTATTATATCATAAAATATTTTAGTTTTTTTCCATTCTTCAGTGGCTTATACATCCATTTGAGAATAAAGATTAATATTTATCAGATTAGATAAATTAAGTGATAAGTGTATAGAGTTGACACCTGCGACTCATCAAAATACCAGGTGTTGTAAAAAAAAAAAAAAAAAAAATAGATAAATTGACAAAAATCGAAAAAAGAAAGATATCAGCCACATCTTGTGAATAATAATGATGATATCACCTTAGAAATAAAAGGGAAGTGCCTATATATAAGCATAGCACTTAAGCCCTCTGTTTTTCCTAATAAAACGATAAAAATCATTAAATAATAAGGAAAATTCAGGTTTTTTATCAAAAAATTCTGATAATAGATAAAAAATCAGTCACATCTTGTGAATAAAAATGATAATATCATCTTAGGAACAAAAGGGCGTGAGTGCCTATGTATATGCATAGCACTTAAGCCCCTTTGTCTCTAAAGAAACGATAAAAAACATTAAATAATAAGGAAAATTCATTTTTTTTTATTAAAAAATTCTGATAATAGATGAAAAATCAGTCACATCTTTTGAATAAAAATGATGATATCACCTTAGAAACAAAAGGGCATAAGTGCCTATGTACAATTACCCTAGGAAAAAAAGTGCCTATGTATAAGCATAGCACTTGAGCCCATTTGTTCCTAAAAAAAAAAAAAAAAAAACGATAAAAAATCATTGAATAATAAGAAAAATTCTTGTTTTTTTATCAATGAATTCTGATAATAGATAAAAATCAGTGAAATCTCTTGAATAAAAATGATTATATCATCTTAGAGACAAAAGGGCGTAAGTGCTTATGTGTAAGCATAGCACTTAGGCCACTTTGTCTCTGAGGAAATGGATAATAATCATTGAATAATTAAAAAAATTGCTATTTTTTTGTGAAATAAGACTGGGATATTACTGGTGGGATAATAATTACGTGCTATATATATATATATGTATGCTTATAAGTGGGTGGCAACCTGATGAGTCTCGCAATAGTGAAGTCAACATCTGACTCATTGAATCAACGTTCAATTTGCTTTTTTTTTTTTTTTTTTTAATTTCTGTTTCTAACACACGTGTTTGTCTGAATTGTCCAATAGAAAGTAGAATTTATTTCAATAATTTTTATTCAATCTATTCAAGATCATTTTTTTTTTTTTTTCATTCTCAGATGCATTTCGAAGAGCCCAATTGGGTGAATATCATCAGTATTCACTTGGAGAAGAGTTAACTGCACCGTGACCGCTTTGATTTGTGTCACTGGTCACTTATTATGTAGTAACTTCATTCCTTCACTTGGAATCTCATGACAACACTGTTATTTTTATTTTTTGTTAATTAAAAAAGAAGACTTTTCCTTTTTTTTTTCATTGAATTAAATTTTTTTTTTTTTTTTCATTGAAAAAAAAAGGATTTTTCTTTTTTTTGTGAATTCAAGAAAAAGACTTTTCTATTTGAAGAAAATGGATTTTCTTATTTTATTGATAGAAAAAAAGGGCTTTCTATGTTTTTTTCAATAAAAAAGACGACTTTTCTATTTTTTTAATCGAAAAAATGGATTTTCTTTTTTTATTCATTGAAAAAGGAAGGTTTTCAATTTTTTTTTTCATTAAAAAAAAGACTTTTACTATTTTTCCGATCGAAAAAATGGATTTTATTTTCTTTCTATCGAAAAATTTGATTTTCTTCCTTCATCAATTAAGAAGAAAAGGTTTTTCTATTTTTTTTAATTGAAAAAAAAAAGGCTTCTCGATTTTTTTTAACTTCGAAAAAACGACTTTTCTATTTTTCCAATCGAAAAAAGTCGATTTTCTCTTTCTGTTGATCAAAAAAGAGTTTTCTATTTTTTTTTTTCATTAAAAAAAAGACTTTCACTATTTTTTTTTCATTAAAAAAAAAGACTTTCACTATTTTTCAAATCGAAAAAATCGAATTTTCTCTTTTCATTAATTTAAACACCGACGTTTGTATTTTTTTAATAAAAAAAAAGGATTTTCTCATTTTATTTGATTGTTTTTTATATTTCTTCTCATTTTATTGATAAAAAAAAAGTATTTTCTTTTTTTTTCTCGAAAAAATAAGTTTTTCTATTTTTTTCATTACAAAAAAACATTTTTCTATTATTTTTTCTTAATTATCAACAGAGCTTGAAGCCGAATGAATTCACATCTTCCAGTTCAGCGATATGTCCCTTAATTCAAGTGACAGTGTAACAAAAAATGACGTTGTTAATGTAAAAAATCACTGCAATAATGTGAAAAGCAGTGAATTAATTTATGAACCAAAGATAAAGTGGTTGGATCTAATAGCACAAATCTTCATTCATGGCGGTGGTGTCTATGGGATTTATTTAATTTTTACTGAAGCCAAATTATTAACATCACTATGGTGTAAGTAAATATTTATTTCCAATTTTTTTTTAAATTTTATTAAAAAAATTTTAATGTCTTCATTAATCGTTCATCAAAAATATCTCGGAAACTAAGCGAGATAGAGCGATTTTGGAAGAATCCTTTTTTGTAACTCTCAAAATTTTCTACAAAACTTGTTTCAAGCAAAAAAGACGTATCTCCATTAGTTCCAGAGATATTCTTCAGAAACAAATAGCAAAAGAATTTTTTTTAGTTTTTTTCCCTTTTTTTCACAAAAATCTAATTTTTTTGGGCAATATCTCCGAAATCAATGGAGATACGCCCTTTTTGTTCGAGAAAAACTTTTTTTTGCAAAGTTACAGTGTTTTTTTAAGGGCTGTATCAAATTTTTGTGGCAAAATCGCCCAATCTCGTTTAATTTCCAAGATATTTCTTAAAAAATTGAAGAGAAATTAAATTTTTCTATTTAAAAAGTTGGAAGAAAATCGAATTTTTCTACTTAAAAAATTGCGAAAAAATTAAATTTTTCTATTTGAAATATTGGGAAAGAATTAAATTTTTCTATTTAAAAAATTGGGAAAAAATTAAATTTTTTTATAAGAAAAATTGAAAAAAATTGTTTGAAAAAAAGGTTTTCTATTGAAAAATTCTGAAAGAATAAAAAAATTTCATTTGAAAAATCGAAAAAGAATTAAATTTTTCTGTTTAAAAAATTGAATTTTTCTACTTTTTTTTATTTAATTTCACTAGTGAATTGATCATTCAGTAATTTTCATATCTCGGTCATTCCTGTCAGTGGGTCATCAATGCTCGTTTCTTCTAGCACACATAATTCATTCTACAGTCATTACGAATTAATAGCCATAGAAACGGTGCAAATTCTGTTGCCTGTGGAAATAAGCAATAAAAAAATAAAAAAAATAGAATTCCACACTGTAATTTATTATTGTTACGTAAATATTTCTATTTGACATGAAAGAAAATTATTAATCGATACGTAGCATTCGTGCACGAGCCTCTAGTCTTTCAATAGAAAAAAGAAAAAACAATGAAAAAAAAATTTCTTGTCTCGAAAAAATGTATTTTTCAAAAAAATTCTGATAATATCACCTTAGAAACAAAAGGGCATGAGTGCCTATCTATAAGCATAGCACTTAGGCCCCTTTGTTTCTAAAAAAATGATAAAAATCATTAAAAATTGTTAAAATTCATAGAAAAATGAAGTCTTCCAATAGGAAAAAACCTGAAAAAAAAATTCTGGTCTCGAAAAAATGTATTTTTTTGCAAGTTAATGTTCTAATATTATGTAGCTATAGATATAGATAATAAATGCTTTTTTTAAAGACGAATTGTTCGTATTTATTTTACAGAAAATACATTTTTTTTTAATGAAAATTTTTTCTCTGCGGATAAAAATAAGGTAAAAATGAGGTAAAATAGGAATTTTGAGGGGGAAGGGGTGGAGATAGAATTTTTCTGATGATTCCATTGAAAAGCTGAGAAAATTTGCGACGGAAATCATTTGCAAAAATTGATTTTTGAGGATTTTTTGGAGAATTTCGATTTTTTCAGGAATAAATTTAGTGGCAAAATCGAAAAATTTCACTTCAAATCGAAAAAATTTCACTTTTTTGAAGATATCTTTGGTTCCATTGATCGTAGTGACTTGGGGTTGGTCTTAAATGAAAGGTGAGATCATTTTCCATTGATTGATGTAGTTAAAGAAAAAAAATTATCGATTTTTCAAGTATTTATTAAAAAAAAAAAGCTGATTTTCGTAAAAATGCCAATAAATACATGAAGAATTGAAATTTTTCTTCTCGAAACCCCATAAATCGATGGGAAATGATCTCACTTTTCATTTGACATCAACTCCAGCCCACTACGACCAATAGAACCGAAGATATTCCCAAAAAAGTGAATTTTTCGAAAAATCGAAAGACTTTTCACTTCAAATTTTAACAGAAAAAAGTGAAATTTTTGAAAAAAATTCTGAAAAAAAAATTCTGACACATGTTTTTCACCTCAAACTTCCCCAGCTTTTCAATGGAATCATCAAAAAAATCCTATTTCAAGTATTTCATGTATTTCTATCGAAATTCAAGCCATTTTAATCTAAGAATTTCCTTTTTTTCCTCTTTTTTCTCTTTTAATTATGCTCTAGAAATTGAAACGAGCCATTTCGAAACACGAAACATTGACCAAGAGTCCTTTTCCATAGGAATAATGTGTTTTATCCTTCCCCAGAGGATGAAAATGAGGATGGTGACTCGATAGGGTGCCTGGCGCCTCTCTGACACAACTTAATAGCCGTCTACATGCCCTCCTCCCTCCGTCCTCCCTCTTTTTTCTGCTTAAACTCAATTCTAGTCTCAATATTACTGGTAATAAAAAAAGAAATAGTCACGATTCCTATCTCGCTGTTTAATCTACAAATAAAAATGTGGAATAAAAAAATCACTATTGATGTCCAAGATAGTGTGCATGCAATAGAATTACGAGAATCCATGAAATTTCAACCGAAAAAAAATTTAATGTTCTTTTTCTCTTTTTTTTTTCTAGCTTTTCTGATGATTTACACTTCTGGCTTCGGAATAACTGCTGGTGCACATAGATTATGGTCACACAGGGCGTACAAGGCTAAATGGCCACTACGACTTATTCTTGTATTGCTGTTCACAATTACTGGCCAGGTAAAATTGAGAAAAAAAATCGAATTTTCTTCACTTTTTCAACATTTTCTGTAGTGGGAAAATGAAAAAAAAGGGAAAATGTAAGGGGAAGATGGGGTAAAATGGACAATCCAATTGAACGGTTCGAAATAGAGATTTTCTGACAATTCCATTGGAGAGCTGAGGAAATTTTAGGCGGAAAACACATGTGTCACAATTTTTTTTTTCAATTTTTGGAAAAATTTACTTTTTTGGCCAAGTTTTGAAGGGCTTTGAAAATCGAAAAAATTCACTTTTTCGAGGATATCTCTGGTTCTGTTGGTCGTAGCGATCTGGGGTTCATCTCAAATGAAAGGTGAGCTCATTTCTCATCGATTTATGTGGTTCAAATTTTTTTTAAATCAATTTTTCAAATATTTATAGGTCATTTTGCTGAAAATCAATTTTTGCCCTATAAGTACTCGAAAAAATTGATTTTTTTCTTTTTAAACCCCATAAATCGATGGGAAATGAACTCGCCTTTCATTTGAGATCAACCTGAGATCACTGTGAACAATAGAACCAGAGATATTCTCGAAAACCTGAAATTTTTCGAAAAACAGAAGAGTTTCACCTTCAAATCTTGCGGAAAAAATGAAATTTTTGAAAAGTTTCAAAAAATAACTTCTGACATACGATTTTTATGGGAAATTTCCTCACCTTTCCAATGGAATCGTCAGAAAAAACCTATCTCCAATATTTCCATCGATTTCTCCTAATTTTCATTGTATAAAATACAAAAATCAACCCGTGTCCATTTCACCCCTCCTTCCCCTATTTATTTTTCAGTCATCTTTCTTAACTGAATATTCAAAAAACTAATGGAGACCCGTCCTTTTTAATCAGATCCTATCCGTTCAATTTCAAAAGCTTCAAAACTACGTTAAAAAACAAAAATGGCGTATCTCCATTATTTTCTAAAAATTTTCTAAAAAAAAAAAAAAAAAAAAAACAAATAACAGAAAAAGGATTGACATTTTCAGCTTTTCAATATTGTTCTAAAAATTTAACTGAATTAATTAGGGGAGAGTGGGGCAAAATGGACACTATTATGAAACGGTTAGAGATGGATTTTTTTTATGATTCTATTGAGAAGCTGAGGAAATTTTAGCTAAAAACAGGTGTCAGACATAATTATTTCGATTTTTTTGAAAATTCGATATTTTTCAACATTTTTGAGGGGTGAAAGCTTTTGCTTTTCTGAAAATTATCAGTTTTTGGCAAATATCTCTGGTTCTATTGGTCGTAGCAGTTCGGGACTGGTCTCAAATGAAAGGTGAGCTCATTTCCCATCGATTTATGGGGTTTTGAATTCAGAAATATCAATTTTTGGGATAGTTATAGGCCAAAAACGGTTTCACTAAATTATTTCACAAAAATGCCCATAAATACCTTAAAAACCGATATTTTCGAATTGAAAACCCTATGAATCGATGGCAAATCATCTCACCTTTCCCCTCCCATTAGAATTTTTACGCTACGACAAATAGAACCAAAGATATCCTCAAAAAACTGAAAAATAAAAAAAAAAGGCTTTTGCCCCTCTAAAATGCTCAAAAAAATCCAAATCGCCGAAAATTCAAAAAAATTAATTCCGGCACTTGTTTCCCACCTAGAATTTCCTCAGCATTCCAATGAAATCATCAAAAATAATCTATCCCCAATATTTCTATCAAATTTCAAGAGTTTCCCATAATTTTTGCCTACAAATTTAGATGTGTCCATTTCACCCCTGATGTCCATTTTGCCCCATCATCCTCTATAAAAAAGCATTTTTTTTTGTTCACAGAGACACGTGTATGCCTGGGCTTTGGATCACAGAGTCCATCACAAATACAGTGAGACTGATTCAGATCCTCACAATGCAAAACGTGGCTTTTTTTTTGCACACGTTGGCTGGTTATTCATAACACCACATCCTGATGTAATAGCAAAAAGAAATGCAGTTGATATGAGTGATTTAGAGGCAGATGCCATTGTCATGTGGCAAAAAAAATACTATATACCGTTATTTGCACTTCTTGCAATTGGTTTTCCAGTATGTGTACCCTGGTACTATTGGGACGAATCACTTTGGACATCTTTCTGGATTAATTTCAATTTTCGCTTTGGTGTAACACTTAATATTGCTTTCTTCGTCAACAGTGTTGCTCATATGTGGGGTCAAAGGCCATATGACAAGTAAGAAGACTTACAACATAATATGAAAGACCGGGGCAAAATGGGCCTGATGATCAAAACGATTCCACATATTTTCTTCTTCCAAATGGAAGCTTATTTTTTTTTTTAAAGAAAAGGCGGCTCTTCAAAAAAATCTGAAAAAATTCACCAACAATCTGCACATATTGAAGCATGTTGTCAAATTTTTTCAGATTTTTTCATTGAGTCCTTCACTCTAAAAAAAAATCCTGAATCGTATTGTCACGAAGATCTATTTTGCCCCCACTTTTCCCTAATTCTTTATTTCATCACCTTAGAAACAAAAGGGCATAAGTCCTATGGATGAACAGAGCACTCAAGCCCCTTTGCATCTATGGCAACAATATTAAATTAATGATTTACGTGAATTTCTTCTTTTTTTTGCAGGGATATTTCACCAGTTGAAAATATCGCAGTTTCAATAGCAGCACTTGGTGAAGGCTGGCACAATTATCATCATGTATTTCCATGGGACTATAAAACCGGTGAATTAGGTGATTATTCATTGAATATAACAACTGCATTCATTGATGGATTTGCACGTATTGGATGGGCTTATGATCGTAAATATGTATCACCAGAAATGGTTAAAAGACGAGCTGAAAGATCAGGTGATGGTTCACATGTTAGACAAGTTTGGGGCTACGGTGATAGAGATATACCAAATGAAGATTTAGATGAATTAAAAATGATGGAATCTACGTGCCAATAATGTTTTACAGAAAAAAAAATGAAAATAATTAATTTTCTCAGGGTTTTGATTATTTCATTATTTTAGAAGCAAAGAGACGAAAGTCCCATGTATAAGTACAGGACTTACGCCCCTTTATTCCTAAAATGATGAACTCAATTCATTACATCGTACTTATTTATACTTTGCCACTTCGTTATATATATAGATATTCCACTTATTTTTTTTATAATTCATGCCGATTATAAAAATTCATAGCTTTTTTTTTCGATAGATGAAAAAATTATCTGCAGTAAATGATGGAGTCTTTACTATTTTTTTTTTGTATTAAAAGTAGATCAGTATTTGAGAGAATTATCACAGATATATATATATATATATATATATATATAAATAAATATAGATATAGGGGAGAATGGGATAAAATGGACCTCTGCAACAACATAACTCAGGATTTTTTTTCCATGTTAAGGACACGAAGGAAAAATCTGAAAAAATTTGAGAAGATGCACCAATATGTCTTCATTTTTGTAGAATTTTTTCAAATTTTTTCATAAAGTTGCCTATTTTCTAGAAAATCCCAAATAATTTTAATAAAAAGGTCCATTTAGCCCCACTTTCCCCTATATATATATAGATGTCTTGCTTCAATTTCCTGTTTTTTTTTTATAATAAATGTATTTTATTGTATAATTAATTTATTCAATTATTTATTCCTCAATAAAATTCACATGTTCCTTTAACTAGACCTGAAGCTAAAATTTACACGTTGTGGTATGAAAACTGAATAGGGTCACACTACCAATAGATGGACACTGACCAAAAGATGGACGGTTTCTATTATCGAGGATTTTCATAAATAAATGAATGATTGTTATACATTTCACGTCAATTCCTGATTATTACATTTATATAGGTTTATAAACTATTTATTTCATACCAATTGATCGAAATGTAAAATCATACCACTGCAAATATGCAACTGTCCATCTACTGGGGGTTCACGTTATTGTCCAGTTTTTCCTTGATTTTCTATAATTATTTCGACATTATTCAAATTTAATTGATATTTAGTCAAGTCATTGTATATTTTTCTGTACATCATTCTTTTCTGCAACTTTTTAACGTGATTTGCCTATTTCAAATGAATTAATAAAGTCTAATATTTCCTTAATCGTCCATCTATTGGTCATGTTACCCTATTGATCAATCCTCAATATTATAAACATCTATCTCATACTGATTGCAACATTCAACTCAATTATCCGTTTTATGATGTAAATTTGTCGAATATCGTTTAATTAATTGAAATAAATTCTGGACCAAATTGTAAAGGGAAACGAGTCAACTAGCAATAAATTTAAGTCATTAATAATTCTCTTTCAGTTTAATTCTTCATTTCTCCTTCTGTTGATATTTTATATTCATTCCCCTTGAGATCCTTGTTTTTTGAAAGAATTAGTTCAAATATCGTTTATCGTGAAAAGCAATACTATTATCCACTTGCTCTTTTTTTTTTCAAACTAAATAAATATTATTGTAAATTAATTTATCCAATTATTCATTTGTCAATGAAATTCTCAAGTTCATTTTACTCTACATTAACCAACGAAGAGATTCTTTTTATACTGAAATCAAACACTCACTCTCCGTTCATTACTTCAGTAAGAGGAAATGACAGTGTTAAACACAGACTGGGATTAATGAAATTCATTGTGGGGTCACGTTAAATTCGAAAAAAAAAAACAAAAAATCAACCATTAACGACAGTTTTACGTAGTCCATTTGATCAGTGACTTCGTTCGAACCGTTCGATCCAACTGAAAGAAAAAAAAAATAAGAAAATTAATCTTTCGAGTGTGTGAAGAAATCGAATCTATTCGAAATGGACCAAGAATTGTCGAGTAAACGCGAATGTAATTGGGGTTTTGTTCTTTGGAATATTCATTTATACATCCTCGGAACTGTTGGACTCTGGCGAATTTCTGTTGATGCATCGTGGCTAACTGTCCTTTTTGGTATGTATTCAGCAAATTTTAGCAATTTTCCAAGTGTCTATAAAATTGAAAATAGCAAAAATTAAAAAAAAAAAAAATTTCTCTATTTCTTTTTTTTTTTAATATTCGAAAAAATGAATATGAAACAATATGCATATGTCGAATATTCGAAAAACTACAAGCGCAATTTTTTGAATGATTGTCATCTTGAAAACAAAGTGGCATAAGTACTATATAGAAGTGCAGTACTTATGCCACTTTATTTTCAAGATGACGATATTTTTAAAAAATGATTTATTCATTAAAAAAAAGTGCAGATTTTGTCAAATTCTTACCGATTTCGTTATCATAAGTGTTATTGTCTTTGATTTGAATTTGAATAAAAAAATTGGTTATAGCCATCTTCATTATTGGATTGGGCGCCTTCGGGATAACGCTTGGGGCCCATCGCCATTGGGCCCATCAATCTTTTGAAGCGCATTGGTTCTTAAAACTGACTTTCATGCTTTGTCACACTTTAGCAGGAGTTGTAAGTATTTTTTGAAGAATCAGTTTATAAAAAAATATACATATTTTCTTATATTTGATGCATCAAATGAATATTTTCCGCACGCTGTGCGAAAAGTAGCCATTTTTCCCATGCTGTACGAAAAATAGGCATTTTTCACACGCTGTGCGAAAAAGTACCTATTTTCCACATGCCGTGCAAAAAGTAGATATTTCTCACTCGCTTTACACGCCGTGCAAAAAATAGGCATTTTTTACACGCGGTGCAAAAAATAGGTATTCTTTACACGCCGTGCAAAAAATAGGTATTTTTTACACGCCGTGCAAGAAATAGACATTTCACACAAGCTGTGCAAAAAAGTAGACATTTCCCGCACGTCGTGCGAGAAATAGACATTTTTCACACGCCATGCAGAAAATTTGCATTTTTCACACGCCGTGCAAAAAAATAGGCATTTTCCGCACGCCGTGCGAAAAATGGGCATTTTTCACACGCCATGCAAACAATAGGCATTTTTCACAAACTGTGCAAAAAGTAGACATTTTCCGCACGCCGTGCGAAAAATAGGCATTTTTCACACGTCGTGCTAAAAATAGGCATTTTTCTCACTTCATTAATTTCGGAGCAAATTCCGCGAAACAAATATCTGAAGTGGAAAAAATCAACTTGACCCGTTTTACCACTTCTCGTCTGAAATGTTGATGAATCTTCATGGAAAAAAATGACATTTCTTATTTTTCATTGATTTATGATCTGAATTTTTACTTCAGGGACCGATACACGACTGGGTTCTCGCACACAGGATGCACCACAAATTCTACGGAACGGAAAAGGATCCTTACAATCACAAAAAAGGATTTCTTTACAGTCACGTAATATCGAATTTTTTAGATTATCCAGAGGATTACGAGTGGACTGCAAGAATTATTGATATGAGGGATATGGAGTCAGATGGATACGTTTGGTTCCAAAAGAAGTAAATTTTTTCATGATTCTGGAAATAGCAGACATGTACCAATTTTAATTTCTTTTCTGCTTCAGTAAAAAGAAAATTTCGAAAAAAAATGCGCGCATGTAAGCAATTAAAGAATCTATTAGTGCGCATTTTTTCAAAAAAAAATTTATATCAATTTATTGACGAAAAAAAAAAGGCACAAAATTGTCACTTGTCTGCTAATTTCTTATCATCATTTTTTAATGCTACTGAAAATCGCAGAAATCTGATAATTCTCATTCTTTCTATCTTAATCAGATAAATTATTAAAAAAAAAATAAAAAATATGCGTGTCTAGAAAATTCAAAATACTGCAAATGCAAAATTTTTAAATATTAAAAAAAAAATTTCTTTGATTAAAAATGTGCAAAAAATTGTCAGATCTCTGCTAATTTCTTATATTTCTTCTAATGATCCTCGAAATCACATATCTGACAATTCTCATTTTTTTTCTCTTAATGAGATGAATCATTTAAAAAAAATAAAAAACTGCAAATGTAAATTTTGAAAATATTTTTTTTTTAATAATTTATTTTATTTAAAAAAATGCTAAAAAATTGTCAGATCTCTGCTATTTTCATCTTCAACATTTTTCAGATGATAAAAAATTAAAAATAAACGTAATTAAATGATTAAAATGACTTTCAGGTTTTATTGGCCCCTTTTCTTGATAATTGGACTTTTATTGCCAATTAATGCACCAGCAGAGTATTGGGATGAAACCATAGTAAATTCGGTGCTTCTTCTTGGATTCACACGTCTGGCTGTTCTGATGCACATCTCCAGTCTCGTCAATAGTGCAATGCACATCTGGGGACTCGAGGCAACAGACAAGTTACTATCAATATTCGACAGTTTCTCATTACTACTGAAATTATTCGTTTATCGTCCAAGAAGTCATGGCACCATTGCCATCGACAATAAAGGAATTTATTCTAGTTTTTGAATAAATTGATTATCGTGAAATTAGCAAAAATCTGACAATTTTCTGGATTTTTTTTGAATAAATAAATTATTATAAAAAAAAAATACCTGGAAAATTCGCATTTGTCGCTTTTCCAATTCACTATTTATGCAGATTTTTTGTTTTTCGAAATAATTCATTTTTTAAGAGTAAAAAAGTCCAGAAATTGTCGGATTTTTGCTATTTTCTGGATCATATTTTGAAAAATTCGTTTTATTTCAAATAATATGAGATTTAATTAGGAAATTCTGAAAATTTCGAGATTTCAAGATTTTTCCCAATTTTTTGTGAATTGTAGGGGAAAGTGGGGCAAAATGGACATCAGGGGTAAAATGGACACATCTCAATTTTCAGGGAAATATTATGAAAAACTTATGAAATTAATAGAAATACTGGCTGTAGATTGTTTTTGATGATTCCATTGGAAAGCTGAGGAAATTTAAGGCGGGTAACAAGTGCCGGAATTAATTTTCTTGTATTTTTGGCGATTTTGATTTTTTCGAGGATTTTAGAGGGCTAAAAGCCTTCCTTTTTTTGAAAATTTTCAGTTTTTCGAGAATATCTTCGGTTCTATCTGTCGTAGCGTAAAAATTCCAATGGGAGGTGAAAGGTGAGATCATTTACCATCGATTCATAGGGTTTTCAATTTAAAAATATCGATTTTTATGGTATTTATAGGCGTTTTTGTGAATCAGTTTTCTGAAACAGTTTTTGGCCTATAACTATCCCAAAAATTAATATTTTTGAATTCAAAACCCCATAAATCGATGGAAAATGAGCTCACCTTCCATTCAAGACTATCCCCGAACTGCTACGACTAATAGAACCAGAGAAATTTGCGAAAAACTGAAGATTTTCGAAAAACGAAAGACTTTTACCCTTAAAAAATGCTGAAAATTATCGAATTTTCATAGAAATCGGAAAAAATACATCTGACACTGGTTTTGCGGCTAAAATTTTCTCAGCTTTTCAATAGAATCATCAAAAAAAATCCATCTCTAACCGTTTCATAACAGTGGCCATTTTGCCCCACTCTCCCCTATATTTCTTCCATTTTTTTCGAAATTTCTCTCAAATCTACTTCCAGAACTCTCTCCATGCCCTTTCAGAGCCTGAAAATCAGATTTATCCCAAATAATTGGAAATTTAACCAGGAATCTCGAAATCCCAAGATTTCGAAACATTCTGAGACATTTCGAAATTTCGCTTAAATTTTATATTTTCAGTCAATTCTATGATATGACGTTTTTTTAGGTCTCTGTTGCATTCAAATGAAAAAGCCCACCATATCATAGAATTAATTTAACTATCTAAGGTCGTATATCCAAAAAAAAATCATATTTTCAGGTATCCTCCAGATGACAATCTAGTATTTCTCCTCAACCGATCATTCTGGTTGAATTATCACTATATTCTCCCTTGGGATTGGAAAACTGACGAATTCGGTGGATACGAAACAGGTACAACTGCATTTGTAATCAAAGCTCTTGCGGAAATGGGACTTATAAATGGCCTAAAAACAGCATCCAGTAGTTCAATAAGAGAAACACTTTATAAAGCAGCAACATCGAAGAAATCAATGTCTGAACTTCTTGATGAAATGAAAAAAGTTGCAGAATACGAAACAGCACAAATTAAATTAAGATATCATCATTAATTAGATATAAATATTAAATATATCATCACCTTAGGAACAAAGAGGCGTAAGTGTTTTTATAAATGGCACTTATGCCCCTTTCTTCCTAAAAATTATCTCTTATATATTATTTCTTTGAAAATTGAATAAAGTTAAAAAATTTCTTAATTTTTTTTGTTGTAATAATAAATTATTCTTAAAATTTTAAGCCTCTTAATAAATAACAAAATCAAAATCACTTCAATCTCAAATAATTCTGAGATTTAAATAAAAAATTTCGAAATGGGAAGATTTCATGATTTTTCTTTCAAATTTTTCGAGATTTTTGGTGAATTACATATTTTACAAAGAAAAATTGATTAAATACAAATTATTATTTACTTGAAAATATAATTTTATTGATTACTGATTGAATTAAAAACTTTTTTTTTTCAAGGTGCCCATTATCAATATTAATTTCTATATTTCCACATATCAAACACAATCGAAAAAAATTCTTAATTATCCTTAAATTATATCAGAGTTTTTTTTTCTTTTTGGAAACTTACTTAAATCTAGGAAAAAAAAAAAATATTAGGAGATAAGCTCCTGGATGATGGTTACAAGGAGATTCGCGTCCTGCACGAAATATAATTACATTCTTACATTCAGGAAAAAAAAAAATTTGCCTTTTTTTCTTTTGTTGCATTTTCAAATTTGAACCCAAAAAATTTAGAGCAAAAAAAAATGCGGAAAAAAAAACTTCGGATTATTATAAAAATTAGTAATTATTGCAATTAATTAGTAATATAATAGTAATGTCACAGAGAAAATTTAAATACTTCCACTCCATATTTTCCAGTCAGAACAATATTAATGAGAAGAAAAAATAGATAGTAATAAACATACACACTAAATAATTGATGATAAATTAATTAAATTAAAATTAAATGTGAATGAAATAGCGATGTATAAAGGCTTTCTGAATTAATTAGCCGAAAAAAAATCCATCTTAATTAGGACGGCAAAAATTAATTAATTTCTTGTTTTTTTTTTCATAATTTCACGGGTAAAAATTATGTGGAATGAAGCGTTTAAAGTAAATAATGATAATAATAAATACATTGAAATAATATTTGATTGGTTTCGGAGCTGTCACGCATTGAAACTCTGATTCAAATTATATTGGTGGAAATATGAGAAATTGTTTCTTTGTTTTCTTTTTTTTTTCGAGGAAAACGAGCCCTAGGTACACATGCAACTTAATTATTATTCTTAATATTCATATTATTATTTCTAATTTTGATTACTGAAAATATCAGACATCTGATGATTTTCGGATTTTTTTTTTCGCTCAATGGAAAAATTGTAGAAAAAAAAATGCATCCGTTTGGAAATTTCGAAATCTACAATTGCAAATTTTTGAAATATTAAAAAAAAAAATAATAATTTACTCGTTCAAAGAAATGCAAACAATTGTTGAATGTCTGCTATTTTCAGTATAATTCTATGTTTTTTTTTTCTGTAATTTACTGGTCTTTAGCGTGATATTCAATGATAGCAGCATCACGTTCTTCAGCTGCTTGATCTTTGTCACCCCAGCCCCATAGTTCGTGTGATCCATCGCCAGTTCTCTTGACTCTCTGCTGAATTACCTCGTGTGATACACGTTTAAGATCATATGCCCATCCTATTCTTGCGAAAAAATCAATGAATGCAGTTGTGAAATTGAGCCTGTAATTTCCAAGCTCAGCTGCTTTGTAGTCCCAGGGGAATGTGTGATGATAATTGTGCCAACCTTCGCCCAAAGCACCAATTGCTACTGACACATTCTCTGATGGATTGATGAACCTGAGGAATTTTTGAAATCTCATGAGTTTTGGGCTTTTTTTCTTTTTTTTTGAAGTTGGGGTAAAATGGACCCGAGTTGATTTTTGTATTTTATACTATGAAAATTAGGAGAAATCGATGGAAATATTGGAGATAGGGTTTTTCTGATGATTCCATTGAGAAGATGAGGAAATTTCCCATGAAAATCATATGTCAGAAGTTATTTTTTGGAATTTTTCATTTTTTCCGCAAGATTTGAAGGTAAAACTCTTGTTTTTCGAATAATTTCAGGTTTTCGAGAATATCTCTGGTTCTATTAATCGTAGCGATCAGATATTGATCTCAAATGGAAGGTGAGCTCATTTACCATCGATTTATGGGGTTGAAAAAGAAAACTATCAATTTTTTCAAGTACTTATAGGGCAAAAACTGATTTTCAGCAAAATTACCTATAAATATTTGCAAAATTGATTTTAAAAAAATTTGAACGACATAAATCGATGAGAAATGAGCTCACTTTTCATTTGAGATGAACCCCAGATCGCTACGACCAACAGAACCGAAAATATCGCCGAAAAAGTGAATTTTTTCGATTTTCAAAAGGAAAACTTGGCCGAAAAAGGGAATTTTTCCGAAAATTGAGAGAAAAAAATTTCTCCTAAAATTTCCTCAGCTTTCTAATGAAATCATTAGAAAATTAATTTTTCGGGACTTTATAAGGATAATTTACCTGTCGTATGGTTTGCCACCGAAGAAATGAGCTGCTGAATTTACCAGCCACGTCATGTTCAGAGTAAATGTGTATCGTAGAACTGTTGGAACAAAATAAGCATTGGTCCACGTTTCTCCCCAGAAATAAACGGGAATTACTGTTGGAAGGATGAATGCTACTATTGGCATTATGTAGAAGTAGTATCTAGAATTGAAAATAGAAAAATTTATTAAGGAAAGTGGGGCAAAATGGATCTGTTGGTTAAAATCATTTGGGATTTTCGAGAGAATGGGCAGCTCCATAAAAAAATTTGAAAAAATCATAAAACAATGAAGACATATTGGAGCATTTTTTCAATTTTTTTCAGATTTTTCAATCGTCTCCTTAACACCGAAAAAAATTCCTGAATTATGTTGTTGCAGAGGTCCATTCTGCCCCATTCTCTCTTATAAATGTACATAATTAGTAGAATTAACAATATAGTTAGAAAAAAATGCATTGAATAGAAAAATTAAAAAAAAAATACCTACTTTTTCTGAAAAGCCACAAGAGGATCTTCCAATAAATCACTCATATCAATCCGTTTTCCTTTTTCAATGACATCTGGATGTTTTTTACACAGTAGCCATCCAACATGAGAGAAAAAAAATCCACGTGTTGCATTGTGTGGATCAGCATCCGTTTCACTGTACTTGTGATGTACACGATGATCTCTGGACCACTCGTAAACCGAATTTTGAAATGCTAGTGTATTAAAAAGTAGAAGAAGACATCGAAGTGGTGCATTTGCTTTGTAAGATTTGTGTGACCACAGTCTATGTGCACCAGCAGTAATTCCTAATCCACTACAGAGGTATAATGTGTAAGCTGCAAGAAAATAAGAAAAAAATGACAAAAATTGATTAAAAGTGAAAAGGTTTTTTCCTGTTTTTTCTCAATTTTTAATTTTTTTTAATTTTTTTTTTTTTTTTATTCAGAAGGTTGAAGTGAATATTCAACGATTGCTACTGTGTTTTGGCATTATGCCCGACCTCAACAAGTTGTTGAAGAAAAAGCCTGTTGAATGTGTTCTATGTTAATTGCCGTTAATTAAATTAGAGTTTTTCCCAATCAATCGTTAATAAGACCGTGAAATTTTGCAGAAAAATCGAATTTACCATCAGTTTTCTGAGAATTTTCCGGGAAATAATGGAGATAGGCCTTTTTTGTCTGAGAAGTTTTTTCAAGAGAATTTTGAGAGCTACAAAAAAAGATTCTTTCAAAATCACGCTATCTCGCTTAGTTTCCGAAATATTGTCGATGAAAGATTGAAATAAATTGACTTTCGTAATTTTAGGAAATTTAGTAGTAAAATTAAGAGAAAAAAAAACAGTTCTTTCTAATTTTTTCTAGAAATATCTTCGAAACTAAGCGAGATAGGGTGATTTTGCCCAATTCCTTCTTTGTAGCTCTCGAAATTCTGTAGAAAACTGTCTTTGGACAAAAAGGGCGTATCTCCATTATTTACTGAAATATTAAAAAAAAAACAAGTAAAAAAACTAAATTAAAGTTTTTTTTAAATCAAATAAATTATAAAATTTATTTAATTATCAGTTTATATGTGAGAAAATTTCGATAAATAATGGAGATACGCCCTTTTCACCCTGACATGGTTTTTCACTGAATTTCAAGAGCTACAAAAATGTTTTTAGGATAAAAAATAGCGTATCTTCATTATTTACTGAGATATTAAATGAAAGAAATAGTGGAAAAATGTAATTAATTCTTTTTTCTTGATGTATATTTAAATTAAATACTTTTAAAAAAAATGCAACTTACCAAATAAAGTTGTGAGAAGTTTGGCTGATGTAAATACAAGATATAGTCCATAAAGTGATCCAATATGTAGTGCAATAAATGCAGATACATTGATCCATACAATTTTTAATTCAGGCCTTTGTTTTTCTGATTTTTGGCTAATTCCATTTGTTTTATTAATTTCATTCTCATAAATTACACCAGTTGGTGCTGATGTTATATTTGGTGCCATTGTACTGTCGTGCAACACCGACCACTGAAAAATAAAAGAAAATATAAAAAATTAATAATTTTATCAAACAATTGGAGTGTATATAAATATATTTCTTGTGATATATCTCTTTAATTCTGTTAATTTTTTCTATTTTTTGATGTAATTAGCTTTGATTATAGGGGATTTCAATTATAAGGGGGGGAGGGGGGATTAATCAATGTAAATTTGCTAAGATTTTGTACATTGAGAAAAAAATAAATGAATAAAGCAATGAAAATTCAAAATTAATCTTCAAAAATACAGGAAAACAAGATTAATCGAGTCAACATATATATTTGTCGTTGCATTAGGAAGAAAGGGGCGTAAGTGCTGTAGATAAATATAGCACTTACACCTCTTTGTTTCTAAGGCAACGATATATCTATATATTTGTATATAAATTTTTAAAATGTTTTTTTTTCAAATAATTTTTGCTTTCGAAAATTTTCAAAAATTGTTAGATGTCTGCTATACATATATATAGGCGAAAGTGGGACAAAATGCACCTGTTTGTTAAAACCATTTGGGATTTTCTAGAGAATAGGCAGCTTCATGAAAAAATCTGAAAAAATTATGCAACAATGAAGACATATTGGAGCATCTTCCCAAATTTTTTCAGATTTTTTAATCAAGCCCTTAACTTCGAAAAAAATTGCTTAATTTTCTTGGTACATTTTCGCATCAGTAGCTCATCGGATTTGAACTTATTTAGTGACACCCTGTATATATATACCTATATATATCACAGACTTTTTTCTAATTATCATATCAGACTTGATATAAACACAATGTATTTTTAATTTTTTTATTTTTTCATTAATTTAACTGATAAGACCGTATATACAAATATCATGTGGGCAAATCGTGAATGAATGGAAAGTTCATTATCATTATCATGATTTTTTTTTTATTACTTTCTTATCATGAAAAAAAAAATATCGTAATTGACTTCAACCGTGAAATTCATCGTATCACGCCATTATTATCATTATTATTATTATTATGTGTCATATATATACTAATTATGCAATGAAATTTCAATTCATATACGAATATCACACACACACACACACACACACACACACACACACACATAATTCCCTTGTGTATATGAAAATTAAAGAAGAGGGCAATAGGGGAATGCACGTCAATCATTCACTTATTTTACGAAAAGAGGAAATGGAGAAAAAAAAGATATTTCCAGTCTTTTTTTTTAATTTCAAGTGATAAATCATTGCAAAAAGAAAGAAATTAGCAAGATCCATTTTTTAGAAAATTTGAAGAAGGAAAAGAGTATTTTTTTTTTTTTTTTGATCACTTTTCGTAAATGCTCGAAAAAATTCAGAAAAATCGACATAAAAAAAAGGAAACTTTTCAATGGCTCGTTAGTAGAATTTTATCAATGCATTGAACTGTAATTACCGAGAAAAATCAATAATAACCGATAAAATCATGCCTAATTACAGTAAATCAATCATAATGATGATAATAATAATAATGGATAATTAATGTATTTTTCTTTGTAATTCTTCATAATTTTGAGATAAAAAAAAAAACATTTCACTATTTTCTTTTTTTTTTTTTTCTTTAATTCTCAAGGAAAAAAAATGAATAAATCTCACGTACCCTATAATTACCATTTTCTTTTTATTATAAAAATTCGAAATTCCCAAAGTCTGTACCGTTATTACTTTATTTCACTGAAGAAAGCAATTTCGTAAGAGCATTACGAAAAAAAAAAAAAAATGATAAAAAGTGTATTATTTTATGAAACAGTTATAATGTCAAGAAATTTTTTCTTTATTTTTTTTTATTGAATCGAGGAAATTTTTTTTGTTAAATTAGAAAAAAAAAAGGCAACTTTCACGAATAATTTCTTCACTTATTTCCAATAAAATGTAATATCACGTTACATTTCTAGAAATCGACCTTGGCAACAAAAAACACAAGTACAACCAAAAAATTTCGAAATAATCACAATTTTACCGAAAACATTTGATTTAATTTGGTTTAAAAACTGATAAAATTATTGGCAATTCTAATTCCTGAGACTATTATATTGTATTATGTTTTTTCTTTTTGTTATAAAAAAAAAAGAAAAAAAGGGTCTAAATACAATTCCTACGCACAGTGACGACCTATCGACTACCAGGTCACACAATCCTGTGAACTGTTGAAGGCGCAGACTCACAGTAGAAATTCTAGAAGAAGGGATTTCTCTCTCTCTCTGTCCTCTCATCTGTACTCATCTCATTATTCTGTCTATATAATAACCCTTTCATTCATCTTTCTCTTTTCATCTCAATTGCATGTAAATTGATGGAAATAAATCTCCGGACTTTGAAATATTAACAGAAGTAAATTTAAAAAAAAAAGAGAAAAAGTAGAAAAAGTTGACCAATAATTTTGTATTTTTCTTTAAGAAAAGGCGGCTCTTCAAAAAAAATCTGAAAAAATTCAACATAAACACTCACACATTGTCGCATATTCTCTAATTTTTTCAGATTTTTACGAAGAGTCATTCACTCCGAAAAAAATTATGAAATTTAATTTTAAAAAGAAGAGAAGAAAAGTGGAGAAATGGACCTAAAATGATTTGGGATTATTTTTTATTTTTCATGAAAAGGCAGCTCTTCAAAAAAATATGAAAAAATTCACCGAAAATGTTCACATATTAGAGCATATTCTCAAATTTTTTCAGATTTTTCCGCGGAGTCCTTCACTTCAAAAAAAAAAAAAAAATTGATTCTCTAATGTAATGCCCAAGTGGTCTATTTCGTCGAATTCTTCCATCCTCTGTAAGAACCCTAAAATTGAAAATTTGAGAATATTGAGAAGAAAAATTGATAACTGAATTTATTGGAAAAAAGATGGATAGGAATTTAAGATAATAGAAATTCGAAATAATAAGAATTTGAAATAATAGAAAAAAAAAGGAATTAGAGAATGAAAGAAAAATAATGAAAACCGAGAATGAATAAAGTGAAGCGTCAGAGAGAGAGAGAGAGGCGCATGAGAAAAGTGAAAGGCGAATTCAAACCGACCGCTGCAGAGAGGGGAATTCTAGTTCCGAGCGCGCCGCTAGATTCCGCATTCTTTCTGCAAGTCCAGTATCGTCTCAGAGGTGTTAAATTGAATTTCGCGAGCCGGATAAAATCGGAGAGTGGAACCGCTGCCGAAATGATTCGCGCAATGGATCTTGTACAAAGACCACTCTCTCTTATCTAACCGTGCGGGTGATTCCCGTACTGGCGACGTGGGTAATTCGCGCTTTTAGCCTTCCTAGTGGAGTGCTTGTAGAGTCATGAATTATTTTGGTTTTTACGCCTTCCTCGTGGAGTGCGCCTAGAGTCCTTTTGAGCCATCCTCGTGGTGCGCTGAAATTAGAGTCTTGGGAGTAGGGGGAAAATTAGAATCACGCGAATCCTAGCCGAGCTAGGATATAGGAAATTAGGTGAGAGGAGAGGAGAAGAGATTTGGGGTGCAGAGAGGGGTGTATCACGTAGATCACCAACGCACAAGAATCTCTCTCTCGAGAAGAAAAAGAATAGAAGATTTGGGGTGCCAGAGAGGTGTATCCGAGATCACCTACGCACAAGAATCTTCCTTTTTCGAGAAGAAGACAATTTCGAGAAGGCCAACGAACGATACTCGGGTGGTCAAAGAAATTAATTGAGAAGCCTAATTACCGAAGAAACTGATTCTAACCTCTTTCTCTCTCGATTATTGGAAACCAAAGATTTGACGGAATCGAAGAAACGTATTACTCACGGTCGATTGTAGATAACTTGAAACCCTCGAGAATTAATTGATAACAATTATTAATTAAAAGAATAATTAGAGAAACCGGACGATATTCGGTAAATAACTTGAAATTTGAATAAAAAACTTGATAATTTGATAAAAGAATTCGCGGTAGAATTTAAAAGAATGAATGATAAAAAAGATTGTAATTGAAATTGAATAATTTGTGAAATGAGTGAAACTAAAATTTTGAACTTGAATAAATGAAGAATTATTTGTTGATGAACCTTAATTTATTGTGGATTATTTGTTGAAACAACCCTGGCATCTGAAGCACCGGCACAAACAATATCCACAAACTCAATAATTAGAAAACGAGATAATTAATGAGATAATTGAGAATTTTTGAGAAGAAATAAATGTAATGATTTTTTTTTTGAAATAAAAGTAGAAGCATTTTTGAAGGGATAATTGCTTCACTGATGACGAATAATTATTGACGAATTCAATAAACTATTCAACTGAGAAACAATCCCTATTATTGAAAATAATTGAAATAAGAAATCCTGAAATTAAATTTGATGAGAAAAAAAATAGAAATTTGAGTAAAACGAGAAATTGAATAAAGATAAATTTTGAGTAAAATTAATTGAGAATAAATTATTGAAATTGAGGTTAAAGGTTCATTACAAATTTGGCGCCCGAACAGGGACTCGAAAAACGAAATTGAGAAGGACTTGAAAATTAAGAAGGGACTCGAGATAAAGAGTCATTACAAATTTGGTGCTCGAAGAGAGACTCGGAAATTGGAAGGAGAGAAGAAAAATTAATTGAAAAAAAAATAAGAGAAGAAATTAAGGAAATAACCAGAGCCGTTATAAATTGGCAACCGAATAGGTGACGTGAAATTACGAGAGTTTTGGAATTTAGAGAGACTTGAAAAACTGAACAAGTAACTCGGAAAATAAGATTTTAATTAACAGAAAAGTGAAAAATCGTAATTGAAGAAAAAACTCGGACAATTAAAATTTCTTTAATTAATTGAAAAGTGTTTGATTCAAAAAAAAAAACTCGATAAACTGAAAGTGATAAAGATAAAATTTGGAAGGGACTTGAAAAATTAAAATTTGTTTAAAATTTAATTAGAAGAGACTCGAAAAGATTTGATAAATTGGAAGTGATAAAGTCTGAAAAAGACGCGGAAAAAAAAAATGATTTTTTTGTTTTTTTGAAAATTTAAAGTGAAGGAGACTCGAAAAAATAAGAAAATAAAATTAATAAAGATTTAATTTGAAGTGACTTGATAAGTGAGAATTTAAAAAAGAACTAGAGTGAAAAACTTTTTTTTGATAGAGAGACAATTAAAAAGAGTTTACAGTGAAAAGAAAGTGTTGATAAACATAAGTGAAAAAAATTTTAATGGGGTTGTTGCATTCAAATTGTTTAATTTTCGGCTCAGCCTTTGCAATAATTCTCATCGATTTAAATAGAGGAATTAAGAGTGAATTTAAATGAAAAAAAATAATAATGTCATCGAAGAAAGGATCGACGAATTATTATAAAATGAATAGAAGAGATTTTGAAATTGAGAGAGAAAGAGAGGAAATCGAGAAAGAGAAGGCTATGCTCAAGGCCGAAAGGAAGAAGCACGACATGTTGATGGAGCAACAGAGAATTGCAATCGAAAGATTGAGAAGACATCAGATAGAAAGAGAAAGAGAAGAATTTAAAATTCTCGAAAGAATAAGACGAGAAAATGAAGAAATAGAAGCAATAGGAAAGGAACTGAGAACAAGAGATAGAAGATGGAATAATAGCAGAGATGTTGATGAGTTTAGGAGAAATGAACCTAGAGGAAGACTTAGCTACTCAACGGAGAGACAGATGAGTGACCCAAGAATCAGAAATAGCAGGAATACTAGGCCTGACATCATTGAGCAACAGAGGACATCATACAGTGTTGAAGAATATGAAGACTCGAGATACTATCAACGATATGATAGAGGAAACCAATTGGATCAGAGAAGACGATACGATCAACAGGGTGAATTTCATCAAAGAAATCGATACGATGAACGAAATCGATTTGATCGAAGAAGCCAATATGATCAACGAAGTCAGTATGATCAGCGAAGTCGTTACGAGTATGAACAGCGAGATCATCTTGAAGAAACACCTAGAAGAAGGAGTGAAGAATACAGAGGAAGAACTCCACCTAGAGATGATGTAAGGAGATTTAACGGAAATAGAGAATACAGAGTGTTCAATGAAGATCGACAATCAGATCGGTTCTCTTACAGACAAGAGAGAGAAAATGGAAGATTTGATAGAAGAGATGAAAGGAGAGATAATAGAAGAGAGGAGAGATCAAGACCACGATTTGAAGAAAAAGATACTCGATACGATGATAGATCCAGAGAGAATTCATCAAGAATGAGAAAATTTGATGAACATCAGAGGACAAGAAACTTTGACGAATATCAAAGGACCAGAAACTCTGAGAATCAACAGAGATCCAGATACAGTAGTATTAAAACTGATACCCATGATGAGACATTAGAAGAACATCGACGGTATGATCGATTGATCGACACGCTTCCAATTAATTCGGACGATATAATTGAGAATTGGAACGTGGGAAATCAAAGGACAAGAGACTTCGAGAAATATCATCTTGATACAGAGAAAACCAGGAAATATGATATTGAACTTGGAATAATGGACACTGAGATAAGTGAATTTGAAGAAGAACTTGAAGAAGAACAACCAGAAGTGGAATCAAATGATGGTGATGAAGATGATGGAAGTGATTCAAGGTCAGAGGATGAGATTAAAGATGAAGTAGATACCTTGGGGCCAGAATCCGATAAGAATGAAATTAACGAGAAATTAGTTTTGAAAATTCACGAAGAATTGAAGAAGACACAGAGTGTTGAAGCAT
The DNA here is from genome assembly GCA_963921955.1 of Aleiodes alternator. Taxonomy (NCBI): domain Eukaryota; kingdom Metazoa; phylum Arthropoda; class Insecta; order Hymenoptera; family Braconidae; genus Aleiodes; species Aleiodes alternator. Next base: position 3,113,723 of record OY998105.1, on the reverse strand, counting down.
CGAGATATTCGATGGATCAGAGAGAAGACCATGATAAACCTGACGTGAGGCATCCTGAAGTAGGGAAAACGATTGTTCGAGCCGCTCAGCATCACTCTTGGCCAAATACACAACATGGAAAAAACGATTATTTTCATGATTGTCGAAGTTGCCAAAGTTATCAAGTGCCGCAAAAATCATCAGCAGGCAAACGGAGCACCAGATACACTTCTCTTCGAAGGGAAAACGTATCAATCAACCTCGTCGGACCTAAGTCAAGATCATCGCGGAGAAGTCAGGAGAAGAAACGAAGAAGACGACCTTTCAGGAAAAAGAGCGTTACTTCAGAAACGGTTGTCATCGAGAAAACGAATTCGAATTGAGATGAGTAGAATTAAGAAAAGAAAATGATGATTGTAGGTCGATTATCATTGAAATTTGATATGTATGTAGTTTTTACGAAATTAAGAATTTAGACTATAGGAATTCTTTTGAGGTAAAGAAAATCAAAAGTTATTAGATATTTTATGAGTTAGGAAGGAAAAATTAAGGATAATTTGATAGTTGAAAGAAAACATCGATATTTGAAAGGAAAAAAGAAAGAAGGAAAAGATTAAAGTGGGATATTTGAAAAAAAAAATGATTAGAATTTGATAGCCGAAAGAGATTAATATTTGAAAAGAAATGATTAGAAATTGATATTTGAGAGAAATTGATAGTTTAAAATTTGAAAAAAAAATAAAAAAAAAAGATTGAATTTTTTTTTTGTTGTGATTGTTTCAGTCTTAGATAATGATAACTGAAATGTAGAGTTCTTGAATAGTTGAGAAGTAAATAACCAAAAGATCGAAAACAAAATGATTAGAAAGTTATAAAATTTGATAAATGACTAGAATACGATGGTTAAAAGTAATTAATAAGTTAAAGGTAATGACTAGAAAATTAATACTTGAAAAAAAAAACAAATGAATAATTTGATTAGAGAATTTGACTAGAGTTGAAAGTTAAGAGAGAACCATTACAAAATTTGTGCCTGAAAGCAACACGAAAGAGTGAAATAATGAAATCTTGAGTAGAAGAATGGGAAAGAATAAGTAAGAAAAAAAGTAAAATGTAAAATTAGATTTTCCAATTTTCCTTTTTTTTTGATAAGAAAGGGGAGAATGTAAGAACCCTAAAATTGAAAATTTGAGAATATTGAGAAGAAAAATTGATAACTGAATTTATTGGAAAAAAGATGGATAGGAATTTAAGATAATAGAAATTCGAAATAATAAGAATTTGAAATAATAGAAAAAAAAAGGAATTAGAGAATGAAAGAAAAATAATGAAAACCGAGAATGAATAAAGTGAAGCGTCAGAGAGAGAGAGAGAGGCGCATGAGAAAAGTGAAAGGCGAATTCAAACCGACCGCTGCAGAGAGGGGAATTCTAGTTCCGAGCGCGCCGCTAGATTCCGCATTCTTTCTGCAAGTCCAGTATCGTCTCAGAGGTGTTAAATTGAATTTCGCGAGCCGGATAAAATCGGAGAGTGGAACCGCTGCCGAAATGATTCGCGCAATGGATCTTGTACAAAGACCACTCTCTCTTATCTAACCGTGCGGGTGATTCCCGTACTGGCGACGTGGGTAATTCGCGCTTTTAGCCTTCCTAGTGGAGTGCTTGTAGAGTCATGAATTATTTTGGTTTTTACGCCTTCCTCGTGGAGTGCGCCTAGAGTCCTTTTGAGCCATCCTCGTGGTGCGCTGAAATTAGAGTCTTGGGAGTAGGGGGAAAATTAGAATCACGCGAATCCTAGCCGAGCTAGGATATAGGAAATTAGGTGAGAGGAGAGGAGAAGAGATTTGGGGTGCAGAGAGGGGTGTATCACGTAGATCACCAACGCACAAGAATCTCTCTCTCGAGAAGAAAAAGAATAGAAGATTTGGGGTGCCAGAGAGGTGTATCCGAGATCACCTACGCACAAGAATCTTCCTTTTTCGAGAAGAAGACAATTTCGAGAAGGCCAACGAACGATACTCGGGTGGTCAAAGAAATTAATTGAGAAGCCTAATTACCGAAGAAACTGATTCTAACCTCTTTCTCTCTCGATTATTGGAAACCAAAGATTTGACGGAATCGAAGAAACGTATTACTCACGGTCGATTGTAGATAACTTGAAACCCTCGAGAATTAATTGATAACAATTATTAATTAAAAGAATAATTAGAGAAACCGGACGATATTCGGTAAATAACTTGAAATTTGAATAAAAAACTTGATAATTTGATAAAAGAATTCGCGGTAGAATTTAAAAGAATGAATGATAAAAAAGATTGTAATTGAAATTGAATAATTTGTGAAATGAGTGAAACTAAAATTTTGAACTTGAATAAATGAAGAATTATTTGTTGATGAACCTTAATTTATTGTGGATTATTTGTTGAAACAACCCTGGCATCTGAAGCACCGGCACAAACAATATCCACAAACTCAATAATTAGAAAACGAGATAATTAATGAGATAATTGAGAATTTTTGAGAAGAAATAAATGTAATGATTTTTTTTTTGAAATAAAAGTAGAAGCATTTTTGAAGGGATAATTGCTTCACTGATGACGAATAATTATTGACGAATTCAATAAACTATTCAACTGAGAAACAATCCCTATTATTGAAAATAATTGAAATAAGAAATCCTGAAATTAAATTTGATGAGAAAAAAAATAGAAATTTGAGTAAAACGAGAAATTGAATAAAGATAAATTTTGAGTAAAATTAATTGAGAATAAATTATTGAAATTGAGGTTAAAGGTTCATTACACCTCTCATCTGTACTCTTCTCATTATGCTGTCTATACAGTCACCCTTTCATTCATCTTTCTCTTTTCCTCTCAATTGCATGTAAATTGATGGAAATAAATCCCCTGATTCCAAAATAAATAAAAAATTAAATTAAAAAAAAAAAAAAGAGAAGAAATCGGGAAAATGGACTGAAACTAATTTTGTATTATTTTTCAAGGAAAGGCAGCGCTCTAAAAAAATTTGAAAAAATTCACCAAAATTACTCACACATTGTAGCATGTTCTCAAATTTTTTCAGATTTTTCCTAACACTCCTTCACTCCAAAAAAAAAAAAAAAAAAAACGAAATTCCTGACTTATATTGCATAAGCATTAACTCCAAAATAATTCAGAATAATTTCAAAAAATTCGGAAAAATCTCAAATATTGAGAAAAAAAAATCCATTTTGCCCCGCTCTTCTCTAAAAAAAACCATACCTCAATGTTTCTGTATCAACCGCTATCAATCACTGCCACAATTGCCAATAAATCTCAGAACACGCAATAAAAAACTGATTTGTTTTTTTTTCCAGTAAAAGAGTCATGCAGATGCGTATTACGATAGTCCCCCTTCATTCACGCGATGACCACGTGACTCAACGGTGTCCACGCTTCATGTTCTCGTCCAATAAACAACGTAGATTGAAAAAAAAATAAAAAAGTCCCAATAATCGTCAATTTTCCTCTTAATCCGCTTGTTTTTTTCCGATATATATCCACGAAGTGTATGAAAAATATTCTTCTACTCCAAAAAACGACAAACTGAAATATAATGCGTCAGCCGGCGTGACTGAAGTGTCTTTTTCCCGTGAACACACGAGCGCACAGGGCTCAGGAGAGTTTCGTATCGTCCAATCAGAGTGAATCGCACGAGCTCGCGCCACCTGAAACCGGCGAATCCCCGTTGACGCAACTAAACACAACTGCCAGGGACCTCAAATTAAGAAAAAATAATAATAAAAAAAAACATGCCTGGCTGTTACGTTTGTATTGGTAATATAATAAGTATATATATATGTATATATATCTATATAATATATATATATGTATGTCTATGTATAAGTATAACACATGCATGCACATAGCACACATATACACACACACACACACATAAATATTTGCCCCTATAATAAAATCACGTTATCCACTCCTTTATTTTCATTTTCTCCTTCCTATTCTATATCTATCCCCCCCCCCCCCTCCATTTATATGGTATTGTGTATTTGAATCATCTACACGTGGCCTCAACGTGCGTTGTGTTTGGAAAAGAGTGTCTTTTTTTTTTTTTTTTTTTTTTTTTTTAGATGGAAGTGGGGATTGACGCAAGTTCAAGTCAAATTTCGACCTCCACGACCTTTCTCAAACATTATTCTCATTTTAATCTATGGATTGAAACGGTTTTAAGGGGAAATTAAATAAATAGAATTTTTATCAGAATTTTTGGTGATAAATGAAAAAAAAAAAAAAAACATTTTTTTTTTCCTTTATTATTGTATGAAATTTGATGAAATTTTGGGGAATTTTCAGAGTTTATGAAATTGATGAAATTGAAAGTAAACACGAAATTTCAATTTCTCGAATTTTTCTATTTTGATTTTTCCCCATCCCGGAAACCCCATGGGGATCTTGATTGACCACTTTCCTTGTAACAGAATTCAACTTGTTATTATTTTTTTTTTTATTTACGAACGCACACACAAAAGTTATCGCTCGATTGCTTACGTAACTTGGCCATTTTACTGGATAAACTAATGCTAAATATTTCCTTTTTTCTTTTTCTTTTGATACTAAATATTCATTGGAAATGAAGCGTTTAAAGAAATGCATTGTTCTATATGGAGAAAAAAAATATTTTTCGCAAGAAAAGTGACTTTGTTTTTAATTAAATTCTACTTGACTCAAAATTTCAAAAATTCAGTTAAAAAAAGTTTTTTTGGCTCCAAAGAAAATTTCAAAAATTTCGTTAAAAAACAGTTTCTAAAAATTTTTTTTTTTCAGAAAAAAAAACTTTTTTGGAAGTGCATTGTTCAATACACTAAAAAAAAAAGTTTTTCCCAAAAAATTGACTTATTTTTACTAAAATTTTACTTGATTCCTCAAATTTCGCAAAAATTTAATTAAAAAAAAAAATTTCACAAGAAAGTTTATTTTTTTTAGTCTAAAAACTTGAAATTAATGAAATGTTATATGTTCTTCATTCAACTTGTGTTATTGTTAATAAAAAATGAAGACTCACCTTTTTCTGATAGCAATTTCCAATAAACTAATAAATCGCAAATCCTTAATTTATAAAAAAAAAAGCGCCCAATTTTATTAAGTCTCTACACTAAATTTACAATTTTTATATATTTAAGAAAAATAAGTATTCAAATTCAAATAATTTCGTTACTGCCAATTATTTTACAGTTTTATTTTTTTTCTTTTCGTTCCTGTAACTAGAGTCTACCGGTTTGATTCATGTGTAGAACTGAAAGGAGTTGGGAGTATGCGGTACATTAAGTACTGTTTGAAGCCATCCTGACTTATGGAGCTAGTAGAGTGATTGGATGTCTACATTGGTGCTAGCGCCACGTTGGCCAATCAGAAGAAACTTGGTAATTTCCTTTTTTTTTTCTTTCATTCCCTCTCTCTCTTTGAAATACAATCGGAAGATTTATACACAATTAATTTTCCACAATTTCGCTATTTCTCAACTATTATCTCGTTATACTTCATGCTGATGACACTGAAAACAGCAGATATCTGGCATTTTTTTGTCTTTTTTTCCATTTTGACTGATAAATCATTGAGAAAAAAAATGAAAAAGTAACAGAATCCATTTTTTAGAAAATTTGAAAAAGGAAAAGAACAATTTTTTTTTTTTTTTTCAAAAAAATCACAAAATTTTCTCAAATTTCTTCGTAAACTATTAGCAAACATGATTATTATGAAATTTTTTTTTTTTTTTTTTTTTTTTTCGTGATAACGATGATTGATTGAGTTTAATTGAACTAATATTCACCTTTGAGCAAATGATTAACTCTGGGATTTTATGAATTATGGACTCTGTTTTGAATCTTTACACGTGATGTACACGTGATTCACATACATCAAGGAAATTGTAACTCACATTGTAAAGGAATATTCACAATTTCATTTTTGCATTTTCAGAATAATCATAATTTTTTTTTTCTTGTGAACAAAAAAAAAAAAAAATCACGTGATACCTAAAAAAAAAGCAGAATTTTTTATAATTACATCTAATTCCATATAGATTTCAAGGAAGTACCAAAAAAAAAATAATAATTTTCAGATCTCATCAGATTCAATTCTATCAATTTTACAGATCTGCCAAGATTTAAATATATATAATTTGGGAAGAGTGGGGCAATATGGACCCTCATAGTAATATGATTAAGGATTTTTTTTTCAGGATGAAGGACTCGACGAAAAAATCTGAAAAAATTTGAGAAAATCCTCCAATATATCTTTATTGTTTGTAAATTTTTTCAGATTTTTTGGAGCAATCGCTGCTTTTTTTTAAAAATCTCCAGTCATCTCATCTTTTAGGTCCATTTTGCCCCACTCTCCCCTCTATCATATTATATATCGTCATCTTAGATACAAAAAGACCTAAGTGCTATGCTTATATACAGGACTTACGCCCCTTTGTTCCCAAGGCAATAATGTAATTTAATATGTAATTCTAAAGAATTATATCAAGATAATTTTTTTTTCCTTGTATTCCAAAAAAAAAAGCTAATGTTTAATTAATGAAATCTCATCGAGAAATAGAAGAATGCAAGAATGTTGAATGATAATGTTTATTGAAAAATTTTCCAATAATTACTTTTTTTTTTTTTTTTTCTTTTAACTCCTGTGTATTGTGCATGCCTCTTATTTTTGGATTAAGCCAATGAACGATAGCATTTTATCAAGTGGACATTGATCGTCCATTAATTCCCAAAACAAATACAATCACATATCATGAGTCAGTTTCAGGAAATCATTGGTTGGATATATATATATAAAAAAATTTACAATTTGGTATGTTAATTTTTTGAAAATAACGGTGACTCCATCGTGATCCATTTAAAAATATGCATTGAAATTCAGCATTTGATAATTTAACAATAACTCATAAAAATTCAGTGAAAAAGGGGAAAAAAAAGTATTCATATGCACAACTTGCGTCAAATAATAGAGCTTTTTTTTTTTAATCAGGAAAAAAGATGGATTACTCACTTGGCATTTGAATTGCATTAGAAATACAGGTGGAATAATGAAATTGAACGAACATTAGAATATTTCAGTAATTATACATGAAGATTTTAACTGAAAAAATTGTCTCGCTCTCAGGTGATTTGTGCATATTTTAAAAGAATTATTTTACAGTCGAAAGTGGTGGCAAAATGGACCTTTTTGTTAGAATGATTTGGGATTTTTTGGAGAATAGGCAGCTCTATGAAAAAATTTGAAAAAATTATACAAAAATGAAGACATATTGGAGTATCTTCTCAAATTTTTTCAGATTTTTCCTTCGAGTCCTTAACAACGAAAAAAAATCCTGAATTATGTTGTTGCAGAGGTCCATTTTACTCCATTCTCTTCTGCTAATTTAATCGTTTATCATGAGGCCTCGAGGATTTAATTACCTAAAAATTAATAATTGAGGATATCCAAGTAGTTCCGATAATCTATTTTTCTCTTTTCAATTATTGGTCACTCTCGATAGAGCAGGTATGATGAGATTTTTCGAAAAATTTACTTTACACCATGTTATTGGACACAAATTGAGCCAAAAATAATTTAAAAAAAAAAACAATTAAATTAACATTAGAACTCCATAATCGAGATTTAGCTTGAGTTTAACTGCAACAATTCATTGTCACATACCTATTATTTTCCTTATATAACTATATATATTCTTGTACGTCAGAATGTCTATTAATTATTCAAATCATAAAAAAAAACGCCTGTTACCATACAATTAGCAACGATTAATCCAATTAATTACATGAAAACATTAATGGCGGGAATATTTGTATTTAAAATCCGAGGATCATCCAATCACAGTCCTAGATGCTGGGACATTGTGACTAAAATTCGAAACAATATTGGATATTTATAATATTATTTAATAACAATTTATTATAGTGGACATTGTTTCAATATCGGTGAAATGTTAGAAAATCAGAATGATTAGAGTATTTATGATAACTTAAAAGAAAATCAAACAAAAGTAGATCATTCGAATTTTGCTACTTCCTTATAAAAGTGCTATATCAATAGGCATATGGCATCTGCGTGATTTCCTCAGTTTTCTCCTTCAAAACCCCATAAACTGGATGTGATCCATCACCTTTTCGCTCGATAACTCTCTTCATGTGTTCTGGTGTTGCTTCTCTGAGGTCATAAGCCCATCCAATTTTGGCAAATACATTTATCCAAAAAGTCGTTCTATTGAATAGTGCCCAACCAAGTTCGGAAGCCTTGTAATCAAATGGAAAGGCATGATGATAATTGTGCCAGCCCTCGCCCACCATTATCAGTGATATTATTCCATTTTCTGCTGGTCTAATTGTCCTAAAAGTGCATACAATTTTCAAATTTAAGCAATTTTATGAACATACATTGTAATAACTGTTTAACAAAATTATTCAAAGTTACTGCTATATATATGTACATTTGCATAGTTTCAGCCCTTAGGCTTCTACTCAAATGCAATCAAAAAATTCAAAAAAATCCTATGATATAGTGCAAACACAAAGAAATGAATGAGTCAATGAATGAATGAATGAATGCCATTAATCATAAATTCATTTGAATTTTTACTTGTCATAGCTGCGATATCCATACGTATGAGCAAAACTATTGACGGAGAACATCATATTGACTACGTAGGGATATCTCATTAGCCACTGTGTGATGATAGCTGCTTTTAGATCCTGATCGAAGAAATAAACGGGAATTGCTACTGGCAGGATGAAGCAGAGAAGAGTCTTGAAGAATACGTAGCGCCTGTGTGTTTTGATCATTCATTAGATAAATTTGATCATTGCTTTAGAAACAAAGTGGCGTAAGTGCTATATTTATATACAGCACTTATGCCTCTTTGTTTCTACGGTCAACTTATGAAAAAAATGCATTTTTACTGCTATTTCAAAGAGAATTTAGCACTTTTTTGGATCATTACTTGATCAGATTTGATCATTATCTTAGAAGAAAAGGGGCATAAGTTTTGTGTATAAACATAGCACTTACGGCCCTTTCTTTCTAGATCGAACTTATGATAAAGTCCATTTTTACTGGTGTTTTGAAGGAAATTTAACGCTTTTTTGATCATTAGCTGATCAGATTTTATCGTCATCTCAGAAACAAAGGAGCATTAGTTTTGTGTTTAAGCACAGGATTTATGCCCTTTTTTTCTAAGATGATGTTATGATAAAGTGCTTCTTTTGCTGATGAAATTGATGCTTACTTGTCGAAAAAAGCAGCTACTGGATCAGACGCTACATCACTCAAATCAATGGAATTACCAGCTTTTATGACATCATCATGTTTCTTCATCATTTGCCATCCAAAATGTGAGAAAAAAAAGCCTCTCTGTGTATTATGAGGATCACCATCAGTGTCTGCATATTTGTGATGACATCTATGCTCTCTGACCCATTGAATTATACGATTCTGAAAATAAGCTATTGTTCATATCAAATTATCTTGATTTAACTGATGGATCCTTACCTCACCAGAAGCATAATAAAGTACTGCAAGAAGAATACGTAGTGGTGCTTTTGCTTTATAGGCTCGATGACACCAGAGTCGATGAACACCAGCGGTTATTGACAGCAAATTCATTTCAGCCAGTGCAAATGCTTGAAAATAATGAAATTCGAGATGAGAGAGGGATAGTTACTGAAGACAAAGGGTCATAGAAGATTATTACTGGAAATATCGAAATCTCCAAATTTCGAGATCTTTGGGTGATTTTGGATTTTTTAAAATAGAAAAAATTGGAAATTTCGATTTTTCTCTATTTTTTCCTGAGAACACATATAGGGGGTGATCGATGGAAATATTGGACATAGGTTCTTTTTGATGATTCTATTGGAAAGATGAGAAAATTTCCCATGGAAATCATATGTCACAAGTTATTTTTTGGAATTTTTCAAAAATTTCATTTTATTCCGCAAGATTTGAAGGTGAAACTCTTCTGTTTTTCGAAAAATTCCTGTTTTTCGAGAATATCTCTGGTTCTATTGATTGTAGCGATCTGGAGTTGATCTTAAATGAAAGATGAGCTCATTTACCATCGGTTTATGGGGTTTAAAAAGAAAAATAGCAATTTTTTCAAGTACTTATAGGGCAAAAACTGATTTCCAGCAAAATTACCTATAAATATTCGAAAAATTGATTTTAAAAAAATTTGAACCACACAAATCGATGAGAAATGAGCTCACCTTTCATTTGAGACGAACCCCAGATCGCTACGACCAACAGAACCGGAGATATCGCCGAAAAAGTGAATTTTTTCGATTTTCAAAAGAAAAACCCTTTCAAAACTTGGACAAAATAGTAAATGATTGTAAAAATCGAAAAAAAGTACATCTGACACTCGTTTTCCAGCTAAAATTTCCTCAGCTTCTCAATAGAATCATCGAAAAAAATCCATCTCCAACCGTTTCATTATAGTGTCCATTTTGCCCCACTCTCCCCCTATATCAGCTGGAAAGCAATACTATTATCCACTTTTTTCTTTTTCATCATCATCATCTTCTTACCCCATATGACGAGGCCTTTGTGCTGAAGATACGGAAATGTAATGAAATAGTAGAATGAAAGAATATGCCATATAAAAATTCCAATAGCATTTCCCCAATAAACTTTAGTCTTGAAGCCAAACATGTATTTCTTCTCTTTCTTCTCTCTCATCTCAGCTATTTCCGGCACTTTTTGCAAATCTTCAAGTGTACTTTTCGAAGTTACATGATCACTCGTATCTGAAATTGGAAAATTCAGTGTCAATGCTATTTATTTTTGAGTTTCATAATAATCTAAAAAAAAAAAAAAATTAAAAATTGAAAAAATTCATACCAAGTACCATGGTCATGGGTAATACGAGACGATGATACGTGTCACGTTGAGTTATCCACAAGTGTAATTGTGACTCCGATAGTTCCTTTAGAGATACTAACTAAGAGATACGAAATAAAATGAGATTTTATACCTCTTTATGAAAAAATAAATATAGAATAGGAAGAAAAAAACACACATGGATGTTATGTAGGGGAGAATGGGGTAAAATGGACCTCTTCAACAACATAATTCAAGATTTTTTTTTTCGATATTAAGGACACGAAGGAAAAATGTGAAAAAATTTGAGAAGATGCTCCAATATGTCTTCATTTTTGTATAATTTTTTCAAATTTTTTCATAGAGCTGCCTATTCTCTAAAAAATCTCAAATCATTCTAACAAACAGGTCTATTTTACCCCACTTTTCCCTATATATGTAATTTATTATATTGTCATTTTAGAAACAAAAGGGCGTAAGTCCTATTTTTATACACAACACTTACGCCCTTTTGTTTCTAAGACTACAAAATGATAATTTCCATCAATTTATGTGCTGATCCATGCGAAATTCAGTTAATTTCGTTAATTTTGTTAACTCAGATGATTTTGCTCTGAAAATTTTTTTTTTTCGAATTTAAAAGATTTTTTTTTTTGCTAGTTGTCTGATGAAAATCCTTCTTTTTCATCTGACCATTAAATTTTTCATTCAAATACAGCAATGTTATCAATTTCTTGTTTAAAAAAAAAAAAAAAAATGACAATTCGTAATCTGCCTTTTACTTGCACGTGATACAGATCAAAGGTCATTGAAAAAACTACTACGCAAATTCACAAACTAAGCTATCATGATAATTTCGAATTTTTTTCCTTTTTTTTTCTTTTTCCTTCTTTTATATTATGGATGACGTTACTACGGATGCATTGACATTAAGGAAGATTCCGAAATGTTAAACACACACACACACACAATGAATAACAAGAAAGACATACGATAGTATTTTTTTTATTTAATTTTTTTTTCATTTTTTTGCAATAAAATTATTTTATGATATGTTTAATTTTGATGATTAACGAAAATTTTTAGGAAAAAGTGGAGCAAAGTAATTTAAGATTTTTTCTTTTAAATGAAGGGGTTGATGGAAAATTCTGAAAAAATTCAAGAAGATGGTAGAAAGTGTCTCCATTGTTGCTGAATTTTTTCAGATTTTTCACTTGAGCCTTCACCCCCCAAAAAAAAACTTGAATCAATTTTTCCTATGAATTTAGCTGAAAATGATGTTTAATTTAAATAATATGATGATGAAAATCCTAATTAGTAAGGATGTTCTTCAAGGACTTCAATTGTCTCTTGATTCGTTTGAGTTGAATAGACTGCATGACTTCCATCGCCTTTTCTCTGAACAATTCTCTTAACAGATTCAGGACCAGCTTCTTTGAGATCATAAGCCCATCCGATTTTTTTCCACAAGTTGATCCAAGCAGTTGTTCGATTGTAGAAGAAACTACCCCATTCAGCTGCTTTGTAGTCCCATGGAAAAGCATGGTGATAGTTGTGCCAGCCTTCACCAGTCGTCATCATCGAAATTATTCCATTTTCAGTTGGTCTTATTGTCCTAAAATCGAAAATTATGGTTATTTCGATTTGATTTAGATAAAAATTGGGAGTTTCGGAAGATGATGTTTCTGGACAATTACGGTTTTTCGTCAGAAGATCCTCATGAAAAGGATTCTACCTTTTTTTTTGCTTTCGAAAAGAAGCTATGTAATCATCAGGATTTTCGATTGTAATTTCTTTAATAAAAGATACTTAAAATGATTTAAATAGAGAGAAAATGATGTTTTTAGCGCATGTCTGTGTGTGCATAAAAGTCTCAATTACAGCAAAACGGTTTCAATCAGTTTTCAATGAAATTTCTGGAAACTAATGAACTGATGTTATTTATAGGGGAGCGTGGGGCAAAATGGACACTGTTATGAAACGGTTAGAGATGGATTTTTTTTGATGATTCTATTGAAGAGCTGAGAAAATTTTAGCCGGATAACAAGTCTCAGATGTATTTTTGTCGATTTTTTTGAAAATTCGATATTTTTCTGCATTTTTGAAGGGTGAAGCCTTTCCTTTTTCGAAAATCTTCAGTTTTTTGCAAATATCTCTGGTTCTATTGGTCGTAGCAATTCGGGGCTGGTCTTAAATGAAAAGTGAGCTCATTTCCCATCGATTTATGGGGGTTTGAATTCAAAAATATCAATTTTTGGGATAGTTTTACGCTACGACAAATAGAACCGGAGATATTCTCAAAAAACTGAAAATTTGCAAAAAAAAAGGAAGGATGTGTCCATTTTTACTCCTCTAAAATGCTAAAAAAAATCAAAATCTCAAAAAATTCAAAAAAATTAATGTCGGCACTTGCTTTCCGCCTGAAATTTCCTCAGTTTCCCAATGAAATCATCAAAAACAATCTACCGCCAATATTTAGATCAATTTCAAGAGTTTTCCATAATATTTGCCTAAAAATTTAGATGTGTCCATTTTACCCCTGATGTCCATTTTGCCCCACCTTCCCCTCCTCATACATTATCTCGAGAATTGTATCAGTTAGATGCCTCAAAATTTGAGCTTATCAGCATGATTAGTTCTCGATTTATTAGCGTTTCAATGAATTTCTTAAAAATTTGATATTTCGAAGATAATTTGAAAAAAACTTGCATCACTTCCATTCGAAATCATATTGCTAAAGTATCAGTAGAAAATGCTATATCAGTTAGAAAATCAAACTATTATCCACTTCTTTATCAATATTATTTGTAAATATCTCAGAAACTATTGGAGACATCTTTTAGCTGATGAAATTCTCCTTAAAAAAGCTCTTCTAACACATTTTTTAAAGATCGAAGTGATTAAAAAACGAAGAGAAAACTCAGTTCGATCTAAAATAATTTACGATTCCACCGAAAATCTCGAAAAAATTTCAATTTCTAAAAATTTCCTATAGTTTTTGCAAATTTTACTCGAATTCTTCATCAAAAATTTTCTCCAAAAATTTCCTCGAACAATCAATTTTACCAGAATTTTCCAGATTTACCAGATTTTTTTACTTCCAAATCGAAGCTTATTTTTGATAATTACTTGTCATAACTGCGATAACCGTACAAATGTGCGAAGCTGTTGACTGAAAACATGGTATTAACAACATATGGATATCTGAGGAACCACTGAGTGATGATTGCAGGTTTCAGCTCTTGTCCGAAGAAATAAACCGGAATGAACACCGGAAGAACGAAGCAGAAGAGTGTCTTGAAAAAGGCAAAATGTCTGTAAAATTGCAAAAAAAAAAAATGAGTTTTTTTCAAATCAAAGATTTCATCCTTTTTTTAAGAGTCCACAATGAAAAAATTAATTATCATTCATTTTTTGCAGTTATTTTCCATAGTACACTTGCCTATCGAAGAATACTACGACCGGGTCAGCTGCAATATCGCTGTAATCAATGGTGCGACCACGTGCAATGACATCCGGATGTTTCTTCATCATTTGCCATCCGATATGAGAGAAAAAAAATCCACGTTTGCTGTTGTGAGGATCTGCATCAGTGTCTGTGTACTTGTGATGGACCCGGTGCTCTCTCACCCAATGAGAAATTCGATTCTGCAATAATTTAATGCGAATTAATTTGTATAAAAGAAGAGTTGGACGTAGAATGTATGGGGCAGGATGGGTTCGGATTTTTTTTGGGTTGAAGGGGTCTTTGAAAAAATCCGAAAAAATTCAGGGAAATGGTCCAGCATGTCCTTAGTCTTCCCTAATTTTTTCAGATTTTTTCGGAGGATCCTTCGGGGAGAAAAAAAAATTTGAAACTCACCTCTCCGGTAGCGAGGAAGAATATTGCTAAAAAAATGCGAAGAGGAACTTTGGCCTTGTAAGATCGATGGGTCCAGAGTCTGTGGACACCAGCAGTTATCGACAGGAGATTAAATTCAGCCATGAAAAATGCTGTGGAATTATTTAAGAGAAAATTACTTTTATATGAATGCGATAATTTGAGAGGAATAGGATTTTCTTCTACTCACCCCAGAGCATTAGTCCTTTATACTGCAAGTAGGGAAATGTGAAGAGGTAGTAGAACGATATGAGATGAAATATCCCAAAACCAAAGATATTTGGCCAGACGAGATCAGTTTTAAATTCAAACCATCTGCCTCTTCTTTCATTTTCGGGTTTTATCGTTTTTTCAGCATTTTCATCTGATTTTTGGAATTTTTTGAAATTCTCGGGGGAATCTGCACCGTTTGGTGCAAGTGGTCCATTATCGACAGCTTCAAAAACATAAAAAATGAGAAAAATTATTGGAGAAACATTTTTTTTTTGCATAAAATTTTTTTTCTCATTAAACAATATATTTTTCTCCATTAAAAAAAAAATTTCCATTAAAATTATTTTCTTTTTTTTCCATTAAAAAAAAATTTTCATTAAACTTCTTCATTATTTTCCATTTAAAAAAAAAATTTCGACGAAAGTTTTTCCTTTTTTTTCATTAAAAAAAAAATTTCCATTAATTTTTTTTTTATTTTCATGCACAAAAATGAAAATTAATAGGAAATTTTTTTTTATAAAAAAAATCAAGATGCAAGCACTTACAAACGGTCATAATCAAGGGTCCTAATGAGTCCTGGACGAGATTTGAAGCGAGTTTCGATTAGTCACTTTTCTCTCAACTGACAGTAGCATACCCTTCTCATTTGCATATTTAAACAAAATTAAGAAAAGTGGGAGAAGTGAGAACGAGTTACACTATTGGTGAGTATGATTGGACATATATATATATATATATATATATGTCATACGATACTGTTGCAGAGGAATGTGTTTTCCCTTCCATGGCTGGTAATTTCCGTCAGCAAAAAAAAAAAAAAAATAATTGAATTGTTTCGATAAATACACCTTTAATCGTTATAAAAGCGGTATTGTTGAGTTTCTCTGAATTATCGATTGGAGTTAATTTCTAGAAATGTTGAGATAAAACTTTTTCGATAGTTTCTGAGTGAATTGCCTCAAAAAACTAAAAAAAAAAAAAAAAAAAACTTGTAGCAAAAAAATTGCCTTTCAACAAATTTTTCGTTCACAATTTTTATATCTATATATATATTCAAATTTTCTTGAGTAAACTGAATTTTCTATCAACTAAGTAAATTTTTTTACAACTAAAATTTTTTTCTCATTTTAGAAAAGGTCATAGGGCAGAGAATAAGATTTATGATATTACCTTAGAGTTAAAAGGGCGTAAGTGCTATTTTTAAGCCCAGCACTTATGCCCCTTTGTTCCTAAGATGACAATTTATTGGAAATTAAATAAAACTGTTTCTTCAGATAAATGTAATTTATTTGAATTTAAAAAAAACGATGAAAAAAATTTGAATTCTATGGATTTTACAGTTTTTTGCAGACAAAATGGCTGCCATCGCCTCGATTTTCAGCGATTTTTTTCACAAGATCGGGTGATGCTTTTTTCAAGTCATATGCCCATCCAATTTTTGCAAATAAATCTATCCAAATGGTGGTTGGATTGAAGATGATATTTCCAAATTCAGCTGCTTTGTAGTCCCAAGGAAAAACATGATGATAATTGTGCCAGCCCTCGCCAACACTGAAGAAAGATACGATGAGATTCTCAGTTGGCTTGATTGTTCTGGAACAGAGGATTTTTTATGTTTATTGAAGTTGAGCTTATTTTTTTTTTTTTGATGGGGTATCAAAGATGATGATTTTTTATGATTTTATGAATTTTTTGGGGAATTTTTGGGGGTGTAGTTTATGAGATATGAATTATCGAAGCTGGTGGGGATGAAATGCCCTAAATCGGACGGAAATAACGAAATTACTAAAAAACCACAGGGTTGATTCATAATTTAAAAGCAATTGGCCAAAAGAACAGCATTTTAACTAAATAATAGAAGAAATAAATACTCAATTCACCGTATAGTTATTGAGAAATTCTAATTAGAAGGCAATCGTAACTATTTGCCTCTCTTTCTGTCTCATGCATGTGATAGGAGATTAGTAATGTCAAGAAAATTCGAGAAACAAAAAAAAATTATAGGGGAGAGTGGGGCAAAATGGACACTGTAATGAAACGGATAGAGTTGGATCATTTTTGATGATTCTATTAGAAAGCTGAGGAAATTTTAGCCGAAAAACCAATGTCAGATGTATTTTTTTCGATTATTTTTTGAAAATTCGATATTTTTCGGCATTTTTAAGGGGTAAAGCTTTTCTTTTTTGAAAATTTTCAGTTTTTTGCAAATATCTCTGGTTCTATTGATCATAGCCATTTGGTGTTGGTCTCAAATGAAAGGTGAGCTCATTTCCCATCAACTTATGGGGTTTTAAATTCAAAAATATCAATTTTTGGAATAGTTATAGGCCATAAACTGTTTCACAAAACTGTTTCACAAAAATACCCATAAATACCTTGAAAATCGATATTTTTGAATTGAAAACCCTATGAATTGATGGCAAATGATCTCACCTTTCACCTCCCACCAAAATTTTTAAGCTACCACAAATAGAACCGAAGATATTCTCAAAAAACTGAAAATTACCAAAAAAAGGAAGGGTTTTACCCCTCTAAAATGCTCAAAAAAGTCAAAATCGTCAAAAATTCAGAAAAATTAATTCTGGCACTTGTTTTCCACCTGAAATCTCCTCAGCTTTCCAATGAAATCATAGAAAAAAAAACTACCGTCAATATTTCCATTAATTTCAGGAGTTTTCCATAATATTTGCCTGAAAATTTAAATGTGTCCATTTTACCCCTGAAGTTCATTTTGCCCCACCTTTCCCTATTCACAAGCTGAAGATATGACTTTTTGCGTATGAAAAATCCCTATAGACAATTTCTATAGAGAATTTCTATAAAATATTTCGATAGATTTATTCTACAGAGAATAGGTTTATATATAGTTTTATCGTATATGATATTGTGATATTTCCCATAGGTATTGTTTCTATAATAATTGTTTCTATACGACTGGAATTTCATGTAATTCTACAATAAAAATTTTGTGTCTACAAGAAAAATATCTATAAACTTTGTGCTTTTTGTGCACATCCTTTGAACTTTACCAGTGCCTATAAAGAATATCCCAATATCATATACGATAAACCTATAGGATTCTCTATAGAATAAATCTATAGACATTTTCTATAGAAATTTTTCATAAGTACTAAATAAAAGCACTTTTCCCCCCAATTATCACCAATTAATTGAAAACCATACCCTAGGATACTACCGTTAATTAAATTACATTAATTTCAGGAAAAATTATCAAAGCTCAATGGTCAATTCTCATTACTTATCATAACTCCGATAGCCCCAGATATGTGCGAAGCTATTGACAGCCCATGTTCCATTCAGCACAATTGGATATCGAATAAATAGCTCAGATACAATAGTCGTGCTCCAACATTGATTGAACAAATAAACTGGAATGATGATCGGCAAGATGAAGCAGAAGATGATCTTCATGATCACGAAATGCCTTAAAAAAGCAGGAAAAAAATCATATCAAAGATGATCGAAAGACAATGTTCCATAAAACAGAGAAGACTGGAGCAAAATGGACCACATGGCTGAAATTATTCAGGATTTTTCATTTCCAAGTGAAGAAATTCACCGAAAAATCAATAAAAAATGGAGATTTTTCGTTTTTTTTTTTCATGAAAGTCTTCACTCGTTAAAAAAAATCTCGGCCCATTCTGCCCCATAGGTCCATTTTGCCCCAGTCTTCCCTATGAGTACCTTAAATTCTGTACTTATCAAAGAAAATAACCACTGGATCTGCCTCAACATCACTCATATCCAGTGTTTGACCTCGTTTTATGACATCTGGATGTTTTTTCATCATCAACCAGCCAACATGAGAGAACCAAAAGCCACGTGCACTATTATGAGGATCTGCATCTGTTTCTGTATACTTGTGATGTACCCTGTGATCTCTGACCCACTCGTAAATTCGATTCTGCAAATAAAAAACGGAGGAAAAAATGAAAAGAAAAAAAATTGCTCTTCATTTTTGCGAATAACTCGATAAATAATGGAGATAGGCCCTTTTTGCCCTAGAACAATTTTTAAGCTCTAGAAATTCTCTACTAAAAAGAATTCAGCTAACTTTGCCCTATCTCGCTTAATTTCCGAGATATTCTAAAAAATAAAATGAAATAATTAAAAAAAAAAATTACCATTCCTGCTGAAGCATAGAGAATTGCAAGGATAATACGTAGTGGTAATTTTGCTTTGTAACTTCGATGAGTCCAGAGCCTGTGAGCACCACCAGTAACACCAAAACCACTCAATTGGCACATAACAAATGCTTGAAACACAATAAAAAAATCAAATTACCAATTATTTTCATTTATTTCCGAAGAAAAATCGACCAAATGAGGTCAAAATAGTTTGAAATTATTTTTTTTCAGTGTGAAGGAGTCTTCGAAAAAATATGAAAAAATTCACCAATAATCTGGATATATCAGAGCACTTTCCCAAATTTTTTCAGATTTTTCCATCCACTCCTTCACTCCCAAAAAAAAAATCCTTCATCATGTATGTCACCTTTGGAACAAAGTGGCCTAAGTACTGTGCTTATAAATGGCACTTACGCCCTTTTGTTTCCAAGATGACTATATACTGCAAAAGATGGGCCATTTTGCCCCACTTTTCTCTATTAAAATGCAAAAAATCTTCACTTACTCCACAGTGTCAGCACTTTTTCACGACGAAAAGAGAATGTGAGGATGAAATAGAGTGAGACAATTTGAAAAATAGTGATTATAATGATATTAGACCAAATTAACTGCGTTTTAAATTCGAACCATTGATTTTTTTCGATTTTAGCTGATTTATTCTCCTGATTATACACGTTAACATATTTACCCTCGACATTAGGACTCGAATCTAATGCATTAGGTGGCATTTTTTCATTAAATCAAAAGATTTGAAAAATTTTGTGAAGAGACAAAATTCAAATAATTTACTGTCACGATACAATCAGAATGCCATTCATACAACTGACTGATTTATTACACTTTCATTTGGACAATACAGCAAATATGCTTATGTCGCTGATAATTGACCTCGTTAATCAAAAATTTCGAAATTAACCTGAATTGAGCGAAGAAAGGAGAAAAAATTGGATCGAGAAAAAAATTCGTGCAATAATTCATGAAATAATTGATAATTTGCTTTGGAAATTCGCTCTCACTTTGAGAAAATGGTTGAAAATGGATTTTTTCTTTTTTTGTGGTGATTCCAGTGAAAAGCTGGGAAAGTTTGAGCTAAAAAACGTTTTTTTGAAGTCTTTTTTCGATTTTTCTTTGAAAATTTTGTTTTTTTCGTCAGAAATTTCGATTAAAAATTTTTTTTTTTTTAATGTTTCGAGGTTTTAGAGAAGATTTTTTCTTGACAATTTCCCATAGATTTTTGTGCTTTTTGAAAAAATTTCGATGAAAATCACTCTTTCTCCTCTTATAATTCATGAAATAATTGATAATTTGCTTTAAAAATTGATTTTAATTTTAAAGAAATAGTTGAAAATTGATTTTTCCCTTTTTCGAAAATCGAAAATCTATTTCTACCCAAATAATTTCGAAAATTAACCCAAATGCAATGAATTCGCCCAATAATAGAACTAAAGACATCCTCAAAGGACTAAAAAAATTTCGAAAATCGATTTTCACACGAAAAATTTCGAAATTGATCCAAATCTAATAAATTCGCCTAATAAATCATGAAAAAATTGATTATTCACTTTAAAAATTGCTTTTCAACGCAAATTTGTCCCTTAGGATAACAGGCACTTGTGTTTATTTCCCTTAAAACCGAGGATTAATGAATTTTTCAACGAAAATTGGAGTTTTTGTGGAGTGATGTGTATCTTCGTGGGGATTAATCGATCCTCCCATCACCTGTCCATGAAAAATTTCGCGAGTAAATGTGGAAATGTTCTGACATTTATCAAGAGCATGAGCTTCAGTTGAAGATCCTTCTTCTTCGAGTCAGGATATGAAACAAGTGGATAATAGTATTGCTTTTCAAGTGATATAGCTTTTTCTGCTGACACTTTAGCAATATACTTGCGAATGTAAGTGATACAACTTTTTTTCAAACCATCATCGAAATATCAAATTTTGAAGAAATTCATTAAAACGCCACTAGCTCGAGAACTAATCATGCTAATAAGCTCAAAATTTACAGGCATCTAACTGATACAATTCTCGAGATAATGTATGAGTAGGGGAAGGTGGGGCAAAATGGACATCAGGGGTAAAATGGACACATTTAAATTTTTAGGCAAATATTATGAAAAACTTTTGAAATCAATAGAAATATTGGCTGTAGATTGTTTTTAATGGTTTCATTGGAAAGCTGAGGAAATTTTGGGCGGGAAACAAGGGCCGAAATGAATTTCTTTGAATTCACGGCGATTTTGATTTTTTTGAGCATTTTAGAGGGTAAAAGGCCTTTGCTCTATGAAAATGACCATTTCTGCTCTATCGAATTCTCAGAACCGTTTGCAATACTGTTGTGGAATTTTGCAGGCTACTTCCTGACGACATAGGCAGTGTCACTGTAAAATTTCATCAGAAAATACGCCACAGAAAAAAGTTATGATGATTTGAAAATCGTGATTTTCATTATGGCTGATTTCCTTCGAATATTCCGTTATCCTCATTTTTCACCCATTTCCCGAGGGAATACGGGGTTTTCCTTGAAATTTCGCAAAGAATTGAGTGAAACGCACGATGATGGGGGATCCTGAAGGGCCAAAAGCCGCAACGATTCGGGATATCCAGTGTTTGCGGAATTTTCAGGCCAAACCCAGAGGCAACGGCCTTTGCTCTATGAAAATGACCATTTTCGCTCTATCGAATTCTCAGAACCGTTTGCAATACTGTTATGAAATTTTGCAGGCTCTTTCATGACGACATAGGTAGCATCACTGTAAAATTTCATCAGAAAATACGCCACAAAAAAAAAGTTATGGAGATTTGAAAATCGGGATTTTCATGATGGCTGATTTCCTTCGAATATTCCTTCATCCTCATTTTTCACCCATTTCCCGAGGGAATACGGGGTTTTCCTTGAAATTTCGCAAAGAATTGAGTGAAACACACGATGATGGGGGATCCTGAAGGGCCGAAAGCCGCAACGATTCGGGATATTCAGTATCGGCGGAATTTTTTCAGTTTTTCTCGATTATCTCGGTAAATAAGCGAGATAGAGCGAAATGGACTTAAATATGGAATCGGGGAGGAGTTTTTACAGTTTTTCGTGATTATCTCGGTAAATAAGCGAGATAGAGCGAAATGGATGGTAATATGGAATCAAGGAGGAGTTTGCACGGTTCTTCGCGATTATCTCGGTAAATAAGCGAGATAGAGCGAAATGGACGTCAATATGGGATCAGTAAAAATGACAATGTCTGCCAAAGGCCTTCCCTTTTTTGAAAATTTTTAGCTATTTGAGAATATCTTCGGTTCTATTTGTCGTAGCGAGAAAATTCCAATGGGAGGTGAAAGGTGAGATCATTTGCCATCGATTCATGGGGTTTTCAATTAAAAATATCGATTTTCAAGGTATTTATGAGCATTTTTGTGAAACAGTTTTGTGAAACAGTTTTTGGCCTATAACTATCCCAAAAATTGATATTTTTGAATTCAAAACCCCATAAATCGATGGGAAATGAGCTCACCTTTCATTTGAGACCAACTCCGAATTGCTGCGACCAATAGAACCATAGATATTTGCAAAAAATTGATTTTAAAAAAGAAGCCAAGGGTTTTTACCCCTCAAAAATGCTAAAAAATATAGAATTTTCAAAAAAATCGAAGAAAATACATCTGAGACTTGTTTCTCGGCTAAAATTTTCTCAGCTTTTCAATAGAATCATCAAAAAAGAATTCATCTCTAACCATTCCATAACAGTGTCCATTTTGCCCCACTCTCTGCTATAAATAACATCAGTTCAATTGTTTCCAGAATTTTCATTAAAAACTGATTCTCGAAAAAATTAACATATCTCAAAAAGTACCGATCGGATTCTCTTCAAATTAAGCTTGAAAAATAGAGTTTGTCGAGAGGAAGTTTTCCACGAAATAGAAAATTTTTCTATAAAATCGTTTTGCTATAATTGAGACTTTTATGCACACACAGACATACACACACACACAAACATGCGCTAAAAACATCATTTTCTCCCTATTTAGATCGCTTTAAGTATCTTCTATTAAAAAAATTACAATCGAAAATTCTGATTATCACATAGCTTCCATTCGGAAGCAAAATGAAGGCGATTTTCCTGCTTTTCTTCATTTTTTATGGTCATGATGGAGTCATTTGCGATCTTCCATCTCCAATTACTCTTCAGTTCATCGTGGAATATGCGAAATTCGGGTCTTGGAAGCAAATTGTCCTGTTCGATGATTTATCTCATGGAAACGGTAATCAATCAATTACTTGGCAATTTTTTTTTTCAAGGCCATAAATTACTATCGAAAATTCTTATAAATCAAGTGAAAAATTAAAAAAATCAAAAATTATTTAATAAATAATTATCAGTAAATTATTACGATTATCAATAAATTAAGATTTTTATTTTTAAAATAATAAATTATTATCAAAAGAAATTATCGAAAAATTTGAATTTCTAGATTTCCAAATTTTTAAACATTTGCATATTTTTAAAAAACTAATTTATTAAAAAAAAAAATTGTTAAGTGTCTACTGTTTTTAGCATCTTGTTATCGGATTATTCAATTATTTTAGGCGAAATTCTTAAGTACCTGCGACCATTATTGGGCTGTTTGGGCGATCAGGGAATGAGTCTATCGATTCAATCAACTAGAGCACCAAAATTACCAGAAGCTCTAATTATTGGAATGCACAGAGTTGGAGCAGTGGTTTTTTTGGATCGAGTTAATACATCGTCACCCGAGAATGTACTAAAAATAGTAAGAAAAAGCCAAAAAAAAAAATTCGAAATACCAATTTTTCGAAAAAAAATTTTTTAACGAATTTTTCAGAAATTTTCATCATATGATTTTTTTCTGTCAAAATAAATCGGTAAATAATGGAGTTACGCCCTTTCTGCAGTAAGATCGTTTCGTAATGAATTTCAAGAGCTAACAAATAATTTTGGAACAAAATCGCAGTATCTCGTTTAATTTCCAAGATGTTAAAAAAATAAATTAAAAAAAAAAAAAAAAATTTTGACATGAAAAAAAAGGCATTTCGTTTTTAATGATTAATTTTTTTTCTTCTTTTTACAGGCATCAAATAAACGACTCTTCGATTATTATATTTCCTGGCTATTGATAACAACCAACTCGAATGATGCAAGTATCAGTTTAATCCTCAGAAATTTGACGATTGGAATTAATTCAGAAGTTGTAGTGGCAACATTGCAACATGCTACTTGCAATGGATCCCAGAATTCTAGGAACAGGTGATTATTTTTATTTTTCATCATGATAATAAAATTAGCAGATATCTGTCTAATTTTGTGCATTTTTTCAAGCAATAAATCAGTATAAATAAATTATTTAAAAAAATTTTACTCAAAGATTTTCAAATTTTCTACAGGTGCATATTTGTTTCTTTTTTTTTTATAATTTTTCTGTAGGAAGAAAAAAAAATATGAAAAAATTGTCATATATATATGCTGAACCTCTGAAAATGCTTAGATTCTTTTTCTCTTTTAACAAATAAATTATTAAAAAAGAAAATTATATAGAAAGATTGAAAGAAATTGAATTATTAAAAAATTAAAAAAGACTCTAAGTGCGAATTTTTTTTAATACTTTTTTAAAATAATTTATTTCATAAAAAAAAAATCTAAAAAATTTTCTAATTTATGCTCATTTTATTTAAATATAATTTTTAATACAATTATAATGTAGTAATTTATGTTAATAATGATAATTTCATAATAATTTATAATTTTTCCTCGAATTTTCCAGATTCTGCTGGCAAATGCGAGAGTACATGGGAAAATATGAATTCAATTTGGAGAAGAATGAACGTCCACGGGTGAAAAACGTCACGAGGAATTTGGAGTATTCGGTGATGGTGAATCGGTCCATTTGCTTTTATCTTCTGCATGTCTACAAGATACGTATTGGAGACAATTCGAGTCTCGTGGTGGATCCATTGGGTTCGTGGAATCCAGGAGCTCCAATGTTCAAGCATCCGGTTAGAATTGCCATGAAATGAGGGATTTTCAGGGAAACGGTTGGAGATGGAATTCTTTTGATGATTCCAGTGAAAAGCTGAGGAAATTTGAGCTGGAAAACATATGCCTGAAGTTATTTTTTCGATTTTTTTTTTGGAATTTCGAAATTTTTGGACCGAAATCGAAAGAGTTTACTCGGAATTTTTTCGAAAATTGTTTGTTTTTTGAGGATATCTCTGGTTCTATTGGTCGTAGCGAGTTGCGGGTGGTCTCAAATGAAAGGTGAGATCATTTTTCATTGATCTGAGTGGTTAGAAAAAAAAAATTACGATTTTCCAAAAAGTTCCACGAAATTTTTTAGAGGAAAATTACGTTTTTTTTTTTTAATTTTTCCAAAATTGCGAAAATTAAATTTTCTACCTCATAAATCGATTGGAAATGAGCTCAGCTTTCATTTAAGATCAACTGCAAATCTCTATCAGCAATAGAACCGGAGATATCCTCGAAAAACTGTAATTTTTCGAAAATCTCGTAGTAAAATTTTTCGATTTCGACACAAAAATGTCGAATTTTCAAAAAAAAAAAACAAAAAAAATAGTATGACACATGTTTTTCACCTAAAATTTCCTGAAGTTTCCAACGAAATCATCAAAAATCCCCTATCTCAATTATTTCCCCCTATTTCCCCCAATTTTCATAAATAAACAAAATAAATAATCATTTTTTCCATCGAAATCATCTTTAAAATTTTTTTTTATTTTATCGAAGTAATAATTTCCAAATTCCAGATGAATGTTGCTCTTCGTAACAATTTTGCACAATTGCCAATGATCGTTGGAATCTTGAATGGAACCAGTGACGATCAAAATGGAGAAATATCATCCTACGAAGACGGTCCAAGTGAACTCAAACCATTGAACGATTTCGTTGATTTTCTCACCCACAGTTTAAACGCCAGGTAATTCCCCTCCCCCCCCCCCCCTCCCCAATTAATTCTCTTTAATTGATGATAATAAAATGAGCAGACATTTCACAATTTTGTGCAATTTTTCGAATAAATGAATTATCAATAAAAAAAAATAGTAAAAAAAATTTGCAATTACCGATTTTTTAAGTTTTTGCTTGCATATATATATTTGTTTTTTTTTACATAAATATATTTAATGAGTTTCATTTATTTATATATGAATATTTAATGAGGTATCTGTTAAAAGACAAAAAAATATATAGATATTATCAGATGTATGCTATTTTTAGTATCATTAATTGCTGCTAATTTCGCCTTTAAAATCAGTTTAATCTCAAATAATTAGAAATTCGCCCAAAAATTTAGAAATTTGACTATTCGGATTTTTTTTCTCATTCGAAATTCGAATATTTCGTGATTTTTTTCGAATTCGAAATTTGAATATTTCGAAATTAGAAAAAAAAAAATAGAAATTTCGATATTTTGAGATTTTTTAAGAAATTTCGAAATTCTCGCTAAATTGTATATTTTTTAAAATGAAAATTATCCATAAAATCTAGTATAGAGACAGTGCAATACGACAAAATCGGTACATTAACAAACAAAGTCTGGAGCAATCTTCTTGGTGATGTTTGCAATGGAAACATAGACATAGGTCTCGGTTATATCACAATAAATGATGAGCGCCAGCGAGACATGAGTTTTACACATCCTTTGATACGTTACACGTACGTATTATTTTATTCATCTCATTGTATTATAATAAATTGAGTAGCAAATTAGAAAATTGGATAATAGTATTGACTCTCTCTCTAATAAAAAATACTTTGTAGAAGAAACATCTACATAAGACCGCCCGAGTCTGGTACAATGAGAGATATATTTCTTCAGCCATTCAACAATCGTCTACTTCTGTGTGTTGCATTTATGCAACTCTTCATTATTTTTACGATTTGCTCGATAAATTATGTTTCCAATAATGTGCTGACTATGTTCAGACCACGTGGAAGACAGAGGGGCATAGGTGAAGCTACTCTCTGGTGCACGGGAATAATGTTCATGCAAGGTGGTAAAAAATGCATTTAATCAATCAATTAAAAAGACGAATTAATTGATAATTGCATTTTTTAATGACAATTTTTAATTTTCAATTTTTCTTTGTAAAAAAAAAAATTATTCTTGGAAACATAAAAAATAGGCAATTCTATGATAGGATATTGCCTGAGAAGTGCGGTAAAGTACTTTTCCGCACTTTTAAAATAGTATATTACTATGATATATTGAAAATATATGTATACATATTTTTTTTCTTATATTTACTATATTAAATGTAATTTATATGATGAATATCAAGTAAATCTCACCGTCAAACCTTCATTTTGGCTTAATACATTAAAATAATTGATGAAAAATTGCATAAAAAGTGCGGTAAAGTACTTTTTCACACTTGTAGACTAAAATATTACCTAAAAAGTGCAAAAAATCTTCACCGCACTTGTAAAATACAGCTTTTCTTGTGTACAACGCATGAAGAGTGTCACTAAGCGCATGCGCAGCGTGCGGAAAGTGGCTTCTTTTCGCACGGCGTGCGAAAAGAGACTATTTTTCGCACGGCGTGCGAAAAGAGACTATTTTTCGCACTAAGTGCAGAAAAATAAAAAAAAAACTATGACTACAATTTAAAAAAAAATTGTTCGATAATAATTCATTGGTTTAAAGAAGTTGAAATGATTGTTAGAGATAAAAAATTCAATTATAATAATTTTTTTAAGGGTCTTCCTGGAATCCCTCGACTCTCTCTGGAAAAATGGCATTAATGGCGAGTTTGATCTTCGCACTAGTAACATACAACGCTTATGCTGGCTTCATCACGTCGATTCTATCGGTTCAAGCAACTGGAATAAAAAATCTCGATGATCTACTTGATAATAACTTTAAATTGGGGTACAGTGATGTTGACGATGAATATATGCGCGTAAGTTATTTTAATATTTCGGAAACTAAGCGAGATAGCGTTTTTTTAATGAAAATATTTTTTTAAAAATCTGAAAGGAAAATAAAAGAGAATTAGCGTAAAATCGTATTATCTCGCTTATTCTCCGCCATATCATTAAAAAAAACTGCTTTTCCACTACTGAAAAAAAATCAAGTAATTCATATTTTTAATGGAAAATTTGACAATTTCAGAATGCAAATGACAGTGCACTACGACAATTATATATTAAAGCATTTAATGGACGAGAATCACGACTAAGTACTAGTCAAGGTCTCCAGAAAGCAGTGAGAGGTCGATATGGTTTCTTCGTTAGTGCAACATTAGCAAGACGTGCCCTGAGAACATCTCTAATACATGAGAGATGTTCACTCAAAGAAATTGAGATTCGTCATACATTTACGATTGTTGCATTGCCCATCGAGAAGAGGAGTACCTACGAAAAAATCATCAACTTGAGGTACTAACAGCTGAAATAATTTAAATAATGCTGAAAATAGCAGAAATTTGACCATTTTAAATTTTTTCCATTGAATGAATTATTTTAATTATTTAAAAAAAATGAAAAATGTTGAAAATTAAAAAAAACGCTATTTTTTGAAATACTTTTTTTTATAGCAATTCATTTCGTTGCCTTAGAAACAAAGCGGCGCAGGTGCTATGCTCAGGGGAGAGTGGGGCAAAATGGACACTGTTACGAAACGGTTAGAGATGGATTTTTTTTGATGATTCTGTTGAAAAGCTGAGAAAATTTCAGCCGGAAAACAAGTTTCAGATGTATTTTTTTCGATTTTCTTGAAAATTCGATATTTTTCAGCCTTTCCTTTTTCGAAAATCTTTAGTTTTTTGCCAATATCTCTGGTTTTATTGATTGTGGTGATCTGGGATTGATCTTAAATGAAAGGTGAGCTCATTTTCCATCGATTTATGGGGTTTTAAATTCAAAAATATCCATTTTTGGGATAGTTATAGGCCAAAAACTGTTTCACAGAACTGTTCCACAAAAATGCCCATGAATACCTTGAAAATCGATATTTTTAAATTGAAAACCCTATGAATCGATGGCAAATAATCTCATCTTTCACCTCCCATCGGAATTTTTACGCTACAACAAATAGAACCGAAGATATTCTCAAAATAATGGAAATTTCCAAAAAAACGAAGGGAAATTACGAATTTTACCTCTCTAAAATGCTCAAAAAAGTCAAAATCGCCCAAAATTCAAAAAAATTAGCTCCAGCACTTGTTTCCCGCCCAAAATTTTCTCAACTTTCCAATGAAATCATCAAAAACAATCTACCGCCAATATTTCTATCAATTTCAAGAGTTTCCCATAATTTTTGCCTGAAAATTTCGATGTGTCCATTTTACCCCTAGAGTCCATTTTGCCCCACCTTCCCCTATACATAGCACATACACCACTTCGTTCCCAAGATGACGATCTTTTTTTCTTAAAAAAACCTAAAAAATCGTCAGATTCATGCGAATTCAGTTAATTTCAATTTTGTAAAAAATTTAAATTAGGGAAAATTGATTTTCTTCTGCTTTAGTATTTTGAAGATGAGAGAACGTGGTGTCATCGATAAAATTGGAGAGACAATGCTTCCAGATATGCCAAGATGTCAAGCATTAACGACATTTCACAGTGCACGTATTGCCGATGTTTATTCGGCTTTTATAATTCTCGTAACAGGCATTGTAACTTCACTTCTCTTGGGAATTATTGAGAGACTCTGGAATCAACGGAGAAAGTGCACGAAGAAAATAATGAAGAAAATTTCATTATCAAGGAGGAAAAAAAATGATGTAGCTATAAATTCTTCGATGATTTCGGAAAATTGGTGGAAGCAGCCGATGAGAAGAGCCTCTAAGGTCCTCAATGATAAGCGCGTTAATCATCCAACTAAACACGAACTTTTCCCATTCAATCATTGATGAAATCATGGAATTTTAGATTTATTCATGATTTATTGATAATTCCTCTGCAGTCTCGAAGAACTCCCATTTCTCCATGACACAAAATTTCAGTCAATTTTGAGCTGTATCCTTTGCATCCTTCTTTCCAGTATTTATATATTTTTTTTGGTCCAACTGTAGTCATGATCTCTTTACATTTGTCGTTTAAACTGGAAAAAAATGGGGAGAGAGTTGTGAAATTTTGAAAATAAAGAGGCGACTGGGGTAAAGTGAACACGGGTTGATTTTTGTATTCTATGAAAATTAGGGGAAATCGATGGAAATATTAGAGATAGATTTTTTCTGATGATTCCATTAGAAAGATGAGAAAATTTCCCATGAAAATCATATGTCACAAGTTATTTTTTGGAATTTTTCAAAAATTTCATTTTTTCCGCAAGATTCGAAGGTCAAACTCTTCTGTTTTTCGAAAAATTTCAGGTTTTCGAGAATATCTCTGGTTCTATTGATCGTAGCGATCTGGGGTTGATCTCAAATGAAAGATGAGCTCATTTCCCATCGATTTATGGGGTTTACAAAGAAGAATATCAATTTTTTCAAGTACTTATAGGGCAAAAACTGAATTTCAGCAAAATGACCTATAAATATTTGAAAAATTGATTTTAAAAAAATTTGAACCACACAAATTGATGAGAAATGAGCTCACCTTTCATTTGAGATGAACTCCAGATCACTACGACCAACAGAACCGGAGATATCACCGAAAAAGTGAATTTTTTCGATTTTCAAAAGGCAAACCCCTTCAAAACTTGGCCAAAAAAGTAAATTTTTCCAAAAATTGACAAAAAAAATTCTGACACACGTGTTTTCCGCCTAAAATTTCCTCAGCTTTCCAATGAAATCATCAGAAAATTTCTATCTCAAACCGTTCAATTGTAGTGTCCATTTTACCCCATCTTCATGCATAAACCAATTCTGCTCCATTTCCCCCCTTCCTTTACTTTTCTTCCCAAGAATTATCAGCGGTGCTCTCAACGATCTTCGAACCCGGCACATTGTCCCCAATGTATCTTCTCCCATCAATCTCTCTCAATCGATATCTAAAAAAAAATATAAAAATAATAATAATCAAATTGAAATAAAATTCCTGAGACAAAAAAAAATGATAAAAAACAAAAAATTAATTAAAAAAAGAATAATTGATTAAAGAAAATAATTAATTAAAAATAATAATAATAATAATTACCGTAAAAAAGCCCCTTGACACAAGGTCTCAAGAAGACCCCCAGTTTCCGGATAATCGACCCATTGATCGGACGATGGGGCATCATGCAAGATCATCAATGTTTCATTGATCTTAAAACAATTTCAAGAAATTACTCAATATGTAGATAATTTTCCAAACTCTTTATTTTTTTTTATTATATATTTAGTATTATTTTTTTATTTTTTCATTTTTCCTTTAATTCTCCTGACCTTATCAGCGATAACGAGGCAAATGCCACATTTCACGCAGGTCGACGTGATATCGACATGTATTGGATCAAAGTTTTCGTGATATGGAATTTTTCTAATAACTCCAACTCCCATGATACCACAATTGTACTCTTTTATTGGTGTATTTTCTTGAACTTGTAAATTTGACGTTTTTCCATCAATTTTTGATGAGACACAAGAAATCGAATTGTATTTCTTTTTTTCCAATTCTCCAGAAGTAATTGCGACAAAATTAAATACAAAAAAAATGATTAAAAAAATGAATTTTTCCATTTTTTCATTAAAAAAAAAAATTAAAAAAAACTTTTTTTTTTAAATTGGCAATGAAAAGCCCGCCAACTTCAATCTAATTTTTTCTGTCAAAAACAGCAACTTCCGATCGATCATTTTTAAATATCGATTAGTCGATGCGATCGTTTCGTTCCATACCTCTGTTAGTTTGAGGGAGTCAATTTCAATTTCAAATCAATCAATTTGAAAATTTTCGATTAATCGATGTTGAAATTCGATTAATTCATCTTGAATTTCGATTAATCGATATCAAATTTGCTTAATCGATACCAGAATCGATCAGTTTGAGATTCCAATTAATTGATGTCAAAAGTCGATGAATCAATGTGAAATGTCGATTAATCGATGTTGAATTTCGATTAATCGATGTCAACATTCGATTAATCTATGTCAACAATCGATCATCCAATTAATTGATGCCAAAAGTCGATGAATCGATGTGAAATGTCGATTAATCGATGTTGAATTTGGATTAATCGATGTTGAATTTAGATTAATCGATGTCAACATTGCATTAATCGATGTTAACTTTGATTAATCTATGTAAACTTCGATTAATCCATGTGAAATTTCGATTAATCGATGTTAAGATCCGATTAATCGATGTCAAACTTGCTCAATCCATATCGAAATCAATCAGTTTGACAATTTTAGTTAATCAATGCTCAATTTCAATTAATCGATATCAAATTTCGATTAATCGATGCAAAATTTTGGTTAATCAATGTTAAACTTCGATCAACCGATGTCAAATTTCGATTAATCGACGTCATATTAGCTCAATCGATATCAAAATTCGATTAATCACATTTCTATCAATCGATCTCAAAAATCGATTAATCGAATTCCGAATCGATCGACAATTCAATCCCTTTTCAATTCAAGTGGGGGTAAAGAAACCATATTCGATCACCTTCCGATCGATCATTTATCAAAAATCGATTAATCGATGCGAATCTCGTTCCATCCAATAATTCCCTCAGGCAAGTAATTTTTTTAATTTTTTTGCATAAATGAGATTCAAAAAATGAAAATTGAAAAAAATTGAATTTTACCTTCCGTTGATAACTCTACTGATATATTTTGTCGATAAATAAAATTTTTTTCCCATCTAGGGACATTCAGCTGTCACTTCCTCAATTATTTATCTCTTGAAGTTGGCAGCACACTGTGTTATTGATTTTCCCATGTACTCTCCCTCTCTCTCTCTCTCTCTACACTAGAGAACCAACAAAAAAAAGAGTACACACACTCGAGTAAAGGTAAAATTTCATTGACCAATTCACGTGATATTCACCGCCAATTGGTGTTTAGTTCAAGTCTCTAGATGTAATTCGCATCAATTCCTGGATGTATATATATGTCTAAATACGTGTTAGTACGTAAATACGTATGTGATCGAGTAACCTCTGAATAAATAGAGTATCACTACATGATTTCCGGAAGAGGTGTTTTTTTGGAGTAAAAAAAAGTGAGTAAATACCTAAAAAGACATTTTTTGGGTGTCAACTGTATTTTTTTCGAACGTCAGACACTTAAAAAATTTTATTTCAAATCTAATTCAGTTCTTTATTATTTTTATATATATCTAATGTTTTGACATTTTCAGGTTGACAGATAAAACATCGAGAACACATAAAATTCATCAATTTTTCGTCAATCAAACGAGCATTAATGTAATTAATGTTAATTATATTGGAGCTAAACGCGTGAATTACGTGGGAAATTTTTTGAGTAATTCTTTTGGAGTTTGTTTATTTAATTTAAATGATGGCAGCCAATCTCGAAGAGGAACAGAGTTTACGAGAATGTGAGGAGTATGTACAGAGACACAATATACAGCAGGTACTCAAGGATTGTATTGTACAATTGTGCGTTGGTAGACCACAGAATCCCATCTCATTCCTGCGTGAATATTTTCAAAAACTAGAGAGGGTAAGTTTTTTTTTATTTCCCCATTTTTTTTTATTTCTTGATTTTTTTTTAAATTGTTTTTTTTTTTGTTTCAATTACAGTTTTTTTGGGATAACTCGAAAACTAAAGGAGATAGAGCAATTTTGCCCATGAGTGGGTTTGTAGCTCATGAAATTCTCTACAAAATGGGTATGAGGTGAAATTGCTCTATCTCGCTTAGTTTCCGAGATAGAGCGAAAAAACACGGATGACGAGAGACAATTGTAAATTTTTCAGAAAAAAATACATTTTTTTTCAGTAGTTTTTTGAGGATATCTCGGAAACTAAGGGAGGTAGAGCAATTTTGCCCGAAAATGGTTTTCTAGCTCTTGAAATTCTCGACGAAATCAGTCTCAGGCAAAATTCCTCTATCTCCCTTAGTCTCCGAGATATTCGCAAAAAAACATTGATGACAATAAACGACTAAATTATTTTTAAAAAAGTCGATTTTATGCCATCAATATTTTTTTAAAAATATCTCGAAAACTAAGCGAGATAGAGCGTTTTCATAAGAAACGTTTTTTGTAGCCCTTGGAATTCTCTGCAAAACCAGCTCTAGAACAAGATCGCTCTATCTCGCTTAGTTTCCGAGATATTTACAAAAAAATAAAAAAAATGAAATCATTTTTTTCTGGAAATTCTATTTTTTTTGTTTTCCAAAAACACTTTTTTTTTTTAATTTCCATTCATTTATTCGTTCCTCCACTGCATGAACATTCCCACTTACATGTTCTGCTCCATTAATTTATTACTATCATTATTGTTATTAATTGCAATTACGAATTAGCATAATTAGATGGACAATGAGAAAAATATCAGATTTCTTCAAGAATTACGGAGAAAAATAGGAGAAAAAAAATATCGTTGCCTTGAAAAAAGAGAGGCATAAGTGCCCTGTATAAGCATAGCACTTACGCCTTTTTGCTTCTGAGGAAAAAAAATAGATATATATTGTTACGGTACGTACACACGTGCGCGCGCTGCATGAACTGCTTCTTCTACCGTGTCGCTTCTGCACATACACAAATATATACATATATATGTGTATATATGTATATAGTCACCTTAGAAACAAAGGGGCGTAAGTGCTGTACTCATCTATAGCACTTACGTCCCTTTGACTCTAAGACAACTATATATATATATATATGTACATAGAAAAGACGGAAGCAAAATGGACCATCAAGCTAAAATGATTCAAGATTTTTTAAAAAAGCCGCGGCTTTTTCAAAAAATCTGAAAAAATTCACCAACAATGTAGACATTTTCGAGTACTTTTTGGAATTTTTTCAGAATTTTTCATCAACTCCTTCACTCTGAAAAAAAATCCTGAATCATTTTACTTCGGAAGTTCATTTTGTCCCACTCTTTCCTATACATATATATCATTGCTTTAGAAATAAAAGGGCGTAAGTGCTATCTTTAAACACAGTATTTAAGCACTTTTGTTCCTAAGGCCACAAATATTTTTCATTTTAATGAGAAGAAGAAGAAAAAATGATGAGCAGAGAGCAGCAGCAGCAAACAGCATCAGAAGGAGACCCTCCGGTTTTTATATATGTATACATATATATATGACTGCTTGAAGGAAAACAATCTAATCTTAGAATATTCTCAAAATATAACACATTCTAGTTGACATGTATTAGCCAATCCTGGTGAATCAAAAATTATCTTCCAGAGAAATTTGTGACGAGAAATTCATCGTGTATTCGTTTTTTTTATCCAATATTTAAATGTAGTATTGGTCAAATTGTGTGAAATGCTTTAAAAAATCAATTTTTACGGGTTTTTTTAAATCAAATTAATGCGGGAAAAATTTTCCAGTGAATTGAGAAAAAAAAATTCTAAAAAATATCTTAATGAATGGAAATATTTGATTATACAATTTAGTAAAGTGCCAAATTGCTTTTTTTAATTGTTTTAAAACGTAAAATTTGAAGTTTTGAAAATTTTTAAAAATATGGGAGAGGTATTTTGAAAAAACAGAACTATTTTTAGAAAATTCTATTATATATTCTCTAAATAACAAAAAAAATTTTTTATAAAATTTCAGATTTTTTTTTAATGACAAAACAAATTAATGACAATTTAGTTTTTCCATGAAAAAAAAAATCTTTTTTCTTTTTTTAATGACAAAAAAATTATTTTCTTCTTTTCTTAATGACGAAAAAAATTAACATTATAATTTATTAACACAGGAACAGGCACACGATGCTAAGCAACAAATTGCAACGAGTCCTGAGGACATTGAGGATTTGCCAGGAGGACCACAGGGTCCACAGGTGCCTCGAAGACGTGGTGGTATATCAGCAGAGCCAGTTTCCGAAGAGGATGCAACGAGTTATGTTAAAAAAGTCGTTCCCAAGGACTACAAAACAATGGCAGCATTGAGCAAAGCTATTGCCAAAAATGTTCTGTTTGCTCATTTGGATGAAAACGAGAGATCTGATATCTTTGATGCCATGTTTCCAGTGACATTTTTACCGGGTGAACCGATTATTCGTCAAGGTAAATTATCAAAATTTATTTGCACGACTTTTCATAGTAATTTTGTTAAAAATAGGGGAAGGTGGGGTAAAATGGATATTTTGATTGAACAGTTTGAGATGGAGATTTTCTAATAATTTCGTTGGAAAGCTGAAGAAATTTTGTATGGAAAACATGGGTTGAGATTATTTTTTTTTAATTTTTAGAAGATTTTACATTTTTTGGACAATTTTTGAAGGGATTTTTCTTTTGAAAATCGAAAAAATTGACGTTCCTGGCGATATCTTCGGTTCTGTTGGTCGCAGCGACCTGGGATTCATCTCAAATGAAAGGTGAGCTCATTTCTCATCGATTTGTGTGGTTCAAATTTTTTTAAAATCAATTTTTCCAAAATTTATGGGTCATTTTGCTGAAAATCAGTTTTTGCCCTATAAGTACTTGAAAAAATTGATATTTTTCTTTTTAAACCCCATAAATCGATGGGAAATGAGCTCACCTTTCATTCAAAATCAACCCCAGATCGCTACGACCAATAGAACCCGAGATATTCCCAAAAACCTGAAATTTCTCAAAAAACAGAAGAATTTCACCTTCAAATCTCTCCCAAAAAAATGGAATTTTTGAAAAAATTCCAAAAAATAACTTCTGACATATGATTTTCATGGCAAATTTTCTCAGCTTTCTAATGGAATCATCAGAAAAAACCTATCTCCAAGATTTCCATCGATTTTTCGTAATTTTCATAGTATAAAATACCAAAGCTAACATGTATCCGTTTTACCCCTTGATTCCATTCTACCCCACCTTCCCTTAAAACTCATTTTTATTGCTTAGGCGATGAGGGAGACAATTTTTACGTCATCGATCAAGGAGAAGTCGAAATCTTCGTAAATGGAGAACTGGTAACAACAATTGGAGAAGGTGGTAGTTTCGGTGAATTGGCATTGATCTATGGTACTCCACGTGCTGCAACTGTCAGAGCCAAAACAGATGTCAAATTATGGGGAATAGATCGTGATTCATATCGTCGAATTCTCATGGGATCAACGATAAGAAAAAGGAAAATGTACGAGGAATTTTTGTCAAGAGTCTCAATTCTCGGTATGAAATCTTTATTTTCAGCATATTACCTCTATTTATATCGTTTTTTTTTAAGGAATAAAGGGATGTAAGTCCTATACATATATAAATATATATAAATGTATATATAAATATAGCACTTACGCCCCTTTGTTTCTAAGACAACGATACGATAATTAAATTAGCAACATCTGACAATTTTCGGCATTTTTTTAAAAATAAATTATTGAAAAAAAAAATTATTTAATATTTGTAATATTGAATAAATCATTTAATATTGTAAAAAAAAAAAATCTAAAAAAATTTGCACTTGTAGTTTCTTCAATCTCTTACATGTGCCTATTTTTTCCATTTTTTTTTTTCAAATAATTTATTTAAAAAAAAAATACAACAAAAAATTGTCATATATCAGCTACTTTTAGTTTCTCATCTATCTGATTGTCATTGAGAATCTAATATAACATGTTCACCTTGATCTAGAATCACTAGATAAATGGGAACGCCTGACAGTTGCTGATGCCCTTGAACCCGTGGTATTTGAGGATGGTGAAACTATTGTCAGACAGGGTGAGCCAGGCGAGGATTTTTACATTATTGTTGAGGGTACTGCAGTTGTACTGCAACAGAGGAGTGAAGGCGAAGAACCAACAGAAGTCGGTAGACTTGGACCGTCTGATTACTTTGGTAATGAATAATTCTATCTTTTTTTTTAACCAGTGGATAATTGTATTCCTTTCCAACTGAATTTTTTCTCAATTTTTCGAAAAGTTTACGTTTTTCTTCAAGTTTTTGAGGGATTTTCTCTTTTGAAAATGGAAAAAATTCACTTTTTCGGAGATATCTCCGGTCCTGTTGGTCGTAGCGACCTGGGATTCATCTCAAATGAAAGGTGAGCTCATTTCTCATCGATTTATGTGGTTTAAATTTTTTTTAAATCAATTTTTCAAATATTTATAGGTCATTTCGCTGAAAATATGTTTTTGCCCTATAAGTACTTGAAAAAATTGATATTTTCCTTTGTAAACCCCATAAATCGATGGGAAATGAGCTCACCTTCAATTTAAGATCAACCCCAAATCGCTACGATCAATAAAACCAGAGATATTCTCGGAAACCTGAAATTTTTCGAAAAACAGAAGAGTTTCACCTTCAAATCTTGCGGAAAAAATGAAATTTTTGAAAAATTCCAAAAAATAACTTCTGACATATGATTTTCATGGGAAATTTTCTCATCTTTCCAATGAAATCATCAAGAAAAACCTATCTTCAATATTTCCATCAATTTCCCTCAAATTTCATAGTATAAAATACAAAAATCAACTCGTGTATCCAATTCACCCCACCTTCCCTCAACCTTTTCAAAGTGAAACTAATTTTTTTACAATCATTTAATTCTTGAAATTTTTATTCATCTCATTTTAGGTGAAATTGCCCTACTTCTTGATAGGCCGAGGGCAGCTACTGTAATTGCACGTGGTCCTCTAAAATGCGTTAAACTTGATAGAGCACGCTTCGAGCGGGTCTTGGGGCTCTGTGCAGATATTTTAAAGCGAAATATCACTCAATACAACAGTTTTGTGTCACTCTCAGTGTGAAGTTACTAAAAAAACACGTTCGAAAAAAAAAAAGAAAAATTGAATAATTTATATGTGACACTGTTGAAATGAAAATCCTCCTTCTAAAAAAAAATAAAAATCCTAAAATTCATCGAGAGACGTTAAAATAAAAAAGGAAAACAAGAAATTCACGTACAGAGAAACTAGAAGTTGAATTGAACGATATAAACCCAATAAAAAAAATCATTGTTATAATTTTTCTTACTTTATTAATATTTTCATGATTTATTGAAAATTATTATTATTATTATTATTATGCCAATCCAAGAAAAAAAAATGGTATATTCATTATTGTATGGTTAGACACAAATCTGTAATAAATATAATTCTAGTGATAAAAATTAATGATAAATTCGAAGAAAGAAAGAAAGAAGAAAAAAATAATAAGAAGAAGAATTCAATAAAAATTCATTATTTAAAAAAAAAGAAAATAAAAACGACGAATTAATTTATTGTGCAGTAAATGATGGGCTCTCCAAGGGCAGGTACAGGTGATTTTTCAATTTGTTAAAATTCAATTAACTTTTTTTTTTTCGTATTTTTCATCTCTGGATTAATAATAATGTTATCATCTCCAATTATCTCAATTCTGGGAAAATGAGAAATAAATATGGAAATAATAATTTTAATGTTCCATTATCGAGAGGCCAATTCAAAAAATTTCCAGCCAAAAAGAAAAATGATAAATAATGGTTGTATATATATAAATTTTCCTAATATATTTAAACACTCATAAATTGATTCCTCTTCCATTGTATACAGACAAATGTGTTTCTCTGTTGTCCTACAGCGATCCAGTGACTGTTTTGATTTAATTTCAATTTTTTAAACACAAGAAACGTTGTCGTCAGATTTCCGGCATCATTTTTTAAAAAAAAGGCAGCATCCCTCCTTTGATCCTGATGGATTGAAAGTAGATTTCCCTTCGATTAACGTCAAATTCCAAAATTTTCTCGAATTATTTCGATTTTTTTTTTTCGAATTTTTCCATCAAATCCAATGAAAAAATAGCAACTGATGTCTTCCTCTCGTTCTTGCTCTATCTTGCTGTTTCTCCTGGTGTTAAAAATTCGATCAAAGCACAAAAATTCTGGAAATCTCATCTCGATCAAACAGAAGAGACCCGATGAATGAAAATTATTATCCTGTAGCACTAATTTTATTATTTCATTGGCTCAATTTCAATCCTTGAATTCATCATTAAAATGAATTTTTCGATAAATTCGATGAGATGTGTTTAATTTTTTATTATTTGAATCAAGACGTCATCTTGTGTTGGCTCCTCATCCAGTAAAATTGGTGTTTAAGCCCATTGGAAAGGAGCCGAGGGCGACCCGAGACTGAATTCATTTTTTTTTCGATCATTTTAAAATTATTTACATGTTTTTTTTTTCGAATAATTATCGAAAAATCTTCGATTTTTAAATCATTTCGTGAAGGGATGAAATGCGACGACGGTCATATATATATATGTATGCAAAAAAAAAATTATATATATACATAGATATATATATAGATATTTTCATAATTAAATTACACGTATGTACAAATTATGTACATTATTTGGCGCCGATAATGCGCGGGGGATTCGAATTTCCCGATTTTTTTTTCATTTTTTGTACG
Source organism: Aleiodes alternator (assembly GCA_963921955.1). Taxonomy (NCBI): domain Eukaryota; kingdom Metazoa; phylum Arthropoda; class Insecta; order Hymenoptera; family Braconidae; genus Aleiodes; species Aleiodes alternator. The sequence continues at coordinate 3,073,219 of OY998105.1, read as the reverse complement.
ATTTTTTAAGAATTAAACACGAATTTTCATTTTTTTCTCTATTGGTGATGATTTTTTTTTACCAAGCACCAATTGAGCCACTGCTTGACTTGCAATCGAGAAGCTGACGCTCTTTATCGGCATAAATTAATCCGAAATCACCCACAAATTTATAAAACTTGTCCAAAGATTGAAAGGCCAATTCCGCTACGATGAAATCAACAGCCAAATTTTGACGATAGCTAAACAGCAGAGAAATCAATGGATTAGTTTTCATCTATTTTGCGTATTTTTTGAAATTTAGAGAAAAAAAAAAAATTTAATAAAAAAAAAGGTCATTAAATTATTATTTTTTTGGTAAATATTGAAACAAGGTAATTCAGCATCTTTTTCCTGAAACAGAACACATCTTTGCATGGTTAGATAAACATAGGGGAGGGGGGGAGGTGATTAAAATGCTCCTCCCTGAAGTATCCCCAATAAATTACGATAATGCAGTATAATATACAGTAATACAGTTTGTGTGTTTTTAAAGAAATAATATGTATCAAATATATGTAGAAAAAAATTTTCATGTATACATACGACTTTATCATGTTCTTCAGAGCGATTTTCCTTTCTCTGGATATAAACCAGTCCATGAGAAATGCTGCCATACATGGAGCTTCATTGTAAAGCTTGAAGAATACGTGATAATTAGCTAACCACCATGCTGAACGTACTTTGAGTGCATGTTTTATGCAGTCGTTTTGCTTATCCTCTTCGGTTAAGTCCGCCATAATTGTTGTAAGATCTGGAATTTAGTGAATTGAGATATTTAAAGAGGATGGAGCAATGTTGGATAGGGAAAATGGGGTAAAATGGATATTTTGATTGAACGGTTTGGGAAAAAAAAACCCTGTTTATACCCACCTTGGGTGTTTTTCGTGAAGATATAGTACAGTATTCGATAAGCTACAAATTCACAACGATTTTCTCCACCAAGATCTTGATAGAGCATTCTCAATTGCGTCTGGCACTGATTGAACTCCTCGTGATCTCCACGCTCTAATGCAACACGTGCATGTGTCTCGTAAACATGTACAGTAAATGAATCCCTAATACCTTGTACAGTTAAATCTTGACGAATTGATTTTAATTGATCACACGCGTATCTGTAGTCTTGCTCGGAGACCCATCGTTTTTTAACGTGTGCCAGAGATGTCTGTAGAACACTTACCGGTCGAACCGCTGAAGCAGCTGGGGCCTGAAGAAAATAAATTATTTTATTAATAAATAATAAATAGAAAAAGGGAAGGGGTAAAATGGACACATTTGAGTTTTTATGTGTATATTATAGATGAAAAACAGTTGAAATTATTGAAATTATTGGAAATAGGCTTTTTCTCATGATTCCATTGAAAAGCTGAGGAAATTTGCGGTGGAAATCATGTGTCAGAAATGATTTTTTGCCTTTTCTTAAAAATTCTACTTTTTTGGTCGAAATTTGAAGGAGTTTCTCTTTTCATTTTTCCGAAAATTCGGTTTTTTTGGAAATATCTCAAGTTCTATTGATCATAGCGTGAAAATTCGGAATGGAGGGGAAAGGTGAGATCATTTGCCATCGATTTATGGGGTTTTCAATTAAAAAATATGGATTTTTAAGGTAGTTATGGGGCAAAAACTGATTTTCACGAAAAAAAAACCATAAATGCCTTGAAAATCGATATTTTTTAATTGAAAACCACATAAATCGATGGCTAATGATCTCAACTTTCACCTCCATTTGGAATTTTCCCGCTGTGACCAGTGAAACCGGAGATATTTTGAAAAAAGGGAATTTTTCCGAAAATCGAAAGGAGTAGACCTTCAAAAGTTCCCCAAAAAAATCAAATTCGCAGAAAATTCAGAAAAATTAATTCTCGCACTTGTTATCCACCCGAAATTTCCTTATCTTTTCAATAGAATCATCAAGAAAAATCCATCTCCAACCATTTCCTTTCAATGTCCATTTTACCTCATCTTCCCCCTAATTTTCAAAAAAAAAAATCAAGGATGATTGGTAGTTTCAATCAGAAAAAAAGTTAAATTTTAGTATAAAAATCTTTAATAAAAAATCTATACAAAATGAAATTCTCAAATTTGATGAAGTGAATCTGTAAATAATGTAATTCAAAATAAAATGAGTCCAAAAAAACAACAAATTAGTTGAAAACTGTAAAATTTTCTTTTTTCTTTTTGAAAATTCCTTCAAAACTTGAAAATATGAAGAAATGAGAAAAAGAACAAAAAATTCCCCAATTTTCCATTAATTTTTCATTGCTAAGACTTATTTTATTCCTCATTATATTCTTAACAGATTCACTCAATCAAATTTGAAAATTTCATCTCGTTTAAATTATTATTAACAATTTTATCCAAAATATTGAAAAAAAAAGAAAAAATTCATCCAAAACTTCAACTTTTTTTCGACTGTATCGATAAGCAAAACGTTAATCAATTTAAAAAAAAAAAATTAATACTCACAGAGGTAAGACGAAGATACGGTTTTTCAATGTCTTTGCATGTACCAACAATATGTAATCCTGTGAAATCAAAGTCAGCCGTAACATCATCCCTAATACTCGTATTACTCTTATTAATACAATCATTAAATCTTGCTGCACGTTGTTGTAATTTTTCCTTGCTTCCTAATTCATCATTACCACTTGCTAATCCAAATTCCGAATAAAAATGTGATTTATTATGTTTATTTTTTTTAATTTTTTTACTATTATTATGTATTGTAGATGATTGATTTTTACTCGTACGATTTGTTATTTTTTTGCTATTCTTATTATTAATATTTGATAATTGTTTGTAATCATGTGCCCTTTCACTGTTTGATGATGACGATGATGATGATGATGATGATGTACTACGACGATATTTACGTGTAGGTGGACTGTGTGTACGTGAATGTGAACGACTTCTTGAACGTGAACGTAATTTATTACGTCTATTATTATTTGATGCAGAGAGACGAGCGCCTAATCTAGCACCAAGTGATGTTGATAAGCCAGATTTACGCATGCCTCCCTGCTGCTGCTGCGTTATTAATGGATTATTTGTCTTTAATACATGATTATTTTGTTGTGATTTAATTGTCATTGTCATACGTTCACTGTGTATACTTGGTAATGGCTCTTTATCCCAATCTTTTATCCACAATGATCCATCATTAGCTGCACGTGTTATTTTGCCCTTTAATATTATCTCAACTTGATCTTTATCAACAGCTGTTTTGCATTTTTCGTAGCAACGATTAACGTAATTCTTCAAGCTGTCCGGCCAATCACCAACTGGATTTGATGATACTGCTGCTGCTGCTGTTGTTGTTGTTGTTGTTGTATTACCTACCGTTGTTTTTACGTTGTTTTTACGTGACTGCTGATGATTTTGTGGTACTGATGGAGTATTTGGTACTGGTGATGATGCTGCCACTGATGCTGGCATCATTGGAATTTCAGGAATTTGCTTTGGAATTGGGGATACTGGGGGTGGAATGGGAACGTCGATTTTCAGTGATGGCAGTGGTGGTATTTCGGGTTTTTTATCGACACCTGATTGAAAATTTTGGGGTTGATTAGGAGCCTGAAATGTTGGGGTAAACTGCGGTTGTTGTTGTTGTTGTTGTTGCTGTTGCTGTTGTTGTTGTTGGGCGAGGTTTTTATTCCTTTTTCGCTTCTTCTTGGCTGCACCGCTGTTGCCTGATGGAACGAAACCCAAACCTTGCTTCTTGTTGGGAAGATTGAAACGAATTTGGGGACTGTTAAATTCTGGAAAAACGAGAAAAAAATTGTTTTTATTTGGGGATTTTGCGAAAATGGGGATTTTTAGAGTTTTTGGGGTGAAAAGTGGGGGGAAATGGGGGAAATTTTGGAAATGGGGTTTTCCTGATGACTTCATTGGAAAGCTGAGCAAATTTGACATGAAAATCATATGTTTTTTTGAATTTTTCCAAAATTCCATTTTTTGTGGGAGATTTGAAGGTGAAATTCTTCTGTTTTTTGAAAAAATTTCAGGTTTTTGAGAATATCTCGGGTTCTATTGATCGCAGCGATCTGCGGTTGATCTTGCATGAACGGTGAGCTCATTTCCCATCGATTTATGTGGTTTGAAAGAAAAAATTATCAATTTTTCAAGTACTTATGGGGCAAAAACTGATTTTCAGAAAAATGGCCTATAAGTATTTGAAAAATTGATGAAAAAAAAATTTGAACCACACAAATCGATGAGAAATGAGCTCACCTTTCATTTGAGATGAATCCCAGATCGCTGCGACTAACAGAACTAGAGATATCGCCGAAAAAGTGAATTTTTTCGATTTTCAAAAGGAAAAACCCCTTCAAAACTTGTCTAAAAAAGTAAAAATTTCAGAAAATTCAAAAAAATCCATTTTCAACGATATCATCAGAATATATAGATTTCATCCCACAATTCCCCCACTCAATCGACAATGATTCACTCACGATTTGCGTCATTTTGACTTCCATTCCAGCCATTGTAAGGAAATGAATTGTACATGAACATCGAATGATTCTGCAATTGATTTTGATTTGTTTGATTATTATGTTGCAAAGGTGTTTGATTTGAAGGTGGTGGTCCTGGTGGTAGTGGGGGTAAATCAGCGTCATCGTCTAGGGCCATTGGTTGTCCTGGAACTGGTGGCTGCTGTCCTTGCTGCTGCTGCTGTTGTGGTTGCTGAGACTGTTTTCCTTGATTCCCTTGATTATTCTGGACATTCTGCTGGGGATTAAAAGATTGCCCATAACCTGGCATCATTCCCTGATGATAATAATACATTTGATTCTGTGCATTGTAACCTTGACCGTACATTTGACTGAAAATAAATGGAAAAAGAAAGAAAAGTGTGTTACTCATTAAAAAAAAATACTTCGTGCAATTGCACTTTCTCTCTCGAAACTTTTTCATCAGAGTCAATCACCCTAATTGCACCAGTTTCTGACACTTTAGAACCTATTTCTGACAGTGTTGGCATAAATCAAAGACGAGACAGCTCAGAAATCATCAAATATTAAATATTGAACGATATATCAATAAATATATAGGGAAAAGTGGAGCAAAATGGACCTATTTGTCGAGATAATTTAGAATTTTTTTTTTAAAGAAAAGGCGGCTCTTTAAAAAAATTTCAAAAAATTACACAACAATGTTCACATGCTGGAGGATATTGTCAAATTTTTTCAGATTTTTTCATCAAATCTTTCACTACGAAAAAAAAAATCTTGAATCATATTTTTTGGAACAGAGGTTCATTTTGTCCCACTCTTTTCTATATATATCGTTGGCTTAGAAGCAAAGAGGCGTAAGTGCTATACTTACACACAGCACTTACACCCCTTTGTTTTCTGAGGTGATGATATACAATATATTGCACATTTGAATAGAAAAAAGGGGGGCAAAATTGAACTCTACAACAGAACATGATTTCAAATTTTTTGGGGGGTGAAGGAGGCCCGAAGAAAATCTGAAAAAAATTGAGAAAATGGTCCATTATGCAGAGATTGTTAGTGAATTTTTTCAGATTTTTTCGTGACATTCTTCAATTTAAAAAAAAATCACGAGCAATTTTTATCGAAAGGTCCAATTTGCTCCGATTTTTTGTGTAACGAAGAAATTTAAGAAAATTGTAAAAATTGAAGAAATTTGTAAGAATTTGAGAAATTTGAGAGAATTCAAGAATTTTGTAAAGATTTAAGAAATTTGTTGAAAAATTAAGAAATTTGTAAAAACTTAAGAAATTTGTAAGAATTTAATGAATTTGTAAAAATTCAGAGCATTTGCTGAAAATTTAAGAAATTTGTTGGAAATTTAAGAAATTTGTTGGAAATTTAAGAAATTTGTTGGAAATTTAAGAAATTTGTTAAAAATTTAAGGAATTTGTGAATTTCAACAAATTGTAAAAATTTAAGAAATTTAAAAAAAATTAGAAATTTGTTAAAAATTGTTAGTTACTGGTACATACTGTCAGAAACTGTGGCAATCACAGTGTAATGCCTCTCTTCTAACAATAAGGCTGTAGTAACAAAAGTGCCTTTTGCGTGTATTTGAAATGCTCTTTGAGTACATGTTAAAATGTCGAATTACTTACACTTAACATACACTCAAATGACCCTCAAAGACACTAACATTACATACAGAGAATTCGCTGTATTTACCAAAGGCATTTCTGTGCCTCTAGCCTCGTCGTTTTTTTGGAGTGCCTCCACTTACTTGGGAAATGTTTGGTACAAGTGCATGTTTCCTGGTGGTGGATACTGCCATGCCATATTCGCCATTTGACTCTGATTCATATGCTGCTGCTGTTGCTGTATAAAATGTTGCTGCTGCTGCTTGGCTTGCGATGCAACAGCTTCACTTTCCGACATTTCCAAAAATATCTCTCGCTTGAATCCTTCTCTTATTCTTTTTTATTTTTTTGAAAATTCAATCTTTACCTTTCTCGAATTTTTTTATTACTGAATGCTGAAGAGAAATGCCCTACCAACTCGAAACACACACATACACACACACACACACAACTATTTTACACGAATAATGATGATTTTTTACCGTTTTTTTCTTCTTTTTTTTTCCAACGTTTTCAAACTCGAAAACGCAATTGATGAACTCCAACTCCTATTTTATAGCTTTTTAAATTAATAAATTAATTAATTAATTAATTTTCAATGCTTGTTGAATTTTTTCTGCACTTGCGATACGTTAATTGGTACTTTTGTCGCCATTTTGAGAATAGAAAGACGAGTCCTCGGGTCAATGGAGTGAAGTGCGTCACAATTTAAATTAACGGGGTCATGCGCGCCACTTTTGTGGGAACTAAAAAATTTTGTGGCGCGAAATTTGAATTTTGAAATTGGTATTCATGGACTTGGGGGCAAAGGGGCTTGTGTAATTTACTTATATATAGCACTTACGGCACTTTGCTTCTTGGGAGATGATATATATAGTAAGGAGTGGGGCAAAATGAGCGTCTGGAGCGAAATGTGATTCAGAATTATTTTTTTCCGAGTGAAGGAGTCGATGAAAAAATCTGAAAAAATTTGACAATATCCTGGAATTTGTGAACATTGTTGTGAAATTTTTTCAAATTTTTCTGTAGAGCCGCCTATTCTTGAAAAAGAAAATTGCAAATTATTTCGATGGATACGTCCATTTCGCCCCACTTTTCCCTATCAATTTATTTGAAAATGTAGTTTTTTTCACGTTTTTTCTAAACACATTGTTTTAAAAAATAACAATTAAATATAAACCACTTTTTTATTATTAAAGAATTCAACCACAAATTATGTTCTTCTTATCGAGAAGAGGAGCAGTCAGTGTTATTTAACAATGATTCATTCATTCGATAAATTGTCTCGTTTTTTTTTTTTTTAGAATTAATTTTTCGTGGAGACAATAACAAATTACATTATTTACACTTATAATTATTATTATTATTATTATTGAATGTCATGAAAAATAGCACTGATCTCACGCGACAAGTAAAAAATAATAATACGGGATAGTACGGATGATTGTTAATGAAAATGTGCTCTTGAACATTTTTCAAATTAATAAATTCAAGTTAATTATCAGTTTTTTTAAAATTAATATCTCGGAAACTAGACGAGACAGAGGAATTTTCATGACCTTTTTTTATGGTATAAAATTTTCAAAATATGAAGAAAAAAAAAAGATAATTATGAAAATCGCCTTATCTCGTTTATATTCCGAAATATTTTTTGAAAGAAACTGGAGACGAAATATCATCGATTTGTTCGGAAATATGACTATAAAATTTGCGAACATCTGACAATTTTTATGATTTTTTTGAAAAAAGATTAATTATTTATCAAAAGAAAGAAAAATATTAAAAAAATTAGGAATATCTAATTTTTTGAATTCTTTACATGCACATATTTTTTTTTTTTTTATCGTCATCTTAGAAACAAAGTGGCGTGAGTGCTATACATATATATAGCTTTTCCTTTTTCTTTTCTAAGATAACAGAATAATTAATTTGTTAAAGAAACCGAATTTTTGAACAAATTAATTATTTTTTTTTTTAATATTTAAAAAATTTCAAATTTCTAATGTTCAGAATTTTCTAAATGTGAATATTTTGATTTTTTTGAAAATTGTCACCTTGGAAACAAAGTGGCGAAAGTGCTATAAATATATATATAGCACTTCCCCCCTCTCTTTTTGAGGTGAAAAAAATAATTTATTTGTTAAAGGAACAAAAAAGTCCTAAAATTGTCAGATATTCGCTATTCTTTAGTGTCATTGATCATAGATAATCTCATATTCTCGATTATTTTCATAATGCCAGTGATTTTAATTTCATGAAAATTTCGTTTTGAGAAATGGACAGTGATGAGATGAGGGATGGAGCCTGAAAAAGCTTAAAACATCTCCATGCTGTCGATATCAGCTCCGAGATCGAGAAAATCATCGCTGTAGTCCTCGATTCTTCGCTGATGAACGTGGGACAGGGGAACAGATACGTGCTCCGAATGATCAGGATCATCTGTTACAGGACTAGGCGGTGGATTTGATACAGTTCTGTCAGAATCAATTGGATTTCTATCCATTCCTTCGCCACGTCTCAAACGAGCCTCTTCTGCAATTTGTCTCGTTGATAATTCAGCTCGGGTCAGCAAAGCAGGCAAATCCTTTTCGGTTCCATCTGAAGAGAGAGAAACTTGAGAATTATTTGATGACACTAAAAATAGCAGACACTCGACAATTTTTTGAATTTTTTTTAAACAAATTTTTTTTTATGAATGATTGAAAAAAAAAAAAAATTTAAAAAATTCGCACTTACAGATTCTTTAATATTTTACTTAAACATATTTTTGATTTTTTTATTATTATTCATTTTCTATTTATGTTAAAAAACATTTTCCTTTAATACATAAATTATTTTTAAAAAAATTGAAAATATATATATGTAGGAAATTCAATAAATTATAAGTGCAAATTAAAAAAAAAATTTAATAATTGATTTGTTTGTTAAAAAAAATCCAAACATTTAAGAAATTAAAAAACTCATAAGTGTGAATTTTTTAATCTATTTTTTTATAGTAATTTTTTTGTTAAAAAAAATCAAAAAAATTGTCAGATGTATGCTAATTTTATTATCAAATCATTGGTTTAAGGCTAAAGGGGCGTAAGTGCAATTCAAGTGCTTTTACATGGTACTGACGCCTCTCTGTTTCTAAGGCGTTGATATTACTTGGAGATGATGAGAAAAGAGAATTTTCTTACTTCTGATGAGTTCCTTGGCTTTTTGACGTATTCTGTGTCTTTCGTCAGCTCTTTTTTTCTCGCTGCACTCCTTCTTGTCGACTATGAATATCTCTCGTATCTTTTCTTGGGGGATGTGTTCGTCATTTTTTACAAGATACAGATAAACACCACCTGGAGTTCTTCTTCGAGATCCATTCATTATGAGCATACCACCGTTTTCCTCGATTTCCTTGGTTTTTTCGTAAAATTCTATTGCTTTCGATTTACCAATTGTGTCTACTACTCTTTCTGCAAAATAGAAAAAAATTATATTAATTATATCTTTAATCAATTTGATTACTTTAATTATTTTAATTATATTCTCAATTATTTTATATATGTCCATGTATATTAGATATGTCCATTTTTTCGAAAATCCGTTTTTAATGAAATTTCTGGAAACTATTGAACTGATGTTATTTATAGGGGAGAGTGGGGCAAAATGGACACTGTTATGAAACGATTGGAAATGGATTTTTTTGCATCATTCCATTGAAAAGCTGAGAAAATTTTAGTCGGAAAACAAGTTTCAGATATATTTTTTTCGATTTTTTTAAAAATTCTATATTTTTCAGCATTTTTAAAGGTAAAACCTTTTCTTTTTTCAAAAATCTTCAGTTTCTTGCAAATATCTCTGGTTCTATTGGTCGTAGCAATTCGGGGTTAGTCTCAAATGAAAGGTGAGCTCATTTTCCATCGATTTATGGGGTTTTGAATGCAAAAATATTAATTTTTGGAATAGTTATAGGCCAAAAACTGTTTCACAAAACTGTTTCACAAAAATGTCCATAAATACCTTAAAAATCGATATTTTTAAATTAAAATCTCTATGAATCGATGGCAAATGATCTCACCTTTCATCTCCCATCAAAATTTTTACGCTACGACAAATAGAACCGAAGATATTCTCAAAAAACTGAAAATTTTCAAAAAAAGGAAGTGTTTTACTCCTCTAAAATGCTCCAAAAAGTCAAAATCACTCAAAATTCAAAAAAATTAATTCCGGCACTTGTTTCCCGCCCAAAATTTCCTCAGCTTCCCAATGAAATCATCAAAAACAATCTACAGCCAATATTTCTATTGATTTCAAAAGTTTTTCATAATATTTGCCTGAAAATTTAGTTCTGTCCATTTTACCCTTGATGTCCATTTTGCCCCACCTTCCCCTACCCATACATTATCTCGAGAATTGTATCAGTTAGATGCCTGTAAATTTTGATCTTATTAGCATGATTAGTTCTCGAGTTATTGGCGTTTCAATGAATTTCTTCAAAATTTCATATTTCGATGATGATTTGAAAAAAAGTTGCATCACTTCCATTCGAAAGCATATTGCTAAAGTATCAGCAGAAAAAGCTATATCAGTTGGAAAGCAGTACTATCATCCACTTGTTCCTTCTCCTAAAAAAAATCTTACTTATCAGGGCATCCTTCTTCTCATTCAGCTTCTCTGCAATATCATTGGCAACTTCTTCATCAGTTCCCTCCACATTAACGCCCAATTCATCTAATTTTCTACCACTCCCTCTCTGTCCATCAACATCCATTGAATTCTGTCTTTTTCCTAATCTAAGCTTTACATTCTTCCTATCAGCACAAGTTCGTTTTCTCGTGGTTCTCACTTCCACCTCTGTCTCTTCCTCAGACGTATTATTCCCCAAATTATACCCATTAAGTCTAAAATCACTTGGCAAATCGTAATTCTCAACGTTTCGTCCTTGATGCATTTTTCTCGTAACTCCACAGGAAACTAGATCCTCTGTTAGAGCCTCTTCCTGCACCTGTGTACACCATATCTTATATTTATCAGATTTTTTGATTTCAGCATCATTTTTACGTCTCTTAACTTTGATCTTTGGCCTTTTGTTTCTTTTAGCTGTTGAATCCGAGTCAGAGTCACTTGCTGACTCTGATGTCTCGTCAGAATCATCGCTATAGCTTGTTTTTGACGTTATTTCAGGATTTACGATGGTGTGGGGCCTCTGAAGGACCTTGTAGGCTCCAAAAGCATCAATTGGCTGTGAAAATAGATTTTTTTATAAATTTTGTCTTTTAAAATATGATTGAAAAACAAAAAAAAATTAATTTAATTTAAAAATGGAAAGAATGCAGATTTAGGTTTTTTTTTTGCTTTTTTTTGTGGTTTGGGGTTAATTATATTTGGGTTTTCGGGGGAGAATTGGGGTTTAATTCACCTCTTCGTCCAGGACTTCACCGTCCTCGAGCTCCAAAGACTCTGCCTCCATTTTGTGTTGTGAAGGTATGAATTTTTATAACGGTTTTTTTTTTTTTATTCTTTTTGAATTTTTAGTCAGGAGTTCTTTTTTTCTTTTTGGGGATAACAAATGACGCTTTGGATGAGAATTTTGTCAGGTTATATTTATTAAATGGGGGAGGGGATGTGTAGGGGACTGTTTTATCTTGGGATCTATAGATCGTGGGGGTATGGTAGAGATCTGTGGGGGTTTAGGGGAATTTTTTGAATGCGGGGGGAATTGGCGGGCTGTTGGATTGGGGGAGAAAGGATGTGGGGGGGGGGGGGGGGAGGGGTTCGGAAGGATTTTGGGAGGGTTGGAACTTTGTTTTTTTTTGATGGGGTATCAAAGATGATGTTTTTTTTTTGTGGTTTTATGAATTTTTTGGGGGTATAGTTTATGAGATATGAATTATCAAAGCTGGTGGAAATAGCGGTGGTGGGGATGAAATGCCCTAAATCGAATGGAAATAACGAAATTACCAAAAAACCACAAGGTTTATCCATTATTCAAAAACAATTGGCGAAGAGAACAGCATTTTAACTGAATAATAGAAGAAAAAAATACTCAATTCACCGTATAGTTATTGAGAAATTTTAATTAGAAGGTAGTCGTAACTATTTGCCTCTCTCTCTTTGTCTCATGCATGTGATAGGAGATTAGTAATGTAAAGAAATTTGAGAAACAAAAAAAAATTATCGGGGAGAGTGGGGCGAAATGGACACTGTAATGAAACGGTTAGAGTTGGATTTTTTTCGATGATTCTATTGAAAAGCTGAGGAAATTTTAGCCGAAAAACCACTGTCAGATGTATTTTTTTCGATTTTTTTGAAAATTCGATACTTTTCGGCATTTTTGAGGGGTAAAGGGCTTTTCTTTTTTGAAAATTTTCAGTTTTTTGCAAATATCTCTGGTTCTATTAGTCGTAGCAGTTCGGCGTTGGTCTCAAATGAAAGGTGGGCTCATTTCCCATTGATTTATGGGGTTTTGAATTCAAAAATATCAATTTTTGGAATAGTTATAGGCCAAAAATTGTTTCACAAAACTGTTTCACAAAAATACCCATAAATACCTTGAAAATCGATATTTTTAAATTGAAAGCCCTATGAATTGATGGAAAATGATCTCATCTTTCACCTCTCAGCGGAATTTTCACACTACCACAAATAGAACCGAAGATATTCTCAAAAAACTGAAAATTACTAAAAAAAAAAAAAGGACTTTACCCCTCTAAAATGCTCAAAAAAGTCAAAATCGTCGAAAATTCGAAAAAATTAATTTCGGCACTTGTTTCCCGCCTAAAATTTCCTCAGCTTTCCAATGAAATCATGAAAAAAAAATCTACCGCCAATATTTTTATTAATTTCAGGAGTTTTCCATAATATTTGCCTGAAAATTTAGATGTGTCCATTTTACCCCTGATGTCCATTTTGACCCCACCTTCCTCTATTCACAAGCTGAAGATATGATTTTTTGCGTATGAAAAATCCCTATAGACAATTTCTATAAAAAAATTTCTATAGAATATTTCTATAGATTTATTCTACAGAGAATCCTATAGGTTTATCGTGTATGATATTGTGATATTTTCTATAGGTATTGTTTCTATAAGAATTGTTTCTATACGATTGGAGTTTCATGTGATTCTACAATGAAATTTTGTGTCTATAAGAAAAATATCTATAAACTTTGTGCTTTTTGTGCACATCCTTTTGAATTTACCAGTGTCTATAAAAAATATCCCAATATCATACACGATAAACCTATAGAATTCTCTATAGAATAAATCTATAGAAATCATGCAATTAATTGAAAAAAACCTACAAATCTCCATTTTTTCCTGTTTTATCGACTATACAGAAATACTCCCTTAATCATGAAAAATCATCGAAATAAAGAAGACGATTCAAGTTTTCAATTTTCAATAATCTGCAGAAAATGAAGAAAATGACAAATAATTCAATGACAATTCAATTTTTATTAAACAAAAAAAATCAAAGAACGCAAATCTTCAAACAATTCACTCATTAAACAATCCATACAACATTTTTAAATAATTAATTTTTAATTAATTACAGGTATGTCTCTTCTTGCAGAATATGCTGAGCAATCGGCACCAAAAAACGGAAACTCTTACCCCATTGACTGTAATTAATACGCCAACGGTGGTGGAGTTACCAAGTCTTGATGCACTTTTTTCATCCATCAATTAACAAACAAGATTTAATTAACAATAATCCATTAACATGAACAATAAAATTTGGGTTCCAGCAATTTTCTTCCGTAGTTAAATCTCCATATTTCCTAAACAAAAAAATTCAGTTAAGTTTAATTAAGTCAAATTAAGTTAAATTGAGTCAATTTAAGTTAAATCAAGTCAAGCTGAGTCAAATCAAGTTGAGATAAATTAAGCCAGGTTGAGTCAAATTAAGTTAAGTTGAATTAATTGGAGGTACCTTAAATTGAGTTTAATTTAAGTTAAATCAAGTCAAGCTGAGTCAAATCAAGTTGAGATAAATTAAGCCAGATTGAGTCAAATTAAGTTAAGTTGAATTATTTGGAGGTACCTTAAATCGAGTCGAGTTGAATTAATTTAAGTTAAGTTAAGATGAATTGAGTCAAATTAAGTTAAGATAAATTGATTTAAATTGAGTTAAGTTGAATTGAGTCAAGCTAAGTTAAGATGAATTAAGTTAAATCAAGTCAAGTTTAGCTCAGTGAAGTTACGTTGAATCAAGTTAAGTTAAAATGAATTGAGTCAATTCAAGATGAGCTAAAAAATTGAGCAGGCCATATAAATTGACTGGAAAAATGAAAAATTATCAAAAATTTTAATGGGGAAATTTTTTTTTTGAAAAAAAGGCAAATCTCCTCTGCAAAAGTCCAATAAAAAAGTGAATTAAATTTGAAAAAAAAAATAAAAATAAAACTAAAAATATTCTTTATATGTGGCTACCCTTGAGACACCGGGTAGAATCATGGAACGTGCAAAAAAGAACGCCATTCGTACGACCTTGACCGGAGTCTGCGTGTGTAGCGGCCAGGTAAGGCTGTCTAGCAAGTTTTAAACAAGTCCCCCCTTTTTTTTTACACACTCGTGCATTTAATATCACTGCAACAATTCATCACACACAATTGAAATTCGATTAAAAATTTTATGATGCTGAAAAATATGAGAAATTTGACAAATTTTGGATTTTTCTTTATTCTTAAGGATCATTAAGTCGTACAATCAAGGAAAAAAGTTGAATTTTTTGTATAAAATTGTTAATAACTAATTTATAACAGACGAAATTTTCAAATTTGATTCAGTTAATCTGTGAAAAATGTAATGATAAATAAAATTAGCTTTGTAAAAAAAAATTAATTGAAAATTGGTGAAATTTTCACTATTTTTTACATTTCTTTGAATCTTGAAAAATTTGAAAAAAATGCAAGAAATAATGAAAATTTTTCGATTTTCAATTAATTTGTTGTTTCACAGGCTTATTTCATTTCTCAATACGTTATTCACAGATTCACCGAATCAAATTCGAGAATTTCATGTTTTTTAAATTAGTTATTAACGATTTTATACAAAAATTGAACTTTTTTTTACGATTTTACCTCACAATCATCCTCAACAAATTATTTTAAGAAAAATATAAAAATATGCACATTTAGACAATTTAAAAAAACTATAAGAGCAAATATTTTAAATATGGTTTTTCTTTAAAAAAATTTATTTGTTAAAAAAAACAAAAAGTTCTAAAAATCTGATTTTTTCATTATAATCTAGAAGCAAAAATTTATAATAATTATAGCAAATTATAGATAAAAAGGGTTTTACTGCAAAAATCTTTAATTAATTGAAGATTTTTGCAATAAAACCATTAAATAATGATCATTATTTAATGTAGTTAATGATTTATATGGAATTATTCATATATAATATAATATAATATATATGATATATATATATATACATATTATATGTAAAATATAATTATTTAATATATTCAATAATTTTGTTTTTCTTTATAGGAAAAGAGGAATTTTCCAAGAGAAAAGGATTAATGAAAAAATTAAGAAGCAGATACATATTTTTTTAGCCAATAGTATAACGATTTTTGATGCTAAATTATGATAAATTACAATAACTCTAACTTTCCCATAAAGTAATTTCACTTTCCGTTTAACCTTGATCAAGAAAGCTGGCGTGAAGGTTCTCAATCCATAAAAGATGATAATTAAATTCACTTTTGCAGGTAAATTCCATTTTTTAATTTGAAAAAAAAGAGAAAACAACCATTTTTAGCTAAAATTTTGTAAAAAAATTGATTTAATGGAATTTTGAATTCTTTTTTCAGGTAAAATTTGGAGGAAAAAAATTTGAAAAATACTTACTGGCCGCCTAGGACCTCCAGAACCTTCAGGACCTTCAATTTCCCGCCAATACTCAAGATTTTTGAAAATGAAGATTTTTTCACACATCAAGTGAATTTAGAAAATTAACGTAATATTTATTTTAAGTTAAATTTTTTTCTTTTTAGGTAAAATAATGAAAAATTAAGGACTTTAAAATTTCTTTTTTGAAGACTAAAAGTAAATGTAAGAACTGGAAGAGCACTGTTCAGTCGTGGATCGAGTGTAGTCGTGTGAGGGCTGACTGAGGGTAGAAGAGGGAGCCGATGCCTGAAGCAGCAAATAAGAAGGAGAGAAACGCTTCAAATAAAGGAAAAAAAGAATGAAACGGAGAGAGAAGCAAGGAAAGAAGAAGACAAAAAAGAAGGAACAAGTAAAAAAAAATGAGTAAAAGAAACAAGAAAAATAAAGAAAAACTGAGAGGAGCCCTTGAAAGGCGAATTGGAAAGTGAGTTGGGAGAGTATGAGCATTGTACAAATAACTCTAAGCCTTTTTTTTGGGTTTTTATGAATTTTTCTATGAATTTCAGAAGATTTTCCGATTTTTTGGAAATGTTTTTGGATTTTATTCTAAATGAAATTGTTGGAAAAATTTGATAATTAATGGATTTATTGCACATTTTCAGGATTTGGGGAGTAGCTTCTTCAAGGACTTCATCAGGATCTTTTGATTAATCTTCAAAATATCGAATTTACTTGGAAATTTTATGAATTTTCCTATAAAATTTAGGAATTGACCATTTTTTTTGAATTGAAAAAAAATTTTATTACCGAAAAATTCTTTAGAAAATGTAAATATTGATGGAATTCTTGCGAATTTTTAGGATTATATTTTCAGCTTCATCGAGGACTTTATCAGGACTTTTTGATTAATCTTCAAAATATCGAATTTACTCGGAAATATCATGAATTTTATTATAATATTCAGAAACCGGAGATTTTTTCTAATTTTTCAAAATTCTATTGTCAGAAATTATTTAAATGATGCAAATATCAATGAAATTCTTGAAAATCTTCGGGATTTGATGATCAGCTTCTCCAAGGACCTCATCAGGACCTCTTGATTAATCCCCAAGAAATCGAATTCATCCAGAAATTCCATGAATTTCAGAAGTTTGCTACTTTTTTCAATCTTTCTAAATTTGATACACAAAAAAATTATCTGAAAAATCACAAAATTAATCAAATTTTTGAAAAATTCTCAGGATTCCATCATCATTTTCTTCAAGGACTTCATTAGGACTTTTCGATTGATCTCCCAAATACTAAATTTGCTTGAAATCTTAATTTATTTTCCTATAAATTTGACAAATCCTGTCATTTAAAAAAAATTTATTATCAAAAAATGGTAAAAATCTAAATATTAATTAATACAATTCTTGCAAATTTTCAGGATTTAATGATGACTTTCATCAAGGACCTCATCAGGACCTCTCGATAGACCCCCAAAATATCGAATTCATCCATAAATTCCCTGAAACTCAAAATTTTGTAATGTTTCTTCAATATTCTTAAATTTTTCTTCCAAAAAAAATTATTTAAAAAATCTCAAAATTACTGAAATTTTTGCAAATTTTCAGGATTCGATGGTTAATTCCTTCAAGGACCTCATCAAGATCTCTCGATGAATCTTCCAAACCATCAAAATGCCCCAAATTTGCTAGGATTTTGCTTCTACTACATAAATTTGTTGAATAAAGCCAAAAAAAACATGCAAAAAAGGACACAAAAGTACGAAGTATTTGAAAATAAAAACGAAGCGGCAAAGGAACCGGTTCGTTGTAAACTCGAGGGGGAGGAGAAGGATGAGGAGTAGAAAAAGGAGGGAGGTTTTGGCCTCTCGGGCAAAATCATCTGTCTGGGAGCTCTTCTGGATGCTGGAGAAGACCCGGATTCCTATAGCCGCATCTGATAGTTTATGATCATTCAAGTGACTCAAATTCCTCCACCCCCCGCCCCCTCTTCTCCAGAAAGGACCCAATTTCCGAACGTAGAGGATAATTAAATGCTTCTGAGGGAATTTCATGAATTGGCCAATTCAGAGGACATTCATCTAATCCAAAAAGTCCAAATGTTGCTTAATATTTCAAATATCTGCAAATAAAAGTAGAATAAATGAAAATTAGAGAAACAATGAAGTACTATGGAACAAAAGAGGCAAAAAAAATGGTAAAAAGGAAGGAAATTCATGTATTTCTGATGCTATTCTCACGAATTCAATTCTACCATTCTGAAATGTCTTCAAGTGAATTTTGCAACAGCCGAAGAAGAAAGAAAGATAGAAAAAAGAGAGGAACAGATGAAAAAAAGGCACAAGTACATATGCCTTTTTTTTTTTTAGCTTGTACCTCTTTCTGCTATGTATGTGTGTATGTTTTTGTATGTGTGTGGATGGATGAGGGAGAGAAAAAAAAAACTTCGTAGAAGGAAACACACAAAGCACCTGTACTTACTGGGGAAAGAGACCGGTTCGCACACATTATGCGATATCTTATAGTATAGGTATATATCTTTGTCTCTCTCTTTCTTTTCTGCTAGGGCTAATAGCAAAAAAAAAATGCGGGACAGGTGAAACAATGAATGCCTTACAATTCTCAATCAAGTTTTGAATTGAATATATATATATATATTCAGAATGTCTTGAAACGAAAAAATTAAGAAACTCTTTGGGCAACTTGATTATTTAGAATAGAGAAAAGAAGAAATGAAAGGAAAAGGTTTGTTGCATTAAAAAAATTTGAGTTGATTGAAGAAAATATAGTTTGCTCTAGATAATTTAGATGTAGATTAGGAAGAAAGGGATGTAAGTGCTGTGCATAAGCAGGGGACTTGGGTCCTTTTGGTTTTAAGAGGGCGTGAGTCTTGTGCATGAACATAGCACTTAAGGTAATCCTAGTGGCTGGTTCAAATGATCGATTTTTATTTTTGTTTTCCTTCTAGTTATTATAATTACTATAACTATTTCGATTTTTCAACATTTTACCGATACTAGAACGATGTCCAAGATGATAAATTGTTATTAGATAATATTATGAATATTCAATATTGTTCTGCACTTGACTCACGCTGTCCCAGTATCTAGGACTGTGATTGGAGGATTCTCGGATTTTGAATACCAATATTCCCGCCATTGATTTTTTCATGCAATTAATTGCATTAATCGTCGTTATATGTCCGGTAACATGCATTTTTCATGATTTCAAAAATTAATAGACATTCTAACGAACAAAAAACATATAAGGTTGTATAAGGAAAAAATAGATCTGTGATCATGAATTTTCGCAGTGAAACTGAAACTGAACCTCACTTATGGAGTTTCAATGTTAATTCAATTACTTTCAAAAATTAATTTTGGCCTTATTTGTCCGATAACATGGGGTAAACTAAATTTTAGAAAAATCTACTCATGCTATTCTATCGAAAGTGAGCAAAATCGAAAAGGGAAAATAGATTGCCCGAACCACTAGGATTACCTTAACAATTACACCCTCTCATTTTTAAGGTGTAGATGTAAATATAAGAATTACGGAAATTTTGTTATAATAAAAATAATTTTAGAACGAAAGGGGCGTAAGTTCTGTGCATAACCACAGCACTCACGCCCTTTTCTTCCTAAGTCAACGTTAAAAATATGAGAATTTGCGAAAAATTTATTGTAAAAAAATTATTAGACAGAAAGGGCTTAAGTGTTGTACATACGCATAGCACTTACGCCCTTTTATGTCTAAAGCATCTATATATATATGAAAATTACAAAAATTTAGTGTTATAAAATTTTTTTTCTTGTCACAAGATATTTTCGTTCTTTTTCTTGTTGCACTGATAAAACTGGAGCAGTAATTATGTGTATAAATTCTATGATTACGTATTCATTGAGAGTTAGATAATTCAAGTATTACATGCATATATATATCTGATATTTGAAAGATTCTGATAAATGAAATGAAAATTGAATTCAAGTTCTTTGGACGTTTTTTTTTCCTTTTTTTTAAAGCTTTTTGTCTCTCCACATGGACAACTTTCACTCTCATACACATGGGTGTCCCAGGAACTTCAAGCAGTGTCCAAAGAATTTAGAATTTAGTTGCAGAAATGTTTTTAACATTCAAAGATTTTTATTAACATTAATAAATTTTTACATAGACAACAATATTTACAGATTGGACTATGCTATCTTAACATTTTTGGGTGTTATAGTCCCAGTCTGTAGGCTTTGACATATAATTACGTAATTGATTTAGAGATTAATTGGGATATTGGACAATTAAATGAATATCCAAAGTCAATTAACTACTTGAATGTATGAAAAAGTCTGACAATTTAACATTTAACACATTTGGAATCCAAACGGTTGCTCAGTAATTTAAGTTCAGAATCCTAGTGGTTTGGGCAATCGATTTTTCCTTTGCGATTTTGGTCACTTTCGATGGAATAGCATGAAGAGATTTTTTTAAAATTCAGTTTACCCCATATTACCGGACAAATAAGGCCAAAATTAATTTTTGAAAATAATTGAATTAACACTGAAACTCCATAAGCGAGGTTCAGTTTCAGTTTCACTGCGAAAATTCATGATCACAGATCTATTTTTTCCTTATACAACCTTATATGTTTTTTGGTCGTCAGAATGTCTATTAATTTTTGAAATCATGAAAAATGCATGTTACCGGACATATAACGGCGATTAATGCAATTAATTGCATGAAAAAATCAATGGCGGGAATATTGGTATTTAAAATCCGAGAATCCTCCAATCACAGTCCTAGATACTGGGACAGCGTGAGTCAAATGCAGAACAATATTGAATATTCGTAATATTATCTAATGACAATTTATCATCTTGGACGTCGTTCTAGTATCGGTAAAATATTGAAAAATCGAAATAGTTATAGTAATTATAATAACAGAAAGGAAAAAAAAATCAAAATCGATCATTGGAATCTGCCACTAGGATTACCTTAACCGGACGAAATAATAACTAAAGTCTGGGGCCCTAACAATAATATAATTACGAAATATTCATGAAATATCTAACATGAATGTCTAAGGTAACATGAAGTGTACTACTAGGGAAAAGCCAGTGAGAAAACCCTACAATTGTAGAGACAAATCCCAACAAAAATTGGAGAAATATGGAAATTATCAAATTAAATGCATTTATTGCATTAATTTGCATTGAATGCAGAAAATAAATTTATTTCCTTTCGAATTGTCATGACCTTCGTATCGAATATCGATATACCGATCAAGCAAGGTCCATTGTTGGCAGTGATTCCAGTAATCATACGGAAGAAAGTGGAAACGTGATGTCTGGAAGGGGTATGAAATATAGAGGATGGAAAAATATGAGTAAAAAAAATAAAAGGAAAAGGTGAGTAGAGTGTTTCAGGATAAAATGTATAATCCTGTGACCTTGACTGTCGATTTCGCGCACGATTCGCTCTTTTTTTCCCCTTAATTTCCTTTTTTTCATCTTAAAAAATATGAGATGCACGAGTCTATTCATGGAAGAAGCTGCAATTATTTGTGTATGCAAGAATTATTTTCATGCATTATGTAAAATTTGATGATTTTTTTTTTAAATCATTTTTTTTCTTTTTTCCACAGTTGGAGTGGACAATAAATGGAAGATCTAGGACGTAATTCACTTCAATTGTACTGGACGATATCAAGCTGTTTAGACGTTGAAATAAAAGAATTTTTAACGCTGTGCAATAAACAGCAGACACAATTCCTGTATCGAAGGAAAGTTGGCCTCCTCTGGCCCAGAGTGTTAAGCGTATCGTAATTTCAAACGGGGATATAGGTATAAGAAGACGGGGACGGGGAGTTGCTCGAGATAGTCCAGTAAAACGCACCACACCCAGTCTTACACCGCTGTAGGAGACATGGCCATACCGATCAGATTAATTGTAAGTCACGTTTTTTTTTTTTTATTGGTGAAATTATCTTTTTCGGGGGTGGGCTGATCGAAACATCTTCTTTTTTTTCGAATTTCGCGCACTTTTTTGTCAGGAAAAAAATGATTCTTTAATAATCACACTTGGAAAAACCGTTTTTTTTAACAATTACATTTGAAAAAAACGATTTCTCGAAAATTACATTTGAAAAGGAAACGGTTTTTTGAGAATTACATTTAAAAAAACGATTTTTTGAAAATTACACTTAAAAAAACGATTTGTAAAAAATTACATTTGAAAAAAAACAACGATTTTCGGAAAATTACATTTAAAAAAACGATTTTTTTAGAAATTACATTTTAAAAAAACGGGTTTTTTTGAAAATTCCAATTGAAAAAACGGATTTTTTCAATAATTACATTTGAAAAAAAAAACGATTTTTCGGACATTACATTAGAAAAAACTGTTTTCTTTAATAATTACATCTGAAAAAACCGTTTTTAAAAAGTAAACTTGAAAAAAAACATTTTTTAAATAATTACATTCGAAGAAATCAATTTTTTTTTAAATTGCATTTGAAAAAACCGATTTTTTAAAATAATCACATTTAAAGAAATCAATTTTTCCAAAAATTACATTTGAGAAAACCTTTTTTTTTCAAATTAAACTTGAAAAAACCGATATTTTAAAAATTAAATTTGAAAATAAACCTGTTTTCCCAATTCTGCACTTTTTTTTATCAAGTAAATGCGCTTAAATACACTAAATTTATCCACATATTCCAATTTAATTTAGAAAACGCGGCAAAAATTTCATATTTCAAACCCTTAATATCAAACCAATTAATTAAAAGTGAATGAACGTAATATTATTAAAAAAAAAAAATTGAAATCCCCCATTAAATTTTTTTTTAATTACAAAAATAAAAAGCGAATAATCATCATATAACACACTTATTACCCATTAATTGAAGTGAAAATTCGTAATATTGATTGCATGATACTGATAAACCTATTAAATAAATCTTCGAATTCAATTTTTTTTTTTCAACCCAGTTAGCTCTCGAAAAAAAAAAAGTGTATGAAAATACTTTTAGACACGAAGTTGCATGAGATACCACAGAGTGAAAGAGAAAGTGACTCGTTTTTTTTTTTTTTCACATTTGTGTCCCGACAATTTCGGTAAACTTCTCTGGGTCTAAGAGCAATTGCCCTAAATTCCTCGTGCAACCTGTTGATTGCTCCCCCCTCCCCACCTCCTCCCACCCCTCCTTTCCTTCTTCTTCTCACCTGTAATGCCAAAAATTACTCGCTTCTACCTATGATTGCGGTAACAATAAACACAACACTTGCACTTAATTTGAAGAAACATTAAAATTCATTTTTTCATTATTTTTATTAGGCAAGTTGTGTTTTTTTTATTCATTTTATATTTTCGCGCGTAAATAGAAGGATTTGAATCGAAAAAAAAGAGAAAATGCGGAGAAATTATGGAGTATCAAGATCGATAGTATCTAATCTTTTTATTATGTTTTTTTTTTATCTTTTTGAATTGGGAAAATTGAGCGAATTAAGGTGTGGGGCAAAATGGACCTCTTGAGCAACATGATTTAGGATTTTTTTTTTCTAAGTGAAGGAATTCATGAAAAAATCTGAAAAAATTTGAGAAGATGTGGAGATATGTGAAGATTTTCGGTGAATTTTTTCAAATTTTTTGGAAGAGCCGCCTTTTCCTTAAAAAAAAAATTGCTAACGATTTTTCGTCTTTTTTATTTAATTTTTTTCCTCAGGTTCTAGAAAAACTAAAAAAAATATTAAATATCAAAATATTGGTCATTATTCAAGTTTTTTGCAATTCTAGAAAATTTCAATATATATATATATATAGATATATATAATATAATATATATAGATGTAATTCAATTTTCTTCCTCAAGTTCTAAAAAACCAAAAAAAAAATTGAATATCAAAATATTGGTCATTATTCAAGTTTTTTGCAATTCTAGAAAATTTCAATATATATAGGGGAAAGTGGGGTAAAAAGGACCTGTTTGTTAGAATGATTTGGGATTTTTTAGAGAATAGGCAGCACTATGAAAAAATTTGAAAAAATTCTACAAAAATGAAGACATATTGGAGCATCTTTTCAAATTTTTTCAGATTTTTCCTTCGTGTCCTCAGCATCGAAAAAAAATCCTGAATTATGTTGTTGCAGAGGTCCATTTTACCCCATTTTCCCCTATAATATATAATATAATGTATATGTATCATCTATATATATATAATATATATAGATATAAGAATTGCAGAGAAAAATTTGATTATGAAGAAATTTTCGTATCAGCACAATTTTTTTCTCCTCAATTTTAAAACAATAGCAAAAAAAACTTTTTTTTCTATGGAATGTAATGTAATGGGTAGGTAGTTCGATTTGAATTCAATCGAATGGTTTGGCATGAACCTTAGACAGAAAGAAGAGAAAGTGATTTAAATGTAACGCATGGCACGTGTCGTTGCAACTTTTGCGCATTTTATAAACTTTTTTTTTCTCTTTTATTTTTCCTTTTCATTACACGTTGTGGTTTATGCGTACGAGAATATTTAATAGGTAATATGCATAAAGAAAGCGTTTAATTTGACCTTTAACGGTAAATGCTGTTTTTTTTTTTTGATTTAATGATAAATGTGGTTTTTCCAGCTATTGATAGGTGTAATAGAATTTGTGAGTGGACAGTATCCTCACGTAGATGTGGAACCTTCACAGCAGAAACCAACAGCCGGTCCAAGACTAACCGGAAGATTTGTACCCAGACCAAATACCAAAAATGGAAATTCACCGGGAATTAGCAGTAAAATTCGACGACCACTTCCACTCAGGTAATAAAAAAAGGGGAAAAATGAAGATTGCGGTGAAGCGGTTTGAGATGGATTTTTTTCGATGATTTTATTGGAATTCTGGGAAAATTTCAGGCGGAAATGATGGGTCAGAGTTGAATTTTTTAGGAAAACAACGATTTTTTTTTAAATTGAATTTGAAAAACCGTTATTTTGAGAATTACATTTGAACAAAAAAGTTTTTTTCTCAATTTTTTCAGAAAAAACTGATTTTTCTCAAAATTACATTTGAATAAAACGTTATTTTTTCAAAATTATATGAAAAAAAAATATTTTTTTTTTAAATTACATTTGTAAAAATCGATTTTTTAAATAATTACATTTCGAAAAAACTGATTTTTTCCTTCAATTTCCTCTGAAAACCGATTTTTCAAGAATTACATTTGAAAAAAACGTGTTTTCCACCATTTGCACTTTTTTTCAAGTAAATGCGCCTAAATAGACTAATCTTTCGGGATTTTATTTTTTTATTAATTACTTTAGGGGAAAAAACGTTTTTTGGGGATATTTCAAGTTCTATTGGTCGGAAAACTTGCGGGTGGTCTCAAAAAATAAAAATGAGCTCATTTTCCATCGATTTGTGTAGTTTTAAATTTAATTAAAATCGATTACTGAGGAATTTATGGGATTTAGAAGTGAATTTTCAGAGAATTCTTTGAAAATCCTTAAAAAATTGAGGTTTTTCAGTTTCAAAATACACAAATCTATCAAAAATTGATGTTTTTCAATTCGAAAATACATAAATCGATGGGTAATGGCCTCAGCTTTCATTTGAGACACCCTGAAATTAATTCCCAACAATAAAACCAGAGATATCTCCAAAAAAACCATTCTATTAAAAACTCAAATTTTCCAAGAATTGTCAAAAAAAAATATTCTAAAACATAATTTTCATCCCAAATTTCCTCAGCTATTCAGTGGAATCACTCAAAAAGCCCTATTTCAAAGTTTCCACCCAATAAATCTATAAATTTCCCAACAGAAGACTTCAACAGCTATCAAAAACTCAAAAAAATATAAAAAAATCAATTCAAAAACTTTAATAGCATAATTTTATTAATTGATTTTCAAAAATCATGGAAAATTTTGCGCTTTTTTTAATAAAATACTAAAATATTGTCGATTCACGATCAAACATTGTGAATTGACAATGTTTTAGTATTTTATTAAAAACAAAAACCTTCCAAGTTTCCATGATCCTTTAAATAAATTATTAATTTAGTTCGATTATCAATAATTTTATTATTTCCAGAACACGACCAGTGACCTCGGATTCTCTCGAGATCCCTTCCTTCAACCACCGCAACACTCGTCCAGTCTTCATCCCGAGTCCAGCTCCACGAGAATCTTCCACCCAGCCTCCAGCCCCTTCACCTCCCCCCCAACAAGATCAGCCACAGCAGGTGAAGCCTGTGAGTGAGGAGCACGAGGACGAGCAGGACGATGTTGCCCAGGCAATTGCAAACTTGGGAGCAGTCTCCAATCCTCCATCCCATCAGCAGCAGCATCAGCATCAGCAGTCTGGACCCCATTTCCCCAGTTTCTTCCCCCTGCAATCGACACCTCGACCAGAACCCCAGATCTTCCAGTATCGTCCTAATCTCCCGAGACCTCCGCCACAACAGGAGTCACCAAGACCCTCACAGCATCAATTTCCGGAGCAAAACAACATCCAGCCAGTTCAATATCGCCAGCAAAAACCAGTAAAACACCGAAAACCAACGATCGAAGAGGCACCAGAAGTGCGTATTCCCATCAAGCAAAATCAATTGGCATCCGTCAAAAAAACGGTAAATTCCGAGTATCGTGGAAAAAAACCAGTTGCACAGATAATACGAAGATGGAGAGAAGATAATGAGGATGGCTCGATTACTTGGGGTTTCGAGAACGATGATGGCTCTTATAAGGAGGAAGTCATTGGTATTGACTGTATAACGAGAGGAAAATATGGATATGTTGATCCTGATGGTGTTAGACGTGAATACACCTATGAAACTGGTATCAAATGTGACGAGGAACAACAACAAGATACGGAGGACAATGGATTCGTTGATTATCAGGAGAATAAGCTTGTTTTGCCCAATGGGAGAACCATTGACCTGTCCAGTATGGGAAAAAAACAGGCACGCCGACCTGGACCTATTTATAGAAATTAAATTTTTTTTTTACATTATTTTTAATTTTTTTTTCCAAGTGTAAAACAAGTCTTTCTGTACAAAATGAAAATATCTGAATTTATTGTGACATTATTTTGTTATTTATAACTTTTTAATTTGATACGTAGATTTTTTTTTCTATGAAGATATATTTATGTAATTATATTAAAAAAAATTTTTACTGCGGAAATTTGTGGGTTTTTTTTTGAGAAATTTGAAGAGTTATTGGTCCATTGTGATTTGTAAGGGTAAGTATGTGATGCTTTTCGATTAATATCGATTTATGGAACATTTGCAATTTTTTAAACTAATAATAATAAATTAATTAAGATTATAATGATGATAATTAAGTTAAATATCAGTTGTTCGATTTCTTTTTTTTTTTAAGATAAAGTTACTTAATTGAGATTAAATTCCTTGTATAAATATATATATATATAGAGATATATATATATATATAAATTACTTTTGTGTAATAATTGCATTAAATATTTGTGAATTAATCCCATCGAGTGAATGTTGATGAAAAAAAATTAAAATTAATATTTTAATTTTTATACTGCAATTATTATCACACTTCCAGAGACACACACACACACACACATACATACACAATCGAATATGAGAATAATATTTACAGTCTTTAAATTGCAAATATTACGCAAATTTGCATTAATTTTTATCATTTTAATCCCACCCCGGAAAAACTTTATATGCGACAAAATGGCAAAACTTGCTTATTGATTTAATAAATAAATTTGTGATAATCCAACTTTAAACTATTATGCAATTCTCAGGTAGAGGTAGACGAGATACTTTGATAACAAATTTTTTTTTTTTACTTTTTCTCGCATTTTTTTCACATAATACTCCGACTGGTAATGTGATTATGATACTGAAAATAGCAGAAATCTGGAAATTTTTAGATTTTCTCTTTTTTTTTGTCGAATAAATTATTTCAAAAAAATGAAAACTATGCATATGCAGAAAATTCCAAAATCTACGAATGCAAATTTTTATAATTTATTTGTTCCAAAAAATTTCAAAAATTGTCAAATTTCCGCTAATTTTATCATCATAAATAGCAGAACTCTGAAATTTTACGAAATTTATACTTTTTTCAACAAATAAATTATTTTAAAAAGAAAATAAAAATTATACATATGCAGAAAATTCAAAAATCTACAAATGCAATTTTTATAATAATTTTTTTGTTTAAAAAAATCCTGAAAATTGTCAGATATTCGCTAATTTCAGTATCACATGTGATTAACTTTGATCAAGCTACACGAAATACATTAGTTTTTTTTTTACTGAAATGATATTCATACTCTAATTACGAAATCAACACTGGGGAAAATTTCAGTAGGCCGGTGATGTCATTGTTGATTCTTGTTTTGATGATTCGTGTTGTCCCTGTGCTGGAGTGCCAGTTCTCCAGGCCGTGTATTTTGTCCAAGCATCAAAGCCATAGGCGACCATGGCACAAAATCCAAAGAACTGAAAAAAAAAAGAAGGAAAAATTGTTAAAATTCATTTTTTTTAACAATTGAACTGAAAATAGCTTTTTCATGAAATGACCGGGTTTTGACAATTTTGTTCATTTTTTGGCAACGAAATATTTGGGAAAGATGGGGCAGAATGGACACAAGGGGTAAAACGGATACGCATCGATTTTTGGCATTTCATACTATGAAAATTACTCGAAACGCATGGGAATACTGGAGATAGACTTTTTCTGATGATTTCATTGGAAAGATGAGGAAATTTTCCATAAAAATCATATGTCAAAAGTTACTTTTGGAATTTTTCAAAAAATTTCATTTTTTTGCGCAAGATTGAAGGTAAAACTCTTCTATTTTTCGAAAAATTTCAGGTTTTCGAGAATATCTCTGGTTCTATTGATCGGAGTGATCTGGAATCGATCTTAAATGAAAGGTGAGCTCATTTTCCATCGATTTAAAGGGTTTCAAAAGAAAAATATCAATTTTTCCAAGTACTTATAGGGCAAAAACTGATTTTCAGCAAAATGTCCTATAAATATTTGAAAAATCGATTAAAAAAAAATTTGAACCATACAAATCGATGAGAAATGAGCTCATCTTTCATTTGAGATGAACCCCAGATCGCTACGACCAACAGAACCGGAGATATAGCCGAAAACGTGAATTTTTTCGATTTTCAAAAGGAAAACCCCTTCAAAACTTGGCCAAAAAAGTGAATTTTTCCAAAAATTGGAAAAAAAATTTGACACGTGTCTTTTTCGCCTGAAATTTCCTCAGCTTTCCAATGGAATCATCAGAAAATTTCTATCTCGAACCGTTTGATTGGAGTGTCCATTTTACCCCATCTTCCCCTATGTTTAAAATCCAAAAAATTGTCAGGTACTAATTTCATTTTTTCAAGAATATATTTTTAATTCAAGTTAATAATTTACCGCAGCTGCTCCATAGCCCTCAACGTATTTCGTATAACCAGCTGCAAATGATGATGCTAACAAATAAAATGCAGTCCAGGCTGCACAGTATATCAATTCCTGGAAAAAAGCATTGAAATTAGAGGGCATTGAAGTAATTTCATGAAAAAAAATGTTAAAATATGAAAAATTCTTTGATACTATCCTCAGATAAATGTTTTCATAAAAAGGACTAGCGTAGGGAACTACTTGGATACTAGAAATACTCGTAAAACCTCAATAAATCGTAAAAAATAATTAAAAATGAAGAAATATTAAAATTAATTGGGGATTTTCGATGAACTTACCAATTTTCGAATCTCGATTTTTTTCCTTAACACTCATACGCAATGAAAAATGGAAATTAATTCATGTGAAGAATTTTTTAATCATTTTATTACAGAAAAAATCGGTGCAAAATCGACCAGTATATCAAAAAGAGTGCAAATGTTTTTTTTACAGTTAAGGAGGCTGCAGAAAAATCTGAAAAAATTCGACAACAATGTTCACATATTCGAGCATCTGCTCAAATTTTTTCAGATTTTTTCATGCAGTCCTTCACTCCGAAAAAAAAATTTCTAGATCATTTTAACCATGAAGGTCCATTTTGCCCCACTTTCCCCTATGTTTCAATCATTGGGTTCCTATTTGAGGTGTTTTTTTAGTGAAAATGTATCACATTCATGAGAATATGTTTGACGGATGGACGAAAAATAGAGACTTACTATTTTAATCCACGGTATTCTATAGAATTTTTCAATAACATGGAACAAGTAGAGGGCAAGGAGAATTCCAGTGCACCAGAATCCGAACATTGCTATAGTGTTGAAGAATGTGGCACGACTTTCATAGCCGGGTGTTGATACACTCATTGATATAAATCCCAAGAGATTTAGTGCCTGAAATGATTAATTTGAAATTAATCAATCAATTAGTTAATTTTTTTTTTAATTAAAATCAAATTCGAACCCTTTTTTCCTTCAAATATCTCGGAAAATAATGGAGTTACGTCCTTTTAACCCTAAGCCGGTTTATTATAGAATTTCAAGAGCTGCAGAAACCGTCTTGAGCCAAAAGATACCCTATCTCGCTGAATTTCCGTGATATTTTCTAAAAAAACGACGATTTTTTCCATTTTTTAAAAATGAATATTTATTTCTCTTCATCGTTTTTTGAGAATAGCTTGGAAACTAAGCGAGATAAAGCGATTTTTCCCTAAGACAAATTTCTAGCTCTTAAAATTCTCTACAAAACCGTTTCTAAACAAATCGTCTTATCTCGCTTAGTTTCCGAGATATTCCAAAAACAAAATAATTTTGTTGTTCTTTTTTTTAAATTTTTATTTTCTTCCATTGTTTTTTGAAAACATCTTGGAAACTAAGCGAGATAGAGTGATTTTGTTCTGAAGCAGGTTTCTAGCTATTGAAATTCTCTACAAAAGCGTATTCAGACAAATCGCCCTATCTCGCTTAGTTTCCGAGATATTAAAAAAAATAAAATAATTTTGTTGTTCTTTTTTTAAATTTTCATTTTCTCCCATTGTTTTTTGAAAATATCTTGGAAACTAAGCGAGCTAGAACGAAGTTTTCAGGTTTGTAGCTCTCGAAATCCTTTAGGAACTCTTCTTGTGATAAAAAGGGCGTATCTCCATTATTTTCCCAAATATTTCTCCGAAAATGATCGAAAAAAGCAATTTTTTTACCACTTGCACTGCTTTTAAAAGTCCTGGCAATGTTCGAATATAAGATCGATCGAATCTTATATTTGTTTGATGAGTTGTAGTGCTTGTTGTGACTGTTGTTGTTGTTGTATGCTGTCCTGGGAATCCCTGCTCCATTTTTTTCAGAATATATTCACTCCTTGAATGACAATTCAAAAGATATTAATAGAGCGACCAACGGACATATATCGATCCAGGGGGGCGTTACTCCACGTGTGTCTTATCATTTTTTTTTTTTTTTTTTGACAAAAATCTTCTGAATGATTAATTTTGCAAAAGATCTGCATTTTTAATTGAAAATATTTTTGCATTAAAAATTGTTGAAAAAAAAAATTGTGATATAAAAAAACTGTATAGTAAAAAATTGAAAAAAAAATACTGTAATTACAAATTTTTCTAAAATTTTTTTTTTTTAATAATATAATATCGTCACCTTAGGAACAAAGTGACGTAATTGCTATATTTATGAATAGCACTTACGCCCTTTTGTTTCTAAGGCGATGATATAAAGATACATTTAATAATGTATTAAACATAAGAAAATATGTTTTTTTTTTTTTTTTTCAGAAAATCTTTGAATTATTAATTTTTCAGAAGATCTGCATTTTTAATTGAGAAGATTGTTGAATTAAAAAAAAGGGGAAATGTCATATCAATTAAAGTTATCTGGATGATTAAACAATGATTATCGGTATTCCGAGTGAATCATCGAGTGAATGATGTCACAATTAGCATTTAAAAAGTATTAATTCAACAAGTGCCTTTGAATAATAAAAATTGCATTAAAAGAAAATTAATTAAAATTATTTTGAGAAAATTGAAGAAAATATTTAGAAAACTTCAAAAAATTTGAAAAAACGGAAAAAAAATAAAAACTTAAAAAAAAATCTGAAATTTAGAAAACCGAAGAAAACAATTAGAATTTGAAAAAAAACGAAAATAAATTGAAATTTGAAATATTAAGAAATTGAGATTTAAAAAATTTAAAAATTTGGAAAATCAAAGGAAAAAAATAAAATTAAAAAAAAATTTAAAAATTTGAAAAATTCGAACATAAATAAAAATGCAAATACTTTTAAAATTTTGAAAAATTACGAAAAAAAAGTAGAAAAAACTAGAAATTTGAGTGGATTCTGTAATTCGATGCTAAAAATCATTCAAACGACATTTTTTTTCGTGTAAATAACGGAAATCTTATTGTATTACGTTCTCAACTTCAAAAAGTTCTCACAACTTATTTTGTATTCTCGTAATTTATCGATTGACCCAAAAAATCATTTTACTTATTCCATTAAAATTAAAAATAAACGATAATAAGAATAAAACTTGAATTTACTCGAAATTCTGATGAACATACCTTTTGAGAAAATGTTAAAAAGTGATTTTTAAACTTTTTTTTTTGCACAGACAGCTGCTACAGTGTTTATATTCCTGTAAATGCGCCTCGAGACCCAATTTCACACTGGCACGAAGCGTTCACGAACTTTATTGTGGCCCCAAGAGGTGCATTTGAAAGCACTAACCCCCAAATAACGCGTATGAAGAAGAGAAACGCAACGGAAAAACGGAGGGAGTGCCAAAATCCGAGAAAATTGTGTTTTTGGAGCAGACACAAGATGGCGACGAGTATAGTTACACTAGTGTACGCCATTTGCATTATTGTCGAACTGGCCAAAGAGCTAACCTCCGAAGTCGACCCGAAGTGGAGCCGAATATTCCCGAGGTTACTTCATTGGCCAATACGACTTTACTTCCATTTGAGGTGGGAGGCAAAGATGTTTGAAAGCGCTCAGAAAGAAATGCCGAACTCCAGGAACTCCTGGAGGAGCAGAAGGTCCTGGCGCAAAATGAACGCGCCACCTTGAATGATCAATTGAAGAAAAAAGTAACAGAGCTTGAAGTTTTCCGGCAAAAAGAGATGGTATTAGCTGAAATTTCGTGGAATTCGATGGATGACCTTCGCCAAAAGCTACAGGCAGCAGAGCTGAAGATTGAGAAATATGAGCGCATTCTCCGGAAAGACATCTAGATGAAACTATCACAAGGCTGAAACCTCGCAATAGTTTTCTATATCATTCAGACTTAATTTTTTTTTTTAATTCTAAACAACTGCTTTTATTTATTGATTTTTTGTAGTCATGTAGAAAATATTTTGTAAAAAGAGGTGAGAAATTGTGCACATACCTTTTAATTTTTAAATGAGTCAGGGAGATAAATATTTATAAATAATTATCAAAATGTATTACTGTGAGAATGAAGAACTGTAATTGTGATTTTATAATTGTGTTTTATTAATAAAAAAAAAAAAAATAATTGTTTTTTTCTCAATGAAATATGAATAGATTCGCCATGAAAGTAATGCCCATTATCGCGCGGTGAAACTGGGCCTCATTAAAGTGACGATTACATAGAACACGAGTAATAAGGCAACATTTCACCGTCATTTCCGTTGAGTTTGATTTTAAAATTATTCATACTTGGTAAACTTTCACTTTTTTGTATTATCTCCATCTTTCTCACTGCATTCTGCTCTGCTGGTAGAAAAATGAAGAGAGGAGCAGTAACTCATCGTATTTTCAAACTTCAGTGGTGGTATATACCAGTGGCTGGGGGATATTTTTGTAATTTATAGATTCCAGATAATTAACGAAAAGTGATAATAAATTATAGATATTTTTAGTTAGAAAATCGGTGAATAATAAATTATAGAAAAAAAAGAACAGCTTCCGTATATGATAAGCGAAGTAATCGGTTTTATAATGAAGTAAATGAGAAAATTAAAAAAAATGTACAGATGCTTATAAATTGAATTGAAAATACAAAATAAATTCCGTGCGTTTCAGTATGGAATCCTCTGTCAATGTGCATTGTAATATGAATTTTTTTCATAGTGATTTAACATATCAAATTTGCGATATTGAGCCACAATTACTGTCGAATCATTTTATTCGTGGGAAGAAATGTATATGAGGCATTCCACGCTATTTCACTCGTTTTTTGGGTTTGATTTTTTGATTTTTTTCATTTTTTGATATGTTGTGGAAATGCTTAAGACAAGTCATTACCCACAAAAAAAAACAAGAAAAAAATTTTTTTGAAAATTTTACGACCCTTTTCATTTTTGAAAAAACGCAGTTTTTTTGGGAAAAACTCATATTTTCTCTAGCTTCAAATGCTCATATCTCATTAAATATTAATTATATGAAAAAAGTGAAAGAGAATGTTTATGTGGGGAAAGATCATAGAATTGCATTCACATTTTTTTCAATGATCGAAACGCGATTTTTCTATTTTTTATTAACTATTTAAATAAACAAATTGACTGAAATTATCGGATACATGCTTTTAAAAATCTGAAAAAAATATATGTGTATGATTGATTTATTTCTGATTTTTCTATAAATTTTCACGATACACTCTCCAACCGTTCGCGGGAAATTGATTTTTTTATGTTTTTGCGCGATCCGAGGCCGGTGCCGAAGGACTGTGCGCATGCGCAAAACGTTTCAGTGGCCAGTCACGTGATCGACTGGCGCGTAAGTTGAGTGCTCCCTACCACTCTAACGTTCTGCGCATGCGCACGGTTCTTGGACAGTGGCCGCGGATCCCCGAAAAACATAAAAAAATCAATTTCTCGCGAACGGTTGGAGAGTGTATCGCGAAAATTTATAGAAAAATCAGAAATAAATCAATCATGCACATATATTTTTTTCAGATTTTTAAAAGCATGTATTCGATAATTTCAGTCAATTTGTTTATTTAAATAGTTAATAAAAAATAGAAAAATCACGTTTCGATCATTGGAAAAAATGTGAATGCAATTCTATGATCTTTCCCCACATAAACGTTCTCTTTCACTTTTTTCATATAATTAATATTTAATGAGATATGAGCATTTGAAGCTAGAGAAAATATGAGTTTTTCCCAAAAAAACAGCGTTTTTCCAAAAATGAAAAGGGTCGTAAAATTTTCAAAAAATTTTTTTTTGGGTTTTTTTTTGTGGGAAATGACTTGTCTTGAGCATTTCCACAACATATTAAAAAATGAAAAAAATCAAAAAATCAAACCCAAAAAACGAGTGAAATAGCGTGGAATGCCTCATATGCCAAAGTTTAATAAATGAAAGAAAAATTCATGGAACTGACATTATTTCTTACGAATATCTATCAAGTATTTTCTTAATAATAGCTTGTATTCTAGGAGTTTTTTTTTGAGTGATTCTTCCCGATAA
Organism: Aleiodes alternator; assembly: GCA_963921955.1. Classification (NCBI taxonomy): domain Eukaryota; kingdom Metazoa; phylum Arthropoda; class Insecta; order Hymenoptera; family Braconidae; genus Aleiodes; species Aleiodes alternator. The sequence continues at coordinate 3,037,913 of OY998105.1, read as the reverse complement.
CTCTTTATATCTTGTTAAACATGGGAATATGTATTTCTTCTTCTTTGTTTTTGTTTTTGTTAACATCATACTACTTTATCATTTCGCATTTATTGAATGTTATAAGATTTCATTATCTTTTCTTTTTCTTCTATTTTTTACTTTTTCATTATATGGTTAATATTGTTTATAATGCCGATTGGCGTAAAATAAATAAATAAATAAATAAATGAATAAATAACGGGTGATGTTTGACACACGCAATTTATTCCAGTTGAAATTTGGGCAACCCTCAGTTATTTTTCGTGAAAGATTATCGTTTTCTCTTTCCAAAGTAATTAATAGCCTGTACATGATTTTTTATAAATTATTTTTGATGTTCTATATTATAAAAATCACTCGAAATCAGGGAAAATAGTTGAGATAGATTTTTTCTCATGATTTCTCTGAAAAAATGAGGAAATTCCTGATGAATCAATTGGATCAATTGTTATGTGCAACAATTGATGTTTTTCGGCAAGATCTGAGGATGAAAATTTTTTCGTTTCCATTTTTTGGGGATATCTTCTATTGGTTGTATCAATCTGAGGCTGGCCTCTAATGGAAGCCTTCGCGGTTTCGAAAAATCTGTGTAAATTCGGAATTAATACGGTCAGAGTTCAGTCAGTATTCCGTATTTATACGGTTTATCCGTGCAGTTTTTATACGGTATTTATACTGTTGTAATACGCTCTTTGTACTCGATATATGCAGGATTTTTTCTTATCGACCGTGGAAATATAGCTACGTAGTATTTATCTAGCATTTATCCAGTGTTTATACGAGAGTTATCCAGCGGTTATACGAGATTTATCCAACGTTTGTACGGGATCAATTACTCAGAGTTGAGAATTCGAATAAGTTCAATAATCACGAAAATGTATGAAAAGTGGCATTAATTGGGCCGATGGCATTAATTGGGCCATTCACGGTAAACAGCACATATTCAGAATATAGTTTTTATATATAAGAAATCTTTACGATATACATATGCTATTTATTCAGCTTTTATCTGGTATTTAATTAGATTACAGTCGGTATATATATTGTCTATCAACGGAATAAATTGCGACTAAAAACTGCACGGATGAACGGATTTTATCGGGAGTAAATGCGGCATTTATACGGCATTTATGCTTATACCGTATTTATCGGGTATTTATACGGTCTTCTCAAAACCGCGAGGGAGGTGATCTCATGGCTTATCAATTTATATAGTTGAAAAAAAAGATCCATTTTTGAACAGATATAGAGCAAAAACAGATTCTCAGAAACTAGGATATAATGGTAATTTGAAAATGGATTGAAAAACTAGAATTACATACATCCATGGGAAATGGAGTCACCATTCATCGAAAATTAACTCTAGGTCGCTACTAAAATCGGAGATATCCTTAAAAAGTGAAGTTTTTCTTAAACTTCGCAGTGAAGTAATTTTTTTCTTTTATAATTATCGTATTTTTTTCGTTATTTGTTGTGACTCAGTCTATATCTGTCTCAAAATCGATTTTCCTCATTATTATAGATTTTTATGGTATCAGAAAATTGCAAAAACCTGATCATTATTGCTGATTTCATAAGTTGTAACGGTTTTTAGGTTTTTCTTCAAAACATGTTTACAATTTGTAACCGTCATTTTCAATTCAAAAATTTTGCGCCAATCACGTGATTTGTCACAAAAAACCGCCATTTTTCCGTCACATGACGTCACTTGACTACTTATTCAAAAAATTTTAACGGTTTTTTTTTTTAAACACGTTTACAATTTGTAACCGTCATTTTCAATTCAAAAATTTTGCGTCAATCACGTGATTTGTCACAAAAAACCGCCATTTTTCGGTCACATGACGTCACTTGATTACTTATTCAAAAAATTTTAATGCTTCTTTTTTTTAAACACGTTTACAATTTGTAACCGTCATTTTCAATTCAAAAGTTTGCGCCAATCACGTGATTTGTCACAAAAAACCGCCATTTTTCGGTCACATGACGTCACTCGAAAAATAACCGTCATTTTCCATCTCTACGCCCATTGTAAACATGGCAACGTCGACAACATCGTAGCTTGCGTTGAAGAAAAAATTCGCCATATTAATTTTCCTCAATTCGACACACACACATCGAGTTTGTGTCTCGTGGACTCTGTGTGCCTGTACGTATGCGTGTTAAGTGTATGTGTATATGTAAAAAAGCCCAAACGTGGGTCGAGAGTCACGTAGAGGCTAAAAAAAATCATTTCCATTGAATTTGATTGAAACACACAGGGCAAAAAGAGGGGAAAAAAAAACGTGTTATAAAATTGAATTATTTGAGGTATTTATTGTAAATTATGAATCAGTCACGTAATTTTACGTCATTGTTGAATCCAAGCTATTTGCAAAATGCACAAAATGCATCGGCAAGTGCAGCAGCAGCAGCTGCAGCCGCTGCTGCTGCTGTTTCTGCAGCAATTGCCAATGGCACACCATTGATTCCAAATTCATCGTCATCAAGCAAAAAACGTGAATCTGAAGGTAATTAACGTTTTTTTTTTATTTTTCACAATTTTTCTTCAATTAAAAAAAAAATTACAATGAAAAAAAAAATCCAACTTTTGAAAAAAATTTCCACTCTTTTAAAACAATTTTTAAAGAATTTTCCTATTAAAAAAAAAAAAATTTCAATTTTTCAAAACAATAATTAAAGAATTTTCCATTTTTTAAAACCAATTTTTAAAGAATTTTGCAATCCTCAAAAGAATTCCCCAATTTTGTAAACAATTTCCCATTTTTTTTTAAATTTCTAATTTTCCTCTAAATTTGTTGAATTTTTTCTTTAAATTTTCTTCAATTTTTTATAAATTTTTAAAATTGTGTTTAAATTTTTAATTTGTTTTAAATTTTCTTTAGTATTTGCCTTTTGTTTTCCTCTTTTTTTCTCGAAATTTACTTTTTCTTTTAAATTTTCAGGTGATAAAATGGACAAGGAGTCGAGGGAGGAACGTCGAAAGAGGCGAAAAACACGATGGGGTGGTAGTGAACATGATAAAACATTTATCCCTGGAATGCCAACTGTATTACCAACGAATTTGACACCAGAACAGGAAAAAGCTTATCTTTGTGAGTATATTACGTTTTTTCTTTTATTTAATATTACAATTAATTTGAATATTCCCATTTGAATTGATAGATATCGGGCTATTATTATTATTATTATTACTATTATTATTATTATTAGGTGTTTATTGCATTTATTTTACTCAAATTTTCGAATTTAAATATTAATTCTTCTTGATTTGAATTAATTAATTCATTGGTCGATGTTTAATTGTTAATTAATATAGAGTAAGTATGGAAATTGGAGAATTAATTTCAGTTTTTTTTTTCTGATGACAAAAAAGGTTATTATGGGGGAGGGTGGGGTAAAATGGACACACTCATATTGAACGGTTTGAAATGGAGATTTTCTGATGATTTTGGTGGGGAAATGAGGAAATTTTAGGTGGAAATTGTGGGTTTAAAGTAATTTTTTGAAATTTTCTTGAGAATTTTACTTTTTTGGACAAGTTTTGAAGGGGTTCACCTTTTGAAAATCGAAAAAATTCACTTTTTCGGCGATATCTACGGTTCTGTTGGTCGCAGCGACCTGGAGTTCATTTCAAATGAAAGATGAGCTCATTTCTCATGGATTTATGTGGTTCAAATTTTCATTAAATCAATTTTTCAAAAACTTATAGGCCATTTTCTGAAAAATCAATGTTTGCCCCAAAAGTGCTCAAAAAATTGATAATTTTTTTTTTAAAACCACATAAATTTATGGGAAATGAGCTCACCTTTCATTCAAGATCAACCCCAGATCGCTGCGACCAATAGACCCCGAGATATTCCCGAAAACCTGAAATTTTTCAAAAAAACAGAAGAATTTCATCTTCAAATCTCCCGCAAAAAATTGAATTTTTGGAAAATTCAAAAAAATAACTTCCGACATATGATTTTCATGTCAAATTTCCTCAGCTTTCCAATGGAATCATCGGAAAAACCCTATCTCCAATATTTCCATTGATTTCTCGTAATTTTCATAGCACAAAATATCAAAACTAACAAGTGTGTCCATTTTATTCTACCTTTCCCTGTAGTATCCATGTATACTCAATTAATTCATTCAATTTAGTATACAAAGTGTGAAACGTTGGCTGAGGACATGTGAAATCTATTTGCTAATCAATTAAATTATATTTCTAATTAAATAAATAATTAATTCTTACCTCATGTTCTCCCGAATTAAAATGTAATTTAGGTTTTTTTCCAAATGAAAAATATTAAAAAAAAAAAAACAAAACAAAAAAAAACAAAAAACCTGCTACATATCTTTTAGTTTATTGACATTTTCTAACTGCTGGGGTTTTTACCCCCCTTCTAACCCGTTGGTTTACAGTTCAGCTGCAGATTGAGGAAATCAGCAGGAAACTGAGGACTGGAGATCTTGGAATACCGCTCAATCCTGAGGAAAGGTTTGAATTTAAAAAAAACTTACGTACAAAAAAAAAATTAATTATCCACGATTTTTCAATAAAAAAGAAAAGATTTTAGAAATACAGAAAAAAAAAGAATTATGTTGATGAGACGAGAATGAAGACTTCTTCATAATTTGCCTCTAATTCACTCATCTTTTTTCTCTCCTTTTTGTTTTTTACATATTTACAATTTTTAATTTTCTGAAAATTTCTAATCATAAAGTTTCGAAAACTTGTCTATTACTGCATAGATTTACAGGCCTAGGTGTTGTATAATTAACCAAAAAAATTGACTCGTTCTCAGGTGATTTGTGCATATTTAAAAAAAAATATATTTTACAGGTGAAAGTGGGGGCAAAATGGACCTGTTTGTTAGAATGATTTGGGATTTTTTGGAGAATAGGCAGCTCAATGAAAAAATTTGAAAAAATTATACAAAAATGAAGAAATATTGGAGTATCTTCTCAAATTTTTTCAAATTTTTCCTGCGAGTCCTTAACAACGAAAAAAAATCCTGAATTATGTTGTTGTAGAGGTCCATTTCACTCCATTCTCCTCTGTAAATTTAATCGTTCATCATGAGGCCTCGAGGATTTAATTACCTAAAAATTAATAATTAAGGATATCCAAGTAGTTCCGATAATCTATTTTTCCCTTTTCAATTATTGGTCACTCTCGATAGAGCAGGTATGATGAGATTTTTCGAAAAATTTACTTTACATCATGTTATTGGACACAAATTGAGCCAAAAATAATTTAAAAAAAAATAATTGAATTAACATTAGAACTCCATAATCGAGATTTAGCTTCAGTTCAACTGCAACAATTCATTGTCACGTACCTATTATTTTCCTTACATAACTATATATATTCTTGTACGTCAGAATGTCTATTAATTATTCAAATCATAAAAAAACGCCTGTTACCATACAATTAGCAACGATTAATCCAATTAATTACATGAAAACATTAATGGCGGGAATATTCGTATTTAAAATCCGAGGATCATCCAATCGCAGTCCTAGATGCTGAGACATTGTGACTAAAATTCGAAACAATATTGGGTATTTATAATATTATTTAATAACAATTTATTATAGTGGTCATTGTTTTAATATCGGTGAAATGTTACAAAATCAGAATAATTAGAGTATTTATGAAAATTTAGAAGAAAAATTAAACAAAAGTAGATCATTCGGATTTTGCTACTTGGATTTTCTTAATTTACGAGTCATCCATTGATCTCGAAATTAGATTCACACACACACACACGTGATAAATGAAAATTAATCAATTTTTTTTAACAATAGTTTCGAAACAGGAATTAAATGATAAATAAAGTTCATTTCAGGTGTTCATCTAGACAAAAATAATGACAAAAACCCCCAAAAAAAGCAAAAATTAGTTATCAATTGATTTATTCCAATTTTTAATCAATCGAATTTATCCTCCAATAGGTTCACTAATCAATTACTCTGTTACAATTGTAACAAACATCTGTTTTTTTTTTTTTTCTTTTAGATTTGTATAAAAAATAATTTTTTTTCCTCTTAATTTAGTGATTTTTTGAAGAAAAAAAAAACAAAACGAAAAAGAAAAAGTGAGAATTTTTTCACGTTTTTAATTAATCAATTTTTTAATTAAATTCAACTGTGTTTTTTTAATAATCACAGGAATTTATCTATAGCAGGCGAATCATCATTACAGAATTCTGCCGTTGTGTACAATCGAGCAGTCTACAAGTGGTTATCTACAGCAAAATAGCTTAATAAAAAATTTTTTTTTCGATTTAAATTGAATTACACAAAAATTTTTCACAGCCAGACTACTCTTTTTTTTTCTATTTCTTGCTTTCTCACTTTTCTGTATTATAATTTTTTTTTTACCTCTAATTGTCGAGAAATGAAAACGTATGTTGAAGATCATCGAAAAAGATTTTCGATATCAATTATTTAATTAAAATTAATCAATTAATTTAATTATTTGAAAGCCTAGTTTTTTTTTCTTAATTCATAATTTAAAGATTAATTTGACGAAAATTGCTGAATTATTTGAAATTCGGGCTGCTTGTGTTCAAAAAAAAATTCATCAAATGCTAGGATTTTTTTGGAATTTATCGTAATGATATTATCGAGGTGACAGTTTTTTTTTCCCCCTTTTATTTTCAGATCACCGTCACCTGAGCCAATTTATAGCAGTGATGGTAAACGATTGAATACAAGGGAGTATCGTACAAGACGTAAATTGGAGGAAGAGAGACACAATCTTATACAGAAGATATTGAAGATTAATCCGGACTTCAAGCCACCACCAGACTACAAGTGAGTTTAATTTAAAAAAAAAAAAAAGAAGAAAAAAATTGTGTAATGACACATTGAGATATCGTTACCTTAGAAACAAAGGGGTGTAAGTGCTATCTATAATAAAAATATTTTTTTGTTTTATAATTCTCTAAATGTATATTTATATGATGAATATCATATCGTTGCCTTAGAAACAGAAGGGCACAAGTGCTATGCACATACATGGCAGTTACGCCCCTTTGTTTCTAAGGTGACGATTGAGAATTTCACCACGAAACCATCCTTTTGGTTTAATTCGTGAAAATAATATTTTTTATCAGTATCTAATTCTTTAAATGTATAGGAGAGAGTGGGGCAAAATGAACACTGTAATTAAACGGTTAGAGATGAATTTTTTTTGATGATTCTATTGAAAAGCTGAGAAAATTTTAGCTGGAAAACAAGTCTCAGAAGTATTGTTTTCGATTTTTTTGAAAATTCAATATTTTTCGGCATTTTTGAGGGGTAAAAGCCTTTCCTATCTCGAAAATCTTCAGTTTTTTGCATATTTCTCTGGTTCTATGGGTCGTAGCAATTCGGGGTTAGTCTTAAATGAAAGGTAAGCTCATTTTCCATCGATTTATGGGGTTTTGAATCCAAAAATATCAATTTTTGGAATAGTTATAGGCCAAAAACTGTTTCACAAAATTGTTTCACAAAAATGCCCATAAATACCTTAAAAATCGATATTTTTCAATTGAAAACCCTATGAATCGATGGCAAATGATCTCACCTTTCACCTCCCATCTGAATTTTTACGCTACGACAAATAGAACCGAAGATATTCTCAAAAAACTGAAAATTTTCAAAAAAGGAAGGGTTTTACCTCTCTAAAATGCTCAAAAAAGTCAAAATCGCAAAAAATTCAAAAAAATTAATTTCAGCACTTGTTTCCCGCCTAAAATTTCTTCAGCTTCCCAATGAAATCATCAAAAACAATCTACCGCCAATATTTCTATTAATTTCAAGAGCTTTCCATAATATTTGCCTAAACATTTGGATGTGCCCACTTTACCCCTGATATATATTTATATTTATATGTATCTGTATAAGCATAGCACTTACGCCACTTTGTTTCTAAGATAATTAATTGCATCAAATCTAATTTTCCATTTCTTTTTTCTTGCAGACCTCCAATAATTCGAGTACACGACAAAGTCATGATTCCCCAAGAAGAGCATCCGGATATCAATTTCGTTGGACTTCTAATTGGACCACGTGGCAACACATTAAAATGTAATTAAATTAACCTCCCTCGTATTAAATTAAACCCCAAATTTTTTACATTCGCATTGGAGAAGAGGGGTCAAGTGAACCACGGGGCAATTGAACCAGTCGATTGAAAAATAGGAAATAATTTTGAAAAAAACGTGCCCTTCCACAATGAGCTCTTAATATATCAACCCATGATGTGTCCAAAATTTGGAATCACTATGACTGTTCAATTTGGAAAAATTCCTATTTTTATGATTTTCGGCTGCATGCCCACTTTTTTTTCAACTCTCGACGAAATTTTCAATAATATTGTCATAGAGTATCAATTTTAATGTCTCAATATAACTATATTTCATCATTTTCAACTCGATTTATACGGAAATAATTATGTAATAATTTTTAATGGGCTAATTACCTTCACTAAAACAAATGCGCTCAATTGAACCATCACCAATACGTCATTGACCGGAAGCCATATCAAGTAGCAAAAGTAGAAAAGATCGTGCACCAGGCAAACTGTCACTCATACCGATACTCGATGAAAATTAGGAATAGAGACAAAAAGTCTCCCCTACAAAGCATGAATTAACTAATTTCTTTTGATTCTCAGCAATGGAGAAGGAGACAGGTGCAAAAATAATAATACGTGGCAAAGGTTCTGTAAAAGAGGGCAAAGTAGGTAGAAAAGATGGACAGCCATTGCCAGGTGAGGACGAGCCTCTCCATGCCTACATAACCGCAAACAACCTTGAAGCAGTTAAAAAAGCCGTAGAAAGAATTCACGAGATCATAAGACAAGGTGTCGAGGTACCAGAGGGTCAAAACGATCTTCGCCGTAATCAACTACGAGAATTGGCATTATTAAATGGAACGTTGCGTGAAAATGATGGACCAAGATGCACAAATTGCGGTGCATCAGATCATAAGTCCTGGTTGTGCCCTGACAAGCCAAATGTCACGAATAACATTGTTTGTTCGAGTTGTGGTGGTGCAGGGCACATAGCTAGAGACTGCAGATCAAAGCGTCCTGGCCAGGGTGGTCCAGCAGCTGCAGGGATGGGTGGAATTGGTCCAGCCGGTGACAAAGCCAAGATAGACGAGGAGTATATGTCCTTGATGGCAGAATTGGGAGAAGGACCACCACCAGATCGGTCGAAAACTGGACAACAACGTTCGGTAAATGCAAATCCAAATTATCCCGGGCTTTTTGACAATAGGCAACAGGCGCCAAGAGCTCTGATGGCAGCGCCTGCACATCCACCCCCTCAAATGATGCAGAGTGGGCCTATGATGCCACCACCACCAGGAATGGCACCACCCCCATGGTCTCAGGGGGGAGATCCAAACAGCATGAATGGCATGAACATGCAGTGGCAACAGCCTCCAGTCAACATGCCTCCACCTCCTGGTGTCATGCAGCCACCTCCACCACCTCCAGGCTCACAACCAAATCAACCCAATATCCCACCTCTCATGCCATGGATGGCAGGAAATAATCAGCCTCCACCACCTGGTCAAATGCCCCCAACTCAAATGCCACCGCCTGGAATGGGTATACCACCATGGCAACAACAGCAGCAACAGCCACAAAATCCCATGAGGCCACCACCACCAGGTACAGCACCACCACCAGGTTTTCCAGGATGGCAGCCACAACATATGGGCGGTTGGCCACCAGCAGCACCAGTACCACCACCACCACAGCAGCATCAAGCACCAGCACCACCTGGCATTGATCTCAATTCATTACCAACACTACTAGCTCAACCCCCACCACCACCACCACCCACCAGTTAGTTATGTATTGATGCAGCATTTTTCACTGCTAGATTTAATTACTGATTAATTGATTAATTTTGTGGATTCAATCGAGATGGCATAGATTTTTTTGACGATATTTGGGGAATTGATGTTAGAGAAGGGACGGTGGGGGGGAGGGAGATGGTGAGAAAAAGGGGAGGGTAGGGGGATTGATGTGGTTTACTTGGAGTTAAAGGTGCGTAAGTGTTGTACTTGTACTCAGCACTTATGCCTTTTTGTTTCTAAGGTGAAGATGTGTGCTAGTTTTGGTAGTGCATGCTAATGATATGAAAATTGGGGGAAATTGAGGGAAATGTTGGAGATAGGTTTTTTTGGATGATTTCATTGGAAAGGGGAGGAAATTTGCCATGGAAATCATGTGTCGGAAGTAATTTTTTTGAATTCAAAAATCCATTTTTTGAGGGAGATTTGAAGGTGAAATTCTTCTGTTTTTTTGAAAAATTTCAGGTTTTCGGGAATATCTTGGGTTCTATTGGTCGTAGCGATCTGGGGTTGATCTTGAATGAAAGGTGAACTCATTTCCCATGGATTTATGTGGTTTAAAAAAAAAATTATCAATTTTTTAAGTACTTTTGGGGAAAAAACTGATTTTCAGAAAATGGCCTATAAGTTTTTGAAAAATGGATTTAAAAAAATTTGAACCACACGAATCGATGAGAAATGAGCTCACCTTTCATTTGAGATGGACCCCAGGTCGCTGCGACCAACAGAACCGAAGATATCGCCGAAAAAGTAAATTTTTTCGATTCTCAAAAGGTGAACCCCTTCAAAACTTGTCCAAAAAAGTAAATTTCTCAAAAAAAATTCAAAAAATTACTTTTAACCCACCTTTTCCACCTAAAATTTCCTCAGCTTTCCAACGAAATCACCAGAAAATCTCCATCGCGAACCGTTCAATGTGAATGTGTCCATTTTACCCCACCCTCCCCTTTACTTGATTCATCAAATGATTAATTTTTCTACACTCATTATTAGATTTTGAGCACAGAATTCCCTTTTTTTCTTCTTTTATGGAATACATTAGTAATAACGTTATGTACATTTAATTAATTATGTCATAGATTGAAAAAAAATTGATTTATCTTTTCACTTGATTTAACTGTAATAATTACTGATGAAGAATACATAAAAAAATTTTTTTTTTTGAAATTTCTAAAAAATTGAACGAATTCTAGAACTATTTGTACGAGAGAGAGTCTTTGATAATTGTCTTCTCCCTTCAATTGTGGTGGTTAATGCTATTTTATTGAAAATATGTAATTTATCACTTTTAAAAGTAAATTTGATCGAATAAAAATAGAAATGATTTCGGTAATTGTACTGTGTAGATTGTACACAATAAAAATTAGAACGAATTAATTTCATGTCTTTTTATTTATTTTCTTTCTTAATAATTCCTTTATTAGAGCTTTCAAATGAGCTTTCTTAATTTCGATGGAATGACTGGAAATAGATATTTTTCTTTCAACGATTTTATTGAGAAGGTGAAGAAATTTCCGGTAAAAAAAATGTGTTAGAATTTTTTATTATTGAATTTTTGAAAATTTTTTATTTTTTTGAAAACATGGACTGTTTTCAATTTTTTAAAAATTCTATTTTTTGTTGGAAAAATTCACTTTTTAAAATTTTTTTAAAATTCAACTTTTTTCTTTGAGAATAATTGCACTTTTTCAAATATTTTTCAATGGAAAATGAAATTATCCTTCACAAATTCATGTATTTTTACAAAAAAATATCGATTTTCGAGGTATTTACAGACTTTAATTCTTCTGAGAATCAGTTTTTTCCCGAGAAATACTTCAAAAATCAATAATTTTATTTTTAAAATCATACAAAATTTATAGAAAATGATCTCACCTTTCATTTAAGATTGACCCCAGATCATTACGACCTTATTGGTATTTACAGTACAACCATAGATATTTCCAGAAAACACAATTTTTTTCGATTTAATAAAGAAATTCACCTTCGAAACCAAATTTTAACAAAATCGAAATTTCTCAAAAATTCGAAAAAAAATTATTTAAACACTTGTTTCTCACCGGAAATTTCCTCAGCTTTTCATTGCAATCATCAAAAAAATTAAATTTCAAATATTTCCACTCATTTCTCGCGAGTTTTCCAAATCGAAATGCTTCCATTCCACTATTTTTCCCCATATTCTCCCTTTTTGCCCCAAATTTTTCTGCAATGAATGGTTATATTACATAATTATGTCATAATTCATCGAAAAAATGAGAAAATAAAGTCTGCAGGAGACAATTATAATCATAATAATAATAAATTAATAATAGTTAATTAATTAATTAATTAATCAATAACATTATTAATAATAGCGATTAATATAATTAATATATAATAATATAATATAATAATAATATTAATAATAGTAATTAATATAATGAATATATCATAAAATAATAATAATAATAATGATGAAGCTTTTCATTGGACCCTGAAGAATTATAACTTGTTCAACACAAATTCCACAATTTCGAAAGCGTTTTTTCTTTCGAGAAAAAAAGCAATAACCGCTAAGCTTTTTAAAGGTGAGTGTGGGTGAATAGTTTTTTGAAGTAAATTGGAGGAATTTAAAGAGAAGAGAAGAGAATCAAGCAGGGCCGTCCAAAGACGGTCCGGAATGAGTATGTTTAAAATACAGTACAGAATAGCGTAGCTTTCTGTGTCTCTATATACATATTTTTCGAAATGTTCTAATATTTTGTCGGTGAGCTTTTCTTGTTTCGAATCGAGGGCGTAGGTTGAAAATTAAGCGTAGGCAGTTACGTTGGCCCACCCCTGGAGACTCGATTCACTTGTGCCCATCTTCGGTAGCGGCTACACTAGATCACTCATGCTTATATCAGCTTCAGACACATTGCTCCAGAGCTCAGCTGCATCTCAGACGTGCGAAGATTCACATTGAACTCAGGTTTCTGCAACGGTTAGTAAAAATGAATTAAATGTTCGATTTTTCGATTTTCAAAAAATTTTTTTTTCGATTTTCACAAAATTTTTTTTTTTCAATTTCTTAATTTTCAAAAAAAAAATTTCGATTCTCGAATTTTTTTCTTTTCGATTTTTCGATTTTCGAAATTTTTTTTTCTCGATTTTTTGAGATTCGTTTCTTTTTTATTTGAGGGCTCAATCTAAAATTTTTTATCGAGATCATTTTTTTTTTCTTTGGAGTTTCGAGTGAGTTTAATTGGGGATCGGGTGAAACCAGTGGTGCGAGTGGATTAATAGAGACTTGTCATAGTGGAGATTAAATTGTGGATTTAATTGATTTTGAAGGAGAGACTGTGTCTTTGATTTTGAAGAATGGAATTTTTTTGGGAGTGAAGGGGTTTAGGGAGGGATTTGAAAAAATTTGGGGGAATGGTCTTGGAGATTTAGTTTGTTGCTGAATTTTTTCAGATTTTTTGGAAGAGTCCTTAGTGGAGAGTCCGGAAAAAATTTGATTTTTTTTTAGTTAAGAATTGATTAGTTGAGGAAATTTAAAGGTTTTCTTCTTTCTTTCAGGTGATATAATAAAAATTCAAAAATGTGTGACGACGATGTTGCTGCTCTGGTCGTGGACAATGGATCCGGTATGTGCAAGGCTGGATTTGCTGGAGATGACGCACCCCGTGCTGTCTTTCCCAGTATTGTTGGTCGCCCCCGTCATCAGGGAGTGATGGTTGGTATGGGTCAGAAGGACTCGTACGTGGGTGATGAGGCCCAGAGCAAGAGAGGTATTCTCACTCTGAAATACCCAATTGAGCACGGTATCATTACCAACTGGGATGATATGGAGAAAATCTGGCATCACACATTCTACAATGAGCTCCGTGTTGCCCCAGAGGAACACCCAGTTCTCCTTACTGAGGCTCCACTCAATCCAAAAGCTAACCGTGAGAAGATGACCCAAATCATGTTCGAGACATTTAACAGCCCCGCCATGTATGTTGCCATCCAGGCTGTTCTCTCCCTGTATGCTTCTGGTCGTACCACTGGTATTGTCCTCGACTCTGGTGATGGTGTCTCTCACACTGTACCAATCTACGAGGGTTATGCACTTCCCCATGCTATTCTCCGTCTGGATTTGGCTGGTCGTGACTTGACCGATTACCTCATGAAGATCCTCACCGAGAGAGGATACTCATTCACAACAACAGCTGAGAGAGAAATTGTCCGTGACATCAAGGAGAAACTCTGCTATGTTGCCCTGGACTTTGAACAGGAAATGGCAACTGCTGCTGCCAGCACATCCCTCGAGAAGAGCTACGAGCTTCCTGATGGACAGGTAATGTATCTAATTTACATAATCAATTATCATTCGAATCCAGAGGTAATTTAATGTATCAATTTGACTAATGAAATTTTTGATGAACCAATAGGTTATCACCATTGGTAACGAGAGATTCCGTTGCCCAGAGGCCCTCTTCCAGCCATCATTCTTGGGTATGGAATCCTGCGGTATTCACGAGACCGTTTACAACTCCATCATGAAGTGCGACGTTGATATCCGTAAGGACTTGTACGCCAACAACGTTCTCTCCGGTGGTACCACCATGTACCCTGGTATTGCTGATCGTATGCAAAAGGAAATCACTGCCCTTGCCCCATCAACCATCAAGATCAAGATCATCGCTCCCCCAGAGAGGAAATACTCCGTCTGGATCGGTGGCTCCATCCTCGCCTCCCTGTCCACCTTCCAACAGATGTGGATCTCCAAGCAGGAGTACGACGAGTCCGGCCCAGGCATCGTCCATCGCAAGTGCTTCTAAGAACTTTGACACTCTTCATAATAAAACTCTACATCAGGATAATGAAAGAGGGAAGCAAACAAATCAACTCAAAATCAGTGACACTACATCATTGCCCTCACTCGACATGATCGCATCGTTCATCTACGATATCACTTTCAAGGTCATTGTCTTATCAGGCATTACACCAAGTGCACTTTAGAGAGCATCCAAAGAGGAAAGGCTGAATGAATCTCAGCCTTCATCAACATATTCAGAATATTCGATATCATCGGTCAACAGATATTCCGTGGTTATTCTCCTACAGCGTGATTACCATACAGTCATGCGACAATCATAATTCCAATGATTATTGATCAAAATCGATATATTAAAATGTAAATTGAGTGGTATCACGACGCTTAAATTCTGTAATGTGAAATGTCACATCTCTCTGTTGACTGTCGAGTATTTTTGTTCAATTTTTTTTTCTCACAATTGTTATTATCACTTTTAATGAAAAAAAAAAAACTAAATTGAGCAATGATCATTCATCCTACCCTCCTCCGCTCTCTTTTTCTACACCAAAAAAAAAACTTTTGTTGCAAGAAAATTTACTTCACTCCAGAAAATTCCAATATATATATAGATACGAAAATTGTGAAGGAAAATTTCTGTTAGAGGGCAATTTTTCTTGCTACAACAATTTTCTTTTCTCAGTGTAATTACTCTGCTCCCTTTTTCTCACTTTTTTCTCTCTTCTCTCGCAACATCATTCATTGTATCAAGCACACAGGCATCAAATACACAATTTGCCCTAATTCTTATTTATTTTGTAAATATTAAAAAAAAAATGTACTATTGTTATAAACGTATAAATGTCAATTTATTGTCAAGTAAAATATATACATTTCATGTCACAATTAAAATAATTTAAAAAATTGAAAAAAAAAATTACTGTGTAAATTAATATCAATAATTTTTAATGCAATGATTATCCTGAAATTTTCAAGAAAAATTTCCAGATTCCCTGAGAAAAATGCATCAAATTCATCAAAAAAAAAATAGAAAAAGGATTATTAATACACGAGTGAACATATTCAGATGTTCATCGACTTTTTTGGCAAGATGATACATTTCCCAGCATCACGAAATTAGAAACATATTGGTATCTACATCCCTTCTTCACCGGCAAAATTCTAAATTTATCTTGAAACTAGGTCATAACTACTGGAGCAATAACGTTTCGTTGAAAAAAAAAATTCATCTTAAAAATAGAAAATTTTTGTTTAGTAATCAGTGAAGAAAACTATTTTTTTCAAAAGAATTCTCGAAATTTTGAAGAATAAAAATAATTCGTGTGTGTTTATGCAACTATTTGGGGAAACGACCAATGAATGGACGATTAACGTGTTTCTTATCTGTACAGTCGAAAAAAAAGTCAAATTTTTTGGATAAAATCGTTGATAACAATTTATACGAGATGAAATTCTCAAATTTGATGAAGTGAATCTGTAAAGAATGTAATGAGGAATGAAATGAGTGTGAAAAACGAAAAATTCATTGAAAATTGGGAAATTCTGTGCTTTTTACATTTCTTCTTTTCCTCGAGTTTTGGAGAAATTTTCAAAATCACAGATAATTTTACAGTTTTCAAGCAATTTCTTGTTTTTTAGGACTTATTTTTATTTTTCCATTATATTATTTACAGATTCACTTGGTCAAATTCGAGTATTTCATCTCGTTTGAATTGTTATTAACGATTTTATACAAAAAATTCAATTTTTTTTTCGATTGTACAGGTAGAAACACCTTTAGGAAGAATTGGGGTTTTTTGGACCGTATAAAATGAAGAAATCATGCAGAAAAGATGCAGAAAGGGTCGATGCATAGAAAAATATAGAATAAAAAGTTAAACATCAATTAAACTTGAATAATGAAGAAATAATTGATAAAAATCAGAAAAAAAATTGGAATATACCCCACTTTTTTGTTAAATAATTCAGAAAAAGCTGTTGCATTCACTGAATTTGGTCAATTCAACTAGTTAATCTATTGGAATCTACTAAATTCCTTAAATTAAACAAATTTTTTAAATTATAAAAAAAAACATTCGCTAGAAACCAAAAAAAAATCAATCTTTCATCGTTTTTAGCACTATTTTTCATTCAGTATAGCATATTTTCAGTGAAATGATTATAAATTTCGATAAATCGGTAGGTAATCGAAAGGGGCAGAAGGAGAGAATCTATATCGTTACCTTAGAGTCAAAAGGGCTTAAGTGCTATGCTTATGGACAGAACTTACGACCCTTTGTTCCTAAAACAACGATATACAAGCGAGAATACGGGCGAAATGGACCTCTGCAACAACATAATTCAGGATTTTTTTTCAAAGTTAAGGACTCGATTAAAAAATCTGAAAAAATTTGAGAAGATACTCCAATATGTCTTCATTGTTGTATAATTTTTTCAAAATTTTTTCATAGAGCTGCCTATTCTCTAAAAAATTCCAAATCATTTTAACAAACAGGTCCATTTTGAGGCGACTATAAATTTAGATATATATGTTTATGAATATATATATAGATGTATGCTGTAAAACCATATTTTTGACGTTACAATGATTTTTTTGTTAGCCCAGTATTGCAGTGAATATTTAAAAAATAATTTTTTCAAATAAATCACCAGGAATCGCAGAAGATCCGAGAAACGAGATAATATTTGTTTTTGTTTGACAATAAATTAATTGATCTTATTTTCATGTGCCTCGAATGTTTCCCAAATTTGCCGGAGTTTCAGCAGAATGAATCTACGATTCAAGCTGCATTAAATGGAAAAAAAAGGAGAAAATAATGCATAATTGAAGAGAAAAGTCTGAAAATCATTCGATTATTTTGCATAATTCTTGAATAAAAAAAATCGTCTATCTTTTGGTCAGTCTGTCTACTCATTGGTCGTATTCACCCTATCATCTGTACTTTTATAGTCATAAAGCACAATTCTTCATCGTGCATTACTGCAAATACATTTTTTTTTTTTTAACTATATATACAACTTGGCTTGAGGCTTAGATAGAATAGTCGAGCCAGCAATGATGAATAAATTAATACGTTGGGGGTACTTCTTGATGAATATGACTCAGTATGGCTTGACTCACTGACATGAAACCAATGAAGATGCTTCTGCCAAAATAATCATTTGTGTATTATTACGTAGGAAGTTACCTGGTTTTCGACCTTGTATCTTCACTTCACAGGCAAATGATGATGGCTTTTTTTTTATTGGCTCTGTCGAAATATATATATGTATATATTCACCTTCGAAATTAAAGAATCTTGAAAAAAAAGACTTTTTTTTGTTTCAATGGATTCTTCCGCAGCTTGATATCGTTAATAATAGAGTTTTTAAATAGAGATGATTTCCTAATGGGTAGAACTGAATTTTCGGTGATCGGTTTGATCAATCTTTGATGATTGATGGACTTTTAGGAGCGATATTACAGTTATATTGGTGATGTAATTGGGCGCAAAGTGCTCATAATTTAATTGGGGGAGTGAATTTTTTTTTTAGAATAAAGGCATTTGTTGATAAAAATATGAAAAAATTAGGGAAGAATGGAGACATGCTGGACCATCTTTGGGAATTTTTTCAGAATTTTCGGGAGAGGCCTTCATGTCTAAAAAAATCCGAAACATTTTTTTTTCGATAAAATAAGAACAACGTGATTTTAATCAGTTTCATAATTAATGGGGAGATGATTCCTGGTCATCAGATGAGAAAGGGGGTGATTAAGATTGAAGATGAATATAGTTATAGCAACATTACAGTCATGATAGTGATGTAATCGTGCCCAAAGGCATTTAATGGGAGTCAAGATTTAGGAAAGCTTCTTCAATTAATTGAAATGGAAAAGTAATTTTTTTTTAGAATAAAGGCATTAGTTGATAAAAATCTGAAAAAATTAGACAACAGTGTAGACATGCTGGACCATCTTTCTGAATTTTTTCAGATTTTTTCGAAGAGGCCTTCACGTCTAAAAAAAATCGGAAACCTCTTTTTTCCGGTAAAATAAGAATTACGTGATTCTGTTAATTTTTGTAATTAATCGACAGTTAATTTAAAGAGAATTCCTCATCATTGAGGAGGATCTGAATGAGAAGAGGAATAATCTAGACTGAAGGTAAATATACTTATTTGGGATCGTAGAATAAAAAAAGTGGCGAATCCAGCATTGGAACGTAGGGCATGGACGTGTAGTGCGGTGTTAGGCGTCACGACGTTTCCCAGATGCATACCTTTTTCGTGCCTGTGGAGCAAAATGTTGTCGTATGGAAATGCGGGGGCGTATGAACGAGAGCATATATTGGACGTCGGGACGCTTCTCGGCACAGACGCCACCACACTCTGTCCCGTGCTACGGTATGTACAAGAATATTCTGGATATTAATATTAATTTTTTCGTAAAAAAATGAAGAAACACAAAAAAAAATTCATATTTATCTTCGGTTTGAGCTTTCAATTAGACTTGTTTTCTTCGATTTCGATGAAAAATGATCGATAAAGTGTTGTTCGAGTCAGTTCGAGTGATTAGATCCAGTGTTTCGTCAGACGGATAAAATGATATCAAGGAAGAAATCATATTTCATCATTTTTAATCGTTCATCTGAAAGAAAAAGATAAATTTTACGGAAATTATTTCGAAAAGATGATTTCGATTTCGATGATCTTTGAAGATTTCGATTATTTTAGTCATCTTTTTGTGGTAAATTCTGGACGTTATTTGTTGTTTGGGTGAAACATAAATTTGGGACGAGTTAGAGTTGTACCTAGTCCACACTTGTCTTCGCCAAACCACCGCCACTGTCGTGTATGCAGAGAAGAAAGAGGAGGAGGAGGAGGCAGCACCAGAGGGGGGTTCATAATCTGACGCTTGAACTTATAGGGAGCGTCCGCGGTCTGTCTAAACATAGAGCACGTTGATCCGAAATAGAATTGCCAGTGTGTATAGATGGTGGTGGCCACTCCTTGCTTTTCTTGCCTATCGGTTTATAGGCAATTGGGTCAATTTTTCCGGATACCTGCAACAGAATTTTCAAACATTAGTTAGTTATGCTGGTGTTTGGTACTATATAATTGAATTGGGGAGGTTATTTTGGGAATTGAAATTTAGTAATTAAAATTGGTGGTCATCATGCGATACTTGTGCCTTCTTTTCGGAGTCTCAATTGATGATGAGTAATTTTTTTTTGTTGATTTTGTTGCAGAATATATATACAGATAATTTAAAGAAAGCATCAAAATGTGTGACGACGATGTTGCTGCTCTGGTCGTGGACAATGGGTCCGGTATGTGCAAGGCTGGATTTGCTGGAGATGACGCACCCCGTGCTGTCTTTCCCAGTATTGTTGGTCGCCCCCGTCATCAGGGAGTGATGGTTGGTATGGGTCAGAAGGACTCGTACGTAGGTGATGAGGCCCAGAGCAAGAGAGGTATTCTCACTCTGAAATACCCAATTGAGCACGGTATCATTACCAACTGGGATGATATGGAGAAAATCTGGCATCACACATTCTACAATGAGCTCCGTGTTGCCCCAGAGGAACACCCAGTTCTCCTTACTGAGGCTCCACTTAATCCAAAAGCTAACCGTGAGAAGATGACCCAAATCATGTTCGAGACATTCAACAGCCCCGCCATGTATGTTGCCATCCAGGCTGTTCTCTCCCTGTATGCTTCTGGTCGTACCACTGGTATTGTCCTCGACTCTGGTGATGGTGTCTCCCACACTGTACCAATCTACGAGGGTTATGCACTTCCCCATGCTATTCTCCGTCTGGATTTGGCTGGTCGTGACTTGACCGATTACCTCATGAAGATCCTCACCGAGAGAGGATACTCATTCACAACAACAGCTGAGAGAGAAATTGTCCGTGACATCAAGGAGAAACTCTGCTATGTTGCCCTGGACTTTGAACAGGAAATGGCAACTGCTGCTGCCAGCACATCCCTCGAGAAGAGCTACGAGCTTCCTGATGGACAGGTAATGTATCTAATTTACATAATCAATTATCATTCAAATCCAGAGGTAATTTAATGTATCAATTTGACTAATGAAAATTTTGATGAACCAATAGGTTATCACCATTGGTAACGAGAGATTCCGTTGCCCAGAGGCCCTCTTCCAGCCATCATTCTTGGGTATGGAATCCTGCGGTATTCACGAGACCGTTTACAACTCCATCATGAAGTGTGACGTTGATATCCGTAAGGACTTGTACGCCAACAACGTTCTCTCCGGTGGTACCACCATGTACCCTGGTATTGCTGATCGTATGCAAAAGGAAATCACTGCCCTTGCCCCATCAACCATCAAGATCAAGATCATCGCTCCCCCAGAGAGGAAATACTCCGTCTGGATCGGTGGCTCCATCCTTGCCTCCCTGTCCACCTTCCAACAGATGTGGATCTCCAAGCAGGAGTACGACGAGTCCGGCCCAGGCATCGTCCACCGCAAGTGCTTCTAAGAAGTTTCTCTCGAAACCACTTTATTAACTATCATTATTCAAATTTTAATCTAAAAAAAAAAACGAAAAAAAAAACATCCACATATTGCCGCACACCGGTTCGTCACATTAATTTACGACGCCTATATTACTTTTTTGTATTTAGTCTGTCTCGTGGCGATTGCTGTCATTTGAGCAAAAATTTCATCTTTTGTATATATATATAAGTTTAACATCTTATTGGAATAAAATACTATCTTATATTCTTACAGCCAGTTCAATTCACATGCTTTTATTTCGTCATAAACCCTCTTCGAAACACATTTATTACCCCCGCAATTTAGACTAAAATTTGAACAATTCAAACAAAAAAAAAAAAGAAATTCATGCAAGATTGCATCTGTAACTTAAGAATAATGCATTATTCATGCATAATCATGCACAATAATGACTATTATCAGTACTAATAGCTTTCTAGATATCTTGATTGCTAATAAATTATCACTAATAAATTAAGACATAAATCTCCAAATATCATAGAATATCATGAAATGATCGTGGAAACCATATCGTCACCTTGGAAACAAAGAGGCGTAAGTGCCATTTATAAGCATAGCACTTGCGCCCCTTTGTTTCTAAGGCAACGATATCATAGCTTCTCATCAAAGAGAAGCTTCGATAAAAAAAAAAGCCAAAATCATCTAAAAATCATACAATATCATGCGTAAAACTCCTGGGGATCTACATATATATATATCAAAAAGAAGAGGGCATTTAACGACATTATTTCCTTTACCATATGATGTATTGTATTTGTCAATCTTTGCCGTGGTCCTTCTGCAACCACAGATGCTTCTTGCTTCTTCAGAAAACAGACTTCACACATGTTTGCAGCAGTTGTTTTTCCCCAAATGCTGTTCTGGATTCTGAATTGAAATGACTCGTCTGTGTTCGTTTTACAGAAACAGAAGTAGAATTGCCCTCCCGCATAGTCCCTTATCTTCTACAAAAAAGCCAAAATTAAGAGTCAAAAGTCGAAAAAAAAACAGAATTATCAAGTCACTTGTTCCCTCATTTTGTCCAATTAATTACAATAATGTTATTAATTATTTCAAAAAATAAAATTGACAAAATTTGAATCGAATTTGACTTTTCGTAAATTTTTTTTTCGTTGAAATCAATTTCATTTTTTTAGATTTGGTACGAATTTAATTGTTATTTTCAAATAAATTTGTACTTTTAGAAAATTTATAGATTCTTTTGGGGGATCTGAATATGTAACTTGGCGATTGGAAAACACGTAAATGAAAAGGCAGCAGTTGTTGCCGTCTTGGGGAAGTGTCTCTTGGATGTAGAAATCACAGAAGAAGCAAAAAGGGGGAGAATAGATTGTCTTTTTTTTTGTTTTATCTTCTTCTAAATTTTCTGCCTTTTGGTTTCTTCTGCCTTCTTCTAACACACCAATACATAAAGGCAAAATTCAGTTGACTGTACGTTTTTGAAAATCAAATGGAAAATGGTGGGGTACCAGACACCTTATTTGGATTTGGGGGGCGTCGACGTCTCCGTTCTTCGTCGACGATTCTACGTCTACGTCAGTTTTCTCATCTTCTTTTTTCCCCACTTTTTCTGTCTCTCTTCATCACTTAGGGCAACTAAAGGACCTCTGTGCGTGTAAAATGCTCACGGGAAAGAACGAATGGCGAGAGTGTGAACGAGAGTGTATAACTGCCAGAGTAGAGATTTCCATGTAAGGGGCGGATCGTTATTTTTGGCTCAGACCAATATGGATAAAGGGACCCCACATCGGCTTTAGTCCGCCACTCGCTGCTTGGTCCCTTGCAAGACAAAAGCCTTCAGCGCGTCGTTGATTTTTTACATTTCTTTTACGGTATATATCTATAAAAAAGAGAAGATTTCATATTATTTTTTTCATTCAATTTGATGTAATTTTTAATTAAATTTTTTTATTTTTTAATAATTTTAAAAAAAATTTATTCATTATTTGTGATTGTGGATATTTGTGATGTACTCATAGAGTATTTGTTTGGAATTCAGTTAATCTACATATGTATATATAGTGTGACCAAGGAAAATTATTTTTTTGTGTGTGAATTAGGGGAATTGACGGATTTTTTTTTTTTTGGTCAGGACCCAATTTGTATTCGTGAAATTCTTGATTTGAGGGATAATGAATTTTTGAACGAATCTTTTGACGATATTTATCGATATTTTTATGATGGAGAAGTTGCAAAGACTTGGGAAGATGATAAGAGGGTTCATGCTTTTGATATATAATGCGAAAAGTCGTAATTACTAGTAAAAAATGGATTTGGAAGTTTTAAATTTACTGGGTCTTCTGTTAGCCCTTGATCTGATATGATTTGACTTGTTCCATACAAATATTGTTCTATGAGTAATTTCGAATATTTGTTAAGGTGTTTTCTTTTTGTTGGTAACTTACGATTTTATTTTATTCATGTGCAGAATTACTACTCTAAAACTCAATCAAGATGTGTGACGATGATGTTGCGGCACTTGTCGTGGACAATGGATCCGGTATGTGCAAAGCTGGCTTTGCTGGAGATGATGCACCCCGTGCTGTATTTCCAAGCATCGTTGGACGTCCTCGTCATCAGGTATGGAATATATAGGTTTTTTTTGGGTATTCTATTGATTATGTTGGTCTTTTTTTTTTACTATGCTAAAGTATTTATCGTGATAACAGGGTGTGATGGTGGGTATGGGACAAAAAGACTCGTACGTGGGTGATGAGGCCCAGAGCAAGAGAGGTATTCTCACTCTGAAATACCCAATTGAGCACGGCATCATTACCAACTGGGATGATATGGAGAAAATCTGGCATCACACATTCTACAATGAGCTCCGTGTTGCCCCAGAGGAACACCCAGTTCTCCTTACTGAGGCTCCACTCAATCCAAAAGCTAACCGTGAGAAGATGACCCAAATCATGTTCGAGACATTCAACAGCCCCGCCATGTATGTTGCCATCCAGGCTGTTCTCTCCCTGTATGCTTCTGGTCGTACCACTGGTATTGTCCTCGACTCTGGTGATGGTGTCTCCCACACTGTACCAATCTACGAGGGTTATGCTCTTCCCCATGCTATTCTCCGTCTGGATTTGGCTGGTCGTGACTTGACCGATTACCTCATGAAGATCCTCACCGAGAGAGGATACTCATTCACAACAACAGCTGAGAGAGAAATTGTCCGTGACATCAAGGAGAAACTCTGCTATGTTGCCCTGGACTTTGAACAGGAAATGGCAACTGCTGCTGCCAGCACATCCCTCGAGAAGAGCTACGAGCTTCCTGATGGACAGGTAATGTATCTAATTTACATAATCAATTATCATTCAAATCCAGAGGTAATTCAATGTATCAATTTGACTAATGAAAATTTTGATGAACCAATAGGTTATCACCATTGGCAACGAGAGATTCCGTTGCCCAGAGGCCCTCTTCCAGCCATCATTCTTGGGTATGGAATCCTGCGGTATTCACGAGACCGTTTACAACTCCATCATGAAGTGCGACGTTGATATCCGTAAGGACTTGTACGCCAACACCGTTCTCTCCGGTGGTACCACCATGTACCCCGGTATTGCTGATCGTATGCAAAAGGAAATCACTGCCCTTGCTCCATCAACCATCAAGATCAAGATCATCGCTCCCCCAGAGAGGAAATACTCCGTCTGGATCGGTGGCTCCATCCTCGCCTCCCTGTCCACCTTCCAACAGATGTGGATCTCCAAGCAGGAGTATGACGAGTCTGGCCCAGGCATTGTCCACCGCAAATGCTTCTAAATAATAAAATAATCAATCCACAACCTACATAAAAAAAACTAATCACCTTGTTCAACCACATCCAGAGCTCAAAATTAAAGACACACATTACCTGCGTGTCCATCCACCTAGAACAAGGGATTACCGTCTACATCACGCCAATCAAAAATCATCACCAATCCAGAAAAAAAAGCGAAAAGGAATTTTAAATAAAAGCAAAATCCAAAAAAATCAACCATCAAATCAGGGGGTAACGAATCAATTGCAGACATCGAGGAATCATGAATGAAAAAACAAAAAAAACTACTCAAGTGCCTTTATTACACACATTTATCAGACTGTATTGTACTTTGTAGTTTATACAACATGAATATTTGTTATTAACATTAATAATTTATTATTTAGTCCTCAAATTTCGTCGTCAAAGAAAAATCACCACCACCATCGAAAAAACAAAATCCGAGGGACACACCAGGAAAAAATCACCCCTACTCAGAAGCAAAAAATCGTAAAATTTCTGATTAATTCTTTAATTTCGTGTCCATCAAAAAAACAGAAAAAAAAACTTGATCATATCATTTGTACAATCATAAGAAAGAAATGCACCACCAAAGAAAAAGAGAAAAAAGCGAGGAATTACCAAAAAAAAAACAAAGGAAAAGCTCCTGAAAATACCACAGACTTCGTCATTTTTTGCTGGCTCATATTGTTGTCCAGCTTAATCTTGTTCTTCTTGTCATATCCTTATAAATAATAATTATAATAAA
Organism: Aleiodes alternator; assembly: GCA_963921955.1. Classification (NCBI taxonomy): domain Eukaryota; kingdom Metazoa; phylum Arthropoda; class Insecta; order Hymenoptera; family Braconidae; genus Aleiodes; species Aleiodes alternator. The sequence continues at coordinate 3,012,220 of OY998105.1, read as the reverse complement.
GCGTATTGTATATTAAAGAAAAAAACGAAAAAAGAAGTTTCACTTCAAAAGTTGATTGTCTGATTTTTAATACAAAATTGTGTGTTTTTTGTGCTGTTGGACAGTTTGATGCTCGAATTAACGTTAATTGCTCGAGTTTTCATTGCTAACGAGGCATTTTCTTCTTAAATTGAAGCAATAAGGAAAAAAAAAAGTTGATTTATTAAATTATTTATAGGATCTTGTTTTGCTTTTTAGTCTTCTCATAAAAAACCTGAACGAAAGACCCCATGGTCAATTTCAAGCAGCACAAGTGCCTACCATATGGCTGTGTCTGCTCGATTCATGTGAAAGTCAGAGATTTCTTAGGCATTTTAAAGGCACATGAAAAAGGGAAGAAGATGTGGAAGAGTAATTATAGCATTAAAAAAAGAATTAATTATAGCACAAATCCATGAAATTCGAAGAGAACTCTTTTTTACTTGTGTGCAGACACAAATTGAGCAATAGTAAAAATAGAGACGAGCAAGAGTTAGTGTTGGCTTGAGAAAAAAAAAAAAAGAAGAGAAAAAATAAGAAGAAGGCAGTTGATTCAACAGCCACATGGATAGAGAGATCCCCAGCTGTGGGCAAACCTTACAAGGCCCCCTTTGCCTCTTCTCACTTTGCGCATTCGAAATTAACATACTTCAAGTGTTAAGCTAAAATTAGAAATGGGATACGCCCTAACGAGAATTTTTTTTTCTTGGGATTATATTTTAAAGGTTCAATAATATTATTATTACTGTTTTGAAAAAAAAAAATTTCAGAAAATTTTTACAAAAATTTCATGAAAGGGTCAAATTTTTTTCTCAAAAATTCTGAAAAAATCGCGAATATTACAATAAAACTGATTTTTTCATAGTTATTATTATTATTATTTATTCAGGGATCATAGGAGTATCGATTAGATTTCTTTTTTTTAATTGAATTTCTTCTTTTTTGGAGAATTTTTCAGCTCTTTTGGAGGAAAAAAGGGGAAATTTGAAGGAAATTGATTGGAATCAGGGGAATTGGTTGGGATAGGTTCCTTTTCGATGATTTCAGTGAGAAGCTGAGAAAATTTTGGATGTAAAACATGTGTTACAGGTTTTTTTTTCTTATTTTTTGGCGGTTTCATTCGTTTTTTCAAGTTTTTGAACATTCTAATTTTCTTCATTTTTTGAAAAATTGTGTTTTTTGGGGGGATATCTCGGGTTCTATTGGTCGTAGAGATTTGGGGTTGTTCTCAAATAAAAAGTGAGATCATTTGCGATCGATATAAGTAGTTCAAATTGAAAAAAACATTGATTTTTGAGGTATTTATACATAATTTTGTAAAAATAATTTTTTTCGACAAAAAATTGAATTTTTGAATTATATAATTAATTGGTAATAATTCGGGAAATTGTGATTTAATTCACCTGATAAAGTGATTGAACTATTCGCAAAAGTCGTATCTTAAACTTGTGAATATAATTTCTTCATCTTCATTTATTAATTTCTCCCGAACAAGATATCCGAAGAATTTGAAATTTTAACAGGTGATTTTTTAGATTTTTCAGAAGTATATTGTAATTTTTTTCATAATTCAGTAGCCAAGTGGTCAATCGGTTTAAGTCGATTTTTTTCGAAAATTGTTTTTTCACTTAAATGGACTCTAGAGGGTCTGACGCATCTGCTGCCAAAAACTTATGACAGAGAAATGAAATTTGATGTCATTTTTTCAACAAAATGAAACGGGTTAAGTCGCATTTTTGAAGCCCAAGAATTATCCGTAGAGCTATGTCGACTTAACTTGAATAATTTCAAGTAAGAAAAAAGGCTAAGTCGACTTAGCTTTTTGGTCACGGAATCAAAAAATTATTCCTCATATTTCTTCACATTTACATATCGTGATCAAGCAAATTGACTTTTCGGTATCTGCAATTTTCCGTAAGCGATCTATCAGCTGATATTACGTCCAGTTTTGGAGAGATGACAATATCTCAGGGTACGTTTATAGGGTTACACGACCAATAGATGAATACTGACCAGAAGATGGACGGTTTCTATTATCGACAATTTTCATAAATAAAGAAATGATTCTTATAGTTTTTATGTCAATTCCTGATTATTACATCGTCGCCTTAGAGTGAAAGGGGCGTAAGTGCCATCTTTCCCGATTTTTTTTCTTCAAAATAACAAAAAAGCGTATCTCCACCATTATTGCTCCAATAAGCTTTGCAAGGCCTTCTACGCAATATTAGTGAAATAAAAAAAAATAATAACATAAAGGCGTAAGTACCACCGACTAATGACAAAGGGGCGTAAGTGCCGGAGATACGCCTCTTTGTTTTTACTGTTTCCATTGAATTTTTTCGAATCATCGGAAAAAATTAATAAAAAAGGGGCGTAAGCGCCAAAATTGAAATAAAAAAATCCTACACGGAGAGAAATAGAATAGTAACCATTACTATGTTGAACATAGCAATGATTACTATGTTTAACATAGCAATAATTACTATGTTAACATAGTAATGATCATTATGTTCACCATAGCAATCATTACTATGCAAACATAGTAATCATTACTATGTGAACCGGATCAGGAGGAAGTTTCTCCAGTTTTTTGCCAATAGCTCGGTAAATAAGCGAGATAGAGCGAAATGGGCGTTAATTTGGGATCACCAGGGAATTTTCCTGGTTTTTACCGATTATAGAGGAAAATAAGCGGGATAGAGCGAAATGGACATTAATATGGGATCAGGAGCGAGTTTCTCCAGCTTATCACGATTATTTTGGTGAATAAGCGAGATAAAGCGAAATGGACGTTAATTCTGAAGAAGGAGGGGGTTTTTCCAGATTTTCGTGATTATCTTGGCGAATAAGCGAGATAGAGCGGAATGGACATTAATATGGGAGCAGGAGGGAGTTCTTCCAGCTTATTACGATTATCTTGGTGAATAAGCGAGATAGAGCGAAATGAACGTTAATTCTGGAGAAGGAGGGGGTTTTTTCAGTTTTTCGTGATTACCTTGGCGAATAAGCGAGATAGAGCGAAGTGGACGTTAATATGGGATCAGGAGGTAGTCTCCTCAACTTTTACAATCATTTCTGTAATTAAGCGAGAGAAGGTGAAATGGACGTTAATTCAGTATCAGGAGAGAGTTTTTCAGTTTTCCGCCAGTATCGGTGAATAAACGAGATAGAGCGAAGCACACATATGGAATTATGAGGAAGTTTTCAGATGAAATAATATCCTTGACCCCAAATAGAAAGTCCATTTCGCTCTATTTCACTTCTTTGCCGCTATAGTCGCAAAAAAATCAAATCAACTCCCCCCTGATCTCAAATTAACGGCCACTCCGCTCTATCTCGATTATTCGCCAAGATACTTACGAAAAACTAGAAAAACTTCCCGATGATCCCATATTAACGTCCATTTCGCTCTATCTCGCTTATTTACCGAGATGATAGCGAAAAACTGAAAAAACTTCTGAATGATCCCACATTAACGTCCATTCCGCTCTATCTCGCTTATTCGCCAAGATAATAACGAAAAACTGGAAAAACCTCCTTCTTCTCCAGAATTAACGTCCATCTCGCTCTATCTTGCTTATTCACCAAGATAATCGTGATAAGCTGGAGAAACTCTCTCCTGATCCGGTTAACATAGTAATGATTACTACGTTCACATAGTCATGACTGCTATGGTGAAAATAGTAATCATTACTATGTTAACATAGTAATTATTGCTGTGTTAACATAGTAATGATTACTATGTTAACATAGGAATGATTGCTATGGTGAATATAGTAATCATTGCTATGTGCAGCATAGTAATGGTTACTATTCTATTTCTCTCCGTGTAAAAACAAACAGACGTAAGTGCCAAAATTGAAATAAAAAATCCTAAAAACAAAAGAGCGTAACTCCAAAAATTCTCCTGGGATAAAAAAATTTATAAAAACAAAGAGGCGTAAGTGCGGAGATACGTCCTATTCACTTTAACTTCAACAATTATATAGCGATTAAAAAGGAAAGAACAAAGAGGCGTAAGTGTGGAGATACGTCCCTTTCATTTTAAAATTGGTAGTTACGCCACTTTGTTATTTTAATTTTCATTTATCCAAATAATATTCCAGAGGCCATAAAAAACTGAATTAAGTCGACATAGCTTGACCATTTCTGTACGACTGAAAAGATAAGTCGACTTAGCTCGTTGAATGTGAAATACATTTCGAGCTAAGTCGACGAATTTAGAAAAATACTTACAGGTGGACGATGTAACTATGCAGACGAAAAAAGTACTGCACATGCAACTCAATCCATTGATTAGTGCACATAAATTTCAATTTATGTAGTTACAATACGTTTTTCGTCTCTCCTGAAAAATTTGGTTTTTTCGACTTAAACCGATTGACCACTTGGCTACTGAATTATTGGTCTGTTAATTCAGTTACCGGATGAACTCCTTTAACTGTACTCGAGTTCACTGAGATACTACCTTAAGGAGTTTGGGGAGTTATCTCCAAAATATGGAATCATTCTGAAAATCATACAGGACGTTCCTAATGTCATCATTATTATATAGTGTTTTTTTCAAAATTTTCATGTATTTTGTTTCAGACTAGTTAACAGTCAAAATAGCATTTTATACATGGGCTCTTATGCATCAAACCTGGTTTAGCATCGATCTGCGCTATCAACGCAGGTGGTAACAAAGGTCCAAGGCTATGACAGATTTTATGCATAAGAGCCCATGTATAAAATGCAATTTTGACTGTTAATTAGTCTGAAACAAAATGCATGAAAATTTTGAAAAAAATACTATCTAATAATGATGACATTAGAAACGTCCTGTATGATTCTCAAAATGATTCCATATTTTGGAGATGACTCCCCAAACTCCTTAAGGTAATCCTAGTGGCAGGTTCAAATGATTGATTTTAATTATTTTTTTCCTTTTAGTTATTATGATTACTATAACTATTTCGATTTTTCAACATTTTACCGATACTAGAACGATGTCCAAGATGACAAATTGTTATTAGATAATATTATGAATATTCAATATTGTTCTGCATTTGACTCACGCTGTCCCAGTATCTAGGACTGTGATTGGAGGATTCTCGGATTTCAAATACCAATATTCCCGCCATTGGTTTTTTCATGCAATTAATTGCATTAATCGTCGTTATATGTCCGGTAACATGCATTTTTCATGATTTCAAAAATTAATAGACATTCTGACGAACAAAAAACATATCAGGTTGTATAAGGAAAAAATAGATCTGTGATCATGAATTTTCGCAGTGAAACTGAAACTCAACCTCGCTTATGGAGTTTCAATGTTAATTCAATTATTTTCAAAAATTAATTTTGGCCTTATTTGTCCGGTAACATGGGGTAAACTGAATTTTAAAAAAATCTCCTCATGCTATCCTATCGAGAGTGACCAAAATCGAAAAGGGAAAATAGATTGCCCGAACCACTAGGATTACCTTAACAGTGTATTTCTGTTCTATCAACTGTTGATTTGAGCCTCTGGAAGTACCACGAGGGCGCTGATAGACAGACCAGTTGGTGGTGGCCTCTATACCAACTTTTAATTGAACAAATTGACACATTTTGGCGGGATTTTACACCTGGCACAGTGTTTAGAGCCTTTCCTCTCGATCGAACGAGGCTAGATCAGTGTCAATGCAATTATAATGACTTTAAACTACTTAAATTGAGTGAATTTACGTGAAAAAATCATTTTGACAATGGAAAATTTGGAAGGAGGGATTGATAATTTGATGGAGACACCAGAGGAATCAGAAAAAAATGCAGGTAAAATCATTTCTCATTTTTTATTATGATGATATTACTGGAAATAGCAGATATATGACAATTTTTAGTGTTTTTTCTTCTTTCAACAGATCAACAATGAAATAAGAACAAAGAAAGATGTGCATGTGTAGAAAATTGGAGAAACTATAAGTGTAAATAGAAAAAAAAAATTATCATGAGGGGAGAGTGGGGCAAAATGGACACTGTAAATAAACGGTTAGAGATGGATTTTTTTTGATGATTCTATTGAAAAGCTGAGGAAATTCCAGCTAGAAAACGAGTGATGTATTTTTTTGGATTTTTTTGAAAATTTGATATTTTTTGGTCTTTTTGAGGGGCAAAAGTCTTTGCTTTTTTGAAAATTTTCGATTTTTTGCAGATATCTTTGGTTCTATTGGTCGTAGCAATTCGGGGTTAATCTCAAATGAAAGGTGAGCTCATTTCCCATCGATTTAAGGGTTTCTGAATTCAAAAATATCAATATTTGGAATAGTTATAGGCCAAAAACTGTTTCACAACACTGTTACACAAGAATGCCCATAAATACCTTAAAAATCGATATTTTTCGATTGAAAACCCTGTGAATCGATGGCAAATGATCTCACCTTTCACCTCCCATCGGAATTTTTACGCTACCACAAGTAGAACCGAAGATATTCTCAAAAAACTGAAATTTAAAAAAAAAAGAAGGATTTTACCCCTCTAAGATGCTCAAAAAAGTCAAAATCGTCAAAAATTCAAAAAAATTAATTCCGGAACTTGTTTCCCACCTAAAATTTCCTCAGCTATTCGATAAAGTCATCAAGAACAATCTACCGCCAATATTTCTATTAATTTCAAGAGTTTTCCATAATATTTATCTAAAAATTTAGATGTGTCCATTTTACCCCTGATGTCCATGTTGCCCCAACTTCCCCTGTTCATTAGTTTAAAAAAAAATCCACGAAATTGTCAGATATGTGTGTTAATTTATGATTATGACTATCGAAAATAGAAGATATCTGATGATTTTTATTTTTTTTGTAACAAATTATCGCCTTAGAAATGAAGGGAGGTAAGAGCTATTCTTATCCACAGCATTTACGCCTCTTTAACTTTAAGATGACGAAATGAATTAGTGGAAAAGGAATTAAAGAAGATGTACATATAGTAAATTCAAAAAATTACAAGTGCAGATTTTTTTTTTGATAATTTATTTTGTTTAAAAAAATGCCAAAAAATCCGGAGATGTTTGCTATTTTCATTATCTTCATTTTTTTCTTCCCTTGGGCTGAGAATTAATTGTCTTCTTTTTTTTTTTACAGAGCCTATTACTGAGGAATTGGCAGTGGAGAATGGAGAAGCGGAGAGGAGTGAAGAAGCAGAAAAAAATGGGGCAAATGCTTGTTCAAAGGCACTTGATAATGATGATAATAATCCAGAAGACACCAAGATTTTTACTGGAAATGCTTCAGATTCAGATGAAAGTGATGCCGTAAAATTCGGAGCAATGAGAAAGAAAAAGGTGAAGAACGTTAAAATCAGGATAGAGAGTGATTCTGACTCTGATGAAGATAATGAAGAAGATAAGAACATAGCAGACGGTAATAAAAATGCAAATTCCTCTGAATCTGAGAAGAAATTGAAGAAAATATCGAATTTCATTGATTCTGATTCAGAAGACGATGAAGATAAAAATGCAGCAAATGACGATGAAAAGGCAAATTCTTCTGGATCCAAGAAGAAATCAAAGAAAATCTCCAATTTCATGGATTCCAATTCAGAAGAAGAAGAAGAAGACAAAAATGAAGATAAAGATGGAGGAGATGATGCTAAAAAGGCGAATTCCCTTAAATCTGCAGAAAAATCGAAGAAAATGTCAAATTTAATTGATTCAGAGTCAGAAGAAGATAAAAATGAAGCAACTGATGATAAAAACACAAATTCCCCTAAATCCAAGAAGAAATCCAAAAAAATATCGAATTTAATTGATTCCGAGTCAGAAGAAGATGATTCTCAGAGAAAAAATCGAATATCAGATGAGATTTCATCTGAAAATTCGACATCTTCACCCCCGAAAAAGGGAAAATCTCGTAAATCAGGAAAGAATCTATCCAAACGTGCAGCTAAAAGTGAAGCCATGAACAAGATTCACAGTGAGACTCAACGATTAATTCGAGAATCATCCGTTTCATTGCCCTATCACAGGCCTAAGCAAAGAACCCTGGCTGAATTTCTGAATCGTAAAAAAATAGCACCAGCTCTACCAAAAGCCTCGACAATGGCAGCAAAAGTCAAGATTTCTGCAAAAATCGTGTCTCAAGCTCTAGAGGAAAAGGAAAAAGAGGCAGAAACGTTTTACGTTGAATTATCAGAGTCTGATGACGAAACTGAACAATCTACGAATTTAGAAATTCCAAAAAACTCAGTTGCTTCACCAAAACTCGAAGAAAGCTGCATTGAAGAAACCCAGAAACTCCCAAAAATGGACATTCAACAGAGGCAAAACATGATTCACAATAAATCTCTGGATTTTGCAGTTTCTCGAAAGTTGTTTCTGGAGGAAACACCAATGTCAGTTACTGATGAACCATTTTTAGACTCTCCTGTCGACGAAATCAGCCAGGAGATCGAAAAAAAGGTGCAAAAAGAGTTTAAAAGGGACTTGAAAGACGTCAGTTTCCCTCGAAAATTGTTTGATGCTGATTTTGAAGAAGCTGGGGGAACATCTGGACCACTGAGAGATGATTTCGATGATTTGGAGACGATTTCTGCAATTAATAAAAATTCAGAAGCAACAGGAGAAGCTCCAAAAGCTCCAGAATCTCCAAAAAACCATCAAGAAATTGAAAAATCGAGAGATGAAGCTGAAGACAACTGCATTTACGAAACTCCAATGATCAGCAATAAAGAATTGGCGAGAGGCCATCAACGGTCCATCCTCCCAGATTCTCAAGAAGATCTGGAAGAGGGGGAGGAGGCAGGAGATAGTGGGGTTATTGGACTCCCCCCTCCCGACATCCTCCCAAAAGAGAAAAAAAGTGAAATGGACCAAAGAACAAATTCGTCTTTTGTCGAAAAATCGGTAAATCTCAATTCAACGAATACCAAGAAAAATGCATTACTAAACGTTAAAAACGTTAAACCAAAGATCCGAGGGAATCCAGGGATGATGATCGACCTCACAGAATCCTCAAAGCCTGATAAATCAGCTATCAACAACTTGATGGACCGATTTTTGATGAAACACACGACAATAACTAAAATCGAGGAAAAAAATGCGGAAATTACTGTTTTAAACACAGAATTAACGGCAGATGGTTTTAAAATAAGCAAAGATACTATCACGTATAAGTCAAAGTCTGAAGCAATTGATGATAATGAGATGAGTAAACCTGGTGCAAAGCTGAAGAGATTGAAGGAAGAGTTGCAGAAGCAAATGGCGTCGAAAAGGAATGAAGAGTGGAAGCAGAGGGAAAAGGAGATGGAGATGGATGAGGAGGAGGGAGAGGATGAAGAGGAGGAATTTGAACCTGAGGATAAGGGGGAGGAGGAGGAGAGTGGGGGGGAGAGCGAACCTGAAGTCGATGATGTCGTGATAAAGGAGAAAAAATCGAAAAATCACGATTTTTGCGATGACGAGGCGGAAGTTAGTGGAGAAGAGCTGCTTGAACTCAGTGGAGATGAAGAAGATGAAGAAGAAGATGAAGAGGAGAATGAGGGAGATGATGGAGACGATGAAGAAGATGATAAACCCGAAACATCCAAGAAATTCACGAGAATTATTCAATTAAACGAAGATTCGAATTCTGGAGATGGGGAAATTGGTCCAGAGGTATCCAAAGATGCGTTCCAACGAAAAAAAACTGATGCAGACATATTTTCGGATGAAGAGGAGGAGGGGAATGGAGTTTCTTCAAATACAGCTGATAATGCAATCGACTCCCAAAAATCGGAGAATCTTGGAAAATTCGTGAATTCAAAGAGCAAATTGTTCGATGATGAGATCAGCTCCATCAACGAAGATGATCTGTTGGAGTTGTGCTCCGGGAGGTTCCCAGAATCCCAAAGTGAGACGCAAAAGCCTGATTTAGGTGGATTAGTGAGTTCCTCGTCATCCCAAGGAGTAACCGACAGTCAACTGATGAATTTGTGTTCGGGATCGTTTCCAACGCAGCTTCCAGCTCCTCCAGAAGCCACAGAAGATGAAAAAGAGGCTGCAAGTCCTCAGGAACCCTCAAAACCCACCGAAGACACTGAAACCTGGAATTTGCGGATAGTCTCGTCCTCAGATTCCGAAAACGAGCCCGATAACCTCGAAAAACCATCGAAAAAACGTAAAAAAATCGGAAAATTGGTTTTATCAGACGACGAAGACAATGAAGATCTCCAAAAATACTCTGAGGAAGAGGAATCAGAGATTGAGATGGAGATTGAAGAGGAAAAATTCATTGATTACGATTCTGAAGAGAATGAGGTGATAGTTGTACCGAAAAAAGACATCAAAAAAGTGGCTGCGAATTTCTTGGAGGAAGAGGCGGAATTGAGCGAAAGCGAGTGGGGCTCTGCTGACGAGGACGAGCATGATTTAGATAATTACGAATTGGAAGAGGCGGACAATGAGGAGATCGATGAGAACAAGATGCGAGATCAAATTGGGAGGATTCATGCAAGACAAGTGCTTGATGAGGACAACAGAGACGTGAGAATGCTGAAGGAATTGCTGTTTGATGATGGAGATCTACACGAAGATGGAGCAGGTCGTGAGCGCAAATTTCGGTGGAAAAATATCGACAAAATAGGACAAAATATGGAATCTGGTGATCGAGATGATGAGGATGATGATGGGATCGAAGAGGAGAATTATGATCCAGTTAAGGAGCTGGAGTGGCGGAAGCTGCGACTCGAGAAGCAGAAATTTCTGGAGGAAAAGAAGAAAAATACGGAGGATAATGAGATTTTTTCGGATTTGGGAGATGGAGAGATTATCAAATTGGGAATGAAAATTCTGAAGAAGAGCAGAGAGAATGCAGATGCTGATGCAGTTGCAAGTGGATCGGAAGCGGAGGCTAATGGATTCAGAAAAAAGAGGTCAATTGTTCCACGTTCAGTATCGGAATTGGTTCAATGCTCTTCGAACAACTCGAATCGCTTTAATAGCGTTATTAAGAGAGGCTCTTTTTTGGCTCGTGGCGATCAGGCATTGGCCAAACTGGCTGTCATGATCAAACAAACTGACACACTTCCTCTTGCCCCAAAAAATTCGGGGAATTTTGTATTTACTCATCTGAGTCCTTCTGTCGAGGGACTGAGTAGGGCAGATGAGGAAGAATCGGATAAAAAAGAGGATACGTCACGAGACACTAATCGAAAACGTAAATCGACTCCTATGACCCCGAGAACTTCAAAAAAACCGAAAATTCAAGGGCAAAAATTTTCTGGAATTTGAGTTAATTTAAATGAAAAAAGGGAAAAATTGTTTTTATAACTTGTAAATAAGGGAATATTGTTGCTGGACAGTTAATTGAATAATTCTAATTCTTATAAAATGTAAATTGACCCCCATGACCCCGGAAACTTGAAAAAAAAGCCGAAAATTCAAGTGCAAAAATTTTCTGAACTTTAATTTAATTTAGAAAAAGGAAAAACTGCTTTTTAAAAGCTTTGTAAATAATTGAATAAATATTTTTACTGTACAGTTAATTGAATAAATATAAATTTTCATAAAAAAAAGCATTTTGTACTATTTTATGAAATTATATATCGACTTTAGATCAAGAAAGTTCGTAAAACGTGAAGAAAAATATGAAGATGGCGAATAATTGTCAAAAACAGGTGATAGAACTCGAATTAATCGAAATTTCATATAAAATATGTGGAAAAATTGTGTAAACTCTTATATTTTCGACTATATCTGTCATATTCAAGTTGTTTCTCTCATATTCTGATATTTTTTGACAAATTGGAGCAAGAAAAATTGCTAAATACAAGAGATAGAGCTCAAAATAACGATGATTTGAAGGTACAATGGCGAAAAAAAGTTGAATTTTCGTATAAAATCGTTAATAACTAATTTATAAAAGATGAAATTCTCAAATTTGATTCAGTGAATCTATTAATGATATAATGAGCAATAAAATGAGCCCTCGAAACAAAAAAAATTAATTGAAAATTGAAAATTTTTCACATTTTACATTTCTCCAAATTTTTAAAGATTTAAAAAAATTTTAAAAATAATGAAAAATTTACAATTTTCAATTAATTTTTTGGTTCTAAGACTCATTTTATTCCTCATTACATTCTTTACAGATTCAATTTGATCAATTTCGAGAATTCCATCTCGAATAAATTGTTATCAACGATTCTATAAAAAAACGAAACTTTTTTTTCGATTACTTCCAATCGAAATTTCATCCTCAATCGAAATTTCCAATTAAATATGTAAAAAAATGTATAAATTCTTGAATTTATACATCAAATGGAAACTTGCATCATTATCTATATCATTATAGCTTTATCTGTTAATTCATTAGCAAATCACTTCCGAATGGTTTCCACTTTCTCAACTTTTTTACTCAATCATTTCCCATGAATTTCCATTTTTTCTTAAATTTAAAAGGAGAATTCAACAATGTAATTCGAATTAAAATTCAATGATTACATCCTTGATTCTCTAAAAAAAAAAGGCATTTTCATCTCTTTCCTCCCATGAATATCTCTCATATGCATTAGTAAATAGATAATACATATACACATATATATATACATATATCATTGGAGAAGAGACATAATGTGGAGTTGAATTGTGTGTTTAATGTAACTCTATACAATAATGCACATCCTGGCCTAGGGCAGGGGTTCATATTCCCCTGCTATTGAATCGACAAACATATTACAGAATGGATAAAGGCATGTGTATATTACATTTTTAATAAAAATGAAATAAAAATTCATTACATCACATTAATCATAATTATCATTGTTTCAGAGGTAAATTTTGGTGATGAGGATGAAGATAGGATGTACCAGGTACGAGAAATACACGAGGAGAAAAAAAACGCTATAGCACATGTGTCCAATGGCAGAGGTGGAGCTGCAGAGAGGCTGGAGGCTGGGTTTGGTCCATAAGCCGATTACAGCATCACGGCGCACTCAGTCACTCAGTGAGGACTGGAGGAAAGAGGGGGGGGGGGGGGAGATGTTTAACTCCCCCACCCCCCCTTTTTGGTGGGGTACTCAGGCAAGTCCTCGGTACTATCCTGGACCAAGCACAGAATCTGTCAGGAGCACATTAAAATCGCATAAATTATGTACAATCACCTATCCAGGCTGAAGCATCTCTTCGAAGCTATTCCATTGGCTTTTGGAACGAGAATATCCGAGGTACTCTAAGGGCTTACCTCATACTATATTGAAATACTGAGTTTTTGAGTCTTTTTGTGGGGGTATGGACCACAAATCTTATTGTTTGTCCTTTTTTTTTGGTTTTTTAATGGAAAAAAAACTGTTTTTTTAGGGAATTGATCTGGGAAATGTGTTATGGTTTTTTTTTATGATAATTCCATGGGAAAGATGAAAAAATTTCACATTGAAATCATGTGTCGGTTGTTATTTTTTAGAATTTTCCAAAAAATTCGTTTTTTTCCGCGAGATTTGAAGGTGAAATTCTGAAGTTTTTTTGAAAATTTCAGGTTTTTTGAGAGAATCTCTGGTTTTATTGATTGTAGCGATCTGGAGTTGATCTCAAATGAAAGGTGAGCTCATTTCCCATCGATTTATGGGGTTCAAAAAGAAAAATATCGATTTTTCCAAGTACTTATAGGGCAAAAACTGATTTTCAGCAAAATGGCCTATAAATATTTGAAAAATTGATTAAAAAAAAATTTGAACCACATAAGTCGATGAGAAATGAGCTCATCTTTCATTTGAGATGAACCCCAGATCGCTACGACCAACAGAACCGGAGATATCCCCAAAAAAGTGAATTTTTTCGATTTTCAAAAGGAAAACCCCTTCAAAACTTGGCTAAAAAAGGAAATTTTTCAAAAAATAAAAAAAAAAAATTTTGACACCTGTTTTTCACCTAAAATTACCAGCTTCCCAATGGAATCATCAGAAAATTTCTATCTCAAACCGTTCAATTGAAGTGTCCATTTTACCCCACTTTCCCCTATGAAATCAATTTTAGGAACTTGTAATTTTATTTTGTCTTTTTTTTTTCCTGCAGAAATTGGAATTTAATGGGGAATAATGAGGAGAATGTTGCTCGAGGTGATGGAGCATCTTGACACACACAGCATCCCGAGAGTCACTTGTCCAATTACATCGTGATTGTTCGGTCTCTGATGGCCCCTGGAGATGTTAGATTAAATGGAAAGTGAAGGAAAAAAAAAAAGAGAAGAAAAAGAAAAAAGAGGCGATTGAGCAATTGCAGATGCTAGAGCTTTATTTTTTGTCGAGTTATAGAAATAGATGGAGACATTTAAATAATGTTTCAATAGGTAGTGGTAAATAAATATACCAGTTTATCGATGAATTTGAGGAAATATAGCTATGATGCTATGTATGATAGCATCATACCTATATTTCCACAAATGTGTGTGTGTGTATAGAGCCACACACATACAAACACATACACAAGGCCCAGGAAATGTGCAACCCGTAATTTTTTTACTTTTTTTCCATTCTGCACTACCCTCGTAAGCCCTCATGCCCTTTCTCCATCCATAAGAGATAAAGCTTTGGTTAACGCTCATAAATAATCAACCAGAATGATTACATGTTGCATGAGTTGAATGTGGTTTCGTCGAAATTTCTATCATTTTTTTTTCTTTGTTTTCGACAGAAATTTCTTTATTCTCTTTTTTTTGCGTCTGAATGGAAACTATGTAATCATCAGAATTTTCGATTGTAATTTTTTTAATAGAAGATACTTAGAATGATCTGAATAGAGAGAAAATGATATTTTTAGCGCATGTCTGTGTGTATGTGTATGTCTGTGTGTGCATAAAAGTCTCAATTACAGCAAAACGATTTTACAGAAAAATTTCATATTTTGTGGAAAACTTCCTCTTGACAAACTGTATTTTTTAAGTTTTATTTGAAGAGAATTCGATCGGTACTTTTTGAGATATGTCCACTTGTTCGAAAATCAGTTTTTAATGAAATTTCTGGGAACTATTGAACTGATGTTATTTATAGGGGAGAGTGGGGCAAAATGGACACTGTTATGAAACGATTAGAGATGGATTTTTTTTGATGATTCTATTGAAAAGCTGAGAAAATTTCAGCCGGAAAACAAGTCTCAGATGTATTTTTTTCGATTTTTTTGAAAATTCGATATTTTTCGGCATTTTTGAAGGGTGAAAGCCTTTCCCCTTTCGAAAATCTTCAGTTTTTTGCAAATATCTCTGGTTCTATTTGTCGTAGCAATTAGGGGTTAGTCTTAAATGGAAGGTGAGCTCATTTCCCATCGATTCATGGGATTTTGAGTTCAAAAATATCAATTTTTGGGATTGTTATGAGCCAAAAACTGTTTTACAAAACTGTTTCACAAAAATGCCCATAAATACCTTAAAAATCGATATTTTTAAATTGAAAACCCTATGAATCGATGGCAAATGATCTCACCTTTCACCTCCCATTGGAATTTTTACGCTACGACAAATAGAACCGATGATATTCTCAAAAAACTGAAAATTTTCAAAAAAGGGAGGGAAATACCCGTCTGAAATGCTCAAAAACAATCAAAATCGCCAAAAATTCAAAAAAAAAAAAAAAGATTCCGGCCCTTGTTTCCCGCCAATAATTTCCTCAGCTTTCCAATGGAATCATCAAAAACAATCTACAGCCAATATTTCTATTGATTTCAAAAGTTTTCCCTAATATTCGCTTGAAAATTCAGATGTGTCCATTTTACCCCTGTTGTCCATTTTGCCCCACCTTCCCCTACTCATACATTATCTCGAGAATTGTATCAGTTAGATGCCTGTAAATTTTGAGCTTATCAGCATGATTATTTCTCGAGTTATTGGCGTTTCAATGAATTTCTTCAAAATTCGATATTTCAATGATGGTTTGAAAAAAGTTTTATAACTTCAATTCGAAAGCATATTGCCAAAGTATCAGTACAAAAAGCTATATCAGTTGGAAAGCAATACTATTATCCACTTGTTTTTCCTATATTTCTCCATTAATGTGTCATCTCGAGAACCCCTTCGAAGAATACCATCATTATTATCATCATTATATATTAATAAGAGATTTAAAAAAAATAGCGGGAAATTTGAAATTCGTTCAAACACAGTATTTTTTCAATTTTCTAAAATATTAAAATGCCAATCGCAGCGTCTCATCATAAAAATTTATGTGAATTCAGGTAAAAATTCTTGGAAATAAAGGGGAAAAATAAGCGGGGGTCGGTCGAAAGGGAGGGGTGGAGAAGAGGGGGGGGGGAAGAGGAAGAGAGGGTATATACCTCTACTGGAAATGGAAATGCCCGTGCTGATGGGTAAAAGTTCCTTGCAACCCTCCTGGAAATCCAGTGGCATTGCAGTGATAGACCCTCTCTCTCTCTCTTTCTCTCTTTCTCATATTATCTGTAGTACTTTCGTTCCATGTGGAGGTGGTATAACCAATGAAAATCCAACGACAGGGGAGTAATGTAGGCGTGGCCTGATACTATACGTTCTATGAATCAAGGATTTCTACGGCAAACGGCGTTTGGCCACCGCCGTATGAGAAATAAGAAAGGCTATCACATTATTTTGTGCCATCAGAAACAGACAGAAAAATACTTCGATAATTTTCATCATAAACACGAACAAACATCCAAGAGTCTCGGATCATCGTGACACTCAAAGAAGCAATAGTGAACTTAAAAAATAAATTAAAAGTGTAAAATCATGTAAATTACCGTGAAAATTTTATTAATTTCCATTAAATTGAATTACATTAAATCTAAAAAATTCGCACGTTTTTTCTGCTTTAATCGAACTTCGGTTCGATTATTGGGGAAAAAAGAACTCAAAGCAATTTTAGAAGAAAAACGAGGGATTTAGTGGGAGGGATGCTGCATAGCGCTATTCAAAGGACTTTCTTACCACCGCCGAGTCTGTGTTATCTCGGCGGTTATTATGGTGAGACCCTAAATCCCTACAGTTCATTACCACGTTTTGTGCAACTGGAGAATGCCACCTACTCATCACTATCTCATCATCAATCTGAAATAACTGGATTATCAAGGTCAGTCAGTCCAATACCCCTAGATTTATCAGTGAAATCATTGCCATCAGTACCATCAAATCTCGACTCTCCCGAAGACTCCGAACCCATAGAAGTTGATGATGACCATCAAAATGACGAAATTTGGAGCAACAATCATGTACCAGAAGAATCCTCAATCGAGCCACTATCAAGCCCAGTTTCCCGATACTCGCAGTCCTACGATGACCACAATCATCAAGAAATCATCATCACCAACCCAGAAAAAGAGAGGCTTTACCACATGGAAATACCGCAAGACTACCAGACTCAGAAACTTCATTTTACATCACCAAAAAGTCTCCGTTCGCTGCAAAACTATCAGCAACAGCTGCTTCTGACCCCCCAACAACAGCAACAACAACCATCTCTTCAAGGCATAAATGCCCCCATGACACCACCAAGCACCCCCTCCCCCCCTCAGTGTCCTCGACGTCGTCCTCGTGATGAAGAAGACACCTGCACCAATTACCTGAACACTCCAAAGTCATCGACTCCCGAAAAACCTCCCAGACCAAAGAAGAAACACGCGAGACGTCTGAAATTTGATGAGGACACAAGCAGCCCTGTTTCAGGCACTGTTATCCTTGGTCCAGATGAGGCTGTAGTAACTGGCGACATTGATCCCGCTTTTAACATCGTTGAGGTCACCGAGGAGGCACGTGCAGAACTCGCAAAAATCGAAAATCGACTGGGTCCATATCAGTGCAAGCTGTGCAGACAGCTGCACGATGATGCATTTCAATTAGCACAACACAGATGTTCAAGAATAGCACATGTTGAGTATCGTTGTCCCGAGTGCGACAAGAGATTCTCGTGTCCTGCAAATTTAGCGTCACACAGGCGCTGGCACAAGCCACGAGTTCCTGCTAGTGAGAATAACACTTTGGCGAATGTTGGAGGGGGCAATAACGAGATAGGACGAGACAACATTGCTTGCAGCAAGTGCGAGGCAAAATTCTCGAGACAAGCGGCTTTGAGAAAACATCTAGTCACTCAACATCCTGAGATTAATAATAATAATAGTAGTAATGGAGGGAGTCTGTGTGTAGAGGGGGGTCCATCACCACTTTCGAAGATGATTATGCCGATTGGGGGAGAGCATCAGGCAACGGAAATAGCCTGACACCAATTTCCAGCTAGACCACTGCCAAGAAGACCAGGTATCTACTGGAGATTTGGACTTGATCTCATGTAATTACGTGCTTTAATTAGATGAGATGAATATGCACACAGATAGACACACACACACACAGATGTTGGCTTTCAATATATATGTGAGTGCACAATCAAAATCATGAACTAAGTAATTTTTAATGTATTTTATAGATTAAATTGTCGAGGCTAGAGGCAAAGGCGTGTAAGTACTATATATATATCGTTGCTTTAGAAACAAAGAGGCGTAAGTGTTATGCTTATACACAGAGCACTCATGTCTCTTTGTTTCTGAGGTGACGATATACATGTAGGACCGAGATTTTATAAACGTTGAAGAATTCATGTTTCCCAATAATCTAAAGAATTGGTCAATATTTGGATATTATTATTCATCGTGATGAGTTACTCAAAGAGTTCCATGAAAAGATCCTCTGAAAGTTCCCTTGAAAGTTCCTCTGAAAGTTCCCCTAAAAATTCTTCTGAAAGTTCCCCTAAAAGTTCTTCTGCAAGTTTCCCTGAGAGTTTTGAATGCTGATAAAGTCAGTTTGACGTTTATAAATGTCAGTTTAATATTCATAATCATTCAGAATGTGTTTGATTCAGAGGCAGCTTCAACCTAGATCAAACCGTACACCAACGTCTTGGTCCTGTATATATATAGCATAAGACTTACGCCCCTTTGTTTCTACGCTTGATGAAATTGAATGTTTATTGTTTGTAATAATCGATGTCATCTTAGAATCAAAGGGGCGTATGTGTCTATGCTTATACACACATGGGCAAAGACTTATGCCCTTTTTTTGACTCTAAGGTGATGTGATTAGATTTGAGGCAAATTTTCTAGTCTTAGATGTTAAGGGACTTTGATGCCAAATTGTTTCTTTATTTTTTTTAGAAAAAGAAAAAAATTTCTCTGTAAATTAACGTAGTTTGTAAGATGAATTTCATTTACTATTCTGGAATTCTTTTTTTCTGTTAATTAGATTTCAGCCATACAGCTAATTGAACAAAGATAATTAAGATAGGGAGGAATACGTAAAAAGTACGTTTAAATTCCTCGATTATTTAGGAGTAAGTGATATTTGTTTGTAATTTATTTTTAATTTAGAAAATTAGAATAGTATATTTTTTTAAATCTAAATGTGTGCGAATTTATTTTTTTTTTCAACTTTTTTCTTATTATTTTCGCATTTTTTCGTCGTTCTACTTGTCAGTCAGTAGAATGAGAGAGTATTGTCTAGTCCAAAGAGTATATATATATATATATATATATATATTTAAAAATTAAATATAATGTGTATTAAGATGTAAACTAATGATAATTAGGTATTAATTGAATGTATGAGTTTTTGGGGGAAAGTGGGGTAAAATGGAGATTAGGATAGAAGGGTTGGGGATAAAATTTTTTTGATGATTCTGTTGAAAAGATGGGAAAATTTTGGGAGGGAAATGATTGCCAGAATTAATTTTTTTGAATTTTTTGAGAATTCGATATTTTTGGGGAACTTTTGAAGGTCTTTCGATTTTTGAAAAAAATCACTTTTTTCGAAATATCTCCGGTTCTACTGGTCACAGCTTGAAAATTCCGAATGGAAGTGAAAGGTGAGATCATTTGCCATCGATTTAGGGGTTTTCAATTGAAAATCAGTTTTTGCCCCATAACTATCTTAAAAATCCATATTTTTTAATTGAAAACCCCATAAATCGATGGCAAATCATCTCACCTTTCACGTCCATTCGGAATTTTTACGCTACGACCAATAGAACTTCCAAAAAAAACAGAAGACCAGAGATATTTCCAAAAAATCCGAATTTTCCAAAAAATGAAAGAAGAAACTCCTCCAAATTTTGACCAAAAAAGTAGAATTTTTTAAAAATGGCAAGAAATCATACCTGACACATAATTTCCACAGCTTTTCAATGGAATCATGAGAAATAACGTATCTTCAATAATTTCAATAATCTCAACTGTTTTTCATTTATAATACAGACATAAAAAATCAAATGTGTCCATTTTACCCCATCATTCCCTATAATTTCCCGAATACTTTTGTAATTTAAAAATCTAGTCTCTCTAGTCACAAATAGAATCTCTAAAATCTAATCGAATGAATGAAATTAATTGATTAATTAAATAATAAAGATCGGCTGTTCTTAATGGAGAGAAAAATGGTCAAATCATAGAAAATAATATAAATTAATGTAAAAATAGATGAAAAAAATAATTGTTAATTGTGAAAAATCTACGAGCTTATATTTATCAAAATGTAATATATTTATTTTTTTCCCCCATTTAAAGAAAAAATTCCTATAATTGTAATATAATGTATCATAAATTCCCTTTTTTTCCCCTATATATAACTTAATTCCTTTATTCCTCAGCTATTTTACTATTAATATTATATTAATTTCATAAAATTCTGTGTATATTGAAAAATATTAAATAAATAAATGTGTCTAATTATTTCATTTATTGCGTCTTGTGTAATTTTCTTTAAAAAAAAGGAAAACTCCAACTTTAATCCAATTTTTGAATCATTATTATTATTATCATTTGATTATTACTATTATCATTATTATTTGTGAAGAAATTTCGAAACAATCTTAAAAAAAAATTTGTAAAAAAATTCGAAAAATCTCACATATTAAAATAAAACTGATTTTTTCATTCATTTATCGTTATTATTTTTATTATTATTATTTTTATTATATTACTTATATTATGAAGATCATAAGACATCAAGGAATTGATTCTATCATCATTGTCATAGGATCATATGGCTTGATATTACTTAGTATTACTCGTATAATCGACAAAAGACGGATTTTCCATGAGTAATCTTGCTGTGGCTATTGTGTGGATGGATAAAAATATATGTAACACCCTATTGAAGAATTGCAGAGACCAAGTGAATTTTTTTTTTTTTTTTGAGGGAATTTTTTTCTTCTTTTCCACTCGAACTTTACTGGATACAATGGAAATTTCAATGCAGTAAGCTCTCATCTCTGAATGATATCTATAGATATATATATATATGTATGTATGTATACATATAGTATATATACATACAGTAGGGAAGAGGTGAAACGGGTTCAGTCGGTTTATCTTTGTGTTGATTCCTGATGGAGTATTTTGAAGTTCTATATATATTTATATATAGGGGTGGGTGGGGTAAAATGGACATTCCAATTGGACGGTTTGAGATAGTGATTTTCTGATGATTTCATTGAAAAGCTGAGGAAATTTAAGGCGGAAAACACATGTGTCACAATTTTTTTTCTCAATTTTTGGAAAATTTTACGTGTTTGGTCGAGTTTTGAAGGGACTTGCCTTTTGAAAATCGAAAAAATTCACTTTTTCGGGGATATCTCTGGTTCTGTTGGTCGTAGCGATCTAGGATTTATCTCAAATGAAAGATGAGCTCATTTCTCATCGATTTGTATGGTTCAAATTTTTTTTAAATCAATTTTTCAAATATTTATAGATCATTTTGCTGAAAATCAGTTTCTACCCTATAAGTACTTGAAAAAATTGCTATTTTCTTTTTTAAACCCCATAAATCGATGGGAAATGAGCTCACCTTTCATTTGAGATCAACCCCAGATCGCTACGATCAATAGAACCATAGATATTCTCGAAAACCTGAAATTTTTCAAAAAACAGAAGAGTTTCACCTTCAAATCTTGTGTAAAAAATGAAATTTTTGAAAAATTCCCAAAAATAACTTGTGACATATGATTTTCATGTGAAATTTCCTCAGCTTTCCAATGGAATCATCAGAAAAAACCTATCTCCAATATTTCCATCAATTTCCCCCAATTTTCATGGTATAAAATACGAAAATCAACTCGTGTGTCTATTTCACCACACCTTCCCCTTCATATAGGGGTGAGTGGGGCAAAATGGACACTGTAATGAAACGGTTGGAGATGGATTTTTCTAAATGATTCTTTCGGAAAACTGAGGAAATTTTAGCTCGAAAACAAGTGTCTGATGTTGTTTTTCCGATTTTTTTAGAAATTCTATATTTTTTGGAATTTTTGAGGGGTAAAAGCTTTTCCTTCTTCGAAAATCTTCAGTTTTTTGCAAATATCTCTGGTTCTATTGATCGTAGCGATTCGGAGTTAATCTGAACTGAAAGGTGAGCTCATTTTCCATCGATTTATGGGGTTTTGAATTCAGAAATATCAATTGTTGAGATCGTTACAGGCCAAAAACTGTTTCACAAAACTGTTGCACAAAAATTCCCATAAATACCTTAAAAATCGATATTTTTTAATTGAAAACCCTATGAATCGATGGCAAATGATCTCACCTTTCACCTCCCATCGGATTTTTTTACGCTACGACGAATAGAACCGAGAATATTCTCAAAAAACTGAAAATTTTCGAGAAAAGGAAGGATTTTACCCCTCTAAAATGCTCAAAAAAGTCAAAATCGTCAAAAATTCAAAAAAATTAATTCCGGCACTCGTTTCCCGCCCAAAATCTCCTCAGCTTTCCAATGGAATCGTCAAAAACAATCTACCGCCAATATTTCTATCAATTTCAAAAGTTTTTCATAATATTTGCCTGAAAATTTAGATGTGTCTATCTTGCCCCACCTTCCCCTATATTACAAATATATATATCATTGACTGCAGATAAAACGCAGAATTAAATTGTAAAAAATTTCAAAAGCTCTTTTCTCTGTAATATTCGAAAAAAAAAGTCCAATTGAACCAATCACCACTGGGCTCTCCTCTTTTCGACAAAAGGTTTTGGGAAATCTACTTATGTCTGGAGGGGTTTTATATTCTTGTACATTGTGTCCCATGGGAAAAACGTTCAAGCCATATATAGATACAGTACACTGACGCATCACTAAAAGAAGCAATTTTTCAATTTTCACAGTGACTTTGTCATCTTCGCCTTTGCTATTCGCCTGGTAAAATGGAATTTTCACGTTTTGTGTCGAGTGGAAGCATGATAGAGACACGAAAAACTCTTATTTTCAGGGGAAAAATTGAGGAAAAAAAAAGGAGAGAAGAGAGAGAAAAAGAAGAAGAGGAAAAATTCAACTCAAGTGGAGCAAAGAGGAAAATAATGATTTTATGATACTTTAATTTATTGGCAATTACATAATGACATCGTGATTTTGGGGAATTTAGAGTCAATCACGACACAGAGTAACACTTTGCAAAAAAAAAAAAAAACAAAATGAAAATTTCATAGACACAATTTGATGGAAATTTTCATAAACGTGATATTTATTTTATTTTTTTAATGAGAAGATAATTATGAAATTTTTGAGTTTCAGAGGTAATTAAAAGGAATCTGTGAGTCTTGAGGAGAATGAAGAGGAAAATTCTACAAATTACTTAAATTTTTCAACTGAACATGAATATTCAGAATCAAAATCACTTGAATTTTCAATTTTTTAATTTTTCTTATTTTTACGAAATTTTTAAGGAGCAATTAAATTTTTCAATGACTTAATTATCTGAAATTTCAGGAGAAATGTGACTCATTTAGAAATTAATGAAATTGTAAAAGTGCTGGAACTGCTTTTTTCTGCCATAAAATTCGAAATACCTGAAATTTTTTGGAAAAAAAAAAAATAATAATAAAATACATATTTCTAGAGAGTTTAGCAAATAAAAAGGCTTTTATCTTTTCATACTTTCAGTAAATAGTGCAGACAGTACTTTATCCATGAGTTTATAAAGCCTCGATACACACACAAAAATATCCCATGAATGTGTCCAGCACTTGGGCACAAACATCTTGAGGATAATAACTGTGAAAGCCTTGGGAAAAATAAGCACAGGATGCTGTTTCCCCGAACATTTGATCAATTTAATCCGATAAATACGTGATTCTACTTTTGTGGAGTTGATTTTTTTTTAAATCAATAAATGTTGTTTTTTTTTGTTAATAAAAAAAAAGTTGTATCTTTCTCTTGTTGATTGAAAAATGTAGGATTTGTGTTTTTTAATCAAAAAATGTTGTTTTTTTTTGTTAATAAAAAAAAAGTTGTATTTTTTTCCATTAAAAAATTTTATATTTTAATGTTTTAGTTGCATTAAAAAATGTTGTATTTTTCTCTTTTTTATTAAAAAACGTTGCATTTTTCTCTTTTTTATCAAAAAATGTTGGATTTTTTTTTTTTTAAGTGAAAAAATGTTGTATTTTTCTTTTCTTTATTAAGAAATGTTGTATTGATCTTGGAGAATGGGCAAGTGTTCGGTTTGTCATGGTGACACTGACCCATGCATCACTGGAGGAATGTGAAGGCACATTTTCTCGCCAGTGATGGGAAAATGTCAGATTGGAATTTATTCTATTGGTCCTTGGATATGGGGGATGATTGAGGGTGGGGGGGGGGGGGAGGGCGAAGAGGGAATGAGTTTTGTATTGTATATTATGAAAATCGAGAAAAATCAGTGGAAATATTTGGAATTCACAATTCTATTAGGAAATTGAGAGAATTTTGCTCGGAAAAAGAAATGGAAAAATTCATTTTGCAGAATTTTTCGAAAATTTGATTTTTTAAGAAAATCAAAAATGTCACTTTATTGGGGAACCATTCTTTTTCGATGGATACTTCTATGAAAAATGGAGTCTTCAGCTAGAAGCATCTTGAAAATCAGTCAAAATATTTGGAACAGGGTTTTATTTGATGATTTCATTGCAAAGTTGAGAGAATTTTTGGAATGGAAAAACTTTTTTTACAGAATTTTTAAAAAATGGGATTTTTTGAAAAAATTCAAGAATTTGGAAAAATTGAAAATTCCAATTCGAGGTGAAAGGTGAGCTCATTTGCCATCGATTTATGGGGTTTCAAAGGTAAAAATATCGATTTTTCAAGGATTTATAGATCTTTTTTACAAAAAATCAGTTGATATGCTACAGGTACCTTAAAAATCGATATTTTTCAATTGAAAATCGCATAAATCAATGGCAAATGATCTCACCTTTCACCTTCATTCAGAATTTCCCGCCTAAAACCAATAGAACCCCATAAATCCTCAACAATCTTCAATTTTTTAAAATTCGAATTTCCCCCAAAAAATCACAAAAAATCAAGTCTGAAACATGTTTTCCCCCCAAAATTTCCGCACTCGCCCCCTAAAATCATCAAAAAAAAAAAAATCAATTTCCCACCATTTCCCAAGAATTTGCAATTTCCTCCACTTTCCTCAAATATCTGAGAAACTGTTAATCAAAAAAAAAAAAGGAAAAATCTCAGATATTTCAATCATTTTCGCGATTCTCTCGGCTTCTCTCATTCATCCAAAGTAATATAGTTCCCAGGAAAATTGAATTGCTTTCACTGCAAATAAAAAAAAAAAAGGGCATAATTACTATCTCACCAGTTTCGCCTTTTTCCCTCTTGGGAGTTGGACTCGTTTCTCATAATAGAGGAAGAATTAGCAAAAAAAAAAAAAAAAATTATTTCAATTCGTGACAGTCTGGCATTCAACCAGAGAAGAGATCAGCCCAGAATAAAAGTATTTTTATGGAAGGGGGGGGGGGCGGGGAGGTGTCCTCCGAGTGCTGAAGACAGGTCCATATAGTATATATATCTAATTCCCTGAGTTCTTTGATATCACGACTCTTTTTCCTTTATGGGGATTATCGACAAGAAGAGAGCGAGAGAGGGAGAGAGAGAGCCATAAATATCGAGAGGTAATCTTCGAACGAATGTGGAAGAAGAAGAAAAAAAAAGAAGCATCAAATGATGGAGACTGAACACAAAAAACACAGCTTATTACTTTTTTTTTTTTTAGTTTTTATAATTTTTTTTTTTTTTTTTTTTAGAAAAAGAAGTTTTTTGGGGGTGAGATGGGGTGATTTCGGATGGAATTGATAGAATTATGAGGTGGGGTAAAATGGGCTGATGTTGTAGTTTTGGTATTTTGTGCTATGGAAATTGGGGGAATTTTTTTTTTTTTTTTTATTAAAGCTTTGAGACTCTTTTTAGAGTCCATTAAGCATAATTGAGGGAAATTGATGGAAATATTGGAGATAGGTTTTTTCTGAGGATTCCATTGGAAAGCTGAGAAAATTTGACATGGAAATGATATGTCACAAGTTATTTTTTTGAATTTTTCCAAAATTTCATTTTTTGAGAAAGATTTGAAGGTGAAACTCTTCTGTTTTTTGAAAAATTTCAGGTTTTCGAGAATATCTCTGGTTCTATTGATCGTAGCGATCTGGAGTTGATCTCAAATGAAAGATGAGCTCATTTCCCATCGATTTATGAGGCTTAAAAAGTAAAATATCAATTTTTTCAAGTACTTATGGGGCAAAATACTGATTTTCAGCAAAATGAACTATAAATATTTGAAAAATTGATTTAAAAAAAATTTGAACCACACAAATCGATGAGAAATGAGCTCACATTTCATTTGAGATGAATCCCAGATCGCTACGACCATCAGAACCGGAGATATCCCCAGAAAAGTGAATTTTTTCGATTTTCAAAAGATAAACCCCTTCAAAACTTGTCCAAAAAAGTAAAATCAAAAAAAAAATCAAAAAATTGATTTTAACACATGTTTTCAGCCTAAAATTTCCTCAGCTTTTCAATGAAATCATCAGAAAATCTCCATCTCGAACCATTCAATTGAAATGTCCCATTTTACCCCACCTTTCTCCTTATTATCAAGAAAAATTGAAATTCCAATTTGTGAAACGATGAAAGTTGCTTCCCTTTGATGATATTTTCAAGCGGAAATACACCTTTTGAGAAAATACACAGAATGTCATCTTGAATACATAGTATTTCACTCTGTTTTCTAAAACTAAACTGACCATTTTGAATTTCCGGTTAGTTGAACATTGTACTGCCCCTGATATCGACTTTCTGTTTGCCCTCAAAGGAAAACCACAGCGAGAAATGCACAAGCATGAAACATATAGTCTAATGATGTGGTTACACTCGTAAGATTCTATCTCATCATTTGTCCTGTATTTTTACTCGTTATTAAATTCATACATCTCTATGAATCATTGAAACCTCCAGTTTTCACCATCAATTTCATTCAAAGGAGTATCCCAGTGATGTCGAGTACAGTTAATCCCTCATTTTTTTGATTTCATATCAAAGATGATGTTTTTTTACGTTTTTCTGAATTTTTTTATAATTTCTTTCTGTGCAGTTTATGAGATATGAGATATGAAAACTTACTAAAAATACACAGAGAAGAATGCTTTCTAATTTAAGAATGTGCAGTCACTTAATTTAAGAATGTGTAGGTCACTTAAATTAAGACAGAAAAGTCACTTGATTTAAGTGAGTTTTACTTTCTTAAATTAAGAAAGATAAAGTTACTTGATTTAAGTGAGAAAAGTCACTGAATTTAAGTGACTTTTACTTTCTTAAATTAAGAAAGAAAAAGTCACTTGATTTAAGTGAGAAAAGTCACTTAATTTAAGTGACTTTTACTTTCTTAAATAAAGAAAGAAAAAGTTACTTGATTTAAGTGAGAAAAGTCACTTGACTTAAGTGAAAAAAGTCACTTAATTTAAGTGAGAAAAGTCACTTAATTTAAGTGACTTTTACTTTCTTAAATTAAGAAAGAAAAAGTTACTTGATTTGAGTGAGAAAAGTCACTTGATTGAAGTGAGAAAAGTTACTTAATTTAAGTGAGTTTTACTTTCTTAAATTAAGAAAGAAAAAATCACTTGATTTAAGTGAGAAAAGTCACTTAATTTGAGTGACCTGCCATTCTTAAATTAAGTGACTGCACACTCTTAAATTAAGTGACTGCACACTCTTAAATTAAGAAAAAAATTTCTCTGTGTACCGGTGGTGGGGATGAAACTCCCTAAATCGAACGGAGATAACGAAATTACTAAAAAACTACTGTGTTGACCCATTATTTAAAAACAATTGGCAAAAAGAACAGCATTTTAACTGAATAATAGAAGAAAAAAATATTCAATTCACCGTAAAGTTATTGAGAAATTTTAATTAGAAGGTAGTCGTAACTATTTGCCTCTCTCTCTTTCTCATGCATGTGATAGAAGATTAGTGATGTAAAAAAAATCATTTATTTTGCTCCAATTTTTTCTATATATATGTTATTATTACATTCCTATCAATAGACACTTTGATGAATTAACAGCGAGAAATTACCTGAATGAAGTTTCACCAGAAAGGACACTGTTGTCTACTCGATAATGTGTAATTATGAAGGCTATGCAACGGCATAAAGGACATCTAGAAAGTTTCACCAAGTGGAATGGAATGCTTTATGACATAGCAACGCTAGTTAATTCAGGCATTTCATATCCATAGCCTTCGAAAACCCTTTGCCAGAATTCGAAACACCTGAAAATTGTTGAAATTATCATTTTTTCTTTGTCATTCACTTTTTCAAAAATATCTCTGAAAATAATGGAGATAGGCCCTTTTAGCTCCAATGTGCTTTTGGAGCGCAGAGACTCAAAATTTTATACAAAAATGTCTCAGAACAAAAAAGACGTATCTCCATCATTTATCGAAATATTCCTAAAAAAAAATTCAACTGAAAACTGGGGCAAAATGATTCCAGTTTTTTTTTAGTGAAGGGCTCTACCGAAAAATCTGAAAAAATTCACAGACAATTAGTACATATTGTAGCATATTCTCAAATTTTTTCAGATTTTTCCATCAACTCCTTCACTCCGAAAAAAATTCCTAGATTTTTCTCTCCTTTTTTTTCCAATTTTCGAATTTAAAATAATTGATTTTTTTTTGGAGTGAAGATGGCTATAAAAAAATCTGAAAAAATTCACGGATAATGTCCACATATTGTAGCATATTCTCAAATTTTTTTAGATTTTTCCATCAAGTCCTTCAGCCCGGAAAAAATTCCTAGATTTTACTCTCCTTTTTTTTTTATTTCCAAATTCAAAATAATTAATTTTTTTGAGGATGAAGATGATTATGAAAAAATCTTAAAAAATTCACTGATAATGTCCACATATTGTAGCATATTCTCAAATTTTTTCAGATTTTTCCATCAAGTCCTTCACTCTGAAAAAAATTCCCAGATCATGTTGCTATAATGGTCCATTTTAGCCCACTTTTCTCTGTAGATGATGTGCACGATCTTGTGAGTGTTGGCTTGCTCGTCCAACACACATAACACCCTCGCTTGGAATCCTCACGCCCTTTTCCTACTCCCATTCGCCTCTTTCTCTCTCTCTCTCTCTTTGCCCATACCTTCGATTTCAAGGCAACTTGTTGCACGACCTTTTCGCCTCACGATAATCATACGCACCCTCCCATCATTTACTGAACCAATTCCATTTATTCACATCTAATTCGAGTGTTCCCAAAATTCCCAACAAAATGATTCATGACAATTTCATTTAATCAACAGAAAAAAAAAATCTCAGTAACAAGTGGATAATAGTATTGCTCTCCAACTGATATAGCTTTTTCTGCTGATACTTTAGCAATATGCTTTCGAATAGAAGTGATGCAACTTTTTTTCAAACCAACATCGAAATATCAAATTTTGAAGAAATTCATTGAAACGCCAATAACTCGAGAACTAATCATGCTAATAAGCTCAAAATTTACAGGCATCTAACTGATACAATTCTCGAGATAATGTATGAGTAGGGGAAAGTGGGGCAAAATGGACATCAGGGGTAAAATGGACACATCTAAATTTTTAGGCAAATGTTATGAAAAACTTTTGAAATCAATAGAAATATTGGCTGTAGATTGTTTTTGATGGTTTCATTGGAAAGCTGAGGAAATTTTAGGCGGGAAACAGGCGCCGGAATTAATTTTTTTGAATTTTTGGCGATTTTGATTTTTTTGAGCATTTTAAAGGGGTAAGACCCTTCTTTTTTTGAAAATTTTCAGTTTTTTGAGAATATCTTCGGTTCTATTTGTCGTAGTGTAAAAATTCTGATGGGAAGTGAAAGGTGAGATGATTTGCCATCAATTCATGGGGTTTTCAATTCAAAAATATCGATTTTTAAGGTATTTATGGGCATTTTTGTGCAACAGTTTTGTGAAACCGTTTTTGGCCTATAACTATCCCAAAAATTGATATTTTTGAATTCAAAAGGCCATAAATCGATGGGAAATGAGCTCACCTTTCATTCAAGACTAACCCTGAACTGCTACGACCAATAGAACCAGAGATATTTGGAAAAAACGGAGGATTTTCGAAAAAGGAAAGGTAATTCGTTTTATCGACACTTTTCAACATTTTACCGATACTAGAACGATGTCCAAGATGATAAATTGTTATCAGATAATATTATGAATATTTAATATTGTTCTGCATTTGACTCACGCTGTCCCAGTATCTAGGACTGTGATTGGAGGATTCTCGGATTTTAAGTACCAATATTCCCGCCATTGATTTTTTCATGCAATTAATTGCATCAATCGTCGTTATATGTCCGGTAACATGCATTTTCCATGATTTCAAAAATTAATAGACATTCTGACGAACAAAAAACATATAAGGTTGTATAAGGAAAAAATAGATCTGTGATCATGAATTTTCGCAGTGAAACTGAAACTGAACCTCGCTTATGGAGTTTCAATGTTAATTCAATTATTTTCAAAAATTAATTTTGGCCTTATTTGTCCGATAACATGGGGTAAACTGAATTTTAAAAAAATCTCCTCATGTTATCCTATCGAAAGTGACCAAAATCGAAAAGGGAAAATAAATTGCCCGAACCACTAGGATTATCTTAAGTATCTTCTATTTAAAAAAATTACAATCGAAAATTTTGATGATCACATTGCTTCCATTCGAAAGCAAAAAAAGGCATTTCAGAATTTTCAAATTTAAAAAAAATACCAACATCGCAAATAGAAATAATGAAACCTACATGAGCTACTTTAGAAAAATAAAAAAAATTAAATAATAATAAATATATTAATGAAATGAGTCTTGTAAGCTTACGTGAGCTAGTCATTGCAGGAATATTTAAGGGGTACACAGTGAGTTTGCCTCAATTATTCTCCAGGATAAAATGGTAATCGTGGTAATGACTTTGTGTGCGTGATAAAATTATTAACGTAAATACCAGAGTGCATGCTTGCTAGATCGGTTTCGATTACTATTCCCCCTATGTTCTTGATAACCCCCTTCCCCCCTCCCCCCCTTGGGTTTAATATCCCAAAAACAACTGTATAATGTTGGTTCAAGTGGTAAAAGTGATAATTTCCTCAGAATCTCATTGAGATTTAACCATTTTTTTTTATCAACTTGATTTTCACTTTTAGTGCTGTTAAAAAAAAAAAAAGGCATTAACATGAATTATTCCGGATTTGCTGGAGATGGAAAAGTCCTTCGGCTTATTTTTCTAATGAGAATTCATTTGCATATGCGTTTTTCACAAGTCGTCACGTAATTCCTGAATTCTTAGACTTTTGCATACACATTCTGATTTTTCTTTTTTTTTTTTTTTTTGCCATGAATTTTCACATGAATTTTCCCAGTTTCACAATTACATTCATCAATTTGTAATTTTTCTGCAGCATTTGTAATTTTTTTTATTTTTTATCTTTATTTTTAAATAATTTGGGGAAATTTGAAAAAAAAAATTGGAAATATGGCATAACACGGATTTTTGAAATGTAGGGGACAAAGGGGGGGGGAAGGAGGTTCCTAAGTTTAATTTGAGACAATTTTGGGAAAGAAATGAAAATTTCGAGAAGAAAAGAATTGAAAAAGTGCAAATAAAATGAGAAAAAAAGATTTTGAACGAAGAAAAATCAAAATAATTTAGAAAATTTTGAAAGATTGGAAAAAATGGAATTACACGAATTTTTGAAATGTAGGGGGGGAAGAGAAAATTGCCAAAGTTCAATTTGAGGCAATTTTGGGAAAAAAAATGAAAATTTCGAGAAAAGGAAGATTTTAAAAAGTGCAAAAAAAATGAGAAAAAAAAAATTTTGATGAAAAAAAAAAAAATAATTTAGAAAATTCTGGAAAATTTCAAAAATTGGAAGAAAACTGATTTTTCAAATGTATGTGGTCAAATGAAGCTTGACGAAGTTTGATTCGAGTCAATTTCGAGAGAAAAAAAACAAAAATTTCAGAGAAAAAAATTTTTAAAAAGTGGAAAAAAAAAGTTAGAGAAGAATTTTCAAAATAATTTAGACAATTATGGAAAATCTCGAATAATGGAATAAAACTGATTTTTGAAGTATATATCGATAAATAAAATTCACTGGAGTTCAAATGTAGAGAATTTCGAAAAAAAAAAAATGAAAATTGAAAATTTCGAATTAGAAAAATTTCAAAATAATTTCGAAAATTCTTAAAAATTTGAAATGTTTGGGAAAAGGTGATTTTTTCCATTTTTCCTTTATATTTTCTTTTTTTAAAATATTTTTTCGTGATTTCTCAGCACACAAGTAAGTACAGATATGCCCATATGGCCAATACACGTGATTTGATAGGGCGAATCTCCATAATCGACCGATGAAAATACTCCCATGTGTCGGTATATCGAAAGGGGGAGGGGGGTTGAATGGTGGGAAAGTGAAGAGCATTATATTGATGGCCCAGTTGTGTACTTCAATATACTCCATACAATTCCCCTCACACATATGTTGTGTATCTTTTGTGTTTAGTTAAAAAAAGAACGAAATAAAGAGTAAAAGAGAAAAAAAACGTGGAAAAATAATGCGGGGCAAAATGGATCTTGGGGGTTGAAATTATTGAAGAACATGAAATTTTCAGACAAATTAATTTCATTTCATCGGCACTTCTCCCAAAATATCATAGAAACTAAGCGAGATAAGACAATTTTGCGAATTGCTTTGAAAATTTTGTGATTGTAACAATTCAGGATTTTTTTTGGATTGAAGAAATCGATTGAAAAATCTGAAAAAATTCGAGAATACTCTCTGATATATCTAAATTATTACGTAATTTTTTCAAATTTTTCTGAACACTCTTTCATTGAAAAAAAAATCGTTTCATCTTGCCTTCTAGGTCTATTTTTCCCTATTAAACCGGAAAAAAAATTTCTCTCTCGTAATCAGAAAGATTCAATGATAAAATTCGAGATTTTCATCAGCACTCGGCGATTTCAGTAAAGAAACAATGGGAAACAGACTCAAAGAAAAAGTAAAAAAAATAATACGGGGCAAAATGGATCCCTTAAAGGATAAAATTATTGAAAAATATTAAAAAAATTTCAGAAAAATTGATTTTATTTTGTCACAATTAACAAAAAACCGCAGTAAATAGTAGAGATACGCTCTTTTTGCTCTGAAAACGGTGTTTTGAAGATTTCAGAAGCTAAAAAGAAAGGATTCTTGCAAAATCGCTCTGCTTCATTCAATTTCCGAAATATTCATTGAAAAAAAGTAGATTTCTCTGAAAATTTCATAATTGCAACAATTCAGGATTTTTTTTCGGAATGAAGAAATTGATTAAAAAATCTGAAAAAATTCAAGAAGACTCTCTAATATATCTGAATCATTACATAATTTTTTCAGATTTTTCTGGACACTCTTTCATTGAAAAAAAAATCATTTCATCTTGCCTTCCAGGTCCATTTTCCCCTATCAAACAAAAAAAAAGGCTTTTTCTCTAGCAATCAAGAAGATTCAATGATAAAATCCGAGATTCCCTCCCCCTCCCCCTCCCCCCACCCTTAGTACTCAGTAATTTCAGATAAAAGACTCTAGGACGTATCAATTACGAGTGAGACTAGTGGAAATTGAGTCAACTAATTGGCAGCCCATACATAACACTTGAACCACTACTTAAGCAACACTTTTATATTTTCTCGCCTCTCACATGACTCTAGGATTTTCTCCATTTTTTTTTTTTTTTAATTCACTGATTCGTGGTACAGTGGCATATACATTAGACTTATGATATCCCTCCCCCCCTCTCCACCCACCGCCCAACCCCTCTCCCGTAAACTCTAATTACTAATTATTACGAAAGGGTAATTGTTTGTCATTATACCTACGCTATTTCTTCTGCTGCTATATATCTATAGCATGCAAGGGCGGACTAAATTATTCGCACTTACACTTCTCGCACTTGCCCAGGTACACTGGAGTTATAACCGATTATATATTCAAACGCCATCATTTTTCGAGATCGAAAGAGAAAAAAGAAGGGAGAGGTTTTTTTTTACTATTTTTTTTTTAATCGCTCGGCATTATTATTATTATTATTTTTTTG
Organism: Aleiodes alternator; assembly: GCA_963921955.1. Taxonomy (NCBI): domain Eukaryota; kingdom Metazoa; phylum Arthropoda; class Insecta; order Hymenoptera; family Braconidae; genus Aleiodes; species Aleiodes alternator. The sequence continues at coordinate 2,977,840 of OY998105.1, read as the reverse complement.
CTGCGATTTGCAGATAATTATTCGATGCAATGTGTGTTGTTCGAAAAATTCGATAATGGCCATTTGTGGATGAAAATTGTTTGGGGATGGAGTGAAGAGGAAAAAGGAGAGGGGGGGGGGGTTGAGGATTTGGGGTGAAAAGGGCGTATCTTCATTTTTTTTTTGGAGATAACGATTTTTTTTTGAGATTTGTAGATAGGGGAAGGTGGTAAAATGGATATTCTAATTGAATGGTTTGAGATAGGGATTTTCTGATGATTTCATTGAGAAGCTGAGGAAATTTAAGGCGGAAAACACATGTGTCACAATTTTTTTTTCAATTTTTGGAAAATTTTACTTGTTTGGTCGAGTTTTGAAGGGGCTTGCCTTTTGAAAATCGAAAAAATTCACTTTTTCGGAGATATCTCTGGTTCTGTTGGTCGTAGCGATCTGGGGTTCATCTCAAATGAAAGGTGAGCTCATTTCTCATCGATTCGTGGGGTTCAATTTTTTTTTCAATCAATTTTTCAAATATTTATAGGTCATTTTGCTGAAAATCAGTTTTTGCCCTATAAGTACTTGAAAAAATTGATATTTTCCTTTTTAAACCCCATAAAACCATGGGAAATGAGCTCACCTTTCATTAAAGATCAATCCCAGATCGCTACGATGAATAAAACCAGAGATATTTTCGAAAACCTGAAATTTTTCAAAAAACAGAAGAGTTTCACTTTCAAATCTTGCGGAAAAAATGAAATTTTTGAAAAATTCGAAAAAATAACTTCCGACATATCATTTCTATGTCAAATTTTCTCAGCTTTCCAATGAAATCATCAGAAAAAATCTATCTCCAATATTTCCATCGGTTTCTCCCAATTTTCATAATATAAAATACCAAAATCAACCTGCGTCCATTTTATCCCATCGCACTCTAACTCGATTTTTCTGAAATATCTCAAGGAATAATGGAGATCCGCCCTTTTTACCCTAATGCTGCTTGTGTAGCTCTTAAAATTTTCAGCCAAAATGCTTCAGAAACAAATGGGCGTAAGTGCTATGCTCATTTGAAGCACTTACGCCCCTTTGCATCTAATGCAACGATATTCAAACGCCTAATTTTTCAGAAATAAAAAAAAAGAAGTGTTTTTTCCAATCATCTTACATCATTATTATTATTATTATTATCATTTACATATTGGCTGTATATAAATGATATCATTATTATGATTATTATTGTTATTATTATTATTATATATTCATTATATTAATTGCTGAATAATCTTCGAGGACAATAATAATAATATTATTATTGCTATTATTATTATTATCATTATTATGATATTTTATTGAAATTTACAACAGTTATCTCTCGATATCGTTGATAAAAAAAATTCAACAATAATCGTTTCTATTCCGCAATATGCACTTTTCTCGCGGTAAAAAGATACAATAGAGAAACCAAAAAAAAAAAGGAGTTTTTGTTTACAGATCCTTCAAAGTTTCACCGACACAAAACGATAATGAAGGGGGCTCTTTCTCTCTCTCTCTTTTTCTCTTTAGTCTCCAGTTTTTTTTAATCAAAGGTATACACATCCATACACACATCGTTACACAAAAGCATTCTCTTAGAAAATCATCTCTTCAAATTCTTTTTTTTTTTTTTCATGTATTTTTACACGAGGTTCCCATGGACGAGGCTCTCGTTCCTGTGGGAACGTGCCGTTACGCTTTATACCAACAGAGAAACACCGTCCGGGGGTGGGATACTATCGCCTCCCCCTCCACCCCCCTCCTTCCGCCCCCTCAATTCCTATGGGAAATATCTGTGTACTGTCGTATCGTCATCGAGGGGCTTCATGGCGTGCAAATTGGTTTACACAAGGCCTGAGAGTATATGTATATATATAGAAATATATATATGTAGGTATGCATGTATATATATATATACGTGCAAGTATATGCCTTTTGAAAAAAATTACGTAAAAAAAAAAATTCAATTTTTTTCAATGATTCGAGAGATTCGGAAAAAATGGATCTGAATTTTTTTTTTTTTTTAGAAATGAAGGAGTTGATAAAAAATTCTGAAAAAACTGAAGAAAGTGCATGAGAATGGCTTTATTATCTGTGAATTTTCTGAAATTTTTCTGTAAAGGTTTGCATTGAAAAAAAAAATCGAAAAAAAAAATCTTTTTTTTTTGCTTAAATATCTTGGAAAATAATGGAGATACGCTTTTTTAATTCTCGTGTAATTTTTTTCTCAGCTATTCTAAGTCTCTATGAAAAGTGTCTTGGAAAAAATGGGGCGTATCTCCATTATTTTCTAGAGATACCCTCACTATTAAACCTTAGGGAATACTAAATTAATTTTTTTCATTTTTCTAATCTCGTATTGATTTGCCTTTGATTTACAGAGAAATTTGCGGTGATGAAACACGATAAATTCACATGAAATGATCGAATTTCCAATGCTCATTCGCAGATTGAAACTCATCTCTTGGGGATGAAATGATCTGTGTCCGGAAATACGTGTATGGATGCTCAGTGCAACTAGAGAGCAATGCCGCAATTTTCGTATATACATTGCTACTCTCTCTCTCTCTCTCTTTCTCTCTCTATCGTATTTCTGTATACACACTAGTGGGGCATCCTGGGAACAGTACACAAGACAACACAATATATGTGTGTAGCCCGAATTACTCAAAGTTCTCGGGGAACAACGGAGTGAGAGAGTCTCTCTTTCTCTCGCTTCTTTTTTCCCAATACCCCAGAAAATTGACGACTGGCCACGTGGCTGACACGCGACTCGGTAGTTCGAGCTCATCGCCAAACTCAGTGGGGCATCCGCTTTTCCTTTATCTTTCTGGCTGCCGACCCCTTCGGGATTTCTATTTTTTTTTCCTTTTTAATTTTTTTTATTCACAACAATGGAGGACTCTTTGCGATTAGAGAAGGGGGAGGGGGGCGAAATACCTATGGGTTGAGGGGTTTTGGAAGAAATTAGGAGGGGGGGGGGGAAGGAGGGGAAGTGGACACTGGAATTTTCGGGGGGTGAAAGTGATGTGTCAGAATCGATTTTTCGGAATTTTTTCGGAAATTTGAGTTTCTGAAATTTTTTAAAAAAATTTGATTTTTTGAGATTTTAAAAAAAAATTTGATTTTTCGAAATTTTTTTCGAAATTTTTCTGAAAATTCAATTTATGGAAGTTTCTGGGAAATTCTGTTCTTTTCAATTTTTAGAGAATTGAATTCTTCTTAATTTTTTTGGGAATTTCGATTTTTCTGGATTTTTTGAGAATTCTATTTTTTTTTTAATTTTTCGTTTCTTATCTTTAAAAAAAAAAAAAATTAAATTTCGTCGGTTGGAGAGGGTCGGGGAGGGGGTCTCAAATGAAGGCTGAGATCATTTCCCATTGATTTATGGGGGTTGAAAATATCGATTTTTAAGGAAATTAAGAAAAATTCAACTAATTTTCCATGAAATACTTCGAAAATCATCAAAAATTCATATTTTTGATTTCAAAACTACATAAATCGATGACAAAGGAGCTCACCTTTCATTTGAGACCAACCGCACCTCTCTACGATCCATAGAACCCGAGATATCCCCGAAAAAGTGAATTTTTTCAAAAAATCTAAATGTTTCAAAAAATGTTTGAATTTTCGAGAAAAAAAATCGTAAAAATTGATTGCGACACATGTTTTCCGCCCCAAATTTTCTCATTTTTCCATTGAAACCCTCAGAAAAATTCCATCTCAATTATTTCCACCAATTTCCCCAAATTTTCAAAAAATATTATAATTCTAATAAAAAAAAAAAAAATCACTAATTGCGAGTGTCAGCCTGAGGCCATTAGTCTTTAGTCAATGATGAAAAAAAAAAAAAGCCTTGATTGCTGACAATCAAGTGGAAAAGGTCAGCGGCACGTGGTTTGATCCGGCCGAGTGAGCATCTGTGCTTTTTCGCAGTAGTAAAATCAACAGAAAACATCAAAAGAAGACGATTCTCGGGAGAGTGTAGTCTCCCTCTGTCAGAGGCACGAAGTAAAGGGAGTGGAGCCCAACACACACACACACATACATATGTGTCACACACATGGACTGAGAATGATAGCTCACTTTCAAAAAGAGTATTTACGAGTAATTGAGAATTTTAACGTAATTGAAATTAACTGGAGAAATGGTAAACTTGGATGATTCATTTTTTTGGGAGTGAAGACCTCCACCAATTTTTTTGGAAAAATTCAACAACAATGCAGACATATATATCTATTATCTGGAATTTTTTCAGATTTTTTCATCAGCTCTTTCCCTCTAAAAAAAAATCCTGAATTTCTCTTTTCGTTTTTTCAAATTTTCGTATCCAAATTTTTTTCATTTTTTTTTGGTAATGAAGGCCTTTACAGAAAAATTTGAAAAAATTCAAGAACAATAAACATATATTGCAGCATCTTCTCGAATTTTTTCAAATTTTTTCATCGAGTCTTTCACATCAAAAAAAAATTCTGAATGAATTATTTCCATTTTTTCAAAATTAACGATCCAAAATAATCGATTTTTTTTTCGAGTGAATGCATATTCAAATGAATTTGAAAAAATTCACTAATAATCTAGACATATGGGAGCATATTCTCAAATTTTTTCAGATTTTTCCATCGACCCGTTCTCTCAAAAAAAAATTCCTCAATCATTTTATTCCCCCCGATCCACTTCGTCCTCGTCTCCCCCAATGATTTTAATTGAGAAAGGAAAACAACAATGTGTACATTATCCGATACGTTTGAATTGTGGGGGTAGATAAGGTGCGACAGAAATGGGCTCGTACCTGGCTCTCGCATTCATGAGTCATCACTTTATATTTCTTTTTTTCCTTTCATTTTGAAGAAGGGGGGGACCCCGGCGTGTACGCACAACTTTTGCAGAATATTTTGTCGACAAAGGGCGAGGAGTATTGATCAAATAGTCCATTCTTGTTTACTGGTAATTACTGCCACGAGACCCCGTTGTAACCAGAGCTATAATCAAGAATCGCCAATCCAGCTGCAGTCCAACGACACAAAAAAAAGAAGTATAGAGAACAAAAATTCCAGAGAAATCGAATGGTGAACCTAACCTAATAACATTTGACGAGGTTAGAATGAATTGACGATTGCCTAATGTGTCAACGGCAGTATTTCAGGATTAATTCTCTTCTTTCCTGTCCAGAAAAGGAGAAAAAAGGGAGGACACTGCCCAAATGGACAGATTCTGCCTAACTGAGACACCACAATATTACATTTTTCCTGTTAAATCCTGTTGTATTATCAGTGACAGCAGAAATATCTATTAAGGTGATCCTAGTGGAAGGTTCAAATGATCGATTTTTATTTTTTTCCTTTCAGTTATTATAGTTACTATAATTATTTCGATTTTTCAACATTTTACCGATACTAGAACGATGTCCAAGATGATAAATTGTTATTAGATAATATTATGAGTATTCAATATTGTTCTGCATTTGACTCACGCTGTCCCAGTATCTAGGTCTGTGATTGGAGGATTCTCGGATTTTAAATACCAATATTCCCGCCATTGATTTTTTCATGCAATTAATTGCATTAATCGTCGTTATATGTCCGGTAACATGCATTTTTCATGATTTCAAAAATTAATAGACATTCTGACGAACAAAAAACATATAAGGTTGTATAAGGAAAAAATAGATCTGTGATCATGAATTTTCGCAGTGAAACTGAAACTGAACCTCGTTTATGGAGTTTCAATGTTAATTCAATTATCTTCAAAATTAATGTTAGCCTTATTTAATTTATAAATGAAATATTATTAATCTTAATATTTTATCTGAGATGTTCTTGTCATGAGACGTTTTTGCCATGAGATATTTTTGTCATGAGATTTTTTTGCTGAAATATTTTAACTGAGAATGAATTGTCATGAACCGTCTGGTAACATGGGGCGAACTGAATTTAAAAAAAATCTTGTCATGCTATTCTATCGAAACTGACCAAAATCGAAAAGGGAAAATAGATTGCCCGAACCACTAGGATTACCTCAATCTTCTCAATGCAAAAGCGAGTTGTTTTGATGAATAAAAGTGTTTCTGAAGCCAAATTGGCACCCTCGCTTCGCTCGGAAGGCAAATTATTCTCGAGGTTAACTTCTTTCTGCCCTAGGTGTGTAATATACTATTTCTGACGAGTGTGAGGCTGCAAAGCAAGCCGAAGGTGAGTTTTGTAATCACACGAGTCTGAAAATCTTCATCGCACGTGTAAGACACTTTTTTTATGCGCAACGTGTGGAAAGTGCCACTGAGCGTATGCGTAGCGTGCGGAAAGTGGCTGCTTTTCGCACGGCGTGCGTAAAAGACTGTATTAATCTCCAAGCAGCCGACATTTATGAACGTGTCCAAGCCAGAATGAGGATAAAAAAGGCGTATCTCCATTATTTCCTGAGATATTTGAAAAAAAATGGAAAAAAAGACTTATTTCCACTTTTATCCCTTTCTCTACTAAATTATTTTTTGATGAAAGAGACTTTCGAGTGACTAGGGCTTGCTATCATAAACGAATTATCAATCCAGGCTACATTAGCTGCGCTATTCAGACACAGAAGAGAGAGACCTCGTGACATAACCCTTTTGCACTTCTGTTGAATATACAGTAATTAAACGGGTACACCTCGAATTACGAATGTCGCCTCGAGAGAGAGTGCAGTTGGATAACCCGAGTGGAATTGTATATACTGTACAGATGATAAACTGTAGACTGAATGTGTTAGGAGAAGAGAGACACAGTGGTAAATGTACAAGTCAATTGAATGGCACTGGGGGTTATATCCGGGTAGTTTTCATTGGGGGGGAGGGGGGAGAAAGAGAAATCAACTCTTCGGGAACGGGTAATAAGGTTAACACACGGTATATCTCTCTTTTCATCTGGGTTAACTGAATTATATCAAGTAACTGTCGGGATGCATGCTCGACGTTCAATTACAGTAATTTTTTATTTATTTTTATCTTTGATTAATTGTTTTGGAGATTTTTTACTTTCTAAATAATTTTTTTTTTTTTTTTTTTGGGAATGAAGGTCTCCATAAAAAAAATTGAAAAAATTCAACATTAATGTTAACATGTTGGGACATCTTCTCAATTTTTTTCGAAATTTTTCAGCAATTCCTTCATTCCAAAAAAAAATCCTGTTTTCCCGTTTTCCATTTTTTTTGCAGTTTCTGGAACCAGAATAATTTTTTTTTTAACATGAAGGCTTGCACAAAAAAATTTGAAAAAAATCACTAACAATGTCAACATACTGCAGCATAATCTCGAATTTTTTCAAAATTTTCAATCAAGTCCTTCACTCCCAAAAAAATCCCTGAATCCATTTTTTTCCATTTTTTTTGCGATTCCTGAATTCAAAAAAAAATTTTCTTTGTAATTAATTGCTTCGAGATTTTGTGGGCAGTTTTTTTTTTTGGTTTGGAAATGGGAAATGTAGATATACAATAGTGTCTCCGCCAGTCTTGACTAATGAGCGCGTGGAGCTGACAGAAATAAGTAGGATTTTGTTAAAGTGCTGGTTTTGGGGTGGGAAGGGGGGGGGGGATTAGGTCGTTACAACTGTCCTCATTTTCAGTTTAAATGAATTTGAGGGGTGGGAGGATTTGAGGGGATGGGTGAATTTTTGTGCTCGATGTAGCGGTTAAAAACGGCGTTTTCAGGATAATCGATGGAGTTTGGGTGGTGGACGGTTATGAGAATAACGATAAAGGGGTGAGAGTTAACGGATAATAGTATGGAGGAGAAGGTGGGGTAAAAGGGGGGGATAGACAAATATTAGTTATTTTTTTTTATTATGAAAATTGGAAGAAATTAGGGGAAACATTTGCGGTAGATTTTTTTTTTTTGATGATTTCATTGAAAAGCTGAGGAAATCTCTCTCGATATTCTCTATAAAAATATTCTCCATAAAAATTGCAACTTGGGGACCAGTGGATAGTTAAGGGGTCTGTCCACTCTGGATAAATGCTATTTTTATTAATTTTTTTCAAGAATACTGTTATGTTTATTAATTTAAAAAAACTTGTTAGGCTCAACGAAAACATTTGTAAATTACAAAAAAGAATTTTTTTTGAGTAATTTCAATCACTTTTTTACTGTGAAAATGCCAGGTAAACAGGAGTCCTCAACAAGTGCTCTGTTGAAAAAATCTGAACAATAGCCCATCTGATACGAAAAAATTGAATGATTTTAAGTTCAGTATGACAGTAGCTATATGTCAAAATTCTGATATTCGTTTATATGCGAAAATAAGACAGTGGCAGACGAAAAATCAAGAATTAAAGAACTTTTTTTCATGTTTTTGGCCGAAAAAATAGTTGAAATGATAATTCTGGTCCATTTGAGGTAATCTTAGTGGCAGGTTCAAATGATTGATTTTAATTTTTTTCCTTTTAGTTATTATAGTTACTATAAATAATTATTTCGATTTTTCAACATTTTACCGATACTAGAACGATGTCCAAGATGACAAATTGTTATTAGATAATATTATGAATATTCAATATTGTTCTGCATTTGACTCACGCTGTCCCAGTATCTAGGACTGTGATTGGAGGATTCTCGGATTTTAAATACCAATATTCCCGCCATTGATTTTTTCATGCAATTAATTGCATTAATCGTCGTTATATGTCCGGTAACATGCATTTTTCATGATTTCAAAAATTAATAGACATTCTGACGAACAAAAAACATATAAGGTTGTATAAGGAAAAAATAGATCTGTGATCATGAATTTTCGCAGTGAAACTGAAACTGAACCTCGCTTATGGAGTTTCAATGTTAATTCAATTATTTTCAAAAATTAATTTTGGCCTTATTTGTCCGGTAACATGGGATAAACTAAATTTTTAAAAAATCTGCTCATGCTATTCTATCGAGAGTGACCAATATCGAAGAGGGAAAATAGATTGCCCGAACCACTAGAATTATCTTAAATGATATATCGTACATTTCAATACAACTGAGGAATTTTTCAAAAATTTGTCAGTTACTAGAGCACATTGAGAACCTGGGGACCACTATGGTACCTCGAATAATCGATAAATCTACACCTTTACCCATTTTAACCGTTCAAACATTCAATAACAATTTGAACAGTCTGTATTCATCATAAAATAACAAAATTCGCCACCTGTTCTTCAGGTGAACTTGTTTACAGGGGTTCTTTTTCATATATTTTTTTTTTTTTTTTCGTTGTTACAAAAGGGATTGCGTTGGTAACTAAAATTACGTTGGGGTATTGAGGGAGTGAATCACCAATCAACCGTCACTTTTGTCAGTTTATTGTTTACAGAAAGTGCAATTAGAACATAATTTTCCCACGACCTCCTCCCACACTCCCTAAAAAAAAAAAATTCCACAAAAAGCGTTTTATTTAACAATTTTTTTTTTTTTTTTCATTTTAAGGTACTTCTATACATACAAAAATTTAAAGATTAAAATCTGAAATAAATTTCAACTGAAAGCTCATATAAATCTCAAGTATCCCATGAAAATTTCTGATCAATTGACTATTTTGTGTTTCGTCAATAATAAATAAAAACGAAATAAAAATAACGCGTTGGCTTATGGGCTAATGCAGATTTTTGCATTTTTAGGTTTAGGCATAAGATTAAAATCTGGAAAAGTGTCTTAAAAAAAAGGAAAAAAAAAGAAAAAAAAAATTAAGATTCAATATGAAAATTATTGATCGTCTCATAACTTTGTAATAAATGATTGTTTTTTCAGCATCAGGGAAATACGTGAATGACCTAGTGAAATGGCAAACTATTGGTTTATGTAATAAATTACAAATAATTAATATAATTCCAAAATTCTTCTTCAAAGCTGCTTTAAAAACCAAAAACTAGATTTTTAATCGTAAATATTAATTTTTTGGGTGATTTTTTTGTTTATTTCTTGCTTTACACTCAATGACTGGTGCGAAGAAGCATAGGACCACTTTAAGCTTCCAAATGCTAAAAAAAAAAAAAAAAATTAATTAAAATAATGACAAAACAGGGAAAATTACTTCAACACAAGTGAAAGTATTTTTCGAGTTATCAAGAAATTACTGTATTCCACTTGCGTGTAGAAAACACGCAACGTTCGAAACGTTGACGCCGTGTGTGACTCAGTTCGACGACGTCTAGACACCTAAGCGTCTCCCCATGGCTATTCGAGGATATTTCCCCTGCCTCTTATACACATTGAATATTAGTCAGGGACTTTATTCAGACCGGGAACATGTGATTCAATCGACTCTACGTTGTTGAAGAATTAGCGGACAATGGCTTCCTCAACAAATCAGTAGTCGAGGAAATGGGTAAAACGGGACAAATCGACTCATTTGTCCTCATTTCTAATGGAATTAATACGAAAATGATGGAGATACGCCCTTTTCACCTGAGAACACTTTTATAGAGAATATATGAAGGGCTACGACAAGTAGCTTAGATCAAAAAGGACGTATCTCCATTTTTTATTAAATTTTTTTGATAAAAACGTGAAAAAATAATGGACATACGTCCTTTTTTCGCTCAGAGACACTTTCTTAGGGAATTTTAGTAACTACAAAAAAAGTAGTTTCGGTCAAAAAGGGCATATCTCCATTTTTTTTTAATTATTTGATAAAAACGTGGAAAAATAATGGACATACGCCTTTTTTCTGTTCTGAGACACTTTCTTAGGGAATTTTAAAAACTACAAAGGAAGTAGACTGGGTCAAAAAAGGCATATCTTCATTTTTTTTCTAATTATTTGAGATAAAACGAGGGAAAATAATGGAGATACGCCTTTTTTTCTGCTCTGAGACACTTTCTCAAGGAATTTTAAAAACTACAAAAAAAGTAGCTTGAGTCAAAAAAGACGTATCTCTATTTTTTTTTTTTTCTGAATTATTTGAGCGAAAATCGAGAAAAAATAGTGGAGATCCGCCCTTCTTACGTGAAAACATCCTTGTAGAGACTTTGAAAAATTGAAAAAAAAGGGTATTAGAACAAAAAGGACGTATCTCCAGTTTTCCCTGAAATTTTTGAAAAAAGAATGGCAATAAATAATGGAGATACCCCCTTTTTTGTTCTAATGCACATTTTGTACAGAATTCAAAGAATTACTAAAGTTTATTGGGATAAAAAGGGCGTATCTCCATTATTTTTCAAAAATATTTGAGAAAAATTACAAAAAATAATGGACATACGCCTTTTCTATTCTTGGACATTTTTGTAAAATATTCTAAAAAATTGCAAAAGTATGTTAGAGCCAAAAGGGCGTATGTCCATTATTTTTTGTGGAAAAATCTCGAAAATTAAGCGAGATAAGGCAATTTTGCTCAAATTCTTTGTTGTGGCTCTTAAAATTCTCTAAAAAAAATGTGTATTAGAAAAAAAAGGACGTATCTCCATTTTTTTCAAAAAATATTTGAGAAAAATGACAAAAAAAAGAGAGATACGCCCTTTTTATTCTCAGACATTTTTGCAATAAATTCAAAAAATTGCAACAGTTTATTAGAACCAAAAAGGCGTATGTCCATTATTTTTTTCAAAAATATCTTGGAAATTAAGTGAGATAGGGGAATTTTGCAAAAATTATTTTTCAAACCCCTTAAAATTCGTTTAAAAAAAGGGCTTGGAACATAAAGGGCGTATCTCCCATGTTTTCGGAATGAATTACAAGAAAAAAATGAATTTATCCAGTGAAAATATGTAATTTCACGAGTATTTGGATGCTGTGATTCTAATTCCCTTCTGGGTAATGGAATGGGTGGTGGGAGGGGGTGGGGTGTTAACTACCATTATATCCACTGTACAAATGGGGATGAAGAGACCAGTGGCTTGAGCCCTAAACGCATCTCAACAAGTTCATGAATAACTTGAAATCTCTCACCCCATTGAAAGCATCGGGGTAATCACTGCACATGGACGAGAGGAAAATTGAATTTTCCAACACAATTTGCATTGATTTTTTTTTTTATCAATAATAATTGGCCTTTTCATTTTTTTTTCCTGTAATTGTGGAATAATAATGAAATTTTATAAATTGAATAATGATGAGAAAGTATTTCAATTCATTGGAAATATCGATTTACTCTGCAGAAAAAATACTGATTGTAATTATTTCAGGTGACAATTCAATTGAATTAGACAATTTCTAATAAATTGAGGGTATAAAAGCGCAGTTTGTTAGAAAAATCCGTAAAAATTCATGAAAATGTCTCAATACATCTCCAGCATCCCCAAATTTTTTCAGAATTTTCCTTGAACGCATTTACAATTAAAAAAAATCCCAATGTAATTGAATCAATTAGATTAATCGAATTAAATTACATAATTTTGAATAAATTAAGCGCACGAAAGCGCTGTTGATGAAAAAAATCTGAAAAAATTAATGAAAATACTTTAACACATCTCCAGCATCCCCAAATTTTTTCAGATTTTTTCTCGAACGCATTTAATATTAGAAAAAAATCTCAATGTAATTATCCCTGGAAACTATTGAATGAATTGAACGCAAAAAAGTGCCGTTATGAAAAAAAATCTGAAAAAATTTGGGAAGACACTTGAGACCATCTCCAGCATCCCCAAATTTTTTCAGAATTTTCCGGTCCACGAATCCCCCAAAATCTTTTATCCTCTAAGAAGCATAATGATCACAGCAGATCAACCCAAAAAAGAAGGAAATTCTCCAACAATTTGCATTGATTTTCAATCAATAGTTGGAATTTTCATTTTTTTTCCCCCATAATTATAGAATAATAAATTGAAATTGAATAACGATAAAAAAAATGCTCCTTCCAATTTTCTCCTCGTACGTTGGTACTAAATTGCCTCTAGTCGTGGCTCGAGAGGCTACGCTGTATTGTAAAAGAAAGAGACACTATGTATTACGCTAAGGGTACAATGAATTTGCATTGAAAGTGGCTCTTAAACGCTTTTTCCCTCTTTCCCCCCTTCTCTCCCCATTTACTAGCATAACCGCATGATGTGCGCGACAAACATACGATATAACCCAGTATAAAGCAAGCTAATAAAAGAAAAAAGAAGCAAGCAAGCAAGTTCAAGACAGATTGTCTCCGGGAAAATTCTTAACATAAATTGAATATTTAAAGTGGTTCTATGCTTCTTTGCACTAGTCATTGAGTGTTAAGCAGGAAATAAACAGAAAAATCACCCAAAAAATTAATATTTACGATTAAATATCTGGTTCTTGATTTTTGAAGCAGCTTTGAAGAAGAATTTAGGAATTATATTAATTATTTGTAATTTATTACATGAACCAATAGTATGCCATTTGACTACACAGAGAAAAATGTTTTATTAATTTAAGAATGTGCAGTCACTTAATTTAAGAATGGCAGGTCACTTAAATTAAATGACTTTTGACACTTAAATCAAGTAACTTTTTCTTTCTTAATTTAAGAAAGTAAAAGTCACTTAAATTAAGTGACTTTTCTAACTTAAATCAAGTAACTTTTTCTTTCTTAATTTAAGAAAGTAAAAATCACTTAAATTAAGTGACTTTTCTCACTAAAATCAAGTGACTTTTTCTTTCTTAATTTAAGAAAGTAAAACTCACTTAAATCAAGTGACTTTTCTCACTTAAATCAAGTAACTTTTCCCACTTAAGTCAAGTAACTTTTTCTTTCTTAATTTAAGAAAGTAAAAGTCACTTAAATTAAGTGCCTTTTCTCACTTAAATCAAGTGACTTTTTCTTTCTTAATTTAAGAAAATAAAACTAACTTAAATTAAGTGACTTTTCTCACTTAAATCAAGTAACTTTTCCCACTTAAATCAGGTAACTTTTTCTTTCTTAATTTAAGAAAATAAAATTCACTTAAATTAAGCGACTTTTCTCACTTAAATCAAGTGACTTTTTCTTTCTTAATTTAAGAATGTAAAACTCACTTAAATCAAGTGAGTTTTCTCACTTAAATCAAGTGACTTTTCTTTCTTAATTTAAGTGACCTGCACATTCTTAAATTAAGTGACTGCACATTCTTAAATTAAGAAAAGCATTTTTTTCTGTGTAGGATATTCACGTATTTCCCTAATGCTGAAAAAACAATAATTCATTACAAATTTATGAGACGATCAATAATTTTCATATTGAATCGTAAATTTTCTTTTTTTCCTGTTTTTTAAGACACTTTTCCAGATTTCAATCCTTTGCCTAAACCTAAAACTGCCAAAATCTGCATTAGCCTATAAGCCAACGTGTTATTTTTATTTCATTTTTATTTATCATTGACGAAACACAAAATAGTCAATTGATCAGAAATTTTCACGAGATACTTGAGATTTATATCAGCTTTCAGTTGAAATTTATTTCAGATTTTAATCTTTTAAATTTTTTTAGGTATAGAAGTACCTTAAGTTATTGAGCGCTCGATATTTTCAGTGTCTCGATGTTTTCAACTACTGCAATCATCTGTAATCCATCAATATTAGGAGGTAATTCGTTTTATTTTTTTTTTTTTTTACTGTTGTAACTATTCTTCTCTTTTTTTTTTGTTGCAGTTGTTACAGTTTTTGGGGACGTGAGTTTATTCTCGTCTGCAAATTGCCGATTGTTTGATGAAAGAGAAGAAGAATAGACGAAAGAGGGAATATAATTTTTATCAATTACAGTTTTACGAAGTTTGAATAATTTTTTGGAGCTATTAGGGAATATTTAAGGTAATCCCAGTGGTTTGGGCCAATCTATTTGCCCCTTTTCGATTTTGCTCCCTTTCGATAAAATATACACAGAAAAAAGCTGAGCATAGAATATGAACTTTCTGTTCATATTATATGCACTATTCAGAACATAAAATATGTACTACTATTTTTTGTATAAAACATGCACTATTAGTACATGAAACGCGGAAACACGTTCACGCGTACATGTTCACGCGGAAAATTCAGACGGAAATTTTTAAGAGTGAAGGGGGAGGGGGGATTGATCGGATTGGCCTCTGAGAGAATTTATTTAGACGATTGTGTGATTGAAACTAATTGTTCATGAATCATTTGTGACAGATGAAGATGAGGAAGAACACGAAATGTCAGGGGGACATAATTTAATATCGAACGGTAAATAACTATTGATGTGTGCTATGAATTGAGCTCATGTAAGCGTAGTTGATAGAAAAATTCTGAAAAAATTCGGGGAGATGGGAAAACATGTGTACATCATCTCCAAATTTTTTCAGATTTTTTGGAAAACGTGTTCACTTGGAAAAAAAATTTGAATGTCGTTAATTCGGTAAACAATTAAATTGAATTGAATAATTCGCAATTAATTAAGCGTATAAAAATGCAGTTGATGTAAAAAATCTGAAAAAATTCATGAAGATGCTTCAACATGTCTCAACCATCCCCAAATTTTTTCCGATTTTTCCTGAAATTCGTTCAATTGCAAAAAAAAATCCGAAATTAATTATCTTGATAGACAATTAAATTAAGTAATTTTGAATAAATTAAGTGCATAAACGCGCGGTTAATGATGAAAATCGGAAAAAATTCCTGAAGATGCTTCAACATATATTCACTACCCCCAAATTTTTTCAGATTTTTTCCAACCCCCCTTCCATCAAAAAAAAATAAAAAATTGAACATAATTATCCCAGTACAAAATTAAATTGAATTCAATTATTTTTTATCCGCGTGGTTAGTAAGGCTCTACGATAATTATCGAAAATCCTATGGCTTCATAAGGGGGCACCACATAAATCATAACACAATGCCATATGGCAAATGCCCCCCCCCCCTCCCCCAGGAGCCCGAAAAATCCCCCACCAGGAAAAATTTGGTCGAAAACCGGGAAAAGCATTAATCGAAAAAAATCAATAGCCCTCTGAATATTAAAACGCAAGCCGATGTACACCTTGATCTCCCCCCCCCCCCTCCAACTCTCCCCTCCCTCAAGACATGAAGAGGGTCGAAGGTAAAAGGGGAAAAGGCTTACGCATGGAGATACGCTCGTGCTGCATCCCTATGCAGTAAAAACCCCTGTGTTTTGCTCCCCCCTTGTCTTTTATCCTCACCTGTCCCTATTACAAGCCCCCCCCCCTCCCCTCCCCCCATGGCACGGGCCAGGTGATGAGTCACCCCAACTCACTTTCTCTTTTACCTATTTCGCCTGGCGTTGCGTTACTCCAAACACGCACGTGTTCATATTCCCCTGGGGGAAGAGGGGAGGGGAGTGAGGGGAAATTGGAAAAAATAGACCTTGAGGGTAAAATGATTCGGGAATTTTATTGGGGGGGAAGGAGTCGATAAAAAAATCTGAAAAAATTTGGAAAGATGGTCCAGTATGTCGATATTGTTGGTGAATTTTTTTGGAATTTTTCGTGGAGGCCTTCACCCTCCAAAAAAATAGATTATTTTGGATTTTGAAAGTGAAAGGAATGGAAAAAATTGATTTTTCATTTTTTTTTCGACTGAAGGAGTTGATATAAAAATCTGAAAAAATTTGAGAAAATAGTAAAACATGTCGAAATTATTGCTGAATTTTTTCAAATTTTTTGGTAGAGATCTTCATTCCAAAAAAAGTAAAATTATTTTGAATTTTAAAATTGAAAGGAATTCTAAAAATTGATTTTGTTTTTTTTTTGGTTTGAAGGACTCAACAAAAAAATCTGAAAAAATTTGACAAAATGGTCCAACACGTCCACATTATTGTCGAATTTTTTCAAATTTTTTCTCCGAGGCTTTAACTCAAAATAAAAATGAATAATGTTGGATTTTGAAATTGAGAGAAATGGAAAAAATCGACACAGGATTTTTTTTAAATATGAAGAACTTGATGAAAAAAATTGAAAAAATTTGAGAAGAGTCTCCAATATGTCTCCATTATTGTGGAATTTTTTCAGATTTTTCCGTGAAGGCCTTCATTCCGAAAAAAAAACAGAATTCATATATTTTTCACGTTAATATTAATAATGTAACAATTACTGCGTTACTCTCATTCTGCTTTCTTGATTTTCCTATTGATGGCTATCTCCATTTGTGTACGTGTAGAAGGGCCCTGCGTTGGCCGGATGGTTGAGGCCGATGTGATTTATACCTCACCGGAACACCCCTCACACACATCGGACAGAAGTGGAATAAAAAAAATGTACATGTATCTATATATAGAGAGCGTGGTTAATGTCGAGGAAACACGCGCAGGGGGTCTGCCAATAAAGACCGACCTTCTGTCGAATTTACTTGGAGTCCCTCGGAATTTTCACGATTCCCCTGGATTTATTTCCCTTTTTTTTCTGGTATATTACGTGTTTGCTTCACTCTAATCGTCTATTTCCATAGAGTATTCCAATTCAATGGAAATATCGATTCTTTCATTCAGAAAAGAGGAGATAATAGTAAAAAAAGTATGAATGATCGAGATTTTGCACAGAAAGAAAGGGTTCACTTCGAAAAAAAATTCTGAATTTAATTAGCGGAGTGAACAGTTAAATTATATTGAATAATGTCGAATTAATTAAGCGCATTAAAGCGCAGTTGGTAGGAAAAATCTGAAAAAATTCATGAAAATGCTGCGACACATTCTCATCATCCCCAAATTTTTTCAGATTTTTCTGAGAATCCGTTCACTTCCGAAAAAAATTCTGAATATGATTATCTCAGTGGATAATTGAATTAAATTGAATAATGTCGAATTAATTGAGCGCATTAAAGCGCAGTCGGTAGAAAAAATCTGAAAAAATTCATGAAAATGCTTCGACACATTGCCAGCATCCCCTAATTTTTTCAGATTTTTATAAAAAAGCGTTCACTTAAAAAAAAATTCTGGATATGATTATATCAGTGGATAATTAAATTAAGTTAAATAATGGGCAATTATAATTAACCGCATTTAAGTGCCGTTAACTGAAAAAATCTGAAAAAATTCATGAAGATGTCTGAATATATTTCCAGCATTCCCAAATTTTTTCAGATTTTTCCTGAAACGCGTTCATTAAAAAAAAAAGGGAATCTAATTATCTCAGTAGACAATTGAACAAAATTTGAATTAAATTAAGTAATGTCCAATAAATTAAGCGCATAAAAGCGCCATTAATGAAAAAAATCTGAAAAAATTCATGAAGATGCTTCGACACATCTCCTCCATCCCCAAATTTTTTCAGATTTTTCTTCAAACCCATTGACCTTGAAAAAAAAATCTAATTAAATGTAATTATCGTAGTAAACAATCAAATCAAGAAAAATTCTAATCATTCATTCCCAAAGTATTTCAATTCAATGGAAATATCGATTAGTTCATTCAAAAGAAAAAGAAGTGCCCCAAGACTCTAGTTACAAGAGTATCAATGATCGTAAAAAAACCGGAAGTATGTGGCACGTGTGTGCACCTGGAGTTGGGGATGATCTTGAAGGTGAAGAAAGCCTGAAGAATGTAACACCAGACGGAAAGACGCCGGTGCACATTTGTATGACCCTCTCTACCATTCATGAATGAGCCCATGGTACTCTATGGGTAATGCGAGATGCGGTGAGAAACCATAGGGATGCCAAATAGGAACTTGAGGAAGTCATAGGCAACACAAGGGGGAGAAATGGGTAGCTTGATGGCACGTGACTCTTGATCCCCAATTTCACCAATTTCATTCAGTCAAGAAAAAGAATTTAATGACTAAGAGGCAAAACAGAAAAATTTATCTCAAAATATATTAAAAAATATATTTTTTAATATATTAAAAAGTATCTCAGAATATATTAAAAATATATTTCTGAATATATCAAAAATATATTTTTGAATATAGAAAAAAGCGTATTGGAAATGGCAATATGTAAACATAAAAAGAATATATTTTTTATATATTCTGAGTTATATTTTTAATATATTTTATATCCATTCTAAATATATAAAATATATACAAAAATCGGCCAAAAGTTGCATATTGAGAACATATTTTTTATATACATTTCATATATAATTATATACTTTTTCTAAATTTTTTATATATATTTTCTATATCCAAATATGTATATTATTTATATTTCATTTCCATGGGGGTAAAAAGGCTTCAGAACAAGAAAAAAATGATTCCCCATTAATTTTTCACACATTTTCCAGGAAATTGTTGAGAAAAGCTCATTTTTTTCCTCTATTTCACGCCCTTCATTACTCAATTTTCCATAAAATATTTCGGAAATTAATGGAAATACGTAGTTCACACTCTAATTATTCCACGCACCCCTCAAAACCATCAAAAAAAAGTATTTGAGACAAAAAGGGCGTATCTCCAATAATTTTTGAAAAATATTTCGTGCAAGTGTTCGAAAAAATCGCCTTTTTCCTGCTTTATTTCCTCGAAAAAAGAGATTTTTTTCAGATAAATTTACATGATTTGCGGTTAATTCAAATTTTCGAGACATGTGGCTCAAGCGTGCATTTACTCAAAAAAAAAAAAAAAAATAAAACACAATGGGGTTGGACGTGTGCCACAGAGTGCTGCATTAATAAAAGGAGAGAAAATACACTGACAGCTGCTGCCAGATTTGCCTTCAGCTCATTCAACCCTTAACCAGTCACACTACAGCGACCATAAAAGTATTTCATTGAACTCATGAATAATTACTTCGTCTAAAAAATTCCTCAAAATCTTCTGCAACAAGAAGAAAATTAATTATTATTCTCTCACTTGAAGTTAATTCATTACAAAAAAAAAAAAAACCAAGTGGATGATAGTATTGCTTTCCAACTGATATAACTTTTTCTGCTGATGCTTTGGAAATATGCTTTCGAATGGAAGTGATACAACTTTTTTCAAATCATCGAAATATCAAATTTTGATGAAATTCATAGTAAGCTCAAAATTTACAGGCATAATTGATAAAACTTTGAGATAATATATCGTTGACCTAGAAACAAAAGGGCGTAAGTGTCATTTTTTTGTTTCTTTTAAGGGTGTTATTATTTTTTGATACACAGAGAAGAATGTTTTCTTAATTTAAGAATGTGCAGTCACTTAATTTAAGAATGCACAGGTCACTTAAATTAAGAAAGGAAAGTCACTTGATTTAAGTGAGAAAACTCACTTGATTTAAGTGAGTTTTCCTTGCTTAAATTAAGAAAGAAAAAGTCACTTAATTTATGTGAGAAAAGTCACTTAATTTAAGTGACTTTTACTTTCTTAAATCAAGTAAGAAAATGTTACTTGATTTAAGTGAGAAAAGTCACTTGATTAAAGTGAGGAAGGTCACTTAATTTAAGTGAGTTTTACTTTCTTAAATTAAGCAAGAAAAGTCACTTGTTTTAAGTGAAAAAAGTCACTTAATTTAAGTGACTTTTAGTTTCTTGAATCAAGTAAGAAAATGTTACTTGATTTAAGTGAGAAAAGTCACTTGATTAAAGTGAGGAAGGTCACTTAATTTAAGTGAGTTTTACTTTCTTAAATTAAGCAAGAAAAGTCACTTGTTTTAAGTGAGAAAAGTCACTTAATTTAAATGAGTTTTACTTTCTTAAATTAAGTGACTGCACATTCTTAAATTAAGAAAACATTTTTCTCTGTGTAATTTTGAATTTTTTAAGAATGAAGGTGCCTATGAAAAAATCTGAAAAAATTCAATGATAATCTCCACATATTTTAGCATATTCTCAAATTTTTTCAGATTTTTTCATTGATTCCTCCACTGCGAAAAAAAAAATTTCTCGATCATATTGCTATTTATTCGATAAAATATCTTTTCTATTGAAAAAAAATTACAATTGAAAATTTTGATCATCAGGAAGTAAAAATTGGATTCAGTGGTTGTGAATCTGTCCAGTCGACAAATCAAGTTTTGTTGGAAAAAAAACTACCCCTCCACCCCCCTTTTCCCCTCATTCATAGTTGCCCTTGAGTCGTCACACACATGTCTATGCGCAGGAGCATTTGAAGTGAAAGAGAGAGAAAATAGAAGAGAGGTGTGTTGCAGCTGGCCCCAAACTCGATGTCACAGCTTTTTGCCTTACAATGGCCCTATCACAATGCCTGATTTTCATTGTTTGTCATGTGTGTCGTTGGCGCACGCGACTGAGTATTATATTTCTTTTTTTCACTTTTTTTTTTTTTTTCTCTCTTTTTCGCCTGTCAGAAGGTGAAAACGAGACTTCTCTCCATATCCCATTAATTTGCGAATATCTCTAGAAGTACTGGAGATATGCCTTTTTTATTCTAAGACACTTTTTTTTCAGCTGTTGAAATTCTCTTGGGGCAAAACGGACGTATCTCCATTATTTTGAGAGATTTTTTTTCCCGTAAAATCCCGTAAAAGATTTTTCAAATATTTTCATCAAAAAATATGGATTTTTTCTCGTTTTCCTCAATTTTTCTTGGAAAATAATGAAGATACGCCCTATTTTTTCACGAAGTACTCTTTTTTAGCTCTCAAAATTTTGATACATATTCAACTTAGGAGAAGAATGGGCGTAACTCCATTATTTCTTAAAATTTTCGATCATAAATCAATTTTTTAAGATTTTTTTTACTGATTTTATTGACTTTATCCTCATTTTTCTCGAAAAATCATGGAGATACGCCTTTTTTGCTCTAAGGCACTTTTTTAGCTCTGAAAATCCTTCACGAAATCGTTCAATGGGAAAAAAACGAGAAAAAATTGATTTTTTCCAAATTTTTTTGAGATTTATTTATTTTTACGAGTAAATATCTCAAAAAATGGAGATACGCCTTTTTTCTTCTAAGGCACTTTTTTATGGCTCTCAAAACCCTTCGAAAAACAATCTTAGCACAAAAAGGGCGTATCTCCATTATTCATCAAAATTTTCACTCAGAAATCAATTTTTTTCTGTTTTAATAAAAAAAATCTATATTTTAAAGATTTTTCAATGATTTTATTGAATTTTTCCTCATTTTTCTCGAAAATATCTCGAAAAATCGTAGAGATACGCTTTTTTTTGCTTTGAGGCACTTCTTTAGCTCTTAAAATCCTTCACAAAATCGTCCAATTGAAAAAAAAACGAGAAAAAATTTATTTTTTCCAAATTTTTTTGAGATTTATTTATCTTTACGAGTAAATATCTCAAAAAAAAATGAAGATACGCCCTTTTTCTCCTAAGGCACTTTTTTATGGCTCTCAAAACCCTTCAAAAAACGATCCCAACACAAAAAGGGCGTATCTCCATTATTAATCAAAATTTTCGCTCAAAAATCTATTTTTTTTTAGATTTTCTGATGATTTTATTGACTATTCCCTCATTTTTCTCAAAAATATCTCGAAAAATCATGGAGATACGCCTTTTTTCTCCTGAGACATTTTTTCATGGCTCTAAAAACCCCATAAAAAATGGACATAAACCCTTTGAAAAAGAATCTTAGCACAAAAAGGGCGTATCTCCTCTAATTTCGGAGATATTCGAACAGAAGTGAAAACACTAATTAACTTATTGACTCAAATTGTCCAAATACACCATATATATATGCAACATATGGCCCCAGGTACTGTAGATACCAAGATAGCTAATACCCAATTTATCTAATTGCAATTGCCTACTGATTAATAAAAATGATAAAAAGCTGTTGTGACTTTCTGCCCAATAATAACCATGAATCATCACCAAAAAAAACAAAAAATTCCACTATTTCAGCTGAGATTGTTGGAATATTGTCTGATTTCATCAAACAAATACACAAAAAGTTCCTACTATTTCCTTATTGAATCCCTCGAGACTTTGTTCAACAAATAAAAGTCACAATTAAGCCAAAAAAAACTATTTATTGCGACAGTCGTTCAATAATCTTCATATCAATAACCAAATGTTTGTCCCTCAGTAGCTTATCTCCAATCAGATATGATAAATTGGGGGGGGGGGGGGCTCCTAATATTATGGCTCCCCATTTATTCTATTGAACCAACATATTTTTAATTATACACCAAAAAAAAAATAGGGAAATTCACAAAAAAAAAGGATGCATCTCCATCATTTTTCCATTTATTTCCCAGAAATTGCCGAAAATAAATGGACATACGCCCTTTTTACCCTAAGACACTTCTTTTTTAGCTCTAAATATTCTACAAAAATGTCTTCTTAGGATCAAAAAGACGTATCTCCATTATTTTATGGAAATATTTGAGAAAATTATAGACATACGCCCTTTTTTCTCTAAGTTGCTTTTGTCTAGGTCTTCAAATTCTCTACAAAAGTCATTTTTTTTAGGATTGAAAAGACATATCTCCATTATTTTATGGAAATATTTGAAAAATTGGTGGATATACGCCCTTCTTTGCCCTAAAATACTTCTTTTTACCTCTTCAAATCCCTCACAAAAGGGTTCCCTTAAGATAAAAAAGGTGTATCTCCATTATTTTATGAAAATCTTCGACAAAATTATGGAGATACGTCCTTTTTCTTATCCTAAGACACTTTTTTTATTTAACAGAGAAATCCAAGAGTTTCAAAAAATAAATTAGATTAAATAAGGGCGTATGATTAATCATTTTCTCTTTTTTTTCCGAGTAAATCTCTAAAAAATCATGGAGATACGCCCTTTTAGTCCTAAGATAATTTTTTTTGTAGCTTTTCCATTTCTCTGCAAAAAGTCTTTCTTCAGTATTAAAAAAAAGTGTATCTTCATTATTTTACGAAAATATTTGTGAAAATGATGGAAATACCCCTGTTTTTTTCTCGAATTCCAAGAGTTGTAAAAATTTACAAAAAAAAAAATACATTTTAAGGCCCGGATGGAGTAGGGTTTTTTGAGAAAACGTAGATTTCACTTTACGAGGTCAAAAATGGTTCAATTTTCCAAAACTCCGTACAGCACCATACAGACATTGCAGAACAATGGTGCTGTACTGAGTTTTGGAAAATTGAACCATTTTTGACCTCGTAAAGTGAAATCTACGTTTTCTCAAATAACCCTACTCCATCCGGGCCTTAAAGTAAAAAGGGCGTATCTCCAATTATTTTGCTCATTTTTCTCAAATAATCTGCAAAAAAAAATGGAGTTACGCCCTTTTTACCCTGAAAAAGCATCTGTAACCCTTAAAATTCATTGCACAAGTGTCTCAGGACAAAAATTCATTCATCCATTCACATGCACATGTAAAAGTGAGAGAAAAAAAAGGCATCAAAGACGCACTACGTGCAAAGAAAAACACCTTCTCTGATTGAGGGTCTTTTTTTTTTTTAGAAATATAAAAGAAATCACCTTGCAGTTGACTATTGTTACGTGGCCCAGTGCGCCTTTGCCAGTAAGAAAAGGGGCCCTCCCTTCGATATTTCTTATGGTTTTTTGTGTTACGTCTCTTTCTTCGAGAGAGAGAGAAAGAGCAAGGTGCCCCACTAGAAGGAGGAGAAAACCCATGAACACGTGGTAAAGAGAGAAGAGAAATTCTTATTGTAAAGGAGAACCCTTGGAACGTGTTTAAAAAGTATTTCTCCCCAGACTATTTCTACGAAGAAAACAACCTGTAGTTTTTTTTTTTGAGGGGGCCCCCTTAGCAATAATGTTATGGTTCGATGAAATCACGTGTTTATCATGGTGATGATTAAATCAATTTGATTTTTTTAATGAATCTAATTAGAAGATGAAAAAAATTAATCAAAAAAAAATTGATAAAAAAAATGTCTGTAAATTATTTATTTATATATTGCTTTTGAAGAGGCCTAGGCTGCTCTTATAGTAAGGAATGGACCTGCTCATACATAATTAACAAATATATAGTACATACAATATAATACAATACTATGGCGTGATACATTTTATTTTACAAAGTAGTTCTATTTGTTATTCATTAATTCATTCATTATTGTCTGTAAATTGAATTTTTTTCTCTTTCTTTCTCAGAATATCTCTGAAAAAAGTACAGATACGCTTTTCTTACTCTAAGATACTTTTTTAATTTTTGGAACTCTCTTCAAAAGTGTGACTTTTAGAATGGAAAAAAGTATATCTCCATGATTTTTCGTAGATATTTGAGAAAATTATGGAGATACGCGCTTTTTGTGCTTTAAGACACTTTTTTTCTGACAATTTCAAGAGTTTTAATGATACAATAGGGTAAAAAAGGGCGTATCTCCATTATTTTTGTAAAAATGTTCCTAAAATAAGAAAAAATTGCAGATTTATTTATTTGTTTTCATTTTTCTTTCAAAATCCATCACTTTTTTATCTCTCCTCGCCAATGACCAACCCTCCCCCCTCCTCCCCTTCACCTTCACCCCTTAATCATAGAGTACCTCGTTGCAAAAAAAACACAGAGAGAGAGAAAGAGTACTCTCTCTCCCCATTTTCAATTTTTATCCCAAGTATATGTATTCCTTTCTCTCTCTCTTCTACTCTATCCCCGTGTATTGTTAAAGAAAAAAAAAGCAGCTGCCAACTCTATATATCAACACGACCCCCATGTGTGTGGGCCCCCATAGTGAAAACCACGTCATACCACCTGGTCGGGTGGCTTTGGAGGAGTTGGTTGCTCTGTCCCCCTCTTCCCCCCTCCACCCCCCCCCCCCCCCCCCCTCCCTCCTTCTTCACAATCGTGAACACCGGGCATGTACACATATATATATATATATAGCAAATAAACGCAGAAATGAGAGACAAGGGGTGAACTTCGGGAGGGGGGGGGGGGGGAAGAAAGGACGAAGAGAATGAGGGGTGAGAATTGAAAGAATGGAAAGAGGGAAGGGAGGGGGGGGGGTATTTCGTTTATGCACACTTTTCAACTTGCCGCTGACGCCAATGCTCTCTCTCTCTCTTCCTCACACGTGCTTTTTTTTATGTCCCACGATAGTGCACATATACACGCGTGCGCCCCCTCATCCCCCCTCCCTCCCCCTTCTGGTGCACGAGGAATCACGAGGAGGCTACGCATGGATATTTCACGTATGGATGCCTGTATAGCTATATAGTGGGTATAGTGAAGGTGAAATTATATGCATCGTGTTACGAAAAGGGGGGAGGGGGTGGGGGCGAGGAGGGAGGGTGGAGAGGGGAGGGGGTTGTATGGTCTATTTGAGAGAAGAGCTTTGGTGAGGATTCAATCAGCGATAAATTGTGGAAATCGGTTCGAATTATTGGGGATATATATATATATATATATATATATATATATATATATATATATATATATATATATATATATATATATATATATATATATATATATATATATATATATATATATATATATATATGTTTGTATAAAGTACATTTTGAGGACCTATTTGCGGATATAATGTATTCTTTGGGGACATCTGGCTGTTTTGAGGACGGTCCCCAAAGTTTTTTCTGTGTAATGCTGACTTTGAGGACCGTCCTCAAAATTACATATTTTGCCTAAAGTGGACTCCGAGGACCGAGGGTTTCTATAAAATAAATGAGGACTTCGTCCCCGAATTTACATTTGGTTTTTTGTATGATTTGAGGACGGTCCCCAAAGTATATGTTTCCACGATTTGTAATATTTGAGGATATGAGACTTAATTATACTATTCTGTACAAGACAGTATTCCGTATCCTGGCGTCAAATTTTTCGATAAACAACAATTGATTATTAATAAAATAAACTCAGAAGAAGAAAAGAAGAAAAAGAAGAAACTGGAATACAGATTTTTCATTTTTTTTATGATTTGAGTTTCTTTATTTTTCTCTAGCGCATTATTAATTTTCCGTACGAGAGAATTGAAATAGAGAAAAATGGAAAATGGCAATTCTCCTCCTCTCGGAAAATGGAAAAATTTGAGATTTCTATCATTCAGATTTGTTTAGTCATTCTTCAGAAATCTTCCATAGAATCACGAAAATTAACAAATTCTTATTTTTCATCAAATTGAAAAATTTCACCGGAAGTGACGTCGCAGCTCCTTACATCCGCGAGATCTTTACAATCAGCGGCGAAGTGTTTTTCCTTCTCCCTTTTCTCCTCGAAACCTAAAAATTTGTCAAAACTCCTGTAATTGACGATTCCGTACTTTATTTTCAATTAAAAAAAAAGGAATTTAATTTTTTGAAATTCTTTTTTCATCTCTAGATTTATCTTCTAGATTGATTCTATTTCCTCGCAAAAAAGCGGAGAAAGGTGCAGAAGGTTTTCCACCCGCTCCCTTCATGCGTCCTCAAAAGTGACTTTACACAAACAGATATATAGGTATATGTATACCTATATGTTTGTGTAAAGTATAGTTTGAGGACCCATTTATTGATGTAAGGTAATGTTCGGGGACATCTGGATTTTTTGAGGACGGTCCTCATAACAGCCGTTAATTCCAAAACCAAATCCCACATCTCTGTTATACTATATTTCTTTTTGCACGACAAGGATCCCTGCAGAATCGACCTATCTCGCTTAGTTGCCATGGATATCTTCGAGAAAAGAATGAAATTAATTAAAAAACATGAAACAGAAAAAGTCAATTTTTTGGGGTTTTTTGAGAATATCTCAGTAAATAATGCAAAATGCTTTTCTTTCTCCTCCTTCCTTTTCAAAAAGTAAAAATTTGTAAAAACTATAAAAAAAAAAGAGCATTTAATTTCTTGCAATTTGTTTTTCGTCTCCAGATTCCATTCCTAAAATGACTCCATTTTTTCGCGGAAAAGAAAAAAAGGAGGTGCAGTAATTCGCCCCTTCTCCCCCACCCGCGATTTCAATTAGAATTACGAAACGGAATGTTCTTCAATGAGAAAAAAAGGAGGAAGACCCAAAAGTACTATGTCCTCATAGTCACCATTAATTGAATTACCCGGTCCTCAAAACGATCATTGCACGAAAATATGTATATTCCATATGTCCTCATAACAGCCGTAAATACAATAAAATCTACAAGTCCTCGAAACCATCGTTATATACTTGTATATACAAGTCCTCAAAAAGAACGTTATATGAAAGTCCCCATAGTTTTTTCCATATCTGCATATACATATATATATGTCCTCATATGTGACAATAACGGGAAATTTATAGCAGTCCTCAAACTAATCGCTATATGAAAAGTCTCATATCATACATTACATAGAAATTCATTCAAAAAAAATAGAAAAAAAATAGTTAAAAAAAAAATATCTATTTTCTATAACATATAATGGATATTCCAAGGTTTTCCACTCATTTCCATCACACGTCCCCAAAATGTCCTTTACACAAACATATATATATATATATATATATATATATATATGTTTGTATAAAGTACATTTTGAGGACCTATTTGCGGATATAAGGTATACTTTGAGGACATCTGGCTGTTTTGAGGACGGTCCTCGAAGTTTTTTCTGTGTAATGCTGACTTTGAGGACCGTCCTCAAATTACATATTTTGTCTAAAGTGCATTTCGAGAACCTATAGCTTCTGTAAAATAAATGGGGACGGGGTCCTCGAAATATCATTCTGTCTTTTGTATGATTTGAGGACGGTATATGTTTCCACGATTTGTAATATTTGAGGACTTGGGCCTTAATTATACTAATCTGTACAAGACAGTATTCCGTATCCTGGCGTCGAATTTTTCGATCAACAACAATCGATT
Source organism: Aleiodes alternator (assembly GCA_963921955.1). Lineage (NCBI taxonomy): Eukaryota > Metazoa > Arthropoda > Insecta > Hymenoptera > Braconidae > Aleiodes > Aleiodes alternator. The sequence continues at coordinate 2,949,377 of OY998105.1, read as the reverse complement.
GTTAATAAAACGAACTCAGAGGAAAGAAAGAAGAAAAAGAAGGAACTCGAATACAGATTTTTCATTTTTTCCACGATTAAAGTTTCTTCATTTTTCTCTAGCGCATTATTAATTCTCCATACGAGAGAATTGAAATAGAGAAAAATGGAAAATGGCATTCTCCGCCTCTCGGAAAATGGAAAAATTTAAGATTTCTTTCATTCAGATTTGTTGAGTCATTCTTGAGAAATATTCCATAGAACCTCGAAAATCAACAAATTCCTATGTTTCATCAAATTGAAAGATTTAACCGAAAGCGACGTTGCAGCTCCTTACATCCGCGAGATCTTTACAATCAGCGGCGAAATGTTTTTCCTTCTCCCGTTTTTTTTCGAAACCTAAAAAATTGTCAAAACTCCTGTAATTGACGCTTCCATGCATTATTTCCAATTTAAAAAGAAGGAATTTAATTCCTTGAAATTCTTTCCTCATCTCTAAATTTATCTTCTAGATTGACTCTATTTCCTTGCGAAGAAGAAGAAAAAGGTGCAGGAGGTTTTCCACCCACTGCCTTTATGCGTCCTCAAAAGTGACTTTACACAAACATATATATAGGTATATATACCTATGTGTTTGTGTAAAGTATAGTTTGAGGACCCATTTGTTGATGTAAGGTAATGTTCGGGGACATCTGGATTTTTTGAGGACGGTCCTCATAACAGCCGTCAATGCAAATCCCATATCTCTGTTGTCCTCTATTTCTTTTTGCACGATAAGTATCCCTGCAGAATCGACCTATTTCGCTTAGTTGGCATGGATATCTTCGAGAGAGGAATGAAATTGATTAAAAAACATGAAACAGAAAAAGTCAATTTTTTCGGGTTTTTTGAGAATATCTCAGTAAATAATGCGAAATGTTTTTCTCTCTCCTCCTTCCTTTTCAAATGGTGAAAATTTGAAAAAACTACTGTGATTGACACTTTCCTCCATTGATTTAAAAAAAAAACGAGCATTTAATTTCTTGCAATTTGTTTTTGTCTCCAGATTCAATTCCTAGAATTACTCCATTTTCTCGCGGAAAAGAAAAAAAAAGGTGCAGCAATTCCCCCTTCTCCCCCACCCGAAATTTTAATTAGATTTACAAAACGGAATGTGATCAAATGAGAAAAAAGGGAGGAAGATCCAAAAGTACCATGTCCTCATAGTTACCATTAATCGAATTAGCTTGTCCTCAAAACGATCATTGCACGAAAATCTCTATATTCCATATGTCCTCGTAACAGCCGTAAATACAATAAAATCTACAAGTCCTCGAAACTATCGTTATATACTTGTAGATACAAGTCCTCAAAAAGAACGTTATATGGAAGTCCCCATAGTTTTTTCCATATCTGCATATACATATATATATGTCCTCATATGTGACAATAACGGGAAATTTATAGCAGTCCTCAAACTAATCGCTATATGAAAAGTCTCATATCATACATTATATAGAAATTCATTAAAAAAAATAGAAAAAAAATAGTTAAAAAAAAAATATCTATTTTCTATAACATATAATGGATATTCCAAGGTTTTCCACTCATCCCCATCACATGTCCCCGAAATGTACTTTACACAAACATATATATATATATATATATATATATATGCTTTTAGGCCATATATATTGGAATTGAGGATTTTTGAGGGTTTCAGTGATTTTTCGGAGGAAATTTGAGATGGAAAATATGTGTGAAGAGTGATTTTTAGGAATTTTTTGGAAATTGGGGGGGGAGGGGGCATCGAAGGAGACAAGCCTTTCTTTTTTGGAGAATTTTACAGATTTTTTTGGTTCTAGGGGGTCAGAAAAGGTGGAGAATCAGAAATCAATGGACAGGTGATTTACCATCGATTTATGGGGTTTTCAATTTTAGGAAATATGAATTTTTCATGAATTTATGAAGAAAAATGAGATTTTCATTGAAATACGCACTAGTTTTCGAAAAATCAATATTTTTTGATGGAAAATACCATAAATTTATGGGAAATGATCTCACTTTTCATTTGCGATCACTCATAGTGTTCTACGACCCATAAAACCGGAGATATCCTTAAAAAACTGAAAAATTCTGAAAATCTCAAAAACTACCTGAAAATATCATTTCCAAAAAGATTTCTCAAAATCACTTACGACACTTGTGTTTTCCATCTAAAGTTCTCTCACATTTTCTCCAAAATCATCGAAAAAATCCCCACTTCCACTGTTCAATTGAAATCCCCATTCCATCGATTTTCGTTGAATCCTTCGAAAGCCTGATCATCGAGAAAACCTAATTTTCCTGAAAATTCCTCAGATTTTCTTGAAAATTCCTCAGTTTTTTTCCAAAATTGATATTTTCCCCTTGAAAACCCCATAACTCGATGGGGAATGATCTCACCTTTAATTTGCGACCACCTGCACTTTTCTACGAC